>CM042142.1:31540454-31630454 GCA_023376005.1 Doryteuthis pealeii
TCTTAGCTTTGGAGCCCCTTCCTTCTGCAAGTTACGGGCGAATCCCGTCCTGCGTCGGAGTCAGGCTTTGATGGGGCTGCTTAACCACAGGCCAAATTAATAACGCCTATCGCTGATGACGTTACAATTTTTGTAACGCGAGTAGGGCGAAGTCGAGCAAGTCAGCATAGAGAATCGGAAGTAATGAAATGGTCACAGTGGGCCAGGATTAACCGAGAAGTCGTAGGTCTTCTGGTTGGAGTGGTGGAAGGGTTGTGCCCTTCCCTGGCCGCCTTCAGTTGGACGGGACGGGCCCGTCGCAAGATACTCGCGTCTGTTCGGCGTCTGATCTCCGCTGGAGAAAACTGGTCGGAATTTCTGGCAAAGGTCGTGGCATCTATCGGCATAATGGTCACTGGAAGGATGACTCTCCCTTAAAGGGAAGGGCAGAGGTGTGCTGTACGTACATCTACCCCTTATCGTTTACCGATTTATATTCAAGTTTCTTTCTATCCCGTCACCGATTCTAATTAAATTAGAAAGAGCCCTGGTTCCGTTTACCTGGGGCAACGCGAGCCCTCCTATGGTGCGTCGCGATATCTGTATTACTGCATCCTTCTGAGGGCGGCCTAGGAAGTACGCGAACGTTGAGAAGAGGCGTCACACGTATACGTCTCAGTTTCTCCTAGGTCCCGGGCGATTTCAGAACACGATGAATCCGGTACTTCTGGAAAGAAGTTGCCAAGAAGGCCTTTTCCGGCTTGAGAGCGGTGCATTCAGAGAAATGGGGAGGCCTAACAGGTTACCTCGGCTTGAATGCTCCTTTCTATCGCGAGTGTCGGCATGCCCTTAAAGTTCTTTCGATGGTTACAGTTTAGGCCTCACTGATGAGCCGGCCGCCCGTCACGCAAGAGGCCATTATATCAAAATGGTAGTGCGGGGGTCCGTTCAAGGATGATCTGATTGGAAAGCTCGTTTGGAACGAAGGCGGAGGGTCGCTTACTGTGGCCTTGGCTCCGCAAGGCTGAGGAGTCTCATAACGACGAGGCTCACTCACTCTGGCTGGTGATTCGGGGCCGCCTTTGGGTCGGCAGAGGCTTGAAAAAAGCGGGATTGGCAACTCCGCCAGTTTGCGTCAGGTGGTAAGGGGGAGGAGGATCGTCGAGCACGCCCTTCTCACCTGCCCTGGTTGTAAAACCGCTTTTTGAAGCTTCCTTGAAGGCTTCAGATGGTTCGCATGCCAGGACGGAAGGGCGCCCTTTACCCTCGATGTCAGGTCTGTATTAAAATATGTGGTAACGTCGCTTACAGAAATAGACTTTATGTTTTACTCTGCTACTCGGCGTATGAGGTCGTGATTTGGACGACACGAAAGGAGAGCATTATGGAGGCGAGTTTTACATCTCAAGGCCCTGCTTGCTTTTTAAGCACCAAAATTAAAGTAAAAATTCGTCTGAGAGGAAAAGACTCTTCATCTGGTGTTCGGCGAAAGGTGGGTGAAGCTGTCGCGGCTTGTGTTGTGTTGAAAGGAACGCCAACCTGAATTTATGGCTGGAGACTGCTGGTACCTTAAAAAGAAATAATTGGGTACGTTGGGAAAAAATAGGTCCAACCCCATCCAGGTAAAGTGAAGAATAAGTTTTTGAATATTTTGTTCAACTATTATTTAACTTAGCTAGAGAATGTAAGAGCATTGGCCTTTTTCGTTTTTTAGTTCCGTAAAATTTTTCGTTTATTATTTCCCCACCCCTCCCCATTAGATGCAGAACTACAAGATCGCCGGCTGCTTAAGGAGAATTTATTTCTAATTTTAAAAATTTTATTGTCTTTTCGGTTTTTACTCCACGAGAGCATTTTTTTCGACTGACGAAACTAGTTTTTCCTGCCCATAATTGCTAGGTGAGGGGGTTCATACTAAATCATTTTTATTTTATCAAAAACGGATTTTTTTTACGTTTTCAATGCTATTGGGGGATTTTTATTTTTGGTTGTAAATAAATTTCATTTCCCCCCTCCTCACAAACGTGTAATATGGGAATAGATTTAGGATTTACTAGAGAACAGTGAGAACGTTTTTGGTGATTGACGGTGATTAGGCCGTTGTGGTAAATGGAATATTGTCGAATGAATATGGTCACGTGAGATGAGTCTAGTTAAGTAAATGTAGGAATATGAGATGACCACGCACTTCCCCCCACCCCCCAAACTCGGCCTTGTGCCATATTTGTGTAATTTTTCGCACAATAAATACCTATATACCAAAAAATTGCTTTTCCCCCCTCTGTTTCTTGGAAGCGGGGTGTGGGCGCGACTAGCACTGTCTGTGTTTTTTGACTTTCATTTGGATTATTTTTATTCTTTTTAGCATTTTTTCAGCTTTTTCTTCACTGGCCTTCTCCAGCAAGAGGATTTCTTCTTTCTTGACAAACACAAGACCGGCGGAAGCTTTCAACATTCATCTCCAAATAAACACCAGCAACCTTTCCCAGGGCTGGTGTAACGGACCTTAGCTCTGGGCATTTAAAAAAAAAAAAAAAAAAGGAAAAAAAACTATTTTAACTGGACTACCAAACTAAAAGGTAAGGGGATTTTCCCTTTTTTTCAACTGCCTTATGGCCGAACCGGATCCCGGCTCGGCCATGAAGGCCTTATTCAAGTCTCCCGATAAGGGGGCACAAAAAGTAAAATCTGGGAGCAAGAGCTCTTCCCCAGTAAAGCAAGCTAATAATGGTAGCAAAACTCTACCCCAGAGAAAAATAAAACAAGTAGAAAACAAAATCTCCTGTTTAAGACAAGTGGAGGCTCTCCGAAAAAATGTGTGGAGTGCACCTCCAAAATTACGTGTCGATGTGGAAGGGCTGATCCAGCGGGCAAAGGCCATCTTCTCCGATGTAAAGGAGAAGGGATTATGTTCAATTTGGAACAGTTTGAAGCTAGACACACAAAAAAGAACAGTGTCAGTCTTTTTGACAGACAAAAAGACAAAAGCGTCAGGTCTGGCAAAACTTGGTTAAGAAAGCACTTACCAGCCTGGACATTAAGTATCAGCGGATTATCGCTGGTGATTATTTTCCCTTGTGGGATGTGCTGCTGCCGACTGAGGAAGATGCGGTCGCCCTAAACTAAGAAAAATCACGAGACTAGGGATTTATTTTCGTGAGAGTTGAATACTTAGGGCGACGAAGGACCACGGTAGCTGTACAAGAGGTGCCTTATCTTCGTGAAGATAATATAGCTGCCTTTATGATGGAGTTCGAAATCGTCAACGTCGATCTCGATAATGAGCACGGGGTATGGAGCTTCGAGCTTATGCTCTCAACTGAAGCTTTCCACGCCCTACCCAACTGGTTGGTCATACAAGGCCGTCGCCTCCCCCATTATTGTTACAGGGAGGAAACCCGTATGTTGGCGATGCGGTGAAAATGGTCACCTTGCCGCAAAGTGCCCGGGAAAAAAAGGCTCCCGTTTCGGCGCCTTCGAAGGACCAAAATTCCTTCTCACCATCCGTGACGAAGGAAAACAATGGTGGCTCACGTAGCCCCGCCGCCGTGGTTCCATCTACCTCTGCGACTCCTTCAGTGAACCCACAGAAGAGTCAAAGGGGGATTGGGTCACGGTCGGTAAAGGTGGGAGGAAGGGCCAACCAGAAGCACCTCAATCCCCCTTGGAACCCCAGGTAGACACTAACAGGGTAGGAGAGACCCCACAGTCATATGCTACCCAGACTAAAGTCACTTGCTCCAGTCCTGGGAAAGAGAAATTCGAGAAGCTTCTCAAGTGGAAGGCGGAGTTGGACCAGGTCAGGCACGAGAAAGAAGGGACCACATCCACACACAGAAGCAGCGTCCCCTTTCCACCCCTCATTCTTCACCGAAACCTCAGAGGGTTTTAAAGCCTCTCCCCTCCCCATCAAAGTCTAAAATGCCACCCCCAAAATTGACTGTGCTGGGGCATAAGGGAGCCCAGTCCTCCCCACAAACATCTAAATCAGCCCCCACAAGTCCAAAGAAGCCCTCTCCCAAACCGTCAGCAAAACCCACCCCGGTAAAATCAACTCCCAAATCATCTCCCAAGCCATCACCATCGGGGGGGGGGAAGGATGCAGCCAGCAAGCGGCAGCGCAGCTCCTCATTTAGGAGCTCTGAGGACGAGCTGCCCAACTTTAAGAAAAGGGCACCACATGGGAGGGGGAGAGATATTTGCAAGGTGGAGGGGGACATACTGGAGAAGGCGATAAGTCTCCCCAAAAAAATCGTTAAAAAACTAGAAGTCCTCCTCAACTTCAAAAAAGTGGACGGCCGGGATGTGGAGGATCCCAATAAATTTCCGGGCGCCAGAATCGTCAGCTTCATACGATCGGGTCCGAGGGCCGTACCAATCAACAATATGATGCAGGAGGCTGTAGAGGCCTTCGGCCCGATCGTATTTTTAATGACTGAGGCGGAGATGGGCTGCGAGGGTCCCTATTACTGTGCACCCCTCCCTATATAGGGCTTTAAAACTGACATACCCCGAGGACATCGGCGGCATACTGTATGAGGGCGTGGTCACGCAGACGCTAGGCTTCGCCCCATTGAGTCATGCAGTCGGTGTTCTGACCCCAGACCATTTTTGTCCAAGACCCCAACACCAGTAAAATCTCAATCATGGGTTTGAAGTTGGTAAGTGTGAATGCTCGCGGCCTTAGGTCGCCTTCGAAAAGGAAACACCTCCTTGACGTGTGATTAGGCGTTGTGGTAAATGGAATATTGTCGAATGAATATGGTCACGGATGAGTCTAGTTAAGTTAAAATGTAGGAATAGAGATGACCACCACTTCCCCCCCAAACTCGGCCTTTGTGCCATATTTGTGTAATTTTTCGCACAATAAATACCTATAAACACAAAACTGTTTCCCCCCCCTCTCTGTTTCTTTGAAGCGGGGTGTGGGCGCGACCGGTGTGCGTCCATGCGAGATCAGCACTGGCCACTTAAGCCGTCATTTTTGAACTCTCATTTTTTCTAACATTTTTTCACTGGCCTGGTCCAGCTGGAAGACTTCTTTTTTTCAGGCGTTTTTTTTCATCTTCACTACACTTAACCCCAAGGATCCCGGGGCTGGATTAATTTTACCTTGGCTCTGGGCTTCATCAACAAAAAAAAAAAAAAAAAAAAAAAAAAAAACATACAAAAAAGGTAAGGGAGCTTTTTCCCTTTTTTCTTTTCATTTGCCTGAATGGCCGACCGGGATCCCGGCTCGGCCATGAAGGCCCCCTCTTTAAATCCCTGATAAAGGGGAACAAGTTGACAGTACCCCAAAAAATGACATATCACCAACTAAGATAAGTGGGGGCTCTCCGAAAAAATGTGTGGAGCGCGCCTCCAAAACTAAGTGTCGACGTTAAAGCGATGCTCCAGCGGGCAAAAGCCATCTACTCCGACGTAATGGAGAAGGGGCTAATGTTCAATTTGGAGCAACTGAAACAAGACACACAGAAAAGAACTGTGACGGTCTTTTTAACGGACAAAAAGACCAAAAAAAAGTATTAGAACCGGCAAAGACTTGGTGTGGAAGACTCTCACCAGCCTGGGAATTAAGGCACAGCAAATTGTAGCTGGACCCTTCTTTCCTCTATGGGATGTTCTGCTGCCGACTGAAGAAGACGCCGTCGCCCTGACAATGAAAACTCAAGAGACAAAAGACTACTTTGTGAGAGTCGAATATTTAGGGCGACGGAGGACCACGGTAGCGGTTCAGGAGGTGCCATATTATCTCATCGGAGATAATATCATGGCTTATTTAAGTCATTTCGGCGATATCGTCGACGCCGTACATGACAATAAGTCCGGGGTATGGAGCTTCGAAATAATGTTAGATACAGAAGCCTTCCGCTCTATCCCCTAGAGTTACCCGGGTAGTCACAGACAAAAGCGAAGAGACCCCACGGTTGTATGCCACCCAGACCAAGGTCACTTGCTCCAGTCCCGGGAAAGAAAAGTTCGAGAAACTTCTCGCCTGGAAAAAAGAACTGGACCAGGCCAAATCATCCACCAAGGCCACTTCACCCCAGAAAGTGGGGTGGAGCGAGGGCATCCTAAGCTCACCAAAGACCCAGAGGGTTATAAAACCCCAACACCCTCATCAAAGCAGACTGACATGCCAAAACTGACTATACTTGGCCTAAGGGGGCTCATCCCAATCCGACATCATCCAACAAAACCACACCCAAACAAACACCCAACACACACCAACAAATTCAGCCCTCTCAACACCAAAGCCGTCTCCCAGGAGTATCACCCCCAACAAACAATAAAAGGCAACGGAGCCCTACCGTTGGCAGCTCAGAAGACGAGCGGGCCCATCCAAAAAAAAAAAAAAAAAAAAAAAAAAAAAAAAAAAAAAAAAAAAAAAAAAAGAAAACGCCTTTTGGGGGGGGTAAACATATGTTAGGGTGGAGGGAGGACATCCTCATAAAAGACTCAACCATCCCGGGCAAAAACGATGAACAATTTGAGGACCCTCCACAATTTTCAAATCTCTTAATAATTTGGACGTGGAGGATCCTCAAGACTTCCCCTATGCGTGGGTTTTCTCAGCCATCCGATCAGCGGAAGTCTGGTAAGATCATGGCCATGCTACAGGAAGCCAACGAGGCTATCGGCCCGATCGCGTGCTTATTGCCTGAGGTGGGTGATATGGAGTGCGAGCCGGGGAGGGTCCCTATAAGATTGCACCCCTCCCTATATTGGGCTTTAAAATTAACATACCCTAGAGACATCGGCGGTCTCGCCTATGACGGAGCATTCACTGATGCTCTGGGTTTCGGTTCATTGAGCCAGACCGTCGGTGTCCTGTCCCCGGACATGTTTAGTCCAAGGCCCCAACACCTGCAACTCTCTTAATGGATCTAAGGTTAGCAAGTCTGAATGCTCGCGGCTTGAGGTCAGAATCCAAAAGGCAACAGCTCCTTTACTGGCTTCGAGACCGTCAGATGGATATATGTTGTTTACAGGAGACCCGCTTTGATTCGAACCTCCATGAAGAGATTCTGTCAAGGGATTACGATTCCTTTTCAGCATTTTTTGATGGTCGTGCCAGAGGGGTCACTTGGCTGTTTAGCAGAAACCTTCATGCTGTATGTTCTTTTGTTTTTGCAGATCCGGCTGGAAGGCTTTGCGTGGTGGATGCTACCATAAAAGGAAGGGCGTTTCGCTTCATCGGGGTTTATGGGCCCAATGTCACGAGTGAGCTACCTGATTTTTTCGGCGCATCGAGCCCTATGTAACATCATCCAAACGGGTAGTTTTAGTGGGCGATTGGAACGCCGTCCTTGACCCCAAGATAGTATTCCCTCTAACATCCCCTCTGTCTAACAATCTGGATGCCAAATACCTCAAGGAGTTTGTCGACAGATTTGATCTTGCCGACAAGCTCCGTGAGGAGCATCCAGATCGGGTAGTATGGACTTGGACCGGTAGAGGCGCCTCTGGTCGTCAGCTCTCTAGCTACATTGACCGAGTGTTAGTCAGGAGAGTCGACTTAGGATGGTCTATGTCAGGCTAAAACTAGATAGGGTTAGGGCTAGGAGGTCTGGCTATTGGAAACTTAATGCTTCCCTTTTGGAAGACAAAAATTTCCTTAGCCAGCTAGAACTAACTATTAAGCGGGAATTGACGGGGGTGGTTATCGGGAACAGGTGGTGGTCTAGGCTTAAGGATACTATTAGATCCTTTGCTGCCGACTATGGTAGAAGACTCGGAATTCCGGCTCGGCTAAAAAGGCCCTTTTTAAGTCCCCTGATGAAAAGGGGCAAAATGTCAAAAAGAAAAGAAACCAGTTGGTAATTCTTTAAAAAATAATGAAAATAACATGAAAAAGACTAGTGGGGACTCGCCTAAAAACGTGTGGAGTGCTCCTCCAAAACTAAAGGTCGATGTTGCCGACCTGATCCAGAGGTCAAGTGCCATTTACTCAGATGTTGAGGTAAAGGGCATGATGTTCAATTTGGATCAGCATAAACAAGATCTACAGAAACGAATTGTGTCTGTCTTTATTGTAGACCGTGCGACTAAAAAAACCGTTAAGGTAAAAAAAAGACATGGTCATCAGAATTCTGACCTCTATAGGAGTCAAGGTTTTATCTATTGTAACCGGTGACTACTACCCTTTATGGGAGATACTATTGCCTACTGAAGAGGAAGCCGTCGCCCCTAACAAAATATACTCTGGAGACCAAAGAGTACATCGTCCGGGTCGAGTATATGGGGCGGCGGAGGACCACGGTCACAGTATGCGAGGTGCCCAGTTTTCTCAAGGATGAAAATCTGGCCGCAAGAATCATGAAGTTTGGTCAAGTGATCAACGTCAATTGGGACGTTATGCGCGGGGAATGGGCATATGACGTTATGTTAAGCACCGACTCCTATGCCGTTCCCAACAGGTTGGACGTTGAAGGACGCCGACTAAATGTCATCGTCATCGGGCGAAAACCCGTGTGTTGACAGTGTGGGGAAACTGTTCACGTCTCCGCAAAGTGCCAGGGGCGAAAAGGGGCGCCTCAGGCGTCCGTCAAAAAACAAAATTCCCTCTCATCCGCGATAGTAAAAGGCACAAAGGGGGCTCCCGTAGTCTCGCCTGCAGTTAATGCTTCTCCCAAGACCAACTCTATGACCTCCGCAGAGGGATCAAAGGAGAAGTGGATGACTGTAGGAAAAAGGGGGAGGAAGGTCCAACCAGAAGCACCTCAATCCCCTAAAGGTTCCCAGGGAGACACTACAATAGTAGGAGAGTCCCCAAAATCATTTGCTTCCCAAACAAAGGTTGTGTGCCACAGTCCTGGGAAGGAAAAATTCGAAAATCTACTGGAGTGGAAGAAGGGTCTTGTTGAGGCTCGCAAATCTAATAGCACAACTCCAGAAAAGAAAACACCATCACCCAGACCGCCACCACCAGCATCAACATCTAGTGACATGCCACCCCCAAAACTAACTGTATTGGGGCAAAAGGGGACCCATCTCTCATGAAACAGTCCCCAAACAAAACACCATCAAAAAAAAAAAAAAGTCCCCTCAAAAAGACCCAAAAAGCACGCCCAAGGCTTTTTTTTTTTTTTTTTTTTAGGAGAGTCCCCAAAGTCGTTTGCTTCCCAGGCAAAGGTTGTGTGCCACAGTCCTGGGAAAGAGAAATTCGAAAAGCTGCTGGAGTGGAAGAAGAGTCTTGATGAGGCTCGCAAATCTCCAGAAAAGAAATCACCATCACCCAGGACTATAAGACCGCCATCAACATCCAGTGACATGCCACCCCCAAAGCTGACAGTATTGGGGCAGAAGGGGACCCGTCCACCTGTGAAACAGTCCCCCAAATAAATCTCACAAAAAAAAAAAAAAAAAAAAAAAAGACCCCGTCCAAGTCCCCCTCACAAGTCTCCAATCCAAAAGACCCCAAAAACACGCCCAAGGCGACCCCAACTTCCTCCCCAGTTAAAACACCATCATCCCCCATGGACATGGGAAATTATCCCCCCCAAAAAAAGGCAGGAGTGCCTCTGCGGGCAGTTCTGAGGAGGAACTGCCCAAATACAAAAAGAAGAGTGGGTGATGTTTGGAGTGGGAAAAAACGTCTGCAGGGTGCGTGATGACATCCTGCAGAACCACTCCAAGCTGAAAGCCCAAACAAAAAAAGACTTGGGGGTCCTACAAAACTTTAAAACCGTAGACAATAAGGATGTGGAAGACCCCCAAAACTTCCTGAATTGTAAAGTGCTGTCGGTTATGAGAGTGGGTCGAAGGGCCCGGCCCATTGAAAGCATGTTAGCTGATGCTAACGGGACCTTCGGTCCACTCTCATACATCGTAACTGAAGCTAATCATTTGAAATGTGATTTGGGGAGGGTCCCTATTTATTTGCACCCATCTCTCTATAGGGCCCTTAAATTAACATACCCAAGGGACATTGGTGGCATCGCTCATGACGGTGTCATGACAAAAGAATTGGGTTATGACTCGATGAGCGATGCCATCGGTGTCCTGTCCCCAGACATGTTCGGTCCACGGCCCCAACTCTAGTGAACCCCTTAATGGACCCAAGGTTGGTAAGTATGAATGCTCGCGGCCTTAGGTCGCCATCAAAAAGGAAACGTCTCCTTGAACGACTTAAGAGTCGTGAGGTGCATATATGTTGCTTACAAGAGACTCGCTTTGATTCCAACTTCCGTGAAGATATTCTGTCAGAGGTTTACGAACCTTTTTCAGCATGTTTTGATGGTCGTTCTCGGGGTGTCTCTTGGCTGATTAGCAGAGATCTGCATGCGTCATGTTCTTTTGTTTTTTCAGATCCGGAGGGAAGACTTTGCGTGCTGGATGCTACCATAGAAGGAAGAGCTTTTCGTTTCATTGGGGTTTATGGGCTTAATGCGACGGGCGAGCTTCCCGACTTTTTTCGGCGCATCGAGCCGTATGTGACGTCATCAAGACGTTTAGTTTTAGCGGGTGATTAGAACGCCGTCCTTGATCCCCAACTAGACAGGGGGGAAGGGTCTAGGGCCACTAACAACCTGGATGCCAAACATCGAGAGATTTGATCTTGTCGATAAATACCGTGAAGAGCATCCAGATGGGGTACAATGGACTTGGACCGGTAAGGGCGCCTCTGGTCGTCAGCTGTCTAGCTACATCGACAGAGTGTTAGTTAGGCGAGTCGACCTAGATCTTATAGAAGGTCCAAGTTTTGAAGCTTTGATCATAGAATGGTCTGTGTCAAGCTGAAACTAGATAAGGTTAAGGTTAGGTTGTCTGGCTATTGGAAACTAAATACTTCTTTATTGGAAGACAAAGAATTCATTAGCCAGCTAGAACTAACAGTTAAGAGGGAATTGACGGGTGCTGTAATAGGAAATACCTGGTGGCGTAGGCTTAAGGATAGAATTAGATCCTTTGCTACCGAATACAGTAAGAGACTCAAGCTAGATAGACTAGCGGAGCAAAGAGTGTTAGGCGATAGTTTAGATAGGGCCGTGCGGGAGGGAGATAGCTTAGCTACTAACATAGCTAAGACTGAGCTGGCTTTATCCGATAACAAAAAGTACCAAGCTCAGGTAGTTAGGGCTAGGTTAAAATAATGTCTTGCGAAGCAGCGAATATGGCTCGTGAACTGCGAGCGGAAGAGCTAAGGGCCGCCAAGCAAAGGCATATTGCGAGTGTCACGTTGCCGGACGGACATCGGCGAACCACAAACAAAGATATTTGCAAGGAGTTCGCTGACTACTACCAGAAGCTCTTCACTAGGGAGCCCGGGCTGAGCTCTGCTCAGTTCGACACCTATCTCGCTGACTTCCCTCGCCTTGAGGAGACGGAAGCAGCTGGGTGTGAGGGGCGCATTACGGAGGACGAAGTACGGCAGGCGTTGAAGTCGGTCGGGTTAGAGAAGACCCCCGGGATTGATTGTCTGCCCTACGAAGTGTACTTAAGGCTGTCGCCCATGTTTGTCCCCTTGCTGGTGACTGTCTACAACAACTGGATGAGGCAGGGGACTATTCCCCGACGCTTCACCAGAGGGGTTGTGAAGTTACTACGTAAGAACAAACATGGTGGGGATGGGGTTAGTAACTTCCGCCCTTTAACGATGTTGAATACCGACTTAAAGATTTTGGCGAAGATCCTGGCAGATCGTTTGCAGACTGCCCTGCCTAGTCTAATTGCCTCTGAACAGACTTGTGCTGTGAAGGGCAGGACTATTCAGGACAGTCTGCATACAATTCGCATGATCATAGAAAAAGTCGATGGTGATGCCGCGCTGATCAATTTAGATCAGTCCAAGGCCTTCGATAGGGTTGACCATGGTTTCCTGGAGGCTGTTCTGTCTGCGGCCGGCTTCGGTGTAAAATTTCGCAGCTGGATTCGCTTACTGTATGCGTCCCCCGGAGTCATGGTGGAAGTGAATGGGGTAAGATCGAAACCCTTCACTTTATCACGATCGATTCGTCAAGGGTGTCCGCTGTCGCCCATGCTCAACATACTTGCGTTGGAGCCCTTCCTTCGCAAGTTACGGGCGAACCCGGTCCTGCGCGGTATCACTTTGGCTGATGCTAATAACTCAGCCAAATATACCGCCTATGCTGATGACGTTACAATTTTTGTAACGAGTAGAGCCGAGCAAGTCAGCATAGAAATCGGAAAGTATGAAATGGTAACAGGGGCCAGGATTAACCGAGACAAGTCGATAGGTCTTCGGTTGGGTTCGTGGAAGGGCTGTGCTCTTCCCGGCCACTTCAGCTGGACGGACGGGCCGTGCAAGATACTCGGCGTCTGGTTCGGTCCTGATCTTCAGCTGGAGAAAAACTGGTCGGGAATTCTGGAAAAGGTCGTGGCCGCTATCGCATATGGTCACGGAGGAGACTCTCCTTAAAGGGGAGGGCAGAGGTGTGCAGTACGTACATCTACCCCCTTATCCTTTACCGGTTATCAGTTTTCCCTATCCCGTCCACCGATCTAATGAAATTAGAAAGAGCCCTGTTCCAGTTTATCTGGGGCAAGCGAGCTCCTATGGTGCGTCGCGATATCTGTTGCCTTCATCCTTCTGAGGGCGGCCTAGGAGTACCGAACATGGAGACGAGACGGCATACGTTACGCCTCACTTTCTTAGGTCGGACAGTTTCAGAACACGACGAATCCGGTGACTTCTGGAAAGAAGATGCCAAGAAGGCTTTTCCGCCCTTGAGAAGTGTGCATTCAGAGAATGGGGAGGCCAAGCGTTTACCTAGACATGAATGCTCCTTCTATCGCGAGTGTCGGCACGCACTTCGAGTTCTTTCGAGGTTACAGTTAGGCCTCACTGATGACCGGCCGCTGTCACGCAAGGCATTATATCAAATGTTAGTGAGGGGGGCCGTTCAAGATGATTTGATCAGAAAGCTCGGTTTGACGAAGGCGGAGGGTCGCTTGCTGTGGCCTTGGGCTCCCGGGTTGAGTAGTCTCAACAATGACGAGGCTTCACTCACCTGGCTGGTGATTCGGGGTGCACTTTGGGTCGGCAAGAGGTTGAAAAAAGCGGGATTGGCAACTCCGCCACTTTGCGTCAGGTGTAAGGGAGAGGAGGAGTCGCTTGAGCACGCCTTCTTCACCTGCCCTGTTGTAAAACGACTTTTGAAGCTTCTTGAAGGCTTCATGGTCCGCATGCAGAATGGAAAGCCCTTTACCCTTGATGTCCGGGCTGTTTTAAACAATGTGGTAACGTCGCTTGACAAAAATAAAGTTTATGTTTTACTCTGCCTACTCGGCGTTATGAGAGTCGTGATATGGAAGTTCTAGAAGTTCCTGGGACCTAAAAAGAATATTGGGTAAGTGGAAAGAACATTGTCGACCCAACCCAGATAAGCTGGACTAGGTTGTAAGTATTTTTGTTTGATTTATTGTTTAACTTAGCTCGAGAATGAAAGATCATTGGCCTTTTTTCTTTTAGTTCCTATGTATTTAGTTTTTCTTTCCCCCATCCCCTCCTCATTAGATGACAGAACTGCAAGTTCGACGGCTGCTTGAGAATTTTTAATTTGAATTTTATTTTGTCTTTCGTTTTATTTCTCGAAGCAATTTCGACCGACGAACTAGTTTTTCTGCCATAATTAGTAAGTGAGGGGGGCCATACTAATCATTTTATTTTTATCAAATTTATTTTTGTTTTTCATTTGAGGGGATTTTATTGTTTGTTGTAAATAAATATCATTTCCCCCCTCCCTCACAAATATGTATATAAGGGTTTAGACTTAAGTAATTCATAGAGTGGGTAGGACGTTTTGGTGTTTGTTGTGTGACTTGATTTTTGTGGTGAATGGAAATTGTAGTATGAATAGGGTCATGAATGAGACTAGTTGAGTTAGAGATTAGGATAGAGATGACCAGATCTTATCCCCCTTCCCCCATGTTGGCCTTGTGCCGTATTTGTATAATTTTATTATATGATAAATAATCGATGTTGCCGACCTGATCCAGAGGGCAAGTGCCATTTACTCAGATGTTGAGGAAAAGGGCATGATGTTCAATTTGGATCAGCATAAACAAGATCTACAGAAACGAATTGTGTCTGTCTTTATTGTAGACCGTACGACTAGGAAAACCGTTAAGGTAAAAAAAGACATGGTCATCAGAATTCTGACCTCTCTGGGAGTCAAGGTTTTATCTATTGTAACCGGTGACCACTACCCTTTATGGGAGATACTATTGCCTACTGAAGAGGAAGCCGTCGCCCCTAACAAAATATACTCTGGAGACCAAAGAGTACATCGTTCGGGTCGAGTATATGGGGCGGCGGAGGACCACGGTCACAGTATGCGAGGTGCCCAGTTTTCTCAAGGATGAAAATCTGGCCGCAAGAATCATGAAGTTTGGTCAAGTGATCAACGCCAACTGGGACGTTATGCGCGGGGAATGGGCATATGACGTTATGTTAAGCACCACCTCCTATGCCGTTCCCAACTGGTTGGACTTTGAAGGACGCCGACTAAATGTCATCGTCACCGGGAGAAAACCCGTGTGTTGGCAGTGCGGGGAAACTAGTCACCTCTCCGCAAAGTGCCAGGGGCGAAAAGGGGCCCCCAGGCGTCCGTCAAAAAACAAAATTCCCTCTCATCCTCGATAGTGAAGGGCACAAAGGAGGCTCCCGTAGTCTCGCCTGCAGTTAATACTTCTCCCAAGACCAACTCTATGACCACCACAGAGGGATCAAAGGAGAAGTGGATGACGGTAGGAAAAGGGGGGAGGAAGGTCCAACCAGAAGCACCTCGATCCCCTAAAGGTTACCAGGGAGACACTACAGTAGTAGGAGAGTCCCCAAAGTCGTTTGCTTCCCAAACAAAGGTTGTGTGCCACAGTCCTGGGATGGAAAAGTTTGAAAAAATTACTGGAGTGGAAGAAGGGACTTGAAGCCGGAGGTCCAACACCACAACTCCGGCGAAAAAAAAAAAAAAAAAAAAAAAAAAAAAAAAATCACCATCACCCAGAACACTAAGACCACCACCAACATCAAATGACATGCCACCCCCAAAGCTAACTGTATTGGGCCAAAGGGGACCCACCCTCCCATGAAAGTCCCCCAAACAACCCCCCCCCAAAAAAAAAGTCTCCGTTTAAGTCCCCTCTTAAGACTCAAAAACCCCCCCCCAAAAAAAAAAATACGCCCAAGGCGACACCAACTTCCTCCCATCCAAAAATCCCATCATCACCCATGGAAACGGGAAATCTTCCCCCCCCAAAAAAGGCAGAGGAGTGCTTCTGCGGGCAGTTCTGAGGAGGAACTGTCCAAACATAAAAAGAAAGAGTGGGTGATGTTTGGAGTGGGCAAGAACGTCTGCAGGGTGCGTGATGAAATCCTGCAGAACCACTCCAAACTGAAAGAACAATCGATAAAGGACTTGGGGGTCCTCCAAAATTTCAAAACTGTTAACAACAAAGATGTGGAGGACCCCCAAAACTTTCCAGATTGTAAGGTACTGTCAGTTATGAGGGTGGGTTGAAGGGCCCGGGCTATTTAAAGCATGTTAGCTGATGCTAACGGGACCTTCGGTCCACTCTCATACATAGTGACAGAGTCAAGTCACACGATTGTGTCGGGTGAAAGGTGCCGACCTTGAATTCATTTTGGAAGTTCCTGGGACCTAAAAAGAATTTTGGGTTAGTGGAAAGAACATTGTCAACCCAACCCAGATAAGTTAGACTAGGTTTGTTAATATTTTGGTTTAATTTATAGTTTAAGTGAGAATGAAAGGTCATTGGACTTTTTCTTTAGTTCCTGTGTATTATCTTTAGTTTTTCTTTCCCCCGCCCCATTAGATGACTGAAATTCAAGTTCGGCGGATGCTTGAGAAAGATTTTATTTGAAATTTAATTTTATTTTGTATTTCGTTTTATCCTCTAAGCAATATTTCGACCGATGAACTAGATTTTCTGCCATAATTAGTAAGTGAGGGGGGCGGGGCATACTAATCATTTTATCAAAATTTTTTCATTTAAGGGGATTTTATTGTTGTAAATAAATATCATTTCCCCCCCTCCCTGACAAATATGTATATAAGGGGTTAGGTATAGGTAATTCATAGAGTGAGTAGGACGTTTTGGTGATTGTTGTGTGACTTGATTTTGTGGTGAAAGGAAATTGTAGTATGAATAGGGTCATGAATGAGACTAGTTAGAGATTAGGATAGAGATGATCAGACCTTATCCACCTTCCCCATGTTGGCCTTGTGCCGTATTTATATAATAAATATATATATCCACAAAAATTATTTTTCTCCAGACGTATTTGTTGTTGGCTAGTGTGACAAGTTCAGTCCTGCTTTCTGTTCCTCTGCTTTGCAGAAAATTTTTTTTTTTTTCGGAAAAGATTTTACCTGAAAGACCAGATCTGAAGATCAAGGACTCCCTGGACTGTCGCATTTTGCTCTGGTGCTTTCCAATCATTAAGGAAAAAAAATGAAAACAAAAAGGTAGGCCCTTTTTATTATCAGCCTTATGGCCGGACGCAAACACGGCACGACCAAAAAGGCGCTAAGAATGTTTGGGCTTCTAAGCCCAAACTCGAAATTGACATAGATGAGCTCGCCCAGAGAGCTGCATTTGTCTCAGACCAAGTACACAAACATGGGCTCTTGTTCAACCTGGGCGAGCTCAGAGCCGAACAACTAAAAAGAACGGTGTGTCTTCGGTCGATAGTAATAAAAAAAAAAAAATACTTAAGACCTCGAAGGACTTGATGATCAAAACTCAAGTTTGGGCGTAAACGTGTAGACTATCATTGCCGGCACCTCTTACGCTATGTGGGACGTACTGTTACCAATCCCCGAAGATGCCGTCGCCCTCACCAAAAAAATACCTTGAGGTGAAAGGTATGATAAGGGTTGAATACCTTGGGTGACGGAAGACCACGGTAACAGTATATGAGGTGCCTAGGTACCTTATAGATGAGAATGTGGCCGGCTACTTTGCTAAATATGGTGACCTAGTAGCCACCAGACATGACGATAAGCACGGGGAATGGAGTTTTGAGATTATGTTAGACAAACTTTCTGGACTTGGAGGGGCGCAGAATATCCATGATCATGACCGGAAGGAAGTCCGCGTGTTGGAATTGTCACAAAAGTGGTCACTTGTCGTCCAGCTGCCCGGGAAAAAAAAGGCTCCCGTGATTGCGACCTCCAAACTGCGGGATACCCTCCCACTTCCCAAGTCACCGGGAAAAAAAGAGGCTTCACAAGCCGAGCCCGCTGTCAGGACCACGGTATCCGAAAAGGTCGGGTGGAATAGCAACCCCCTTCCCCTAAGACTTCCTCGTTGGGTACAACCGGGAATGACGAGGGGCAGTGGCTGACAGCTGAAAAAAGTGGGAGGAAAGTCCAGACTGCGGTACCTCAGTCCCATGTAGAAAACCGAACAGACACCGTGGGAGAGACCCCACAGTCGTATGCTGGAATGGCCAGGGCCAAATGCGTCAGTCCAGGGAAGGAGAAATTTGAACAGCTCCACCAATTCAAGGCCCAATTGGATGCCTAGAGGACAGCCACCACCACCCTGTCAACTACTGCTGCCTCTTCAGGATGTCCTCGCTCCACCCCTTCCACGTCACCAAAAACATTATGACCCCCCAAAACATCTCGATACCACAATGCCACACCCCAAAATGACAGTGCTTGGGCACAAGGGAGCTCATCCTCCTCCGCTGCCCACTCCCACAAAACCAAAAATACACCCGCAACTATTTCCACTCCTAAGCAATCCCCTTGAAAGAACACCCCATCTCAAACCCCGTCATTGGGGAATCAGAAAAAAAAGGACAATCATCCCTAGCAATTAAACGGCAGTGGAGCCCTGCAGCAGGGAGTTCTGAGGATGAGCTACCCAGTTTAAAAAAGAAAACACCTTTTGGGGGTGCCCTCAACATTTGTAGGGTGGAGGGAGACATCCCGATAAAGGATAGCAACCTTAAAAAAACAAAAAACTGCTGGACAATTTGGGGGCCCTCAACTTCAAAAGGTTGAATGACCTTGATGTGGAGGACCCTCAAAACTTCCAAAATGCCTGGGTTCTTTCAGTGATTCGGCCAGGCCGGAAGTAGGGGGACGGGGGACCACGGTAGCGGTTCAGGAGGTGCCATATTATCTCATAGGAGATAATATGGCTTATCCGAGTCATTTCGGCGATATCGTCGACGCCGTATAAGACAATAAGCGCGGGGTATGGAGCTTCGAGATCATGTTAGATACAGAAGCCTTCCGCTCTATACCCAACTGGTTGGTCGTGGAAGGACGCCACCCCCATCATTATTATGGGGAGGAAACCTGTGTGTTGGCGTTGCGGTGAGACTGGTCACCTTGCCGCAAAGTGCCAGGGGAAGAAGCCCCTTTATCGGCGACTTCCAAAAAGCAAAATACCCCCCCCCACCACTTTCCGAGGCGACGGTAACAAAGGAGGCTCACGTAGTCTCGCCTGCCGTTATTCCTACTGCCACTAAGACTACCTCTGACACCCACAGAGGAGTCAAGGGGGAATGGGTAACGGTAGGTAAAGGTGGGAGGAAGGGCCAACCAGACGTACCTCTATTCCCTGGAGAATCCCGGGTAGTCACAGACACTTGCGGAGAGACCCCACGGTCGTATGCCACCCAGACCAAGGTCACTTGCACCAGTCCCGGGAAGGAAAAATTTGAAAAACTTATCGCCTGGGAGAATGAGTTGGACCAGGCCAAATCATCCACCAAGGCCACTTCACCCAGAAAGGATGTCCTCGTTCCACCCCTCCACTCTCACCAAAGACCCAGAGGGTCATAATACCTCCAACACCCTCATCATTAAATCAGACTGTCATGCCACCCCCAAAACTGACTGGTACTTGGGCATAAGGGGGCTCATCCTACTCCGCTGCCAACAAACAAACTCCCCCCAAAACATCCACTCCAAAAACCATCTCCCAGGAAGATCAACCCCAAATCATCCCAGTAACCCCAATCATCCCACATAGGGAACATCAACTAACAAAAGGCAGCGGAGACCTACCATAGGCAGTTCGGAGGATGAGCTGCCCATCCACCCCCCCAAAAAAAAGAAAACGCCTTTTGAGGATGGGTTAACATTTGTAAGGTGGAGGACATCCTCATAAAAGATTCAAACATACCAAACAAAATAATTGGACCCTCCACAAATTCAAAACCCTCAACAACTTGGATGTGGAGGATTCTTAATTTCCCAATGCGTGGGTTTTTTCAGCCATCCGATCCGGCCGGAAGTCTGGTAAAATCATGGCTATGTTACAAGAGGCCAACGAGGCTTTCGGCCCGATTGCATGCATAATGACCGAGGGAGATGAATTAAGTGTGAGCCGGGGAGGGTCCCTATAAGATTGCACCCCTCCCTATATAGGGCTTTAAAACTAACTTACCCTGGGGAAATTGGCGGTCTCGCCTATGACCGAGCATTCACTGATGCTCTGGGTTTCGGTTCATTGAGCCAGACCGTCGATGTCCTGTCTCCGGATATGTTTAGTCCAAGGCCCCAACACCAGTAACTTTCTTAATGGAACTAAGGTTAGCAAGTCTGAATGCTCGCGGCTTGAGAGAATCTAGAAGTCAACATCTCCTTTACTGGCTTCGAGACCGTGAGATGGATATCTGTTGCTTACAGGAGACCCGCTTTGATTCGAACCTCCATGAAGAGATACTGGCAAGGGATTACGATTCCTTTTCAGCATTTTTTTATGAAACCTTCATGCTGTATGTTCTTTTGTTTTTTTTCAGATCCGGCTGGAAGGCTTTGTGTGGTGGATGCTACCATAAAAGGAAGGGCGTTTCGCTTCATTGGGGTTTATGGGCGACTTAGGAGTACCGAGCGTGGAGACGCGACGTCATATGTCGGATAGTTTCAGAACACGAAGAATCCGGCGAATTCTGGAATGAAGACGCCAAGAAGGCTTTTCCGGTCTTGAGAAATAGGCATTCCGAGAATGGAGGCGGGGGCCTTCCGTTTACCCAGGAAGGAATGCTCGTTCTATCGCGGGTGTCGGCATGTTCTAAAGGTTCTTTCTAGGTTACAGTTAGGCCACATTGATGACCGGCCGTCGTAGCGTAAGGCATTATATCAAATGTTAATGAGGGGGGGCGCTCGAGATTTGATCGGAAGGCTCGGTGTGACGAGGAAAAGGAAATGAAGGGGGATCTACCCAGAACTGGAGCCTTACTATCAAATGCAGTTTAATGTTTTACCCAGAATACATTCATGTGTAGATTAACACCGACACCTGGCATTCATTGAATGCTGAAGGATAAAGCAGCTCAATTTCAGGGGGTCGGGCTGTCCCCATAAAACCTGTCCCTTACTTCTCTTAGAAGTGAAAGGCTGAGTTTATTGTCAGACGGCTTGTGCGATCTGAAAAGGAAATTATATTAGCTTTTTTCCCGCGTGGGTCACCACACTAAACCAAACTTGTGTCAAATCCATGACAATAGAGGTAAAGCTGGATAAATAAGACCGATTGTTTTGTTTTACGGCATATCAACCACAGTGGGTCATTGAATGCCGGCAATGTTTTGAAAGATTCGTAGCGATAGTTTAGAAGGAAATTTTAAAACTTTTTTTGTAAACAGATTTTCTATCTAACCCACAGATGGGACCCTAACAAGTACTACCACTCCTGATCAGAGTAGACCACAGAGCAATGGGGGATGAAGGGGTGCTCCACATTCCCCAGGCTTGCAGAACTGGAACCTCACAATCAATTGAGTTTAACGTCATACCCAGGACATGAAGACCGTCAGCCACCCTTTCTAGCAGTCATCAATAATATAATATCATGCCATAATAGCAATAGGGTCGGGACAATCATAGGTGCTAGGGCTTGACGTGACCAGCTGGTTGATCGGAGGGGTAAATATGGCTGAGATTACTTTTGGAGTCACCGAACATTGGACTGAGTGGTTAGAAAAATACTGTCTGCTAGATTCCAGGGTATAATTTCCTAGAGAGCAGTTGTCCCCTCGCTTAAAGGGAGGGATAGTTGGTTTCTTAATTGGTTTGGTTGTTTTGTTTTACGGCATATCAACCTCAGTGGGTCAATAAAGTTTTGAAATAAATCAATTCTTAATGGATAATACAAATTTTGTTTATCAACATGTTTTTCTATTTAACCCATAAATGGGACACTAACAGGTACTACCACTCCGGGTCAGAGTGGACTAGGGAGCAATTGTGATTAAGGGGTACTCCACATTCCCCAAACCTCAAAAACTGGAACCTCACCATCAGAGAGTTTAACGTCATTCCCAGGACATGTAGACCCTCAGTCACCGCCTTCTAGCACCCATATGATAAAAAGGGGTTGGGCTTGCTATAAGGCAATAGGGTTGGGAAAATCATATACGTGCTAGGGCTTGACGTGACCAGCCGATTGATTGGAGGGGGCCTCTCCAACCGCCTGTCTAGCCCAAGATAGGGCCAAAGTGGAGTATTGTAAGTCATGAACTGCTCATCCACCTGGGTTCTATCCTTAAGCATCACGAGTCGCCACCCACTGCCAACAGATGGTCCTATTGGGGGAGTCTTACCCCTCTGTAGAGGTAAAGTCTGTGCATTCTAACGCCCCACCGACAGGGCGGAGGACAGTTGGGTTTATTACCCGGCACTCTTAGAGATATCAATGGGACTGAACCACCTTTGGAACAGCACCCCTCTAAACAAATTCGATTTTCTATTATAACATTAATCTGTGATAACAATTCCTGAAGCAGTAGGGAATTAAATGATCGGTTTGTCTAACAGCACAAACTCTTTATGGATTGTTTAATGACGATATCAGATTAATTTGTAGATATTTAGGATCAAACATTTCAAATTGCATTAAAAAATATCACTATGATCATGGATGCTAAGGAGGTACTACTATTTATGTTATGAAAATGAAGAGGTGCTCCACATTATCCAAAGATCCAGAATAAGAGCTTGAGTTGCAGTATTGTATACCTACGGCAACTCCCTTTGAGGGGGTCAGCCTGTGCATTGTAAGCTCCACGGACAAGTACAGGTTTATTGGAGTTAGGAATATCAGTTATGAGAGTTACAAGTACCCCATCTATGCTGGTTTGGTTGGTTTTACGGCATGTCAACAACTTGGGTTATTTTATGCCGAATACTTCTATTGGTAATTTGGTATTCAAAAATGTTTAATGTCGACAAAGTTTTGAAATAATTTCATTTTTAATGGTTAATACAATTTAGTTTATAAACTCAGGTTTTCTATTTAACCCATATATGGGACCCTAACAGGTACTACCACTCCGGGTCAGAGTGAACCAGGGAGCAATGGTGATGAAGAGGTGCTCCATATTTCCCAAACCTCCAAAACTGGAACCTCACCATCACAGAGTTTAACGTCATTCCCAGGACATGTAGATCCTCAGTCACCACCTTCGAGCACCCATATGATAAAAAGGGGTTGGGGCTTGCCATAAGGGCAATAGGGTTGAGAAAATCATATAGGTACCAGGGCTTGACGTAACCAGCCGACCATCTATCCTGGTTAAAAAAGAATGACTCATCGAAATTCTGAAACATTGTCAGTTTCAGCCTTGTATAATGCTACACTTAAACAATGCACAATATCGAAAGACTAGCACAGCGTTTTAGCATTGTTCAGGATTCTAAAAATTAAAAATAAATTTTATCTTTATATATAGATAAATAAGAATTTCTATATATATTTGTTGTATATCATTCTTGTTTCTAAGTTGTTTGTATTATGCCTTATAGTATTCTTCAGTTTTTAAAAATCTATTAATAATGGGGATTCGCTCTATTTGTAACAAAAACCGTCACTGCTTACGTCACATTACCCAAAATCGTCATAACAGAATAAATACACTCAAAATTTGAGCATGCAACATTAGACATTCCTCATTGTCTTTTAGAACAATTTTTAATAAATACATGTCCGATATTATATATTTATATATAGTTTGTTTTATTTTAAGACATTTTATAAGTTATCAGAACTAAGTTTCCATTTCAAATTTTTTTTACTCCTTTTATAGATTTGATGATTTTACTTAGGGTACAAACTCTGAAATTGAATTTTTAACTGCCACCCCCTCAGGCAATATGTTTCAAAAATGTATTCTTACTGTTGCAGATTGACTGTTTTGCGGGGAAGTCGAAAAGACAAAGGAAAAGCGAACAAAGAAAACGTGTAGGCGTTTGAGAGCAACAAAAGGACTCATCTGGACAAACGCTAACTTGAACAAAGGGAAAGGACTTCCGGTCAAGGAACAAAAGAATGTGTGGGCGGTCGTCAGTACTTAAGCGGTTATGAGACCAGCCCAAGGGGGAGACCCGAGGGAGACGGCGAAGAAAGCACAAGGTGTCGGACCGTCGATACGGCCGGGCGCTGCTAAGCGAGCAGTGAGGCTCGTACCAAGACCGGCTAGAAACTATATCGGTGGCCTCGCTCGTACACCACCTTCCACCACACATAAGTAGTCGTAGTGTCATTTTCCCTGCCCGCCACTCACCTACCACACACCGAAAATAAAGAGTCATCTTTTGTATACGCGTATCTGTTGTTATTGAAGTAGCTGACTACTAGCATACCTGGCTAGTGGGTTAGGAACGATGTCCGCTGTATACCCGCAACGTATACGAGTCAGAGTAGCGTGAGTTGAAGAAGCCAGTATACAACATATGTCTAATTGGAGCCGTTGACCAGACGAATTCCGCATGAATTCGGTAGAACCTGAGTTACCACAGAAAACACAACAAAAGACAGACTTTCACGATGCCACAGGAAGACAAGGCCGAGATTTTTGGTTGCTGGTATGAGAGAAGAGAAAACGAAGACACAACGTTACATATACTAGACGATCGCGATATCAAAAGACAAGGCCGAGATTTTTGGTTGCTGGTAGGAGTGAAGAGAGGACACGACACTGCCCACAAACACTGGGCGATGATAAGACATCGAAAAGGTAGGTGACCTGTGATTTTACCTGTGTGTTTCTGCTCGTGTAGATAAAAAAAAAAAAAAAAAAAAAAAAAAAGTTCTAGTATAAAGAAAAATATATGGTTAGCTGAAATGGATCAACGCAATTTCGTTCGGAGTCTGACCGCTGTGTTGACGAGAGAGGCTTGTTTTTGGAGGGGGTCGAAAGTAAAGAGTAAGATACCGAGAGTTACAGACAAGTATTGTACAAATCCTAGTAGTAATTTCATTAAACGCACGTGTTACCCCCCAGTGAAAAAAATAAATAAATAAATATATTTTTCCGTTTAACCAGTATGATTAGAATTTTTAGGCTTAAGGTAAATCATTTTTACTCATGATTTTATATTGAGAGGGGCTAATTTAATAATTTTTAAATAGTATATCCATGAATAAAAGGGAAATCTCTATTTTGTAATTTTTTTTGATTTTTTTGTTTGGAAATGGAATAATTATTTTGTGCTAAATCACCATGCTATATTTTTTTCGTTCGGATTTGAGAGTTTCGTGTTGGTCAACTTGGTTGGAAATTTCACCTGATTTGTGTCGCATCTTTTTAGAGAAACGGTAATTAAAGTGGTTTTTATAGAGAAACCCACCGGTTTGAGATTATGTTGGTGAATGTCCTATGGAAATTAGGTACTTCGATAATTTTCGAAAGTCTTTGGAAGACTGCATTCTCCCGATTTTTGTCGTGCAGTAAGCTCCGAATGGAATACGCGAAAAGGTTCAAGTCCTTGCTTCGCACGTGTTTTTAGTAGTAAAAGAAAAATGGCGACTACGACTGATCAGACTTTGTCGTGCAGTAAGTCCCGAAGGGGATACGCGAAAAGGTTAAAAGCCCTGCTTCGCACGTGATGTTAGTAATATTTTTTCCGTGATTTACAAGATGGCGATCTCTTCATTATTTTGACCCGGGTTCATGCTTTTTGTTCGAACGATAGCAGTAGGGTGAATGCATGGAATTTTTTTTAAATTGGTAGATTCGAATTTTAGATCGAAATTAAAGGGAAAATACTTAAGAGTGGAGCCCAATAGAAAGGAATATATGATACGGTAATTTTGTAAAATTTTTTTTTTCCCCCGAAAGTTTAACATAATTAATTAATGGTTGGCCTGGGTAATTTTATTGTGTACCTAAATTTTAGTGAAGGTTTTAGAAGATTTTATTTGTGAATTTTGTGGACTTGCTGTAATTATTTTTGGATCGAGTTCGGAACTCGTGCTTGATTGTATGGAGTTTTTTTTTCCCCACGTGTGTAAGGAATCTGTGTAAATATGGTTTTAAAAAAAAAAAAAAAAAAAAAAAAAAAAAAAAAAAAAAAAAGTAGTCGTACTGAAGGCTCACCATTACACTGATTACGATTCCTTGATGAGCGTCCCATGTGGTTACCGTATTTACGGAAAGTTATTCTGCGCTCATGTTTAAAGATTCTGATGTCGGAATGAGTCTTGGGGTTCTGAAAAAAAATCAGAATAAGAGAAATGGCGAGTGGCCTGCCCCTGTGATAATGAGTTTGGGGCTCCAAAAAGGAATATAGATAAACGGTAAGATCCAGGCCCCGGTATTCTCTGTAGTATTTTGAGGATTATGGTATGATGGTCTCCAGGAAATTTGGTTGAGAGATGTCTCGGATCCGAATGTGGATAGCAAGTTCAAGGAAGAGTAGAACAGAGCGTATGGCAAATTAAGGCTAATCACAGCATAGAAATGCTGCAGTTAGAAGTTAGAACTGGAAACGATAAAGCTAGCCAAATAAAATAGCATAACTTCACCAATAGCTAGAATTGGGCCCTTATAGAAAGAAAAATATACCTCGTGTCGTTTTCCCTGACAGATTTTTGATTAACAACTATAGGTAATGTTCTTGTTACATGAAAAACAAGAAATTAGGTGTCGTACTCGAGCGAGATACACATGGTTTTGTCGAGGGTCATTTGCTTGATATCATCACGAACATTTTGTTTTTTTATTTTGGAATGAAAAAAAAAAAAAAAAAAAAAAAAAAAAAAAAGACGAACTTTTTTTTTAACGAACTTTTCAGTAAAAAAAAAAAAAAAAAAAAAAAAAAGGAAACCGTGACAAAGCGGGATTTTGAAGGAGAAAGAAAAAAAAATGAACGTGAACACTTTAAGTTACCAATTAAAGGTAACCGATTTGTAAAATGTATGTTATATTCCATGTATTTTTTTTTTGTTTCTCTTTTGTTTTTGTTAATCCTGTATTTTGCGATGTACTCGGTGGTTGGTGTGAGTGACGGTGGTTCGGGACATTGAAAGTTTTTTAAAAATATTCACATGTGAAAATTTTTGAAAAATGGGGTGGTGAGGGATGTTGCAGATTGACTGGTTTTGCGCGGGAAGTCGAAAAGACAAAGGAAAAGCGAACAAAGAAAACGTGTAGGCGTTTGAGAGCAACAAAAGGACTCATCTGGACAAACGCTAACTTGAACAAAGGGAAAGGACTTCCGGTCAAGGAACAAAAGAATGTGTGGGCGGTCGTCAGTACTTAAGCGGTTATGAGACCAGCCCAAGGGGGAGACCCGAGGGAGACGGCGAAGAAAGCACAAGGTGTCGGACCGTCGATACGGCCGGGCGCTAAGCGAGCAGTGAGGCTCGTACCAAGACCGGCTAGAAACTATATCGGTGGCCTCGCTCGTACACCACCTTCCACCACACATAAGTAGTCGTAGTGTCATTTTCCCTGCCCGCCACTCACCTACCACACACCGAAAATAAAGAGTCATCTTTTGTATACGCGTATCTGTTATTGAAGTAGCTGACTACTAGCATACCTGGCTAGTGGGTTAGGAACGATGTCCGCTGTATACCCGCAACGTATACGTGAGTTGAAGAAGCCAGTATACAACATTACATCGCCCGGAGGGTGTTTTTTATTTTGCTAGTAACTTATAATGGAGATTGTGTTTTTTCTCTGTAACCGAAACTATATCACTACTAAAGTCACAATTCCCTTGTTATTTACGTCACATTCTCCATGATTTTATTTTAAATCTCAATTTTTAATAAAATTGTTTAACTTTATTTATGTTGGCCTTATCTACATACTAATAAAATGCAATTGTATTTATATAAACAAAATAGTGGATTACATTGTGAACGGAAAGGGTAATTTGCATATTGATATTATAAATTTGAATTTAATAAATATGTATTTAGTATTATTGATTTCTAATTGTTTGGATTTATCTTAATGAATATGAGCAAAAATCTCGGGGATAAATCTTAAGAGAAATCCATCAACAAGAAATAATTTTATTTTTTTAATTTCCTCTTGACTAAATAAATTAGGAAAAGAATTACCAAAGAAAAACGGGAGTGATGGAAGAGTAAGTTTCAATGATGTTCTAATTTTCGATAATACATCTGTTTCAAATATTTTTATGTGCATTCTTATTTAGATTCATTAGCCTAATTCAATATATTCTTTTGCATTAAAACATACTTTCCTTTTAACTTTTATGGAAAATTAAGGTAGAAATGTTTGCCCCTTTCCTTTCGCAAAATAGACTAACTTAAATTTCCCTAAAGAACATAACCTCCGCTCGGTACAAACAATCTGTTACATAGAATTTTTTATGTCTTTAAAAAAAAACAACAAAAAACTAAATTTGGTTTTGTTTTACGGCATGTCAATGTCAGTGGGTCATTTAATGCCGATAAAATTTTGAAATAAATCAATTCTTAATGGATAATATATTTTTATAAATACATTTTTATATTTAACACATAGATGGGACCCTAACAGGTACTACCAGTCCGGGTCAGAGTGGACCAGGTAGCAATGGTGATTAAGGGGTGCTCCACATCCCACAAACCTCCAAAACTGGAACTTCACCATCAGAGTTTAACGTCATTCCCAGGACATGTAGACCCTCAGTCACCTCCTAGCACCCATATGATAAAAAGGGCTTGTGTGTGTGTGTATGTGTGTGTGCTTGCCATAATGACAATAGGGCTAGGAAAATCATATATGTGCCAGGGCTTGATGTGACCAGCCGATTGATCGGAGGGGCCTCTCCGACCGCTCGTCTAGCCCAAGATGGGGCCAAAGTAGAGTATTGCAAGTCATGAACTGCTCAGCCACCTGGGTTCTATCCTTAAGCATCACGGGTCGCCACTCACGACCAACAGGTGGCCCCATTGGGGGAGTCTTACACCTCGTCAGAGGTGCAGTCTGAGCATTCTAACGCCCCACCGACAGGGCGGCAAAATGTCTAAAGGTTTCAAATATCCTAGGACTTTGAGACTAAGTATCCTGCTATTCCACTTGAGTGACGGAGATACTGAGGAATTATTTTACTGTCATTATAAGCCGATGCAATCAAAGTTTTTAATCTTAGATGTGTAATTCAGATTAATACACACAAACGAATATAGACTTGGCAAGTCATTTACGATGGGGAGTCAAAAAGTAATGTCATTTTCTTTATTTCATGTGAAATTTGTTTTTAATAAAAAAAAAAAGGGCCTACATTGAGACCCTAACGAGGCTCAGAGCAAGAATCCCTCGAGTAAGACCCAACTGGCCAATCGACAATGTTTTCCTGCATGAAAATACTCGACCACACACAAGAATCATGAAAAGGGAGAAAATCGTCTCATTCGGGGGAACAACTTTACCGTATCCTCCATACTCGCCAGATTTAGCGCCTTCAGATTATCATCTCATCGAACCCATGAAAGAGGGTTTGGGAGGCAAATATTATTCCAGTGACGAGGAAGTGAAATCTGTAGTGAAGAAGTGGCTCAAAGAGCAGTCAGCAACATTTTACGATGCAGGGATACATGCTCATTCGAGGTGGAACATTGCTATTGATAGAAACAGTGACTGTGGAGAAGTAGGGATGTGATCCACCGAGGACCAGCTTCATTTTAATGTATGAAGCATGTTCCTGTGCAGGTAATTATTCCTGCCCTAAACAAAATGGCATTACTTTTTGACTAATCCATACATATATAAAGGGCAGTTGTATGTATATGAAAGTCCGGAGGAAAATTCGAAAATAAAACAATTAACGACAAAGTAAATATATATAAACATTTACTATCACCAGGGCTTGGTTTTTGAGCAAAAATAATAGAATTGATTTATATTCGTGAAGATAATTAAAAAATAAAATTTAAATGATAACAGCATGGATTTTTTTCTTCATTTAGATAGTGGACATTAACCTTTCTTTTCAGAGTAGCTGGATCAATTTAAGGTCTTTTTTGTTTTACATAGGGATTTAAAATGGGGCATCCAACGAGGATTCAACTCATGATTCAATAATAAGGGATCTGCGGGACTAACTTTAAAACCCTCTAACCAGTCGACGCCGGGTAGCTGCTGCTAGTCCTTGTATAAAAAGACAAATTCGGTGTGGTTTGTTTGAAGGTATATCAACTAATTATGCATTATTTACTGAAAAAATTGGATTTATTTCTAAATGAAAATAATTTATTGTAATCAAACCATGTTTCCTTGAACCTAAAATATTTTAGAAGCATTGTCTAATCATTTATTTGCACAGTTATATCAAGTATTCCTATTTAATACTAATAATTTGTATGGTATGAAGTAATTTTTATGTCACATTAATTTCATGTATATTAAACTGGCGGTTGATCTTCAACCACCCCCAGCTGGCACACAAATCCATTAGAAAATGGAAAAAATATCCATTTATAAGATATACAAAAATGTCTACTTTGAACCCCCAGAGAACAAAAAACTTAAGCAGACTACGGAAAACCAAAGACTGCCATCTGCATTAAAAAATACAAGATACCCAAAAGATGGAAAAAGAGAACTGCTGTACAGACAGATTCGTTTGGTTTTGTTTTGTGGCATATCAACCTCCGTGGGTCATTTAATGCCGATAAAGTTTTGAAATGAATCAATTCTTAATGGATAATACAATTTTTTTATCAATTCATTTTCCTATTTAACCCATAGATGGGACCTTGACAGATATTACCACTCCGGGTCAGAGTGCACCAGCGAGCAATGGTGATGAAGGGGTGCTCCACATTCCCCAAATCTCTAAAACTGTAGCCTCACCATTAGATAGAGTTTAACGTCATTCCCAGGACATGTAGACGCTCAGTCACCGCCTTCTAGCACCCATATGATAAAAAGGGGTTGGGGCTTGCCATAAGGGCAATAGGGTTGGGAAAATCATAGGTGCTAGGGCTTGACGTGACCAGCCGATTGATCGACGGGGGTCCTCTCCGACCGCAATATCCGCATAGATGTCACCCTAACAGGTACTACCACTCCGGGTCTGAGTGGACCAGAGAGCAATAGTGATGAACGGGTGCTTCACATTCCCAAACCTCCAGAACTGGAACCTCACCATCAGATAGAGTTTAACGTCATTCCCAGGACATGAAGATCCGCAGCCACCGCCCATATAATAAAAAGGGTTGGAGCTTGCCATAAGGACAATAGGGTTGGGCTAATCATATAGGTGCTAGGGCTTGACGTAACCAGCCGACTGATAGGAGGGGCCTTTCCGACCGCCCGCCCAACTTAAGTAAAGTAGGTTGGTTAAGATAACTGGGTATGGGTATCTCACCTTTGTGTACTGGTTAAAAAAGCTTGCAAATCCATTGCCGAGAAGCGAGTTCGATCCTCACTGGAAGATCCATACTTGTGACAAATCTAACATATGCTTATTTCATTGCGCAATAGCCTTTCCCTCCCCCTATTAGATGGCAGAATGGAGTTCCCCGGAGATAAAAGCGTTTTAAACCCACCCACACACATTTGTCAGATTAATAGTTTTTCTGCCATTTTAAGTCACTCTGCAGAGGTGCAGTCGGTGTATTCTACAGCCCCGGCCGACAGCAAAAAGTTAGATGGAAACTACACTAGGATGCTCCGTGCCGTTTTGAAGAAATCCTTGAAGCAGCACCCGACAAAACAGTATCTGTACCGCCTACTAGACATCTTTAATAACTAAAGCACTAAACTTATCAAGCCTCCTACTAACTGAATAAACCAAATAAAAAGAGCACCTTTCAAACGAATAAAACTCGCAAACAAACAAACACTACAACCAATAATCCCTCCGAGTACGACCTGTGAAATGGTTGAAAGTGATTCAGTTAAAAAAAAAAAAAAAAAAAAAAAAAAAAAAAGGATCATTTTCTTGACCATCTGAATCCCGATGTATGGAAAACGGTTTCCTATTCAATGGTATTCTGAACTTTACATGATTGTCTTACGACATATCAACATCGGTAAGTCATTTGATACCGTCATAGTTGTGAAATAAAGACATTCTTAATGAATATTCAACTTTTGTAAACATTTTCTATTTTACTCCTAGATAGGACCCTAACAAGTACTACCGCCCCGGGACAGAATGGATCTGGAGTACTGGTTTACGGCATATCAACCTCAGTGGATCATTTAATGCAAAGTTTTGAAAAAAAAAAAAAAAAAAAAAAAAATTCTTAATGGATAATACAATTTTTTTTATAAATACATTTTTCTATTTAACCTATAGATGGGACCCTAACAGGTACTACCACTCCGGGTAAGAGTGGAACAGGGAGCAATGGTGATGAAGGGGTGTTCCACATTCCCCAAACCTTGAACCTCACCATCAGATAGAGTTTAACGTCATTCCCAGGACATGTAGACCCTCAGTCACCGCCTTCTAGCACCCATATGATAAAAAGTCTTGGGGCTTGCTATAAGAGCAGTAGGGTTGGGGGCAATCATATGGGGGCTAGGGCTTGACGTGACCAGCCGATTGATCGGAGGGGACCTCTCCGACCGACCGTCTAGCTTAAGTAAGGTTCTAAGTGGAGTGTTGCAGGTCAAACACTACTCATCCATCAAGACTCCGTCCTTAAGCATCACGGGTCGCCACCCACGGCCAACAGGTGGCCCCACGTTTGATTTATGGCTTTTCCGTCATTCTCCATGGACAGTTTGACCTACAAAGTGATGGTTTGATTTGTTTTACGCGATATCAACTTCAGTAGGTCATTTAATGCCGACAAAGTTTTAAAATAAACTCATTCTTAAAAATACTCAATTTTTTAATGGGCACATTTTTCCGTTTAATCCGGGTCAGTTAATTAGTGGACCAGTGAGCAATGGTGATGAAGGGGTGGAGCACCCCTTCATCACCATTCCCCAAATCTCCAGAACTGGAACCTCACCATCAGATAGAGTTTAATGTTATACCCAGAACATGAAGACTCCCAGTCACCGCTTTCTAGCACCCATATGATAATAAGGGTTGCGGCAATCATAGGTGCTAGGGCTTGACGTGACCAACCGATTGATCGGAGGGGCATCTCCAGCCGCCCGTCTAGCCTAAGTAACGGTCTAAGTGGAGAGTTGCAGGTCATGGACAGCTCATCAACCAAGATTCCGTCCTTAAGCATCACGGGTCGCAACCCACGGCCAACAGTTGGCCCGTATTGGTGGAGTCTCTGCAAAGGTGCATTCTAACGCCCCAGCCGACAGAGTGGTCCAGAACCGGAACTTTACCCAGGAAAATAAGATAGTTTAACGTCTTACCCAGAACATGACCCTCAGCCACCGCCTCCTAGCACCCATATGATGAGGTGTTTATGGTCATAAAGTCAATAGGGTTAGGACAATCATATTAGGTGCTAGGGCTTGACGTGACCAGCCGATTGATTGAAGGGGACATCTCCGACCACCCATCTAGCCTCAATAAAGGCCAAAGTGGAGTGTTACAAGTCATGAACTGCTCATCCACCTGTATTCCATCTTTAAGCATCGCGGGTCGCCACCCACAGGCAACAGGTGGTCCCGTCTTACCCCCTGCAGAGGTACAGTAGGTGTATTCTAAATTCAATTGACCGTGTACCGCTGGTTATGCGAGGTGAACCTGTTTACACTTGGAGACATGGATAAATAATGTGCAGTCTAAAATCTGCAATCATGAACTCAGCCATCGGTCAACATTTTCTTTATCACCCAACTTGTATTGAAAATTATAATAGTGGTTTAGAGTTTTACAGATCTGACTCTTTAGGTTGGTTTTGTTTGTTTTACGGCATATCAAACTCAGTGGGCCATTTAATGCCGATTAAGTTTTGAAATAAATTAATTTTTAATGGATACACATTTTTTTTATAAATACATTTTTCTATTTAACCCGTATGACTCCGGGTCAGAGTGGACAAGGGAGCAATGGTGATGAAGGGGTGCTCCACATTCCCCAAACCTCCAAAACTGTAGACACTCAGCCACCACCTAGCACCCATATGATAAAAGAATTGGGGCTTGCCATAAGGGCAATAGGGTTGGTGCAATCATATAGGTGCTAGGGATTGACGTGACCAGCCGATTGATTGGAGGGGGCTATCTAAACGCCCATCTAGCCTAAATAAAGACCAAAGTGGAATGTTGCACGTCATGGACTGCTCATCCATCGCGGGTCGCCACCCACATCCAACAGGTGGCCACGTTTGGGGGGGGGGGAGTCCTACCCCTCTGCAGAGGTACAGTCGGTGTATTCTAAAGCTCCTGCCAACAGAGCTGTTAGAGTTCGCGGGTTGTGAAACCAGGAACTGGTTATCAATACTTGTCCTTGCTATTTCTTCAAGATCGAAGCCTTTTTAGACACTGGATTACTTAGTTGCTGAATAATACTTTTAAATTCACATACATACTTCGAAAGACAAGTTGTATATTATCTATCGGGGAGGGGGAGACTGGTTTTATGGTTATGCTCAATGAACAGTCGAGGACAACGAGGCTGGAGTGGCACTTTTGGATACCAGAGAAAAATTGAAAGCACGATACGTGGGAAGCCGGCTTAATCCACAATATGAGCCCAAGGGCGGACTTACATTCACGTTACCTCTAATCTCGGAATACAGAGATAAAAGTGTGTCAATAGGCAAAACTAAAATGACATTGAATCCCCCGCAATAAGATGCCATTGTAGACAGAAGAATTATGTTGATTTCAACTAGATATAGAGGGAATCCTATTATCTCCATCTGGAAGCAAAATAAGACTAATTTCCATTCGGTTTATTCGTTTAACGGTACATCAAGAATGGAGAAGCCACCATACAAGGTTTACCATCATAAAGGGAGAAAAGTTTCCAGGGAAACGCGGATAAATACAATAAGAATTACTTCATTCTGGTTATCTATCGATACGGTAAACATTTTGAAGAAATTTTTCCAGGAGCATTTAGTCTGAAGATAAACGGCTAATGCGCTGCTTTGAACAAATGGTAACAAAAAGCCTATTAATTGTTAGATTCAGTTTGTTTTGTTTTACGGCACATCAACCTTGGCGGGTAATTTAATGCCGACAAAATTTTGAAATAATTCCATGTTAATGGACCCTTTATAAACCTTAACGGGTACTACCACTCCGAGTCAGAGTAGACCACAGAGCAATGGTGAGGAAAGGGTGCTCCACATTCCCCAGACCTGGAACCTCATCATCAGATAAAGTTAAACGTTATTCCCAGCCACGGCCTTTTAACTGTATAAGTAAAAAAAGTAAAGTCGTCGGGGCGGCCTAATGTCGGTATCAGTCATGCAGCGAGGGAGTCTATCACCCTTTTCACTAGCGCTAGACCAAGGAGATTATCTTAGCGTCTGAGGTCGAGCACCACACCTACCATCAGCCCCTTTACCGCACAGATCCCTGTGCTACTCATACGCCGAGTTGGCGAGGGCGGGTATCGAACTATGAATCTTGTGGTTTCTAGCCGAACGCTCTACCGACTGAGCTAACCCGGCCGTCAAAGTACACCATAATAAAGTATAATATATGTTAGCACAGTAATAAAGTGTTCTTATCTAAAAAAAAAAAAAAATAAATAAATAAATAAATAATAAATAAAAATAAAAGATAAAAATTACAAGCTAATATAGGTTTCAACTAATCGATAATGATACTTAGTAAACAATTATAGCTTCAAATATGTATTACAAAATTGCAGTGTCATACGGTATCAAGTATTCCTGTTTTCTATGATGTGTTTTAATCCATATCGGAGAAGAATTGTAGGTAAAAACTACCCGAACGCCCTGGATGCGTTCTTGACATACGATGGGTTATTGGTTCGTCGGATAATGAGAGCTCTGTTGGGCTAGAAGAAGCCCAAAGCGAATCACTTGGATCAGAGAGGCAGGTGCGTCATCATTATTTAAACAAATACGTTTGATAAGAGTGATCTGTGGGATCAAGAGAGCGTGTGGTGGATAGAAAAAAAAGCTGGTGTAGGTCAAACTATGAGGATTTACCAGGTGAAAGTGAAGGGGAAAACCAGGTGTGGGAAAGTGGGGAAAACAGAATTTATATGGATTATGGACGGGTAGAGCGTCCATTTATCCCACCCTGTCCCTAGTTTTGTCTTGTTCGTGTGCCTTCAAGAGCCGGCGCTCGGCCTCTCCCGAAATTGATACGGGTGTCTACTTGCAGATTTCAGGGTTTTCTAACTTCGGAAGGAAAATTGAGGGACAGCGCTTAAATTAAAAAAAAAAAAAAAATCAAGGATTTATATAATTTTAAATGAAAATTATAGTACATTAATTCTTTTGTAATGAATAGGTTCATTCATTACAAAAATTATTTTTTTAACCACCCAAAATTTTTATGACAAAATTTTATTGGAGAAAATAAAAAAAATTCAACGAAGATTAATCACCAATAAGTCTCCACTGAAAAAAAAAAAAAAAAAAAAAAAAAAAATGCACTCAAATTCTTCGAATACGATTCATAGCCAAGTAAATTTGTACATTTTTTAATGAGATGTTTTAACAGTTCAACTAATAGTTGAACTACCTCTCCCCTCTGTCCATGATAATGTTAAGATATTCACAAATTGGTATTTATAAAAAATTGAAAATTTTATTGAAATTCAGTTATGTACAGTCATGAGTCATACTATTCTACATATGAATAATTCAACTAGAAAAATCGAAGTTATATACAATTTATAAATTCGATACCAATGTACATAAATTGATATACGCGACGACAAGTAGAATTAACAAGCAGGCATAGAGCCCCAACAAGATTGGGAGATTTGAGGTAGTAAGCAACAGTTCTGTCTTATAGTTAATAAATATAAGAAAAGCAAAAATGGCAGAAGTAAAAAAAAAAAAAAAAAAATACCGCTGAACCTAGCCCTTTTGGATCGCTCACGTGGTCTGGTTTCGGGCGTTGTACGCGTCAGCCGTTTGGTTTGGTTTTACGGCATATCAACCTCAGTGGGTCATTTAATGCCGATAAAGTTTTGAAATAAATTCATTTTTAATGGATACTCAATTTTTTTTTTATAAATACATTTTTCTATTTAACCCATAGATGGGACCCTAACAAGAACTACCACACCTTGTCAGAGTGAACCAGGAAGCAATGGTGATGAAGGGGTGCTCACATTCCCCAAACCTCCAAAACTGGAACCTCACCATCAGAGAGTTTAACGTCATTCCCAGGACATGTAGACCCTCAGGCATCGCCTTCTACCACCCATATGGGGGTTGGGGCTTGCCATAAGGGCAATAGGGTTGGAAAATCATATAGGTGCTAGGGCTTGACGTGACCAGCCGGTTGATCGGAGTGGGGCCTCTCCGACCGTCTGTCTTGCCCAAGTGGAGTATTGCAAGTCATGAATTGCTCATCCACCTGGGCTCTATCCTTAAGCATCACGGTCGAAACACACGGCCAACAGGTGACCCCATTGGTGGAGTCTTACCCCTCTGCAGAGGTGCAGTCGGTGCATTCTAATGCCGCACCGACAGGACGGACGCGTCAGCCGTGTAGATACATACAAATACATACCATTAGTTGATGACAAGGTAATGTCAGTTAAAATACTGACCCCCTCCCCAGAAAAGGTGGGGGCTCCCGATCGGGGAATTTCGGAGGCAAGTCTTGCCATCACTGCTTCTCCCCACTGTTTTTCAACCGCTGAAAAGGGACAATGACCGTAGCTTAGATGTGACACAAGGCCAGGAATAAAAATCACACAGTGATAATCAAACTCACTAACAATGTTCTGCAGATCTAACTTGCTAACCATTACACCACATGAAGTGCCCGGCCACAATAGCAATGAAGGTATATTTGATTTTTGTTTTACGGCATATCAACCTCGGTGGGTCATTTAATGCCGACAAAGTTGTGAAATAAATTCATTCTTAATGCATAATACAATTTTGTTTATAAACTCATGTTTTTTCTATTTAACCCATAGATGGGACCCTAACCGGTACTACCACTCCGGGTCAGAGTGGACCAGGGAGCAATGAATGAAGGTAGAGTTGGAAGTGGATTCAATATACCAATAGCAACTCCATAACTCAGTTTATAGGTGGGGGGGGGCTTTAGCTTCGTAGCATGTGCGCGTTATCTGAAAGGCACGAGTAAAAATTACGCCAGACAAAACCAGGGGAACTTTTGTAAGATTAGTATGCACCTGATATTCTTATAAAGTTTTTTTGAGTGACCGACAAATAATGTCAACTCGGAGTAATGACAAGGGATTACTGCATACTCCCAGAACTGTAGCCTTACCATAAGATGTAGTTTGTTATACACAGGACACCCATTTTTGGAGGGTCTTACTCCTCTCCAGGGGTATGCTTTCCTGATGTAGGGGGGAGTTAAACTTACCTTCCCCACCAGGGAGGTCAAGTGAGCTTCGACCGCTGGACTGGTAAAGTAAAATTAATTGCGTCGATCCCAGGGGGCTATCCCCCCAGGCAATACCTGCCCCCTCTATTTAAAAGGACAGGGCTGGGTTTATTGCCCAGCGCATGAGGCGCACCCCTGAGGTTGAATGCCGACGAATCCGACGCATTTTTGTGCCTACTACCCATGAGCTTTGGCTTGTGGGTGGGCCTACATAAAAATATCCTTGTGTCACCCCCTCATAAGTGGGATGAGAGGCAAATATCCCTCCTCTCCAGGGGTATACTTTCAAGGAATTTTAAGTAGCGTCAATAGGGCATTATAGGGAAAGGAATTATGTGAACGTGGATAGTTGGGACGGAAGACTATCACATTTTGTAAATATCTTAAGATAAATTAAAATGAATGTCAAGTAATGTTCTAAATCAGGTTTACATCCAACCTTCAGGTTTCAAGACAGCCGTATCCTCACAAAGGAAAGAGCTTCTTTCTACACAACCCCTGAATGTCGATCTATTCTCCTTGTGCCCTTACAGGAAGGCATAAGTACTTGTATAGCTAACTTATAGTGGTAACACTAATCCCTTCTGCTTCTAAGTGCACATACTAATATGTGGTCAGCCACATAAGCCTTAAGTAAGTCTTTCACAAATTTAATTCTTTTCAATGTTTAAAGTTTAATATTTTAGTTAAAGAGAGTGATTTGAAACAGTTCATAGTAGGAGACTTTCTCTGCTTCGCAAAACCTTTGTTTAGGACTAGCAGTTGTGCAGTAGGGGAAATTACATTCATTGATATTTTTAAATCAAATATATGAGAGATGAGCATTTTCCACTGAGGAAAATGCCTGGCTTCGGACTCAAGTTATTGTCCATTAAATAGATTTCACGGCTTTTTAACCTGTTTGGGGTTATTTTATGCTTAGAAGTCAGAAAATCACGTACCCTAAGCCCTGCTGAAGGAAGACTAGAAAATACATCAATAAGAATTAATTACACCTATAGATGTTCAAAATAAACTTGTATCTGGACATTTGGTTTGACTTGTTTTACGGCATATCAACCTCAGTGGGTCATTTAATGCCGACAAAGTTGTGAAAAATTAATTCTTAAGGCAATTTTGTTTATAAACTTATGTTTTTCTATTCAACCCATAGATGGGACCCTAACAGGTACTACCACTCCGGGTCAGAGTGGACCAGGGAGCAATGTATGAAGGGGTGCTCCATATTCCCCAAACCTCCAGAACTGGAACTTCACAACCAGATAGAGTTTAACGTCGTTCCCAGGACATTTAGACCCTCAGCCACCGCCTTCTAGCACCGATGTGATAAGGATTTGAGATTGCCATAAGGATAATAGAGTTGGGGCAATTATATAGGTGCTAGGGCTTAACGTGGCCAGCCGATTGATAGAAGGGGACCCTCTCCGACCGCCAGTCTAGCCCAAGAAAAGCCTAAAGAGAAACATTGCAAGTCATGGACTGCTCAGCCACCTGGGTTCTATCCTTAAGCATCACGGGTCGCCACCCACGGCCAACAGGTGGCCCCATTGGGGGAGTTTTACCCCTCTGCAGAGGTGCATTCTAACGCCCCAGCCGACAGGGCGGTCCCAGAACTGAAGCCTTACCAGAATATATAGTTTTTCATACACAGGACACCCATTTTTGGAGGGTCTTACTCCTCTCCAGTGGTATAGTTTCAAGGAATTTTAAGTAGCGTCAATAGGGCATTATAGGGAAAGGAATAATGAGAAAGTGGATAGTTGGGACTGAAGGCTATCACATTTTGTAAATATTTCAAGATGAATTAAAATGAATATGAACTAATGTTCTAAGTCAGGTTTACATCCAACCTTCAGGTATCAAGACAGTCGCATCGTCTCAAAGGAAAGAGCTTCTTACTTATACACAACCCCTGAATGTCGATCTATTCTCCTTGTGCCTTTACAGGAAGGCATAAGTACTGGTATAGCTAACTTAGAGTGCTGACACTAATCCTTCTGCTCCTAAGTGCACATACTAATATGTGGTCAGCCACATAAGCCTTAAGTAAGTCTTTCACAACTTTAATTGTTTAAAGTTTAATATTTTAGTTCAAGAGTGATTTGAAACAACAGTTCACCTTTCTTAAACAGACTCGAACCTATCTTTGAGATAAACCAGAATTAGCATTAGTAGGAGACTTTCTCTGCTTTACAAAGCCTTTATTTAGGACTAGTAGTTGTGCGGTAGGGGGAATTACATTCATTGATATTTTTAAATCAAATATATGAGAGATGTAAGCAACGGAAGATACCTTTCTTTATATTGTATGGGTGGTGGGAATTGAAGTCGGGATACTTTCCAATGAAGGTAGGCTTACGATACATGGATGAACTTAACCAACAATATGAGTCTAGGTAAAAAAACGTATATAAAAATGAATAGGTAGATATTCTAGCCAAAATCAAGACATTAGGTTTACAAGTTCCCAAAATTCACACTCAATTGTCCAATTGGACACATGGTCTAGTGGATAAGGTAGTTAGGTTACAGTTCTAAGTGACAATTATCTCTGGATTCCGGGTTCAATCTTGAGTAGATGCAGTAACATAGAAAAATTAACACAACTCCTACCCCAGCTAGGGTTAGCGGAATGAGAACAGGATACCCCCGTGGACTAAATAAAGGGTTAAGTTCGAAGTTCTGTGATGGCTCCCGATTACGACAAGAAAGTTCCCGAGTTCGAAAAAGGTTAATGAGTCCGAAAAGAAATAGCCGAAGAAGGCCGGGAGGCATATCAGCCGAAACATTGTACAAATAATGAAGATAATACAGTTTTTTTTAAATACATTTTTCTATTTAACCCATAGATGGGACTAACAGGTACTACCACTACCAAGGAGCAATGGTGATGAAGGGTTGCTCCCCATTCTCCAAAAGTCCAAACCTGGAACCTCACCATCAGATAGAGTTTAACGTCATTCCCAGGATATGTAGACCCCCAGCCACCGCCTACTAGCACCCATATGATAAAAAGGGTTGGGGCAATCCTATAAGTGCTAGGGCTTGACCTGACCAGCCGATTGATCGGAGGGGGCCTCTCCGATGGCCGCCTTATCCTCAGAAATGACCAAAGTGGTGTATTGTAAGTCATGGACTGCTCAACCACCTGGGTTCTATCCTTAAGCATCACGGGTCGCTACCCACGGCCAACAGGTTGCCCCATTGGGGGCACTGTTACCCCTCTACAGAGGTGTAGTCGGTGCATTCTAACGTCCCAGCCGACAGCGAGGGAAAGAATTTGGTAAGAATCTGATACGAAGAATTATTTTGACTTTAAAAATAGTCAACAGCTAATGGTTGTCCCCTACTGAAAACCAAGAGTATTCAAGTGATCACTGTTTTAAAACCGAACATTAAAAAGGCAAAAGTTTAAGAGGATTGAGACGAACAGATTAGACTATTTCTTATACTGATTTTGTATTTTTTTAATGAAAGCCCTGCGTAAGGAATTTTGCATTTCTGAAAGGACAAATAAACCCATCCCAGTTAAGTATTACCAAGTATTGCATTTTGTTGTTAAAAAATCAGTATAGAAGGTTTGGTTGTTTTTATAGCATACCAACCCATTTCGGGTCATTTAGTATACTCATCACTTCGGTAATCTAGCGGGAACCAGAGTTTTCAACGTAAGACTAATATGAAAGACCAAAAACCATTTGCCTTATTTCATTTTTTAGTCTCCCGCATTCTCATTTGGAACCCCCTTTTCCCATTTGATGAAATAATTAAGTTCTACAGAGATGCGAAAGTAGTTTCTTATTTTTCCCGCCAGTAAAGCATTTCGAACGGTTACCTCGTTTCTTCTGCCATATTAGCTGGTGAGGGGTTTCGCACTTAAGATTATTTGTAATTTTTCATATAATCGGCGATTTCTTTGAATAAAATTCAGAATTTCCACTCAACGTACGAAATAAGTATCTCAGTAACTGACATAGGTTGGTTATTTGATGCAATTGATTTGGTTTTGTTTTACGGCATATCAACCTCAATGGGTCATTTAATGCAGATAAAATTTTGAAATGAATAAATTCTTAATGGATAATACAATTCTTTTGTAAATACATTTTTCTATTTAACCCATAGATGGGACCCTAACAGATACTACCATTCCGGGCCAGAGTGGACCAGTGAGCAATGGTGATGAATGGGGTGCTCCACATTCCCCAAACCTCCAAAACTCGAACCTAACCATCAGATAGAGTTTAACATAATTCCCAGGACATGTAGACCCTCAGTCACCACCTTTAGCATCCACATAAGGGTTGGGGCAATCATATAGTTGCTAGGGCTTGACGTGACCAGCCGATTGATCGGAGGGGGCCTCTCCGACCGTCCGTCTAGCCAAAGGGTCTAAGTGGAGTGTTGCAGGTCATGGAATGCTCATCTACCAAGACTCCATCCTTAAGCATCACGGGTCGCCACCAACGGCCAACAGGTGGTCCAATTTGGGAGAGTCTTACCCCTCTGCAGAGGTGCAGTCTAACGCCCCACCGACAGGGCGGGGGGGAAGTGATGAATTCATATTTCATGCTATTGATATATAAGGGGAGACCAAGAAATTATTTGGAAACCAAAAGGCAAATTAGTAATTAAATTACAGCCACAGTTTAACATGTAGGATAAAAAATGGGTTGGGTTAGCATAAGGACAATAGGGTTGGGGCAATCATATAGGTGCAAGGGCTGGAAATGACATGTCGATTGATCAGCGGGCATCTCTGAAAGCTTGTCCAGTCTAAGTGAAGTGTTGCATGTCAGGGACTGCTCAGCCATCAGGGTTCCTTAAGCATCACGGGTCGCCACTCAGAGCCAACAGGTGGCCACATTGTGGAGAGGGTGGGGGGTCTAACCTTTCGGCAGAGGTGTAATCGAGGTATTTCTTCAGCCCCAGTTAACAGGACGGTGTCTCGAAATATTAATAGTAGGGGAAGACTAGTCTTTAGCTTTCGTAAGGAAATCGATCTAGGAGAAAAAAAAACTTCAAACCAACTGTACTCAGTATAGAGAAAAATAAAAAACGAACTAGTGTCAGAGTTTAATAAATAGATTCCTTTGATGAGCGGCCGTCGAGAGACCAGGACTAAGAAATGGTTTCTATCACTTTCAACGGAGATTTATCAGTTAAATATTTTTTGAAACTGTCACCATCTTTTTCAAAAATCCAGCAATATATACGTGTATTGGTTTCATCTAATCCCTTTGCAGGGGTGGTTTGGTTTGTTTTACGGCATATAAACCTCGGTGGGTCATGTAATGCCGACAAAGTTTTGAAATAAATTAATTCTCCATGGATACACAATTTATCTTATAAATACATTTTTCTATTTAACCCATAGATGGGACCCTAACAAGTACTACCACTCCGGGTCAGAGTGGACCAGGGAAAAATGGTAATTAAGGGGTGCTCCACATTTCCCAAACCCGGAACCTCACCATCAGAGTGTTTAACGTCATTCCCAGGAAGTGTAGACCTTCAGTCACCGCCTTCAAGCACCCATATGAGAAAGGGTAGTGGTTGCCATAAGGGCTATAGGTTGGGGCAATCATATAGGTTCTAGGGCTTGACGTGACCAGCTGACTGATCGTGGGGGGGTGGGCTCTCTGACCGCCGGTCTAACCTAAGTAAGGGTCTAAGTGGAGTATTGCATGTCAGGGATTGCTCAGCCACCAGGATTCTATCCTTAAGCATCACGGGTCGCCACTCACGGCCAAAGGTGGCCCTATTTGGGGTAGTGTTACCCCTCTGCAGAGGTGCATTTTAACGCACCAGCCGACAGGCCGGTTGCAGGGGTGGGGTCAGAATCAATTCGTGACGAGGTTTTTAAAAACCGAAGTGTCAAAAGGAAAAGAAATTTAAGGCTTTCCTATGCAGAGACTGTGCCATACGTCACTTTTTTGTGTTGGTTGTTTTGCGGTATGTAAACTCTTGGTCATTTAATGCCGAATTAAGTAATTTTTATAAAATCAGAATACCCAGGTTGCTTACAGTAACTGCTGTTAATTACGTGGTCACTTAAGTATTGAGCAGGCTCATTGCTGCTTAACACCGGTGCTCTTCTGCGGGATTTTAAAAAATCCTCAGTTCGTAGGAAATCTAGATTAATTTAATAGCATGTCAAACGGCCTGTGGTTATTTCATGCTTAGGTGGAAAAGGCTATAACTAGCTACTGGCAAAATGAGCCTAAAATGCGTTTTTGACAAAATGACTTTAGAACCCCCCCCCCCACACACACACAAAATAATTTACCAGAAATCTGGGAATTATCGGATTTTAATGAAATTTTCAGTGTTTATTTATCAATGAATGATCTTTATAATGCATTCATTTTATTTCAAAACGATCTCATTTTTTTCAGGTCGCTTAATTTTGACCCCTTATGTTGGGGGTGTAACATTTTTTTTCAAGTTTTTTTTTGTACTAATTACAGTATAAATAAAGAGAAGAGACCGAAGTTATGAATAGAAAAAAATTACGGTGGCTTTTCTATGAGAAAATAAGTACAGAAAAATGTAAATAATGGATATTTATTTTATTTATTTTTTTTTTTTTTTACTTATTTCGATAATTATTTAATTGGCTATTATCTTATAAAAGAAATTATACATCGATATATTTTTCTGCTTAAAAGGGGGGGGGTACATTTTCAGTCGAGTACTTCAAAAAGTATACTTTGATGCAATTAAATAAGGTTTGCATTAAAAAGATATTTCTAGAATCTAAAAATATAACATTTTAAACTCAACATCAGATTTTTCACATTTTAAATGAATTTTATAAATTCATTTTTCATAGCAAAAATACTAAAGTTTTGAAATAAAATAACTGATGCATTATAAAGTTCACGAATTGTTAAATAAATACTGAAAATTTCATTAAAATCGGATAATTACCTGATTTTTGGTAATTTTTTTTGCAATCGCGAATGTTACAGTAAAATTGTAAACAAGCACTTAAAACCATCGAAAAAGAGACAGAATGGCGGATCGCGTCGAAATTGACAAACAAATCCATTTAAATGTATTAAAAATAAACTGCATATGTAATGATATTTTTCTTTTTTTAAATTGTCATTATGTTACTACTTATCGATTTAGACAAAGTTTGGCCTTAAATAATAGATTTAATTCGCTTTTAAAACTCGTAGAAGCTGATTTTTTGCCAGTCCCTAGCTATATCCCTTAAAGCTTTGTCTAAAGAGAAAGATTTCAGAACTACTGGAATATCATAGTTTTAGGGTTAAAAAAGGAAAAAAAAAAAAAAAAAAAAAAAAAAAAGAAAAAAAGTATAGCTAAGATCCAAGGCCTTCGTTTTCAGGAATATTACGATTTTCAAGTATTTTCTCAGGCAATAAGTACATAATATTTAGAAATATTTCTAAGTAGTTAGACTCCAAATAGGTCTAAGTATTTACAGAGATTTCTACTTTGCATCGAAAGTTAAATTTTATGAGTTATATTTATTGGAGGAGGCAACAGTAACAATACTAGAGTCCAACAGCTATTGCAATAGCGGCCTCAAGACAGATTTTTTTTGGTTGTTTGATTTTAGAGAGTGTCAGCTCTAGTTAATTCATACCGAATACATTTTATATACAAATTGGAAGAATTAATTTTCATTACTTTCAAATTAGTCTTTTGGTGTGTTATAAAACTGGAAGAAATAATTTATTAACTTTTTAACAGTTCTATTTCACCCATAGATAGAACCCTAACTGGTACTACCATTCCGGGTCAAAGTGAACCTGGTAGTAATGGCAATAGAGGGGTACTCCACAAAACTCTAAAAATTGAAACCTCGCCACTAGACACAGTTTAGCGTCATACACAGGACTCTCCTTCAGAAGAGAGAGGAAGATATTTTCAGCCCAGATGAATAAAGCCGTATCGCATGCAAATAAGCCTTGGTCTTACTTTTAAACGATTAGTGATGAAGAGCTTGTGAAAATGGTTTTGTACAATTATAAAGCGTCTGCTTTTCAGAGAAATGATATACACTTACCGAGATGAGGTCAAGAAATCCAGAATAATAATGCACGCTCCGTCATGCCGTCTTTAATAGACGATAATAAAAGAGAACACCGACCACATGCATTTGAACTCAGCTGGCACTTTAAATACCTGGCTACTCCAATTCACTCTCATACAATGCACGAAGCTGTGGTAGGGGGAGTTCATCGCATCCGGGTTACTCATAGAAAATAAGGTAGCGGGAAGGAGATTGAATGAGTAAGTACATGGGTTATATATATATATATATATATATATATATATATATATATATATATATATATATATATTTTTTTTTTTTTTTTCAAGGCATGTGTTATTGAACAACACGGAGTATTCTTTTTTTTCTTTTTTTGTATAGATATTTTTTCCAGTCTTCTGGCTATCCTTTTGAATCGGGATCGAGTTGATTCATGATATTTTGCATACTTATTTCCCGAGCGCTTTCGACTGTTTCGCCAGTCGTCTTCATGGGGTTACGTAATTTGGTTTTTAGTTCTGTTATCTATGCTTTTATCAAATTCGGAGAGTCTATTATTTTTAAGAGGGGGGTTAGATAAGTGTTCAATAGCTAACACTTACCCCCCCCCTCTTAAAAAAATAATAGACTCTCCGAATTTGATAAAAGCATAGATAATAGAACTAATAATTTTTATTGAAAAACATAATTATTTTGGTTTAATTTTAATATAATGATTTTGAGATATCTGCAGGATTAAATAATATGTATATTATCTTTTGAACCTCGTTAACATACAGGAGGTACATGTACTGGGAATGACGTTAAAATTTATCTGATGGTGAGGTTCCAGTTTTGAAGGTTTGGGGAATGTGGAGCACCCCTTCATCACCATTGCTCCTTGGTCCACTCTGACCCGGAGTGGTAGTACCTGTTAGGGTCCCATCTATGGGTTAAATAGAAAAACATGAGTTTATAAACAAAATTGTATTAAGAATGTATTTATTTCAAAACTTTATTTCAAAACTTTATTGGCATTAAATGACCCACCGAGGTTTATATGCCGTAAAACAAAACAAACCAAATCAAACCAAAAACAGGAGGTAAATATGTATATCAGGTTGGTTGGATTTTACGGCATGTCAACCCTTGGGTTATTTTATACCGAAGACGTTTTTATTTTTTTCATTTGGGGAGGGGGGTATTCAATTTTTTAAAACTCATTTCTAAACAACATTGTTTTTATCTATATAAGCCATAGATGGGACCCTAAATGCTACTACCTCTCCAGGTTAGAATTGACTTGGGAGTAATGGCAATAAATAGATCTTCATAGCTCCAGTATTGGAATCTCACCTCTTGATACAGTTTAACGTCACACCCAGGGGAAAATAAGAGTCTCGGCCACCGCCTTCTAGCACATATATGATAAAAGTGTTGGTATTTGCCATAAGAGCAATATAACTGGGACAATCGTGTAGGTGCTAGGGCTTCACGTACCCAGTCGATTAATCGGATCGTGTCTCTCCAATCACCCGTCTAGCTCAAGTAGGGGCCAAAGTGAGGTGTTGTATGTCACAGACTTCTCTAGACACCGAGATTCCGTCCTTAAGTACCATGGGTAGCCACCACGGCCAACAGTTGAACCCACTTAGATAATGTATGATTAATGATATTGGCATATTTAATTGTTTTGCTATTGATTCAATCAAGGGCAGTCCATGTGGTGTAATGGTTAGCAAGTTAGATTCTTGGTCCAGAATTGGAGCCTCACCATCAGCTACAGTTTAGATTCATACCCAGGCTATATTGTTAGTAAATGAGTAGATGAAATAAATGGTTATTTACTTAGCTTAGCTTAAATGAGGCACAAGGCCAGAAGTATGCAGCACCCAGCGAGAATCGAGCTCACTAACAATGATTTGATATTAAACCAAAAATAACTCATTCTGGTTTTGAATAAAAAATATTCTTATGCATAATATCTTGCAGGTATTTACCCCACTCACCAACCACAGGGAGGATAAGACAAGGTCACAGGTATGCAACGATCGAATGCGCTATTCAATGGTAATTGATCTCCGAGACTAGCTTTCAAACTATTACTAAGTGGTCATGCAACATTCCACTTCACTTGGTCTACATGGGCGTTCAAAGAGGCCCGAATTGATCAATCGGCTGGTCATGTCAAGTCCTCGCAACTTTGTGATTGTTTAGACCGAAATCTTAAAAAAATTGCTCCTATGACGTATGCCTATAAAAATCCTATTTATATCAATATCTATACTTACCTCTATAACTAATGCAATCTGACCCGATTTAGTTTACCGGCCGAGGAATAAGTATTTAAAATCCTTTTTCTTTCAATTATCTCCCTTGTCCAAGACACTCTTCATTAAATTCAAGAAATAAGACATTTTTAAAAATTATTTCGGCCTAAGAATGTGCTCGATTTCAAATCTCAGACGAGACTGCTTGCACCTTACATAGCGCTATTAGCATTGGGAAATGTATGAATCCAAATATTCTCCCTCTAGCTATAGATAAATAGCAGCGAAAACTATGCTGTTCAACCTTAGTACGACAACCAGTCTAGGAGAAGGAATAGTCTGAATTCAAACCTTTTAAACTCCGCTTATTAGAATTGACCTGGAGTAATTTGTTTGCCTGACTTATTTTCGAAGGGTTATTTAAAGGAGTTTAGGATCATATGACCTTTAGGCACCCCTTTTACGATCTCGTTTCATAAGGTCATTTTTCATTTACACCGTCAACATCAGGTTGTTTGTTAACAGATGATTTTTAGAGTTTTTTTTAAATGATAAAACTAACCCCTAACCCTAACCACAACCCCTAACCCTAACTCCTAACCCTATGTTCATCCAGATACGAAAAAGATACCCGGTCCGAAAGAGAACACCGATAGAAGAACTTAACCAGCAGTATACTTCAGTATATTTATTCCAGGCTATGCAGAAGTAAAAATGCATAAAATAATAAGCATTGAAACGCAAGTAAAAACACACTTAGATACACAGGTAAATATATACACTCACACAAACTATATGTATATGGAAGCGCGTGGTGTAATGGTTAAAGTCATCCGAAATAGACTCGTCGCCCCGAGTTCAAATCCTGGATGTGGTAATTGCATTTCACTTAGCGCTAATACCCTTGGAAAAGATATGAATCCTACTCACGCTTTAGCTATGGATAAATAGTAGGGCAGACTGGGCTCTTTAATATTGTTTAGGCAACCAGTCTAGGAGAAGGAAAACTCTGAATTCAAACCTATTGAAATCCACTTAAAATGACCTTGTGTCACCTCTTGCTCGTGTGGAGGGCTTGGTGAATATATACATGTATATGTACATAAATATATGCGGGAGTGTGTGTGTGCGTGTGTGTGTGCATTTAAATGCGCACATTTATAAAAGAAATTAAAATTACACGGGCGAATATGAACCAATTTCCATCTAGGAACCACAAGTTTCTAGGTTCGGTACCAATCGTCGCCAACTCAGTGCAGGAATAGCACAGCTTGGATCTGTGTGGTAAAGCTGTTGCATAATCTATGAAGTCACGTGGGACCGAGTTAACCCATTAGTTCCAGTTTGGATGTCCGATGAGAAGCATGGGCTCATTATATACACGTGCGTTGTGTTAGTTAGAAGAAGAACTTTAGTTAAGTAAATAAAAGTTTAAAGAAATAATATGGTGTTCTTGCTTGATGAATGTCTTGGCAAAAAGACCGACCAAGAAGAGGGAATGCATCAAAGACGAACAGACAACAAGAATCTTGAAATAGAATTCAACATGGAGAGAAAGAAGAGAAACGACTAGAGATCACCAATGGCCAAAGAAGTAAGTAATGCAAAATGCATATGCATCTCTCTGTCTACCTGTGTCTATCTCTCCCTCCTCTCCAGTATGTAACAAAGCGATGAGCTGCTGTTAGGTCTGGCGCTTTCAAGTCAAACCCAAAACAATCTCCCTGGTATTATTTACGGCTAAATAAATAAAACGCAAGGTGAACCTCCTTTAAACTGTGCTAATTGCACATCTTTTTTTTTGCCCGGGGTTTTAGTAGATTATATTTACTGCACGTGAACATTGACACTAAATCTTATTGGTGGAGAAGCTAATATGGAAAGAAACTGACGGCCATTCACTTGAAAGACTTGTTTACACAAATAGGGTCTTATGAGACGAAACAGTACCTTTTTTTCTCATTTTGCTGTCTAACATTATTTGAATAAGAAAGTTCAGTTATTGATCGCTAAACCTTGAGCATCATCTCTGTGTGAATAGTTGTCTGTGTATTAAGCAGACACTTATTTTCTACAAATCATTATAAAGTTGACCTATATTCGCTCCTGCTCTTTTGAGACGAATTTGTATATTGGTTCTAAAAAGAACTACGTATTCATGAACATCAATGGAATTCGTAAACCGCATAAACCATTCAAAAAACGAAGAGACAAACTCGATACTTTGGAACATCCAATTACTACAACTAATATGATTATCTGAATAAAGGTAAACAAGTCTAATTAAGTGTAATAATAAAGATGAAAGAATACGAATAAATAAAAAAGAGACGAGAACGGAGAGTAAAAGAGGTTATTTTAATAATGTTTGTACTGACGATCTTTCTCTCTCTCTCTCGCTCTCTCTCTCTCTCTCTATCTCTCTATCTCTCTCTCTCTCTATATATATATATATATATATACACACACACACACACACACACACACACATATATATATATATATATATACACACATATATATATCTCAATATACATATATATATATATATACACACATATATATATCTCAATATACATATATATATATATCTACCAATATATATACACACATATCTATCTATATATATACACATGTATATATCTGCATACACACACACACACACACACACCACACACATTATATATATATATATATATATATATATATATATATATATATATACAACATATATCTATATATATACATTTATATATATACACACATATATAACACATGTATACAGACACAGACACACACACACACACACACACACACACACATATATATATATATATATATATATGAAGAAATTTGAAAAACGAACTCCAAAATAAGATGAATTCATTTATGCAAATATATATATATATATATATATATATATACATATTGCATATATTTATAGTATATATACATATATATTATTTATACGTATATATATATACACACACACACACACACACACACATATATATATATATATAATATATATATATATATATATATATATATGTATACACTCACCAATTAGTATTGACTAACGAGAAGAAAACCCCTTTGGTTTGAATTCATAGTTCACCTTCGCCTCGACAGCTCGCCATACAAAGGTTAAAAGTCTGTCCTAGCCGGTGGGAGAATAGTTTGATTCGTAACTTTCCCAAGGGTATTGTCGTTATGGGAAATGCAAATAGCCGCGTCCAGGATTTGAACTCGTCTCGCTGTGTCCTTTTCTTATGACAGCTTTTGAACAGCGCGAGTGTTTAATATTACACGTTTTACTGACAAGAGTTTTTAGGATAATTCTATCAGTATTCTCCTGTGAGAAAGCATATAACGGGATTATAACATAGCATTTAAACCCCATAGGATACGTCTCTGTCTATCTGTGTCTGCATTGGTGCAAGGACGAATGTTACGCTGGATGAAAACTATATTCATCATTAACGACCTTTACTCCAATGCTTATTTTATGTACACATCTAAATACTACCGTAAGCGCTGTTGTATAATATATATATATATATATAATATATATATATATATATATATATATATATATTAATTATTAATGTGTATGGTTGGCACTAGTATACTAGAAAAAGTAATAGTAATCCAACGTACAGTGTTATTAGAAGAGTGCTCAATATCTGTGATAGAGCGTTGATACTTCAATGAGAAATCAAAACAAATAAAAGTTTTTGCTTTTATTTATTTAATTACGGGAACAGTATTACAACCAGCGGTTTCTTGCTGAAAGCATTCATCGGGTAAGACGAAATCGGGTAAGACGTCTTACCCGATGAATGCTTTCAGCAAGAAACCGCTGGTTGTAATACTGTTCCCGTAATTAAATAAATAAAAGCAAAAACTTTTATTTGTTTTGATTTCTCATTGAACTATATATATATATATATCAAAAGTTTATTGGCAGTACTGAATTTAAAAAGGACGCATAAAAGCATATGCATGTTGATAAAAGAATGTTTTTTTCTTAAAAAGAAAAGTGAGGTAACCTTATTAGATTTAAAATCTAAAATACATTGATCTTTTTTTCGTCATGCTCATCAGAGAAAAAAGTACATTGATAAATGGTGTTATTGTGTTGTTTTTTTTTTTTTTTTTTTTTGTAGACGATGAATAGTCAGTGAGAAAACGAGAAAAGGATTTTTTTCTCAATAGGAACAAGAATTCGTAAAACTAAGAAAATACGAACCATGGTGTGGGGTTGGGGGTTCGAAAATTGCGAATCCCTCCGTTGGATAAGTTTAGGCTTGAGGTGCCGAATAGGAGTAACTGATGAGACTGCTTCTGAACGCACAGGAAAGGTTGGGTGCGAGAAATAAATAAAGACTCAAGGATCTGTAGTTGTAGCTCGCTATTTGAACTGCAGAGGACCGAAAACATAGCTGGGTGGTAGGACCGAGCGCAAGTGGAGTTTCTTAATAAATGTTGTCCAATTTATTTTAGATTTTAAATCTAATAAGGGTACCCCCACTTTTCTTTTTAAGAAAAAACATTTTTTTATCAACATGCATATGCTTTTACGCGTCCTTTATATATATATATATATATATATATATATATATATATATAAAGATAATCTACTGAGTCAGACGAACCTACTAATAGTTTCGCATAAAGCTCTTCAGGGCTAAAATCTGAGTCAGATTTTAGCCCTGAAGAGCTTCATGCGAAACTAATAGTAGGTTCGTCTGACTCAGTAGATTATTTTTATTACTTGGCTCTACTTAGGTATCGAGCACTTTTTACAGATAAGCTTCTTCTAGCGGTTATATGAATATATATATATCTTATATACATATATATATACATGTAAATTGTTTTTTCTTTTGGCCAAATACTATACCAATAGATTATTTTTTGTTGGTACGAATATCTTGGTCTTTTCTTTTTTTCAAAAATTTTTTTCTTCCTGGTTGATGTTTGGGAGTATATTTTTACAACCAAACTCTCTGCCGGGTTTTTCTTGTATATTATATATATATATATATATATATATATATATATATATATTATTTACCTATATATATACATATATATACATGCATACATATACATGCATGCATATATATACGTCTATATATATATATATATATATATATATACCAACCCTCCGCAAGAGCAGGATGTGACACAAGGTCAATTTCTTAAGTTCAGCAGGTTTGTATTCAGAATTTTCCTTATCCTAGACCGGTTGCCTAACTAAGGTTAAAGAGCCCAATCTGCCCTACTATTTATCCATAGCTGGAGGGAGAGTAGGATTCATACCTTTCCCAATGGTATTAGCGCTAAGTGAAATGCAATTACCACATCCAGGATTTGAACTCGGGGCGACGAGTCCGTTTCCCATGACTTTAACCATTACACCACGCGCTTCCATATGCATATATACATGTGTGTGTATATGTGTATGTTTGTGAACATATACATATATGTATACGTGTATGTATATATATTTGTGTGTGTACATATTTGTATATATACATGCGTATATACATATGCACATGTATATATACATATATGTACACATACATATATATACACACATATACATATATGCATATGTATATGTTCACACACACATATGCACACACACATGTGTTTATATATATATATATATATATATATATATATATATATATGAAGTGTGATTAAAAAGTATGGTGACTGAATTTTTAAATTTTAAAGATGAGACGTGTAAAGTAAGTCCTTACTTTTTACTTATGTTCCCGAGTAATTAGCATCATAAGGTGATGCTGTCTACACGTCTAGACCCAATCTAGTCCAGCTGGTGCTAATTTGAAAAAAAAGAACATTTTGAAACCTGTCTGGATGCCTTTCAGCCCGGCTTATTTGTTTAACGGCATATCAACTCCTTGTGACTTATGTATAATCAAAGTTTGATTCATTTGTAAATGTTTCATTGTAATCATACATTTTTGAACTTCCATCGCAATCTTTTTCAAACTGCAAACTTTTCTTTTGACTATAATAATCATTTATTTTCACAGTTATATGAAATCGATTATTCATATCCAATATGATTATTGCAATCCACGCGTTACCTATGCATGCATTAGCATCGCTTTCTGTAGATGAGATATTATTACCTTAGGTATGTGAATTGGTGCACCAATTGTTACATAATTGTTAGTCATCTAACACTTATTTACAGTAGTGTAGAAACCAAAATGGCTGTTATAAGTTGCAGCCGGCGGCCTTGAAGGATTGAGTGACAAGGCTTGACCTCATCCTGATCCTTCGGTGGATACCGTGAGAATCGGTGGAGAAGACCCTCTTCCGGTTTAGATTAGAAAGAGTTTTTAGTCAGTATCGGCCAAACCACGAAAGTGGTAAGTTGTGTTAAGTGCACTGCTGTACTCAATCTGCGCAGGTAGTTTGGTGGGGATTTCGGAATAAAATATGATCTAAAGTAAATCGAAGTATTGTGTTATTATCTAAAAACTACCAATGACACAGGGCTTCTGATAAAGAGAAATCCCCAATGGAAGACCAGACACAAAGTCCCCAAGACGAAGTCCAGACGCTAGAAGAAGAACGTAAGATACCAAAGATGAGCAAAAGAATAAAAGAAGTAAAGAAAGAGAGTATACAACACAATTTTATAGGCTTATCGAGTTAGGAGATGCCTTCATCTTGATTAAAACACATGAACTCGGTTTTACAAATGTATCTAATTGAGTGACCAAACTATTGGTGAATATGGAAACCTTGTAGGATGTAATGGTTAGCAGTTAGAATTTTCCAAGCAAATAGAAATACAAGTAAATAAAGCAACCAAGATATTAGGATTAATACGAAGGTTATATGAATACATGGATAAAGAAATGCCTGAAAGATTTATTCATTGCATTGGTAAGACCTCATTTGGAATTTGCTAATTTATACACTATTTGACTTAAAGTAACTATTTCCTCTTTAATAATATCATTTGTTACAGTTATACGGCTTCAACTATTCAAATAATCGAAGCTTTATATATAGTCAAAACAAACCCACCTTAAACAAGATAAACATTGAAACCAGACAATATACCCTTAAATGCCTATAATTTCCCACCAATCCTCCTTCCACCATTCCCCTTACATTCTAACAAACTTGTGAGCCTCCCTCCTACAAATTTCTACTGCTACTGTTCGTTTAAACGGAACTCGTGAGCTCCTCCCACAACTAATTCTACTGCTACTGCTCGTTTTTAAAAGCGAAACAACGGAAAAATTCCACCAGTTTTACACCTGATAATGCACAAATACGTGCAGAAAACGCTCGTGAAAGAACTTTTAGTGGATTGCTACACCAATTCCACCCAGATATTAAAAAGATGGCCAGACAGTTAGAAAAGATCGAACAAAAAATCGTCCGACAAAATTGTTAGTAGAGTTTCACAAAATATATATATATATATATATATATATATATATATATATATACTAGAAAAACGTGACCCGCTGGATCATCCTTGTGCTCGTTTAGATTGTTGGAAAAATCACATGATAATTTATAGGGACTAGCAAATTGAGCCTAAAAATGCGTTTTTGACAAAATGACTTTAGACCCCCATTAGAGAATATAATTTACAAAAATCAGGGAATTATCAGATTTGAATGAAATTTTAAGTGTTTATTTATCAAAGAATAATCTTTATAATGCATATTATTTTATTTCAAAACTTTCTCATTTTTTCAGGTCACTTAATTTTGACCCCTTATGTGGGCGCAAAATTGTTTCGAGTTGGTCATATAATGTACTAATTACAGTATAAATAATGAGATAAAACCGAACTTATGAATAGAAACAAAAAAAATTACGGTTTGCTGTTCTATGAGAAATAAGTACGAAAATTGAAAAATAAAATGTGAAAAAATAATAAATAATTAATTTTTTAGAGATTTTTTTTTACTCATTTCGATAATTATTTAATTGGCTATTATCTTATAAAAAAAAATTATACTTCGATATTTTTTCTGCTTAAAAAGAGGAGGGTACATTTTCAATCGGTTTTCAATCGAGTTTTTCTTCAAAAACTTATTACTCTATGTATCTAAAATAAGGTTTCTTTTTTCTTTTTCTACACTTGGAATTGTTCTTTATATTAACGTAAAAGAAAACATTAAATAGTTTAATTTTCAATTTTTATTGAAGTTTTAAAAATATTTTTACAATTAGCGGAACAATTTAAGGCGACCAATTAAATGAATATAAGTGAACATTAAATGTAAATGACAATTAAAGTAAAGGAAAATAATTTATTTACTAAAGGAATAGTATGGAATTATTAGTGAGACCTGTAGGTCTTACTAATAATTTCATTTACCTATTATTTTAGTAAATAAATTGTTGTAGCTGACAATTTAATTTTAATCAACTTATTTTCTAATAATCTTGATTTGTTTTGTATTAAAACTGTAGGAAACATAATAATTTTTTATAAGAAGAATATATTAACATTACGACAAAAACTTAGTTATCGTAAAAAGGCATTGGTTTGTTTGTGTGTGTGTGTGTTTTTTTTTACTCTTTATTCTATACAGTTTTTAACTTCAAAATCGTAAATCGGTTTAACTTGCAAATCGTCGTCAAATTAAAACGGATAATTTGGTGATATAGGTAGTATTAACTACAAGTGCATGAATTAACTTTTTTGCGAATTCGGTTACGGTTTAGGGGTTAATGTTGTTTTTAATTACATATTCTTAAAAACACATTACTTAAAACATTTAATGTTTGAAAAATAATTTTTTAAAGAACATGTTTATTTGAAATTATACATTGCAATAAAACACACAACTGAGATGAATGTGCCTACCATTGGATTCAATAATTAATTTCAATGGTCAATTAAATGTATAGTAATTTGGGGTGTTTGGTTGGGTTGTTTTTTTGTAAGCAATGAGTAATTAGAACAACCTTAATCTCCAAACCCTAAACCGTAACCGATTCACCAAAATGTTCATTATCATACGCCTGTAGTTAAAACTGTTCAAATAAGTTCACAGTTTTTAATTTTGACGACGATGTGCGAAGTTTAACCCACAAATCTTTGATTTTATAACAATAATAAGTGATTGAATTAATTTCGCACTCTTGATTTTATTTTATTTTTCGGAAAAGATCAAACAAAGACATATATTATCTTACTTACTCAATAAGTTGATTGTTTCACTAATTTATATAATAATTAGAAAAACTTGTACCATTTAATTTAAGATAGATAAATTACCAAAATTCAAGGAATTATCTAATTTGAATGAGGATTTTGCACGTAATTCAGCAATGTATTCTTTTAGTTTTGTTTTAGTTCAAACGGTGGGCGGGGGGGTACGTTTGCTCATTTGAATAAGATTCGCCAGAGAAAGGGAGGTGGGCTAATCTACGGTGGGTTAGTGGGTGTGTGTGAGCAGGGGGGGGGGCAAACTAACTGCTGGATTTTTTACCACTAAAACTATGCTGTTGGCTGTGAGTCTCTCTCTTCTCTCCTTATACATGACATATACGGGGAATGGAAGAGAGTCAATATATAATCCAAAGACAGTGGATTGGTCGTTTGTTGACTTAATTGCATATTACGCCTAATTTTAAAACCAATTAAACTGATTTTTTTCAACACTGGTATGTCTAAAACCAAGAGAATATCTAAGTATAAATATTGTGTCCATACATAAATAGAAAAAAATCCTTTATATATATATATAATATAATTATAAAATATATATATATATATATATAGTATATATATAATCATCCCTGGGAGGACGTCACTAATATATTTGTCCTTTGCTTCTACAGCAGTGTCCCGCATTGTCTTATTCGTCTACTCAGATGGTTTGTGTAAGGGGTAAAAGGCCCGTACTACTGCTTTCTTGTGAGGAGCTGTCTTCTAAAATTCATTTATTTTCTCTGCGCTTTGTTAGACTCCAAGTGGTGGCGCCTTACAATAGCGCTGACACGACTACAGCTTGGAATAATTTACTTATTTTATCAGTGAAATCAATAAATGTCTATACGGACCTATGGACTCAATCTATGCGTATATTGGCATCATTTCTTGTAACTACACACACACACATACACACACACACAACACTCACACACACACCACACACACACATATAGCATATATATATATATATATATATATGTGGAGAAAAGTTAGACGTAGATAACAGATCGGTTAGGTGTTTGGAAACTGGATGTTAATTGTCGACGATGCAACGTTTCGGCATTTAGACTCTATCAGGACCAAAGCCAGTTTGTGATTATGGACTAAATGGCGAAACGGTTGCATTCGTTCTCCGACTACCATTATCAATCCATGTTTGCTAACATCCTTTGTCTATTTCATACCACAATGTCGGATTAACCTCCTCACATTTTCCCACTATATATAATATAAATATATATATATTATATATAATATAGAGAAAAAATTAATAATAAGTAATATTTTACTTCTCTAAAAGTTCATGAAAATTCCATTATTTTTAATTAAAAGTAATTTCTTTTAGTTATCTGACTCTTTCAAAAATATTGGATTCCAGTCTCCTATCTCACCAAGCAAAATCATGATTGTTATTTTTATTCGGAAACTCTACATCAAAAATATATTTTACTAATCATTGATTTGTCCTTCAGTTTAAACGAAGACTTATCTTACTCTCTTCATCAAATTCTTCACTTCCATATTTTTATACCACATTTTTTTTATCTTGATGGAATATTGCTAATATGTAAAAATGAAAACTGGAAGTGAATCCGACGGAATGTTGAAAAACATGATAAAAGGAAGAAAGTATAGAAGTAGATGATGATATATATAGGATATTTTTAATCAAATTTTACTTACACGTTTTCGGTCAGGAGTTATCCATGTGTCCTTTATTCAAAATATTCATTATTTATATAGCAAAATGAATGAAAAATATAATAGATAAAATTAGAAATGTTCCGCACACAAAGGAAATTTGATAATCAGACGGATAACATGACGTCATAAATCCTGCGAAAATTATGAGGGAGAGTAAGATTATTGTGAGATATACTATATATATAATAAATAATATATATTTTGATTATACCTAGTTTTCTATAATAATTATATTAACTGTATAGATATAGTTATGAGTTAAAATCCAAAAGATCCAGAGTAAAAATCTCCTACGTACACAGTGTTTTATTAAAAAAAGCCTGTCGCAGTTTGAGAGCTCAATGTGGCTCTTAAGTTGAGATCACGGAGCAAATATATAAGTAAAGAAATAACAAAGACTTAGAAGATTTAGCTTTAGTAGTCTATTTCAGGGAGCTTTGACAAAGTGTCTAAACTCTCCCGACTCATCAGATCCGAATGTTTCAATAATATTTTTTCAATTAATATTTTTCCATCTGGTGAGTCGGGAGAGTTAGACACTTTGTCTAAGCTCCCTGAAATAGACTATAATGCTATCTCCAAGTCTTTTGTTATTTCTTTACTTATTATATATATAATATATTATATATATATATAATATATTATTATATATATATATCAAAAGTATTTCAACATTCACATGCTAAGAGTAAAAAAAATCCAATATATTATGAATTATCTGGAAGCCTATATCATATTATAATGGAGATTGTGTGTCAGTCTGTCTGTAATCGAAACTATATCAGTGCCCAAGTCACAATTCCCTGAGTTATTTACTTCACATTCTGCATGATTTTATATTTATTTAAACTCCTATTATTAATAAAAATTGTTTTACATTATGAACACATATTTGTACACATCCACATACTAATAACATGCAGTGTATTTAGACTGTAAACAAAATAGCAGTTTACAGTTTTAACGGAAGGCTAATTTACATATTGATCTTGAAAATTTGATTTTATGAATATGTGCTTAATATTATTGATTTCGAATTGTTTGGTTTTATTCTATAAATTAATGAGCAAACATCTCGGGGATAATTTTAAAAAGAATCCATTAACAAGAAAAATAATCATTTCTTTCTTTACTTCCTAATTTAAGTAAATTATCAAATAGGAAAATTTAGCAATGAAAGACGGGACTTTCAAAGTTGTTCTATTTTTCGATTATACCCCCATCTGTTTCAAATATATTTTATCTGCATTCTTATTTAGTTTCTTTAGTCTTTCTCATTTAATATTCTAAGCGAGCAAAAATAAAAAATTCCTGGGCCAATCCCGACCGCAATCCTGAAATATTGGATCAACAAGCATTAATTTCTGCGGTTGTTTTCAACGATTTTTTTCGGCGAATTTTTGAGACGAACTTTTTGTACGATAATAATTTTAATAACTTTGAAATAAATTTGGTGACTAATTGAAATTTGTTGTGAAATTCAACAAAATCACCATGAATTGAAAATGATTTTTAAACGAAAATAAGGACCTGCATACATCAAATGGTTTTATATTAAGTGCAGCAGAATAACTTCGTTGAACTTTTAAAAGTTAAGCTTATTTATTAATGTCTTTGCGGGATGCGGCTTTGTCCATCCTCCTGACGTGGCCAGCCAACACAGGCGTCTCTCGCAGATGATAGCGGGCATGCTGTTTATGTTTGCTCGTTCCAGCAAATATCTACTGTATGGTGAGTTAGTAAAGGGCACCCGACCGTAGATAGACCACCCCTGCGCTTTAAAGATGTCTGCAAGAGGGACATGAAGACATGAATATCGACATCAACACATGGGAGCTTACACAGAAGACTGTACGACCTGGCGCCCTCGTCAAACAAGGAACGAAAAGGAGTGGAAAAGAAGGAAAGAAGTCGCCACAGAAAAGAGAGCCAGAAGGAAGGAGATACAACAGCATCCCCAGCAAGCATCACCGTTCGTTTGCAAATCACTGCACGCAGAGATTGCCATTCAAAAATTGGTCTGTTCAGCCACTCACGCAGTTACAGATTAAAAGAATACGCCATCGTCTTTAGTAGCGGAAGGATGTCAACAATAACAATTTATTAATGTAATACTTAAATGCAGTGATCAATTTGAAGTTCTCTGTAATTCATAATTGTCTATCGCATAACTATTTGTACTGATTTAATCATGCAGCTTTGCAATAAGTTTCAAATAGCAATTATTATCAATTAAATTGTTTGAAAATATGTACAATATCAATAAATTAGTTATTTTTGGATTATTCGGACTATTGCCCTATCTTTATTGTTATCTGTACTACGTTTCGGCCCCCGGTCTTCTTTAGTTATTTCTTGTCGGACTCGGAGTCTTCCCGAAGAAGGTGGAGGGCACATCAGACGAACGTTGTACAGATAACAATAAAGATTGAGAACAATAGTCCGAATCAAATAATACTAATGATCAAGCCTCATCTAAAAATTCAGAGAAATAATTTCAATAAAATGTCATATGTAGGTTATTTCCTATAACTCCAACATAAATAAAGGGAGCCACTCTTGACTGGTAAATCATTTATTTATTTATTGATCTACTTGGAAAAAGAGAACGGGTTTAGGGTTAAGGGTTAAGGTTAGGGTTTAGGGTTAGTTTAATGGGAAAATAGATAAATAATTTATCAGTCAAAGTGATTCCCCTTTGTTTATGTGTTAATTATAGAAAATAACCCATATGTATGCAATGCATGAAAGTGCCATTGTTGAGCACAGTTAGGGCCTTCCGCAGGAGCTAACTTAATTGCCACCGCGATAGAGCGGCTTTTAAGTTAGTCAAGAATGTATTCTTTGGCATCATTGATTTGCCCTCCAGTTTAAAGCAAGACTTATCTTACTCTTTTCATCAATTCTCACTTCCATATTCTTTACCACATTTTTTTTTTTATTGATGGAATATTGCCAATGCTGAATATGAGAAGAAAAATATTAATTATAAGATATATCAAAAGTATTTCCGTTCACATGCAAAGACTGTCTATGAATCCAATATTTATGAATACAAGGTGTGCGAAAAGTAGCTTTAATCTTTCTTCGTTTTTTTTTTTAATTTGAGAATTTAAAATTGATACGAAGATGTGGAAAGTGCTGAATAACTAGATGATTTCAAAATACAGGAATGAATATAGGCAGCACGTTTTAAAAAAAATGTTATATTAATTAATCTATATGAGTTAAGAGAAAGGAAATGAATCCAACTGTATATGTTTGTTTTGTTTTACGGCATATCAAACCTCAGTGGGTCATTTAATGCCGATAAGTTTTGAAATAAATCAATTCTTAATGGATAATACAATTTTTAATATAATACATTTTTCTATTTAACCCATAGATGGGACCCTAACAGGTCTACCACTCCGAGTCAGAGTAGACCAGGGAGCAATGGTGATGAAGAGGTGCTCCACTTCCCAACCTCCAGACTGGAACCTCACCACAGAATTGAGTTTAACGTGATTCCCAGGACATGTAGACCCTCAGCCACGTCTTCTAGCCCATATGATAAAAAGGAGTTGGGGCTTGCCATAAGGCAATGGGGTTGGGAAATCATATAGGTGCTAGGACCAGCCGATTGATCGGAGGGGCCTCTCCGACCGCCCGTCTAGCCAAGATAGGCCAAGTGGAGTATTGCATGTCGATGAACTGCTCATCCACCTGGGTTCTATCCTTAAGCATCACGGGTCGCCACCCATGGCCAACAGGTGGCTCCATTGGGGAGTCTTAACCCCTTGCAGAGGTGCAGTCGGTGCATTCTAACGCCCAGCCGACAGGGCGGAACTGTATATGTATAATAAAATGGCATGAAAAACACATATAAAACACGTTGTTGTTAAAATGAATATATTTTTATTCATTTCATTGTTAATATTGACAATTATTATTATGCACTGATGATATTTTTTATAAATCGAAATATTGGTCAATATTAGCAATGAAAAGGATTATAAAAATATTTCATTTTAACAACAATGTTTAGCTCAATAGGGGCCGGGTTAGCTCAGTCCGGTAGAGGCGTTCGGCTAGAAGCACAAGGGTTCCTAGTTCGATACCGGTCCCCGCCAACTCAGCGTATGAGTAGCACAGGGATCTGTGCGGTAAAGTAAAGAGCTGATGGTAAGTGTGGCGCTCCACCTCAGATGCTAAAATCAATCTCCTTGGTCTAGCGCTATTGAAAAAGGGGATAGACTCCTCGCTGACTGGCTGATACGACTTTAGGCCGCCCCGACGACTTTACTTACTTTACTTTACTTATCTATACATAATTATTAATCTATACAATGATACTCTTATTCTATAAAAATACAACTGTTATTATCTTATAACAACTCTGATTAAAAATGAGACTGTCCAAATCATCCAAGATGAAATGCAAAAGTGTAGATCCTGATTTATCAGTGATGTTTAACGCTGAATTCATATTTCCCCATTTTAAAATTTGAGTGTCGTCAACTCAGCTAAATAATGAACCATTCCGTTTTTATTAATAAGAAAGAGGGGAGAAAAAGGATATGTTAGACTNGGATTTTTAACCATAAAACTATGCTGTGGCTGTGAGCTCTTCTCCCTTCTCCCCTTAACTGACATATACGGGGAATGGAAGAGAGTCATATATAATCCAAGACAGGGATTGGTCGGTTGTTGACTTAATTGCTAATTACGCCTAATTAAAACCAATTAAACTGATTTTTTTTCAAACACTGGGTAGTGCTAAAAACCAAGGAATATCTAAGTATAAATATTGTGTCCATAACATAAATAGAAAAAAATCCTTTATATATATATATATATATATATATATATATATATATATATATATAATCATCCCTGGGATGACGTCACTAATATATTTGTCCTTGCTTCTACAGCAGTGTCCCGCATGTCTTATTCGTCTTACTCAGATGGTTTGTGTGTAAGGGGTAAAGGCCCGTACTACTGCTTTCTTGTGAGGAGCTGCTTCTAAAATTCATTTATTTTCTCTGCGCTTTGTTAGACTCCAAGTGGTGCAGCCTTACAATAGCACTGACACGACTACAGCTTGGAATAATTTTTACTTTATTTTATCAGTGAAATCAATAACCTGTCTATAGGAGCCCATGCCCTTCATATGCGTATATTGGCATCATTTCTTGTAACACACACACACATACACACACAAACACACACACACACAACACACACAACATATATATATATATATATATATGTGGAGAAAAGTAGACAAACACGGGATGTTATGGAAACTGGATGTTAATTGTCGACGATGCAACGTTTCGGCCATTTAGACCATCATCAGGACCAAAGCCCAGTTTGATTATGGACTAAATGGCCGAAACGTTGCATCGTCGACAATAACCATCCAGTTTGCATAACATCCCGTGTTTGTCTACTTTTCTCCACATATTGTCGGATTAACCTCCTCACATTTCTCCCATATATATATATATATATATATATATATATATATACAGAAAAAATTAAAATAAAGTAATATTTTACTTCTCTAAAAGTTCATGAAAACCACTATTTTTAATAAAAGTAATTTCTCTTTTAGTTATCTGACTTTTTAAAATATTGGATTTCCAGCTCTCACCAAGCAAAATCATGATTGTATTTTATCGGGAAACCTACATCAAGAATATATTTCTTTTATATCATTGATTTGCCTTCAGTTTAAAACGAAGACTTATCTTACTCTCTTCATCAAATTCTCACTTCCATATTTTTACCACATTTTTTTTTATCTTGATGGAATATTGCTAATATGTAAAATGAAACTGGAAGTGAATCCGACGGTATGTTGAAAACATAGATAAAGGAAAGAAAGTATAGAATGGATAAAATAGGATATTTTAATCAAATTTTACTTACACGTGTTTCGGTCAGGAGTTTATCCATGTGTAACTTATTCAAACTATTATTATTTTTATATAGCCAAATGAAATGAAATAATAATAATAGAAAAATGTAGAAATGTTCCGCACACAAAGAAAATTTGAAAAAAGACGGATAATGACGTCATATCGCATGCGAACAAATTTGAGGCGGAGAGAAAGTTTTGTGGAATATATATATATATATATATATATATATATATATATATATATATATATATAATCCAAAGTCCAGAGAAGAAATCTTCCTTACGACACAAGAGTTTTATTAAAAAAAACCTGTCGCAGTTTGAGAGCTCAATGTGTGCTCTTAAAGTTAGAGTCACGGAGCAAATATATAAGTAAAGAAATAACAAAAGACTTAGAGATTTAGCTTTATAGTCTATTTCAGGGAGCTTTGACAAAGTGTCTAACTCTCCCGACTCATCAGATCCGAATGTTTCAAATATTTTTTTCAAATAATATTTTTCGCATCTGGTGAGTCGGGAGAGTTAGACACTTTGTCTAAGCTCCCTGAAATAGACTATAATGCTAATCCTCCAAGTCTTTTGTTATTTCTTTACTTATATATATATATATATATATATATATATATATATATATATATATATATATATATCAAAAGTATTTCACATTCACATGCTAAGAGTAAAAAAATCCAATATATTATGAATTATCTGGAAGCCTATATCATATTATAATGGAGATTGTGTGTCAGTCTGTCTGTAATCGAAACTATATCAGTGCCCAAGTCACAATTCCCTGAGTTATTTACTTCACATTCTGCATGATTTTATATTTTTTAAACTCCTATTATTAATAAAATTGTTTTACATTATGAACACATATTTGTACACATCCACATACTAATAACATGCAAGTGTATTTATATGTACAACAAAATAGCAGTTTACAGTTTTAACGGGAAGGCTAATTTACATATTGATCTTGAAAATTTGATTTTAATGAATATGTGCTTAATATTATTGATTTCGAATTGTTTGGTTTTATTCTAATAAATATGAGCAAACATCTCGGGGATAAATTTTAAAAGAAATCCATTAACAAGAAAAAATAACTAATTTCTTTTCTTTACTTCCTAATTTAAGTAAATAATCAAATTAGGAAAAATTTAGCAATGAAAGACGGGACTTTCAAAGTTGTTCTATTTTTCGATTATACCCCCATCTGTTTCAAATAATTTTATCTGCATTCTTATTTAGTTTCTTTAGTCTTTCTCATTTAATATATCTAAGCGAGCAAAATAAAAAATTTCTGGGCCAAATCCCGACCCGCAATCCTGAAATATTGGAATCAACAAGCATTAATTTCCTGCGGTTGTTTTCAACGATTTTTTTCGGCGAATTTTTGAGACGAACTTTTTGTACGATAATAATTTTAATAACTTTGAAATAAATTTGTGACTAATTGAAATTTGTTGTGAAATTCAACAAAAGTCACCCATGAAATTGAAATGATTGTTTTAACGGAAAATAAGGACCTGCATACATCAAATTGGTTTTATATTAAGTAGCAGCAGAATAACTATCGTTGAACTTTTAAAAGTTAAGCTTATTTATTAATGTCTTTGCGGGATGCGGCCTTTGTCCATCCTCCTGACGTGGCCAAGCCAACACAGGCGTCTCTCGCAGATGATAGCGGGCATGCTGTTTATGTTTGCTCGTTCCAGCAAATATCTACTGTATGGTGAGTTAGTAAAGGGCACCCGACCGGTAGATAGACCACCCCTGCGCTTTAAAGATGTCTGCAAGAGGGACATGAAGACATGACATATCGACATCAACACATGGGAGGCTTACACAGAAGACTGTACGACCTGGCGCCCCCTCGTCAAACAAGGAACGAAAAGGAGTGAAAAAAGAGAGAAAGAAGTCGCCACAGAAAAGAGAGCCAGAAGGAAGGAGATACAACAGCATCCCCAGCAAGCATCACCGTTCGTTTGCAATCACTGCACCAGAGATTGCCATTCAAAAATTGGTCTGTTCAGCCACTCACGCAGTTACAGATAAAAGGGAATACGCCATCGTCTTTAGTAGGCGGAAGGATGTCAACAATAACAATTTATTAATGTAATACTTAAATGCAGTGATCAATTTGAAGTTCTTCTGTAATTCATAATTGTCTATCGCATAACTATTTGTACTGATTTATCATGCAGCTTTGCAATAAGTTTCAAATAGGCAAATTATATCAATTAAATTGTTTGAAAAATATTGTACAATATCAATAAATTAGTATTATTTGGATTATTCGGACTATTGTCCCTATCTTTATTGTTATCTGTACTACGTTTCGGCCCCCGGTCTTCTTTAGGTATTTCTTGTCGGACTCGGGAGTCTTCCCGAAGAAGGCTGGAGGGCACATCAGACGAAACGTTGTACAGATAACAATAAAGATGAGAACAATAGTCCGAATAATCCAAATAATACTAATGATCAAGCCTCATCTAAAAAATTCAGAGAAATAATTTCAATAAAATGTCATATGTAGGTTATTTCCTATAACTCCAACATAAATAAAGGGGAGCCACTCTTGACTGGTAAATCATTTATTTATTTATTGATCTACTTGGAAAAAAGAAGACGGGGTTAGGGTTAAGGGTTAAGGTTAGGGTTTAGGGTTAGTTTAATGGGAAAATAGATAAATAATTTATCAGTCAAGAGTGATTCCCCTTTGTTTATGTTGTTAATTATAGAAAATAACCCATATGTATGCAATGCATGAAGTGCCATTGTTGAGCACAGTTAAGAGCCTTCCGCAGGAGCTAACTTAATTGCCACCCGATAGAGCGGCTTTTAAGTTAGTCAAGAATGTATTTCTTTGGCATCATTGATTTGCCTCCAGTTTAAAAGCAAGACTTATCTTACTCTTTTCATCAAATTCTCACTTCCATATTTTTACCACATTTTTTTTTATTGATGGAATATTGCCAATGCTGAAAGTATGAGAGAAAAATATTAATATAAAGATATATCAAAAGTATTTCACGTTCACATGCAAAGACTGTCTATGAATCCAATATATTATGAATACAAGGTGTGACGAAAAAGTAGCTTTAATCTTTCTTCGTTTTTTTTTTTTAATTTTGAGAATTTAAAATTGATACGAAGATGTGGAAAGTGCTGAATAACTTAGATGATTTCAAAATACAGGAATGAATATAGGCAGCACGTTTTAAAAAAAATGTTATATTAATTAATCTATATGAGTTAAGAGAAAGGAAATGAATCCAACTGTATATGTTTGTTTTGTTTTACGGCATATCAACCTCAGTGGGTCATTTAATGCCGATAAAGTTTTGAAATAAATCAATTCTTAATGGATAATACAATTTTTTTATAAATACATTTTTCTATTTAACCCATAGATGGGACCCTAACAGGTCTACCACTCCGAGTCAGAGTAGACCAGGGAGCAATGGTGATGAAGAGGTGCTCCACATTCCCCAAACCTCCAGAACTGGAACCTCACCATCAGATTGAGTTTAACGTGATTCCCAGGACATGTAGACCCTCAGCCACCGTCTTCTAGCACCCATATGATAAAAAGGAGTTGGGGCTTGCCATAAGGGCAATGGGGTTGGGAAAATCATATAGGTGCTAGGACCAGCCGATTGATCGGAGGGGGCCTCTCCGACCGCCCGTCTAGCCCAAGATAGGGCCAAAGTGGAGTATTGCATGTCATGAACTGCTCATCCACCTGGGTTCTATCCTTAAGCATCACGGGTCGCCACCCATGGCCAACAGGTGGCTCCATTGGGGGAGTCTTACCCCTCTGCAGAGGTGCAGTCGGTGCATTCTAACGCCCCAGCCGACAGGGCGGAACTGTATATGTATAAATAAAATGGCATGAAAAACACATATAAAACACGTTGTTGTTAAAATGAATATATTTTTTATATCATTTTCATTGTTAATATTGACAATTATTATTATGCACTGATGATGATTTTTTATAAATCGAAATATTGTCAATATTAGCAATGAAAAGGATATAAAAATATATTCATTTTAACAACAATGTTTAGCTCAATAGGGGCCGGGTTAGCTCAGTCGGTAGAGCGTTCGGCTAGAAAGCACAAGGTTCCTAGTTCGATACCGGTCCCCGCCAACTCAGCGTATGAGTAGCACAGGGATCTGTGCGGTAAAGTAAAGAGCTGATGGTAAGTGTGGCGCTCCACCTCAGATGCTAAAACAATCTCCTTGGTCTAGCGCTATTGAAAAGGGGATAGACTCCCTCGCTGACTGGCTGATACCGACTTTAGGCCGCCCCGACGACTTTACTTACTTTACTTTACTTATCTATACATAATTATTAATCTATACAATGATACTCTTATTTCTATAAAAATACAACTGTTATTATCTTATAACAACCTCTGATTAAAAATGAGACTGTCCAAATCATCCAAGATGAAATGCAAAAGTGTAGATCCTGATTATCAAGTGATGTTTAACGCTGAATTCATATTTCCCCCATTTTAAAATTTGAAGTGTCGTCAACTCAGCTAAATAATGAACCATTCCGTTTTTATTATAAAGAAAGAAAGGGGAGAAAAAGGATATGTTAGACAGAAAAAATATAATAAGAAAGAAAGAAAGAGAGTATGGAAAAGACATAGATAGGGGGTAAAGGTGCGGAAGCGATAACACTAATCTGTTTCAATCGGACATAATGAATAAGATAAAAAGAAAAGAGAAAAAAAAGTGGTGTGTGTGTGTGTGTGTGTGTGTGTGTGTGTGTGTGAGAGAGAGAGAGAGAGAGAGAGAGAGAGAGAGAGAGAGAGAGAGAGAGAGAGAGAATCAAGATTATAATTTTTACATGTTGAAGCATTTCGCCATAGCTCTTAAATAAACATATAAAAAATATACTGATATAAAGTGACAATACTATTTTGAGTGTGTATGTGTATGTGTGTGTGTGTGTGCGTGTGCGCGCGCACATCCATCCGAATGACATTGTTGGATTATTTCGTGGCAGTATACCACTTAAATTTATACACTAAGTGAGGTCACGTGGTTTAAGCCTCAGCCAATCAACATCCCGAATACGTGTCTGGTTAACTACTTAATCGCTGATACTGAGAGACGTCCATTTGCAATCATTGACGAAGAACTTGCAAGATTGGGGAGCACCAAGGAACAACCAAAGGATTCATTACCAAGGATCTCACTCTACTTAACACAAAGGATCTCCGTTGGACAAGCACTCTTGCTTGAAGCCTAAAGGATTGCCATTACAATCGTAACAATATGGCCAAACTAATTCTCAGCCTATATTTAGCGTGGATGAAGAGGCGCTCGCTTCTTGATGATTATCGTCGTAGGAAATGTATACAGAGACCAGAGTTCAAAACCTGAATGAAGCTGTTAGCATTTCCCATAGCGCGAATACCCAAGGAGATGATATAAATCCAACTATTATCTTATGTATATATTATGTAAGAGAACGAAAACTCGGAATACAAACCATTTACTGTCAGAAAATCGATACTGCTAAGGGTTGAAAATTTTATCCGAAACATCATCATCATGACCCACCCTATCGACTGGGCGTTAAAATTCACCGACTCCACCCCTGCAGAGGGGTAAGACTCCCCCAAATGGGGCCATCTGTTGGCCGTGGGTGGCGACCCGTGATGCTTAAGGGAGGAATCTTGGTGGATAAGCAGTCCATAACCTGCAACACTCCACTTAGACCCTTACTTAGGCTAGACGGGCGGTCGGAGAGGCCCCCTCCAATCAATCGGCTGGTCACGTCAAGCCCTAGAACCTATATGATTGTCCCGACCCTATTGCTCTTATGGCAATCCCAAACCTTTTATCATATGCGTGCGAGAAGGCGGTGACTGAGGGTCTTCATGTTCTGGGAATGACGTTAAACTCTATCTGATGGTGAGGTTCCAGTTTTGGAGGTTTGGGGAATGTGGAGCATCCCTTCATCACTATTGCTCCCTAGTCCACTCTGACCCGGAGTGGTAATACCTGTTAGGGTCCCATCTATGGGTTAAATAGAAAAATGTATTTATAAAAAATATTGTGTATCCATTAAGAATGAATTTCTTTCAAAACTTTATCGGCATTAAATGACCCACTGAGGTTGATATGCCGTAAAACAAAACAAACCAAACCAATCATTATGACATAACATGAAATGAGCACGAAAAGCTCTGAGTAGCAATTACAGATTCATCAGTTAAAAGAATACGTTTCAACAGCAAATGCACATTATACACAGGTCCATCCAATGATCGTAACTAAATCATTGATATAATTTTTTCGGTTATATTGAACTTAACAGATCTAAATTCCACCATCGTATGTCACCCCGCCGAAAAAAAATACCAAAAATCAGTGAATTAACCGAATTTAATGAAATTTTCAGTGTTGATGTATTAATCAATAAAAGATATAACGCACCACCACCACCACCACCAACAACAACAACAAAAAAAAACGAATTACTATACATTTAATTAACCATTGAAATTAATTATTGAATCCAACGGTTGACACATTAATCTCAGTTGTTTGTGTTAGTATTGCAATGTATAATTTCAATTAAACTTGGTTTGAAAAAAATATTTTTCAACATTAAATGTATAGTAATTTTTTAAAGCAATACGTAATTAAAAACAACCTTAATCTCCAAAAATCCTAAGCCCTAACCTAATTAGAAAAAAAGTTCATTCATACACTGTAGTTAAACTGTCATGGATCACCACCAAATAAGTTTCCGTTTTAATTTTGAGGACGATTTGCAAGTTTAACCCAAAGCTGGAATTAAAGGTAGATTACACCTTTAGTTGTTAAAATTCCTAGCAAATAAGACAATTAGAGTAACCTCCCTTGACTTTCACTTTGAACTAATCCGGTAGCTATTTTTAAAGTCTCTGTGCGAAATAGATAAATCTTAGAAACTTTTTCGAAAATTAAACTGCATACTTTAACACAAAAATATCCTAAAATGTGTTCTTAATAACAATTAAGTTCATTTCAGATTATTTTATGCTAGGAATTTAGCCAACTGACTTTCACTATGAAACAAGACGGTAGTCATTTTGAATGTGTCCGTGCGAAATATACAAATCTTAAAATCGTTTGGGAAACAATACAACTGCATGTTTTAACACAAAAATATCCTAAAATGTGTTCTTAATAACAATTAAGTTCAATTCAGATAATGCGCACGGACCATCTTATGCTTGGAATTTTAACAACTAAAGGTGAAAATTACCGCATTAAACATCTTAACAACTGAGATTACATCCAGTATCAGTTGATGAACAGTTTAAGGTTATCAAGTCACGAGTCTTTCAAATGCTGTGTTGACGCTCGTGACCTATTAGTGAAAGTCGCCCAACCTTCCGTCATAACCGGTCGGAAATGAAACGTCAAACGTGCTATATAAGATGCAGCATCGTCTCTTAAGATGAAGGAAGTGGTTAGTGCTGTGGCAACCACCAGAGCTGGTGTGGGTTTCCATCCGCTACTTTGGTGGTCAAAGGAATCTTCAGGAAATAGAAGAAATATGGCGACAGCAGGAATTCACTGTATCAAGGACAGAAAAGTGCGTTGCTACAAACTATTTACTAATTGAAAAAGGCTGCATTGACCAGGTGGGATAATATCAAAGACGAAATATATAACATGGTGATACATCAAATAGATGCAGCCAAAGAGAACCATTTTCCATGTAAAGGGCATTTTATGACGTCTTACCAGCATCAGTTGACCCCGGATTGTGGAACTACAAAAATCTGAGCGATGTAAATCAATTGATAACCTCAAACGCATCCTCACAGGTTGTAAATATTCGCTGGAAACCTGCACGTGGAGACATAACTAGGTTTCAAATAATCATATTTTGTATATTTATAATAATAATAATAATAATAATAATAATAATAATAATAATAATAATAAGGTCGTACCAATTGTAATTAGTGACTTTGTAATGGTCCTAAAACTCTGGAAAAGAATTTGGGTGAATTAGAAATCAGAGGAAAAATAGAGACCATCCAAACTACAGCACTGGTGGGATCGTCTAGAATACACAGAAGAGTGCTGGATACCCGAGAAGACTTGCTGTCACCCAGCATTCAGTGAACCAGCAGCTAGGTCAGGGTTGAAAACCTCATATAATAATAATAATAATAATAATAATAATAGATAGACAACTATCTAGGCCTTGCTAGAAAATTGAAAAAAAAAATTGTGGTATATTAGGGTGATACCAATTGTAGTTGGTACCCTTGGTACGGTGCGCAAAAGTTTGCAAAACAGATTAGGGAAATTGGAACGAAGAGGATAAATCTACACCATCCAAACTACAGAATTGTTGAGATCAGCATGAATACTCAGAAGAATCTTGGAGACCTGAGGCGACATTCTGTCACTCAGACTCACATGAAAGAACACAATAATAAAAAATATACAAATACCTGGATTTTGTCAGAGAAAAAAAACTGTGAAATATGAGGATGAAAATACTACCAATTGTGGTTGGTGACCCTAGAACATCTCCAAGAGTTTAAAAAACGGACAGGAAGAACTGGAAATCAGGAGGGCCGAGACCATCCAGAAAATCGGCTAGAATACTCAGGAGACTTTAACAGACTTGTTGTTATTCAGCAAATATCAATCTTTAGCGATGACATGATAGTTCCATCCACTAACATTATTCCACCTAGTGAACATCTCAGTATTTATTACATTAGCGTATCGTTAGTACAAACGCATGTGTTGGCTTGGCCACGTCAGGAGCATGGACAAAGGCTGCATCCCCAAAGACCTACTATATGGCGAATTAGCAGAGGGCATCCGACCAGTAGGTTTGGTTTGGTTTTGTTTGGTTTACGGTATATCAATCTCAGTGGGTCATTTAATGCCGATAAAGTTTTGAAATAAGGTCATTCTTAATGGATAATACAATTTTTTTATAAATACATTTTTGTTTTTAACCCATAGATGGGACCCTAACAGGTACTACCACTCCGGGTCAGAGTGGACCAGGAAGCAATGGTGATGAAAGGGTGCTCCACATTCCCCATACCTCCAAAACTGGAACCTCACCATCAGATAGAGTTTAACGTCATTCCCAGGACATGTACCCCCTCAGTCACCGCCTTCTAGCACGCATATGATAAAAAGGGGTTGGGGCTTGCCATAAGGGCAATATGGTTGGGAAAATTATATAGGTGCTAGGGCTTGACGTGACCAGCCGATTGATCGGAGGGGGCTTTTCCGACCGACCGCCTAGCCCAAGATAGGGCCAAAGTGGAGTATTGCAAGTCATGAACTGCTCATCCACTTGGGTTCTATCCCTAAGCATCACTGGACGCCACCACGGACAACAGTGGTCCCATTTGGGGGAATCTTACTCCTCTGCAAAGGTGCAGTCGGTGCATTCTAACGCCCCAGCCGACAGGGTGGCCGACCAGTAGGGAGACCAGGCATGCGTTTTAAAGGTGTGTAAGAGAAACATGAAGACATGCCACATTAACACAACACATGGGCGGCTTGTGCAGAAGACGATGCGACCTGGCGACTCCTCGTCAGACAAGGAACGAAAAGGGCGAAAAAGAGAGAAAGAAGTCGCCGCAGAAAGGAGAGCCAAAAGGAAGGAGAGACAACAGCATATCCAGCAAGCATCACCGTTTGTTTGCAGTTACTGCTCCAGAGACTGCCATTCAAAAATTGGTCTGTTCAGCCACTCACGCAGTTGCAGATAAAAATTGACACTACGCCATCGTCTTTAGTAGATGGAAGGATTCTAACAGTATAAACGAGGACGATAACGGGGCTGTGAAATATGAAATATTTTTTAATGCTGGGTCATGCTTACAGGAAGTAGATTACTCAAGGAAATGATAACAAATAGAGAAAAAAAAAATGTATTAATGACAGAATTTAAAAAAAACTCATCAAATGTCCAGATGACTATAATATTTTGCAGATTATGAGTGACACATTTCTCTGAATGTTTGAGATGAGGCTTGATGATTAGTATTATTTGTATTATTCGGACTATTGTCCTCATCTTCATTGTTATCTGTACAACGTTTTGGCCAATGTGCCCCCCGGCCTTCTTTCTTGTCAAACTCGGGAACCTTCTTTTCGGACTCGGGAACCTTCTTTTCGGACTCGAGAACCTTCTTGTCGTAATCGGGAGCCATTACGGAACTTTGAACCTAACACTTTATTCAGTCCACGGGGTATCCTGTTCTCAGTCCGCTAACCATAGCTGGGGTAGAGGCGTTAATCTGTCTTAATTATTATTATATGTTACTTGGCTTTGGCCAGATTGAACCTGCAGTCCAGAGATAACTGTCACTTAGACTGTCTTAACCCAACTCCTTTATCCACTAGGCCATATGTCCAATTGGATGAGGACAATAGTCCGAATAACATAATGAATGACACATTTTAGAAAAATATGCCACTCATAATATTCATTAAAATGTATTTCTCCAATTTCTGTGATCAGTAAAACTTGTTTTACTTACAAAGTGTATCATAAAAGTATCGAGTTTAAAGCTGTATTTACCAAGATAGAAATGAAATGAACGTTAATTTTTCCAGAATACAAGGTACAAAAAGTGCCGAGTTTGAAACAAAGATAGAAATGAACAATGAATTTCAAGTGAAAAAGTGCCGAGTTTGAACGAAATGAACAATGAATAGAACGTTAATTTTTCAGAATACAAGTGTGTCAAAAAGTGCCGAGTTTGAAGCTGTGTTTACCAAAATAGAAATGAACAATGAAAAAAAACCAATTTTGACAGACAAGGTTCAAATTAGACCAATGTGACAAAAAGTGCCGAGTTTGAAGCTGTGTTTACAAAGATAGAAATGAACAATGAATAGAACGTTACAGAATACAAGGTGTGACAAAAAGTGCGAGTTTGAAGCTGTGTTTACAAAGATAGAAATGAACAATTAGAACGTTACTTTTTTCAGAATACAAGGTGTGACAAAAAGTGCCGAGTTTGAAGCTGTGTTGAATAGAACGTTAAGATTTTTGAAGCTGTGTTTACCAAAATAGAATGAACAATGAATAGAACGTTAATTTTTCAGAATACTAGGTGTGTCAAAAAGTGCCGAGTTTGAAGCTGTATTTACCAAGATAGAAATGAACAATGAATGGAACGTTATTTTGTTCATAATACAAGGTGTGTCAAAAAGTATTAAAAAATCATACTTTTTAAACACATTTAGTATACCTTTTCCCCAGCTATCGGTTAAATAGTACTGATGCAATCAGATTGTTGAAATAGTAGGCCAGTTGTGTCTAGATTTGGTTGGCAGCCAGTCTCTGAGAAAGAGAGTTCTGTATTTTCAAACCAGAATCCGGCGTTCCTAAGTCAGTCAGACTCTCTCCCGGTAATCCGGGCAATTATACTTTGACAACTTGTTCTGTTTTTGGACAACATCAGTATTGGGAATAAGTGAGACCTGCGTGGGTCGACCACTGTGCTTCCACACAACCTTTCCCAGGTCTGTACGAATATTTAAGTGCATGTGACGTAAGAGAAACGGATATCACCACGCCATACTTCAATTCAAACTGTCCATTGAATGTATTAATATAAAGACGTGATGTGACGGAGTTTTCTTCTTCTTCTTCTTCTTCTTCTTCTTTTCTTTTCTTTTCTTTTTTTTTTTTCTTCTCTTCTTCTTCTTCTTTTTTTTCTCTTCTTCTTCTTTTTCTTCTTCTTCTTCTTCTTTTCTTTTTCTTTTCTTCTCTTCTTCTTCTTCTCTTGTTCTTTCTTTTCTTTTTCCTTCTTCTTCTTCTTCTCTCGCCCTCCTCTTCATTCTTCTTCTTCTTCTTCTTCTTCTTCTTCTTCTTCTAATACGCCCTCCTCTTTCTTCTCTCCATTCTTCTTCTTCTTCTTCTTCTTCTCTTCTTCTCTTCTCTTCTTCCACCTAATACGCCCTCCTCTTTCTTCTCTCCATTCTTCTTCTTCTTCTTCTTCTTCTTCTTCTTCTTCTTCTTCTTCTTCTTCTTCTTCTTCTTCTTCTTCTTCTTCTTCTTCTTCTTCTTCTTCTTCTTCTTCTTCTTCTTCTTCTTCTTCTTCTTCTTCTTCTTCTTCTTCTTCTTACCTAATACGCCCTCCTCTTTCTTCTCTCCATTCTTCTTCTTCTTCTTCTTCTTCTTCTTCTTCTTCTTCTTCTTCTTCGCACGCTAACTCGTTTCCGAGAGGTTTTAGCTTCCGAGCCACAGCACTTCCAATATAATAACCTTTAATCAGCGCAAGTCCTGCGTCCGATTATATCTCGACCCATAAAGAACGTCAACAGACATTGCTTCTGGCTTTGGCTGCGGGTATTTTTTTTGAGAAGTGGGTCGAGAGAGGGAATAATAAGCAGAGGCTTGGAGATAAACGGAAGAAGTTTAGGGCAGTTAGAGATCGGAGAATATCCGCGCTGACTGTTCAGTGATGGCGGAAAGCAAGCCTAATCAATGCAATAAAAAAGACTTTAAGATCATTTATATCCACGCTCTTATACAGTTGTGTTTAATAATCACTTGGACGCTATATATATATATATATATATATATATATATATATATATATATATGTGTGTTGTGTGTATGTGTGTGTGTGTGTTTCGTTTTGTGTGTGCGTGTGTGAGTTGTGTGATAGATAGATAGAACCTATTATATACCCCACTGTCGGATATGTAAACGGTGAGTAAGAGTTCACGGATGTGTGTGTGTGTGTGTGTGTGGTGTGTGTGTCTGTGTCTGTGTCTGTGTGTGTTTGCGTTTTTGTGTGTGCGTGTGTGAGTGTGTGTGATGAGATAGATCCTATTATATACCCCACTGTCGATAGTAAGAGTTACGGATGTGTGTGTGTGTGTGTGTGTGTGAGTGTGTGTGTGTGTGTGTGTGTGTCTGTGTCTGTGTCTGTGTTGTTGCGTTTTTGTGTGTGCGTGTGTGAGTGTGTGTGATAGATAGATAGAACCTATTATATACCCCACTGTCAAATATGTAAACGGTGAGTGAGAGTTCACGGATGTGTGTGTGTGTGTGTGTGTGTGTGTGTGAGAGAGAGAGAGAGAGAGAGAGAGAGAGAGAGAGAGAAGAGAGAGAGAGAGAGGAGACGCATGTGTTTATATGTTCCCTACTAAAAGCTGAGAACGCGAGGCACAAAAATGCTTTTAAAATTACCGAAATGAGGTTAATTATTTCTCGTTTGAGCTTATCTAAAGAAATATAAAAATAGAACATAAAAATATTTGAATAAAAGTTGGTTTTCATGATGTAATGGTTACCGTCGTAGGAAATTGAACACGTGAATCCGAGTTCAAATCCCAGACGAGACTGATTGCACCTTATATAGGGCTATTAGCATTGGGAAATGTATCAACTACTGAAGCAAGTAAGTAAGAGAGAAAGACTATAAAAATGAATGAAAGATTATGCGCATGGCTCGCATCGTTTCTCTTTCTGTTTCTCTCTCTCTCTCTCTCTCTCTCTCTCTCTATATTATATATATATATATATATATATATATATATATATATATATATATAATTAGGATATCCTATATTCGTTTCTCATTATTCTGTGATAAAAATTTTTTATCACCTTCCTTATACCAACAAATGCCCAGAAGATGTTCTAATTAATAGATCGAAACACTGCAGCGTCGGCCAATAAACTTCCACTCAACTTATTTAAACCTGTGTTTTTCAATTTTCTTAATATACTACATATATATATATATATATATATATATATATATATATATATATTATATATCTTTCTTTCGTTTCTCTCTCTCTCTGTTTCTTTCTTTCTTCCTTCTCTCTCTCTCTCTCTCTCTCTCTCTCTCTCTCTCTCTCTCTCTCTCTCTCTCGCCCTTTATATATCCAGCAAAGGGTTTTGTAGTTAGGAAGCGCGTGGTGTAATGGTTAAAGTCATGGGAATTGGACTCGTCGTCCCGAGTTCAAATCCTGGATGTGGTAATTGCATTTCACTTAGCGCTAATCACCTTGGGAAAGGTATGAATCCTACTCTTCCTCCAGCTATGGATAAATAGTAGGGCAGACTGGGCTCTTTAACGTTGGTTAGGCAACCGGTCTAGGAGAAGGAAAATTCTGAATTCAAACCTGATGAACTGCGCTTAAGAAATTGACCTTGTGTCAGATCCTGCTCGTCCGGAGGAGTGGGTAAATATATATAGAACAGTTTTGCTTCGGCAAATAAGCTGTTCAGTTGGAAATTCAACAGAAACTTTGAAAAACCTGTTGACGGATGGCCATACTTTAGCTGTTATTATAAAAAAGAAAGGGTCTGTGTGGTCGTATTTCTTTTAATTTCCACCAGTTTCATGTATCTTAACTGTAAGATTACTTTTTAAGTTTAAGAAACTATAGAGTTATATCAGGAGAGTAAGGAGAGTGTTCCATTGCATACTCCTATGTTTTCATCAATTTTTTATTGATACTAACTCATCTAGACAAATACTTCTCAACCCTTATCTTATTTTACTCTGTTAGACAGCCATAGCCATTCGATGTGTAAAAATCCTTTGTATCTTTATAATGAAATATGTTTTGCTTGCCTGGACACTAAAAATGGTATATGGTCCCGGCTGCCCATATGGTCCCTGGTTGAGAACCAGTTTAGTGTTACATAGCTGGCTCTTTTCACAATGGACATTAAACTTATACTCTGGTCACTGGTCTCTGGACGCTTACAAGGCACACTGCCACACACGTAAACTTTTGTTTGTTTACAACACTCACAGAATCTAGTGGTCCTTGGTCGCTGGTATAAGGTCAAGGGAGTATCACCTTACAGGCTGCGTGCTCTTCGTTGCGGTCAATCACTTTATCTCTATGGGTATCCGTGGACAGGGGAATCTCGTTTGTTTGTTAGTGGCTTTCATTCATAACATCTCTCGTAGTATTTTTTTCGCAGTAAAATAAAGTTGATAAAAATTTTTTCGTTTCTTTTCAAATGACTTTTCCAATCATTCGATTCCTTGTACGGTCATTGTGAGTTCACGGCCGTTCGGATCAAAGAACAATTAACAGTCAAGAAGTCTGAATTTACGTAAAAGCCAGACTTCATGACTCAAACATCTCTCGAATGTTTTTATTTCTTTTCGGGCCGATTCTTCAAAGAGACCACCCGGTAAGGTCTGAGAATCATGCTACATCATTAAGCTTTCTTTCTGTTTGACACAAGGCCACAAATATGGTGTTCCCAAGTAAGGCCCGACAATTATGCTACATTAGTGTTGTGGGGTTTCAAGGGGTCAAAATAAGATAAAACGACGAGTAACAAATGTAGGAAAATGTATTAACAAAAGAGTAGACAATTACAGTAAAGAAAAGTGGAATTGCGTCCGACAAATAAGGTTACGAGCTGACTCGCATTGGCTTCCTCCAACCATAATTGTTTCTGTTACTTATAGTAACCGTCGACGCATTTCACTATAGTCTATAAGGTATATCCCCTATAACAATTAGCTAAGTCGGTGGAGCACGATTAGAAATCGCCAGGTTCCTGGTTCGATACCGGCCCTCGCCAACTCAGCATATAAGTAGTGCAAGGATCTTTGTGGTAAAGTGAGGAGCTTATGGTAGTTCTGGCGCTCCACCTCAACACAAAATAATCTCCTTGGTCTAGCGCTAATGAAAAGAAATAGACTCCCTCGCTGTCTAGTTAATACTGGCATTAGGCCACCCCGCGATTTTACTTACGGTCTACACGAAATGTAGGTGACTTTTAATTTTAAGCTTCTTAGATGTGTCAAAGACATCAATTAAATTTTAAAATTCAATCAATTTAAAGTTTCAGTCTCGATACATTTTATCACAACAGATATTAATAATATATCAGATTCGTTGACGGTCGTTGCATGTAAGATACATTTTCAGATTAAGAAAGCAGACAAAAAAACTATTACGCAGGGCTTCTGAACTGGTGAGTCAGGTAAATATAGTGCATGGCCATTGCGTGGTCCCGTCAGAATTCTCCTTTTGGGGTGCCTCAGGTACCTGTCAATAAACCCAGCCCTGTTCCTTTTAGACGAGGAGGCAGATATTATCTGGGGGACTCTGTGCATTTTATTTCACAGGTGATCTCCCTCTCCTCTTTACTTTCTTTTCTCAGAACTCAGCTTTATATATCCCTAAAGATTTTTAATTAACTAACAATTTTTCCTAATCGGTCCATCCACGTCATTACTGGCCCACAAATATCAGCTGATTTTTTACTGACCTTCCAAGGATTTATGTAATGTATAAACCGCTATTTTACAAACAGATGTTTTCATTTCAAAGTTTTTCTCTAGGATTTTCAATTTGGAAACAACCGTTTATACTTAAATGTTTTTATTCCAAAGTATCAATTTGTAAACAGCCATTTATACTCATATGTTTCTATATTAACGAAACATTCTCTAGCATTTTTTTGTTTGAATTTAAAAACCTAAATTACAAATACAATTTGACAACTCGGTTTCAAGTTTAATGTTTAATAAAAAAAACTAAAAAAATAATTTCTAGAATAATTAATTGAGATACTTTTTTGGGGAAAATACATCTTTAAGATGCGCTGGGATGCATCATCAGTAATGTTTTTCCTGTGATCATTACCAGTTTCGGGTCTTTCAACATTTACTGGTTAGCACAGGTGACCCATTCCAAAATGTTAAAATTTCGGTCTTGCATCCCAGCAATATCCTGCTACTTCATTGTGTGGCTTCGCTTTTTGTATATGGCATTTTGTGTCAGTGTTCTTTTATAAGAGATTATTTGGCCATGCCGAGGCTGGGTGGTGACTTCCCATTGGCCAGTGCTACTTGCCTCGAGTACCACCAGCCAATGGGCATCCTCCTCCCGGCCACGGCATGAGCCATAGTTTTTAAAAAGGCAGAGATCTTTTTCCTTGGTTTTTCATTTCTGGTCAGCTAAGGAGACCGTCCACAACACTGGAACTGTTGTATATTAAGGTGAGACTTTTTCTTTTTCGACCCCCTCCCTCCTTTTATATTCTGTTACTATTACGGTCTTCATATTGCTATTTTGGTTTAATAGTGTTATTTTACCCCCTCCCTAGTATTGTATTCTGTTAATATTACTGGCTTCATATTGCTAGTTTATTTTTACTATTTTACATTGACCCCCAACTGAAAATACTTATTTTATCCTTTACCTTAATTGAATGGTCGTCATTATGTTGCTATGCACAAGAAAATCTTATTATAATGGAGATTGTGGGTTTGTCTCTCTGTAACCGAAACTATATTACTATACAAGTCACAAGATTCTCCATGGTTTTATTTTTATTTAAGCCTCAATTATTAATAAAATTGTTTTACATTACTTACACTGTTGACCATATCTACATACTAATAACATGCAATTGTATTTATATATAGAACAAAATAGAGGTTTACAGTATGAATGGGAAGGTTACTTTGCATATTGATCTTAAAAAATTGATTTTAATAAATATATGCTTAGTATTATTGATTTCTAATTGTTTGGTTTTATCTTATTGAAAATGAGCAAAAATCTCTTCAATAAATCTTAAAATAAATCCCTTAACAAGAAGAAATAACTGTAATATTATTCTTTACTTCCTATTTTAACTAAACAGTTTAATTAGGAAAATTTACCAATGAAAGACGGGAGTAACGGAAAATGATGGAAGATTTAGTTTCAAAGTTGTTCTATTATTCAATCATACCCCCTCTGTTCAAAATCTATTTATCGACATTCTTATTCAGTTTCATTAGCCTTTCAAATTTAATGTGATACTTTATTATACAATTTAACTGAAATACTTGCACCCTGAGGGTGCATATATTTGCTAGTACATTTAATATACTTTTAAATAAACTATTTATAGTGTAATACTAGAAAAAACAAAAATAAATGAACCTAAATTTTCATGAAGGACAGGAAAGTACTATTTACTAAAAATTATTTTAGGATGAAAACTTAATTATTTTACTATGTTGACGCAAATTTCTTTGACATTGTTGTTGGAGTAACAAGTTTGTTTGCGTTTCAGCGAGTTATGACTTTGTCATAACTTTTGAATCTTACACAACTTTGTAAGAAAAGCAGTTTGCTGGAAAACACATCTGATTTTGCATGTTTATTAGTATACTGCACATAATCACAATTATCTAAAAACATTTGCATGTTCTTTGGCTTGTTGTACAAGAAAATGTCAATATGTGATATAGTCGCTATTCATATGAATGACAATTTCCAAATATTTGTGTCATACAGTTTATTAAACTTCTATATAAAGTCCCATGTGTGTATGTAGCCCTTTATAGACCCTACCACATGAGTCATGCAAAGTAAGTGACTCTTATAGTCAGTAAGAACTCTTTCTTACTTCCCAAAGACTTTCATCTTCACTGTTTCTATTTTGTTATATATGTCATGTTCTAACAAAGTATGTTTAAGAACCATTATTCTTAAAGAATATAGTAAATATTATAAGAATTAAATGCATAGTTTTGGCTTTCGTTCTTATAATACGTTCTAATTAAAGAAATATTTAAAAAAACCCATTATTTATTGAATGCCATTCTTATATAGTTACAATAAAAGTTCTTATCAAAGAAATTCGAAAAAAATCCCCTTAATGTAGTAAGGAATACATTAGCACCATATATATTTATAATCTGAATGTGCGTGGTGTAATGGTTAGAGTTGTGGGAAATTAGATCTGTTGAGTATGGAGGGTACTGCACTTTACACAAGAATTGAATCTTTTTCTTTTATTAGCACTGACGAGTCTAGACAAAATGTAGACAAGATATCAGCACTTTATTCTATAAGCTGCTTAGCAGCGCCGACTACGTCAATTAAATTTTAAAATTTAATCAATTTAAAGTTTTAGTCTCCATAAATTTTTATCACACCTGGTATTAATAATGTATTAGATACGTAGACAGTCGCTGCCTGTGTACGTGATATACTTTTGATATATCGTTATATTAACATGTCTCTCTCATACTTCAAATGTCGGCTATATTTCATCAATAAAAAAAAATCTGATGAAAATATGGAAGCGAGAATATGATGAGGAGAGTCTTCGTTTTCAACTGGAGGCAAATCAATGATGTAAGATAAATGTGTTCTTCATGTAGGCTTCCAACATCAAAGACAACCATGATTTTGCTTATTGAGAGAGGTAGGCAAGGAAGGAGGAACAGGAGAAACAGGAAGCAAGTCGGAAAGAAGGGTTGGGTGGATTTACTTTGGTTTCCTATTATTAGAGTCTTGTTCTTGTCTAATTGTATTTTGCTCTTGTAAATATAATTGTTGTTTGAGTTATTATTCGTAAGTTTTGTCTTCTTGGAAAACGTAGTTGCCTTTTGGCTTGAATGCCTTTTAATTTACCGACTTGTTTGTATCCGTCCTCGCTACCCCATCTATTTCATATATATATATATATATATATATATATATATATATATGAAATATGAAGAAGATGGATCCTTTCCATCCAAAATAAAAACTACAAAATGTTATCTGCATCTGCGCAAGTGACTATGCAGGCCAATTCTGGAGTGATAGTCTTTGGTGCACTGAATGCTGGATTTTCTCTCTCTTTCTGTCTCTCGTTTCTGTCGAGGCTACTCTTCTCTCTGCCTCACCCGTCTTCGTGCCTTACTTAATGTTGAGGCGCCAGGTCGCTCTATTTTTTGGATCTACCTCCCACGTGTTTGTGTCAATATATATATATATATATATATATATATATATATATATATATGAGTATAGATAAAAGGATATGAAAACAACACACTATGCTGTTAAAGTGAAACGATTTTATATAAGTCGAACCGCACTAATGAGACGTAAACATCGAAACACGTGTCTGTGGATGACTAATACATATGCTCCCAGTATTCCTGGTAGAGCACTTTAGAGGATACATTAATTGAACTTTCACCGTTTAGTGTAAGGCATTTACTCGCCTGTTGTTTACAGACTTGAGTCCTCTGGTGATTATAAAAACATATATCTACGTAAGTAAAGTATGTATCAATTAATTGTTAGCCTCTGCCTATGAGGATATAAGTAGGTATTTACCCAACCCGTTCACAACGGATAGGATGTAAAAATGCCGCAAGTATAAGCCATCTAGAGAGAGTATAGAGTGTGACACAAGGTCGCAAGTATGGGGTTTCAAGTGAGGATCTAACTTGTAATTCAGTATTAATAAATCTGCAAAACTAGTTTGTTAACCATTACACCCCGATAGGATGTCCAGGGGGAGGGTATATGTATTATAGTTATCTAGGTTTTACCGAGAATTTGGACGATTAAAAAAACGACTTCAATTATGGACTTAGACCCCATACACTAATTATTCAGAAGCAAGATGAAATGGAATATTAGTTAGAGAATTTAAATTGAAATAAGAATTTTGCTTGGAGCTGCGCTGTCGCATTTATTCTAATTTTCTCTACGTTCACAAATCTTACCAGTAAGATGAATTTTCATTTCACGAAACAAGAAATACTTCGCCGAGTCAGAGTGGATCTGAGAATAAAGGCGCTTTCTTTCTTTCTTTCTTTCTTCTTCTTCTTTTGTGTTATTTTTGGTCTGCTGCTTTGCATACATTCATATAAAAACATTTTGTCGGAAATGGAGCCAGGGAGGCAAAGTTTGGTTTGGTTCATTTCTTTTAACGGCATATCAACTTCCTTTCGGTTATATAATGCCAAAATTTTATTCGTTTGTTGTTGGAATATTTTAGTGTTATAGTTATTTACTAAGCTTCGCTTAGATATGGCACAAGGCCGAATGTAAGAGGCACCCAGTGAGAATCGAACTCACTAACAATTGTCTGCTAATCTAGCTTGCTAACCATTACACTACGCGAGGTGCCCTTAAAAAAACTAAGCTTTGCTTAGATATAGCACAAGGCCAGAAGTATGGGGCACCCAGTGAGAATCGAACTCACTAACAATGGTCTGCTAATCTAGCTTGCTAACCATTACACCACGTGAGGTGCCCTTTTTATTTACTAAGCATAGCTTAGATGCGACACAAGGCCAGAAGTATGGACGCCCAGTGAGAATCGAACTCACTAACAATGGTTTGCTAATCTAGCTTGCTAACCATTACACCACATGAGGTGCCATATTTTAGTGTTATAGTTATTTACTAAGCTTCGCTTAGATATGGCACAAGGCCAAATGTAAGAGGCACCAGTGAGAATCGAACTCACTAACAATGGTCTGCTAATCTAGCTTGCTAACCATTACACCACGTGAGGTGCCCATATTTTAGTGTTATAAGGCGTGCTGGAGTCCACCACTTAAACTTATAGACTCTGCATGGCCGCGTGGATTATAGGCAGTCAATCAACAGCTCGAATACGTGGTTAGATACCGATTTAATCGCCGATATTGAAAGCCGTTCTCGACATTGACAAACGGACATGCAAACAAGAACCTTGCTCAACTAAAGGATTTTACCCAAAACTAAGGGACACCAAGGAAGAACCAAAGGATTTTACTCAACTCTCAGGGACACCGAGAAACAACCAAAGGATTCTTCACTAAGGATCAGCCTCTGATTAACACAATGGATCTACACTGTAAAGTGCTCTCACTTGCAGCCAAAAAATAGCCACAAAAATCGTAACATATTTTATCTTATTCATAACTACCTGTTCAATGTTCGATTGCATTTTATAAAATTGCTTTATTGTAATTGCCTATATGTTGTTTTACACAGTTATATGATATCACATATTCCTGTCGAATACTGATAATTTATACCTAGTTATCTGGCTTTAAGTAACTATTCCTATTTGATAACTAGTTTGAACGCTATTATGTAGTCCCAAGCATTCCTATCTACCATTGATAATTTTATTAGATTATAATCAGTTGCCTGTCCATAGTTATATGATTTCAAGAATTCTCATCCAGTACTAATAATTTCCAAAAAGATCTATTTGATTCGTAGATGGGACTGTAACCGGTAATACTATGCTGGGTCAGTGTGGACTTGGGATCAATTCTCTTTCGATTAATTCTTTCTTTCTTTCTTTCTTTCTTTTCCCATCATCTATTCATTTACTTATCAGTTGATTCGTTCTTTCTTTCTTTCTTCATCTTCTATTCATTTCCCAATCAGTTGATTATTTCTTTCTGTCTTTTTTTTCTTTCTTTCTTTCTCATCTTCTATTCATTTCCCTATCAGTTGATTCTTCTTCTTTTTTCTTTCTTTTACTTTCTTTCTTCTTTCTTTCTTTCTTCTTTCTTTCTCCATCTCTATTCATTTCCCTATCATTGATTTTCTTTCTTTCTTCTTTCTTCTTCTTCTTTCTTTCTTTCTTTCTTTCTCCATCTTCTATTATTTCCCTATCAGTCGATTCTTTCTTTCTTTCTTTCTTTCTTTCTTTCTTTCTTTCGTTCTTCTCCATCTTCTATTAATTTCCTATCAGTCGATTCTTTCTTTCTTTCTTCTTTCTTTCTTTCTTTATTCTTTCTTCTTCTATTCATTCCCTATCATTGATTCTTTCTTTCTTTCTTCTTTCTTCTCCTCCATCTTCTTTCATTTCCCTATCAGTTTTCTTTCTTTCTTTCTTTCTTTCTTTCTTTCTTTTCTTTTTCTTTCATTTCCCTATCAGTTCTTCTTCTTTCTTCTTTCTTTCTTTCTTTCTTTCTTCTTTCTTCTTTTCCATCTTCTATCCATTTCCCTATCAGTTGATCCTTTCTTTCGTTCTACTTTTTTTTACATTGCTCAATTATTTGTTTGTTTAGTTTATCTCTTAAAAGTAAATACATTGAATTGGCCAATTGTTTTTTTCTAGTTTATTCCACTTCTGTTCACTTTCCCTCGTTGCTTAATCCTTCTCTTCTTCCTCTCCTCATCATTCTATAATTGTTCAAGTTCAACCTAAATTTTCCCCATCTTCGCAATTTAAGGCATTTCAATCTAGAAAATAATTATTTACTAAAACCTCTTTTGGAAAAATCAATTATACGAGGAAAATGTAATTATTCCTTATCTTCAACATTTCCTTCGCATCAGATATTTTGATTTTTTGGACTGTTGTCCTCATCCTTATTGTGGCATGTAAAAGCTCTACATTTCGGTCGGAGCATCCTGCGGTCTCCTTCATGTGTTCCCTGTCTATCCGAGCATTGCAATAACCCAATCTAAGAAATTATTTTGACTAATTTGACTGTTGATTAAACAAGGCGTCGAAGAACCTTTCAAGGACTCATCCAAATAATAACGTCCTTGATTTATGGGTTGTGTCATTGCTATGCACGGATAGACAGGGTAAATCTGAAGAAGGCCGGAGGATACAGCGGTCGAAAAGTTGTGTTTTTACATACCACTATAAAGATGGGGGCAATAAACCGAAAAATCAAAATAACACACATCAAGCCTGAAAAATCAAAATAACATGCATCACACTGGACGACGTGTAAGCTCCTTGTGTTCTCAGCGGTCCGTAATGATACTGCCATTTCTATTTCGGAAGTAATTGGGGATTAAGATGAACATTTTATTGTTGATCCCAGATAATAAATAAATATCTGGATATGATGCACCATATTTGAGGGTGAAATTCTTTCTTTATTGTTTATGTTTATTTCTTTTGTTCTTCCTCCAGTATTCATTTACTATTGTTCTTCACCGTTAATTAATTCGTTCTTTTTTTCTTCCTGCCTTTCTTTCTTTGTCCAATTGTGTTTTTTTCTTTATACACTGTCCACTTATTTCTCTCTACGTTGGTTTTCTTTCTTTCTTTCCTTCCTTTTCTTTCTTTCTTTCTTTCTTTCTTCTTTGCCAATTGTTTTTTTCGACAGTGTCCATTTATTTATCTATAGTTGATTCTTTCTTTCTTTCTTTCTTTCTTTCTAGATCCAATTGTTTTTTCTTTCTTTCTTTCTACTGTGGCTAAAATCAACTCTCTGTGTTGACTCTTTCTTTCTTTCTTTCTTTCTTTGACCAATTGTTTTTTTCTTTTTGCAATTTCCATTTTTTTCATTTCTGAGTTGATTCTTTCTTTCTTTCTTTCTTTCTTTCTTTCTTTGTCTAATTGATTGTTTCTTTATTTACACAGTATCCATTTATTTCACAATCACTTCATTTTTTCTTTCTTTCTTTTCAATAGACTTCAGACGTGTTGGAAGAAGCTCACCGAAGTTCATGTGCGTGAAAATCCGAGTTATGAGTGACAATAATTCACCTTCTTTTATTCTATAATAGAAATATTCTAATATTGGCTTACATTCCTATGTATAGTGTACTATATTTGACTAACTTTGACCGTTTTAAGAGGTAAATTTTAATTTCCGATCAAAACATATATCATTAGGTATTATTTATTACCAAAACACTACAACAGTGAATATTCTCGCGTAATAGGAATTATATTCTGACAACTCAACATGAATATATACGAGAAGTATACTCATTTATGTACAGCTGTATACTTATCTTTTGAATTACAAAGTCTCAGTGCTGTAGTATATGTAATAATTAAAGTCGTCGGGGTGGACTAAAGTCAGTATCAGTCAATCAGCGAGGGAGTCTATCCCCTTTCCACTAGCGCCAGACCAGGGAGATTGTTTTTTTGCATCTGAGATGATTTCTGTGCTACTCATACGCTGAGTTGTGATGGACGGTATCGAACTAGGAACCCTATGGTTTCTAGCCGAACGCTCTACCGACTGAGCAACAGTTTTATTGTATAACTTTCCTTTAGAAAACTAACATTTCATAAAGAAATTGTTAGTGTAGTGTACTTATTTATGGGAGATACTATATATATATATATATATATATATATATATATTATATATATATACACCATTTAATCCAATCAAGCGCTGCCAGAGTGTGCAGCTGTGTTCGCTATGAAGCAATCTGCGTCTATGTGTCTGGCTCATTAACTTAACTAATTATGAAGTGACGTAGTCAGCCACCATTAATGACTGCTTGTTCAAAGCGGGGAATGCTGGTATATAATCCGTCATTTGGTCTTTCGGGTTCGCCGAATTCTCGTCATCCAAGAACTGGCAATTCTCCAGCAGAAAAAAAAAAGTTAATCGTAAAACTCTTTCATTTTAGATATTGTCCCCTATAGTCCAAAGACAATGAGATATTTTTGTGTATTTTACACTCGCCTCTCTCCCCTAAACACACATTCACAAA
>CM042142.1:31635454-31653251 GCA_023376005.1 Doryteuthis pealeii
ACAGCCGCTGATGGCCGCAAGGGTAAGGAGCTTAGCAGACGAAAATTCTGTCAGCTTTCGATCCCGGCTCGAGGTAGATGTTAAACAGTGAAGCTGCACTGATGAGAGGTAAACTGCGAAACACGTGTCTGTCGATGACTTATATATATATATATATATATATATATATATATATAATATATATATATATATATATATAATGTGTGTGTGTGTGTGTGGGTTGCAGTCGGATAATCGTATGCTTCTTAGTTGATACATATATATATATATATAATATATATATATATATATATATATATTATATATAATGGAGATAGACTGCATTTTTGTCTGAAGCCGAAACTACGTCACGGCTGACGTCACATATTCCTAACCATACTCTAGCGTTTATCAATGAGAACCTAATTTATAATCAATTTGTGTTATACATAATATTAAAGGAACAAACTGCTTTATATACAAGTATTGAGATGCGTTTATAATATCTGGTTTGTAATATTTGCATAGCCAATTTTCAAGGAATCTTTTAATAAATGCATGTTTAGTTCTAAACAGTTTCTAATTGATATTTTAATTTTTATTTGTATTTATAATTATTTCATCTATAAAGTTTTGCGAGAAATTAATTTAAAAATAAAGATACAGGCACTAATTTCAATCTTACGTTAAATTATTAGTTATGGTATTTTGTCCGTGACTACTTCCGTTTTCGTTGCGGTAAAAAAAAAAAAATATTTTTAAAGTTTTAATAGAGTTAATTTTTAATGAAAAAATTTATAGATAAAAAATTTATAGATAAAATTTATTTTTAATTTTCGCGGCACCTTCACAAATATAACAAGTATTTTTTATTTCAAATTTTATTATTCCTATTAGGAATTTAAAAAAGATGTTTACATTTATTTTTAATTCAAAATTTGTTTACGGTTATTCCATATTAGTAATATTAAAATTAAAATAACAACCAGTTCTGAGCGATGCTTTTCCGCTAAATATGATGACCGTGATTTATTTAGAAATTAAGAATATCTTTGAATTTTAATTTGTCATAAATTCCCTTACAGAAACAGACGACAAAAAACAAAAACAAAAAATGATTTTACGTGTTTGTTTTTTTAACACTTAGCGCTTCTTTCTTAAACTAAAAATTAATCTTTATTTTTTATCATAATTGACGCAATACTTTTAAAATTCATTATTCAACAATGTTTAACCGAAGTTTGGTTTGTATAAACAAAAGCGGTGATAAAAAAAAGTCCCCTACCTAATCGATTTAGGTAGGGGACTTTTTAAATACAATAAAAAATGATACAAACACCATGAAAAAATTTATAGATAAAATTTATTTTTAATTTTCGCGGCACCTTCACAATATAACAAGTATTTTTTATTTCAAATTTTATTATTCCTATTAGGAATTAAAAAAAGATGTTTACTTTTATTTTTAATTCAAAATTTGTTTACGGTTATTTCATATTACTAATGTTATTTTTCATCATTTATTTAAATTAATTGTAGCGAGAAATTAATAGTATTTTGTTCAATGTTTAAACAATGTTTAAACAATACACATTCATCAATAAGAGGATTACTATTCTGTATTAGATGATTGAAAATAGCATTTTACTTCGAGTTTATATAAATTTTGTTTTGTTTTTAAAAATTAAATAAATAAAATTATTCGTCGGACTTGAGCATCTAAAACCCCCATCTAAAATGTTTTAAATCTTTTTTCTTTTTCTTCAATGGATTATTATCGATTACACACCAATCTATCAGATTGTAAAAAAAAAATTCAAAAAAGTTATTTATTTTTCGAGTTTTCTGGGGTGCTCAGTTCCCCGTATAAGTTTATTGTAAATCGATCCCCCATATCGGAACCGCTAAAAAAAATTTTTTTTTTTCCTTCAATGGATTATTATCGATTACACACCAATCTATCAGATTGTAAAAAAACAAAAAAGCGCCTGATTCAAAAATAAAGAACTTTTTAGTTCTTTATTTTTTTGAGTTTTCAGGGGTGCTCATTTCCCCGTATAAGTTTATAGTAAATCACTCCCCTATATCGGAACCGCTCTACCTTAACAGTTGGGCTGAATTTGCACAAAGGTGTCAAAATTAAGGTGACATTGAAAAAAACAGAACCCACAAATTTTGTTATAAAACTGTTAATTGTAACTAGGGGGGTTTAGGGTTAGGATTTGAGGTTAGGGTTGGTGTTGGGGTTTAAGGTTAGTTTAATGGGAAAATAAATAAATAATTTGGGTTCTGTTTTTTCTGGGCCACCCTAACTTTGACACGTTTGCGCCAGTTTCCTTTCGAGCGGTTCTGATATGGGGCAGCGATTTACTATAAACTTATATGTCGGCATGAGCACCCCTGAAAACTCAAAAAATAAAGAACATTTAAGAATTTTTTTTAAAAACCTGATAGATTGGTGTGTAATCGATAATAATCCATTGAAGGAAAACAAAAAAATAAATGAATAAATTTTGTAGCGGTTCTGATATGGGGGATCGATTTACGATAAACTTATACGGGGAACTGAGCACCGCGAAAAATAAATAACTTTTTTGAATTTTTTGTTCTTTTACAATCTGATAGATTGGTGTGCAATTGATAATAATCCATTAAAAGAAAGAAAAAAAATTAAAAACAAAAATTTTAGATGGGGGTTTCCAGATGCTCAGGTCTGCCAATTATTCAATTTAATGCTTACTTTAATGGATATAAAATTTATTAAATCTCTAAGAAAATGAATTAAGAGTGTAACAACATATATTATATTCATTAATTTATTGTACAAACATTTTTACATAAACTAGCAAAAAATGCCATCTGGGCGGTTATAAAAATTAATTTTTGAAAGATATTGTCTGAGTTAAAATTTCCATATAAGAGGGTTTGTATTATCGGTAAAATCATCAAATTTATTAAAGGAGTAAAGAAAAATGAAACCATTTGAAATGGAAACTTACTTCTGTCCCCCTCAAATCAAAATGTTGCATGCATCTATTGATTATTAATCAAATAATATTTTTATCAATGACAGTGTTTTGATGTAAGCAGAGACGTAGTTTTAGTTGATACTGAATCTATTATCAAAAGATTTTATTTATTGAAAAAACTTTTTACAAAATTCATATTTTTACATAAGTGTACCAAACAAATTTAGTTGAAAATAAATCTATAAATTAGATATTTTTATTTACTCAATTAAAAAAAAATTAATATTAAATATTATTTAGCATTTAAAAATTGATTTAAGTATCATTACTCTATTTTATTTTATGTAATATTTATTTACACTAAAACTAAATGTTTGTTAAATGTAAAATAAATAAGGTGAATGTTTATTTTTTTTTATTTCAAAATTTTTAGAAATAATCAAAACAATAAAAAATCATTTTGTATAGTTGATTGTTTTATTCATTGATAAACCAAATTTAATTTTATTATTGAATATTATTTCAGGAAAAACTTTGGTGTAGAAAGTTAACTTTCCTAATTTCTATTTCAAATTGTTTATTTTTTACTCCTTTAATGAATTTGATGATTTTAATTACTAAAATCATTAAATGTTGAATGTTTTTTTAAAGTTTTTGGCATATTTTGGCATTGTTGTTTTTTATTACTTGATTTATTAATTTTACAGCAACATAGTTTTAGTTACAGACAAATTGATACTGAATCTCTTATCAAAAGATTTTATTTATTGAAGAAAATTTTAAAGAATTTATCTTTTTACTGAATTTTACCAAATAAATTTAGTTGAAAATAAATCTATAAATTAGATATTTTTATTTACTCCGATTAAAAAAAAATTAATATTAGGTATTATTTAGCATTTAAAAATTGATTTAAGTATCATTACTCTATTTTATTTTATGTAATATTTATTTACACTAAAACTAAATGTTTGTTAAATGTAAAATAAATAAGGTGAATATTTATGTTTTATTTCAAAATTTTAGAAATAATCAAAACAATAAAAAATCATTTTGTATAGTTGATTGTTTTATTCATTGATAAACCAAATTTAATTTTATTATTAAATATTATTTCAGGAAAAACTTTGGTGTAGAAAGTTAACTTTCCTAATTTCTATTTCAAATTGTTTATTTTTTACTCCTTTAATGAATTCAATGATTTTAATTAATAAAATCATTAAATGTTGAATGTCCTTTTAAAGTTTTTGGCATATTTTGGCATTGTTGTTTTTTATTACTTTATTTGATTTATTAATTTTACATCAACATAGTTTTAGTTACAGACAAATTGATACTGAATCTCTTATCAAAAGATTTTATTTATTGAAGAAAATTTTTAAAGAATTTATCTTTTTACAGAATTTTACCAAATAAAATTTAGTTGAAAATAAATCTATAAATTAGATATTTTTATTTACTCCGATTAAAAAAAAATTAATATTAGGTATTATTTAGCATTTAAAAATTGATTTAAGTATCATTACTCTATTTTATTTTATGTAATATTTATTTACACTAAAACTAAATGTTTGTTAAATGTAAAATAAATAAGGTGAATGTTTATTTTTTTTTTTTTTTAATTTTTAGAAATAATCAAAACAATAAAAAATCATTTTGTATAGTTGATTGTTTTATTCATTGATAAACCAAATTTAATTTTATTATTGAATATTATTTCAGGAAAAACTTTGGTGTAGAAAGTTAACTTTCCTAATTTCTATTTCAAATTGTTTATTTTTTACTCCTTTAATGAATTTGATGATTTTAATTACTAAAATCATTAAATGTTGAATGTCCTTTTAAAGTTTTTGGCATATTTTGGTATTGTTGTTTTTTATTACTTTATTTGATTTATTAATTTTACATTAACATAGTTTTAGTTACAGACAAATTGATACTGAATCTCTTATCAAAAGATTTTATTTATTGAAGAAAATCTTTTAAGAATTTATATTTTACAGAATTTTACCAAATAAAATTTAGTTGAAAATAAATCTACAAATTAGATATTTTTATTTACTCCGATTAAAAAAAATTAATATTAAATATTATTTAGCATTTAAAAATTGATTTAAGTATCATTACTCTATTTTATTTTATGTAATATTTATTTACACTAAAACTAAATGTTTGTTAAATGTAAAATAAATAAGGTGAATGTTTATTTTTTTTTATTTCAAAATTTTTAGAAATAATCAAAACAATAAAAAATCATTTTGTATAGTTGATTGTTTTATTCATTGATAAACCAAATTTAATTTTATCATTAAATATTATTTCAGGAAAAACTTTGGTGTAGAAAGTTAACTTTCCTAATTTCTATTTCAAATTGTTTATTTTTTACTCCTCTAATGAATTCAATGATTTTAATTAATAAAATCATTAAATGTTGAATGTCCTTTTAAAGTTTTTGGCATATTTTGGCATTGTTGTTTTTTATTACTTTATTTGATTTATTAATTTTACATCAACATAGTTTTAGTTACAGACAAATTGATACTGAATCTCTTATCAAAAGATTTTATTTATTGAAGAAAATTTTTAAAGAATTTATCTTTTTACAGAATTTTACCAAATAAAATTTAGTTGAAAATAAATCTACAAATTAGATATTTTTATTTACTCCGATTAAAAAAAAATTAATATTAAATATTATTTAGCATTTAAAAATTGATTTAAGTATCATTACTCTATTTTATTTTATGTAATATTTATTTACACTAAAACTAAATGTTTGTTAAATGTAAAATAAATAAGGTGAATATTTATTGTTTTATTTCAAAGATTTTAGAAATAATCAAAACAATAAAAAATCATTTTGTATAGTTGATTGTTTTATTCATTGATAAACCAAATTTAATTTTATTATTGAATATTATTTCAGGAAAAACTTTGGTGTAGAAAGTTAACTTTCCTAATTTCTATTTCAAATTGTTTATTTTTTACTCCTTTAATGAATTTGATGATTTTAATTACTAAAATCATTAAATGTTGAATATCCTTTTAAAGTTTTTGGCATATTTTGGCATTGTTGTTTTTTATTACTTCAATTCATTAATTTTACTTGGATACTACCCCTCTGACATTGAATTTTAAATCCCACTCGGCTCAGGCTATATTTTTCAAAATTTTATTTTTACACCGCCCAAAGGGCGGTTTTGTTATGCTAGTGTCTGTAATATATGTTATTTGGGATTTAGTATGAAGCATTAGGTGTGAAATATAAGAAACTCAGTTTTTGAATGTTAAGTTTCGTTTTTATTTCAATCAGTTTAACAGCTCGTGTTTCCATGAATCTTTACGCCACCCGTCCCTATCTGCCAACGCTCCTTGTAGTTCCACTACTCAGCATCCGGTGTCCGTGCATAGTTAACCAATATAGATTTTTTGCTGTTCGACCCATATTAGTGTGACCATTTCTAGGTGACCATAAGATAAAATCGCTCATAAGCTCGACTTTGCTTCTTCACTAGCCTTGATCGTCTAACCCTCATGTTATATATGATTGGAGGGAAGCGGCTGTACAGTGGCTCTGTTAGGGGTGATGTTTCCAGGATTTGTTCAAGATAGTACGTAACATCTTTTTATAATTCCCATCTAGTTATTCTCCTATCGTTTCGTTAGTGTATAAGTGGTGCAGTCATATATTACCACTGACATGGCTACATTTTGGAAGAAATTTCGCTTTATTTTATCAGGGAGATCAGATTTCCAAATAATCGATAATTTATCTATGCCAGATCATGCCTTTTTTATGCGTACATTGATATCACTTTCTGTTGATGAGATACTACTACCTAGGTATGTGAACAATTTTACTAATTTCAGGGGCATACCGTTTGTGTGGAGATGTCTCTGTCTTGGTTGTAGCACAAGAATTCTTTTTATCTGAGTTCACATGGATACCAATGCCTCTGATTGCCATCTCCGGGTTATGCAGCATTGATTCGGCTTGGGCAGGTGTACTTCCGTTCATTGGCGATGAATTTCAATCGTCTCAATGCCTTTTGTGTTCAAAATGTATAATAACTTCGAGAAATTCACACTTGGCGGTAGCATCAATTTGGACTGTCTGCACACACACACACACACACGCACACCCACACACAGATATATATATATATATATATATATATATATATATATATATATGTGTGTATATGCATATATATCTATATGTGTATATGCATATATATCTATATATGTATATGCATATATATCTATATATGTATATGCATATATATCTATATATGTATATGCATATATATCTATACATATGATTGTTCTTATATATATATGTATATATAATATATGTATATATATATTTTATGTATAAGCATATATGTATGTATATCTATGTATAGCATATATATATATATATATATATATATATAATAATGTGTATGAATATATATGCTTATATATATAATATATGAGTTTGTATTAATTGTTTATATAGGTATATAGGTACCTAACAATTCATTTATATATATATATATATATATATATATATATGTGCGTGTGTGTGTGTGTGTGTGTGTGAGTGTGTGTGTGTAGGTGTGTATTTACCAACCCCTTGGGACAAAGGGAATTTTTTCAAATTTTACAGGTTTATATTCAAAGTTTTCCTTTTCTTAGAATGGTTGCCTAGCCAGGGTTAAGGGGTCCATACAGCCCTACTATTTACCCATAGCAAGAAGGTGAGTTGTTAGATGCACACCTTTCCAAAGGGTACTAGCGCTATGTGAAATGTAACGAGCCTTATTCACAATTTGAACTCGGGTCGATGAGACTTTTTCCTTCGAATGTAACCATTACACCAAGCACATGCATATGTTTGTGTATATATGTTAACATACGCACATGTACCTATATAATATATATATACATGTGTAATATATATATATATATATATTATATATATTATATATATATATATAATATATATAATATATATTCACATATATATATTCACATATGTATACATATTTATATACATGAATATATAAATATACTTATACATACATATGCATATATATCTACTCATATATATATCAGCGATGTATACTAACGATTTCCCTCCGACAGAAATCGAAACCGGTAGTCTATATATATATATATATATATTATATATATATATATATATATATGAAGTAGACAAACAATCTGCTTGAGATGGCAATAGCCGACAATTTTTGGGAGATTATGTGCTTGATTAAAGTTATACCTAATTTGAGAATTAATTAATTATAATTAAATGAATTAGGCGTGCATATCGGTTTAAATGTAAGGCGTAAATAAATCGCGAAAAAGTCAATCTCTGTATGTATATTTCAGTCTATTAGGCCTCATCAGCAGAGTTATAGACAGGGCAATGATTTGTGCGTGATTCGAACCCTATCTGCCAGGATGTCATGCGGGGACTCTAACCATTACACTAGCTGGCATTCCCAGTTCTTCTCGTTTATTTTAAACTGATATATATATATATATATATATATATATATATATATATATATTTGTATTAATATTTTGAAGGCCAATACAATGCGTATGAAAAATAAAAACAAAATTTCGAAGCATGAACTTCATCATCAGAGTTTATTTTCAGAAATGGACGTGCTTATGTTTTTATTTGTGTGGTTACAATTTCTCTTCTTATTTCCTTTCCCTCTCCTTTTTTTTCTCTTTCTTCTTCTCCTCCTTTATGAATGAAATGGGCGAATAACTGTAATTTCTTATTTCTCTCTTTTAAAAAAAAAAGTTTGTGGAGAACAAATGTTCCTAATATCGTCTGTCATCCGGTCAAATGTTCCAAGTGTGTTGCAAATATATATATATATATATATATATATATATATATGTATATGTATGTGTGTGTGTGTGTGTGTGTGTATGAAATCAATGTCTCTATATTTATCTAGTGATCTCTCCAACTTATCTAAGATCTTTCCAACTCTCTTTCTTTGTTGGTGAATTTTTAACAACTTTACTTGGTGAATGGAGACACTTAAAATAAAGGAAAGATAATCCATTTCGTTTATTATTCGTCATTGCAGAGAATGAGGCTCCAGAATTGCGGCGATGTGTGGAGATGCCATAGAATTGAACACTCACTGCCAATTTCCTTCTCGTATTTAAGAAACGCAACGGGCTGGTGAGAAGGCAATCGACCTGCGCATACCTGAAAGCATCCAATGTGTCACAAGCGCGAAATGTTAAAATCAATTTAATTTGACAAAGTGTCCGTCCGTTTAATTACTATCTTGTTAACAGCGCGCTGGCCATGGTCGGATTTCAAGTAAAGGGGATGGTGGGTAATCAAGTCTTTGATCCTCGGGACTGATTCGTGCAGTAAAACGGGGTTGAAGGCGTATCTAATTGGTTGGACAACAAGTGGGGAATTAGCCCGGTAGCATTCTTTTTGAATGGCACGGTGTTGAGCCCTGTAGTGATAAGAGAGAAAGAAGGAAAGAAGAACGACCAAGAAGAACAAGGAATATAGAAATTAAATAAAAAAGAGAGAAACATAATCAGAGAGAGAGAGAGAGAGAGAGAGAGAGAGAGAGGAGAGAGAGAGAGAGAGAGAGATGTGAAAGAGTAGTTAAAACCGAAACAGAACAAAAAATGAAAAAGGGAGAAACACAATCTGAGAGGGGGAGAGAAAGGGGGCGCACGCGCGCACGAGAGAGAGAGAGAGAGAGAGAGAGAGAGAGAGGTTAAAACTGAAACAGAACAATAAATAAAAAAGAGAGAAACATAATCAGAGAGGGGAGAGAAAGAGGGCGAGAGAGAGAGAGAGAGAGAGAGAGAGAGAGAGAGAGAGAGAGAGAGAGAGAAATAGAATGTGAGAGAGAAGTTAAAACCGAAACAGAACAATAAATAAGAAAGAGAGAAACATAATCAGAGAGGGGAGAGAAAGGGGGCGAGAGAGAGAGAGAGAGAGAGAGAGAGAGAGAGAGAGAGAGAGAGAGAGAGAGAGAGAGAGAGAGAGAATAGAATGTGAGAAAGAAGTTAAAACCGAAACAGAACAATAAGATTTAAAAAGATAATTGATTTATTTTAACGGCATGTCAACCCGTTAAGGGTTATTTTATGCCAAGTGTTTTTGCAATACCAAAAAAAGTATTCAACTTGAGTAAGTTAGTCAAATTAACTAAATGATTAAGTAAGTAAAATAAAGTCGTCGGGGTGGCCTAAAGTCGGTATCAGCCAATCAGCGAGGGAGTCTATTCCCTTTTCACTAGTGCTAGACCGAGGAGATTGTTTTTGCGTCTGAGGTGGAGAGCCACACCTACCATCAGCTCCTTACTTTACCGCACAGATCCCTGTGCTATTCATACGCTGAGTTGGCAAGGGCCGGTATCGAACAAGGAACAGTTGCGGTTTCTAGCCGAACGCTCTACCGAGGGATAGTTAATGTATGACAAAAAAAATAAAAAAACAGAAAGGAAAGAAGAAAAGAAAAAATAGCAAAAAGGTCTTCTCCAGAATTTCGAATAAAAATGTATTTCAAAAGAATCAGTCTTCTACTGTCATTAAAATCTTATTAAAATCCGATAATTAGGGGAAGCGAGTCTCCATAGCAGAGTGGCTACTGTGGGGATTTAAATTAAATAAAAAGTTCTGAGCGCCTGGTCGCTAGCGTTCAGACTTAACGGGCAGATTGATAAAAGTCTTGATCTATACTTCAAAACAGTTGTGGCTTGTTATTTCTCTTCATCACCTCATTTCATATTCCCTATAAATTGGTGACCTACCGACGTGATTTGAACACCACCACCATGAATTGATGTAATTTAAACAAACCGATGTAATTAAAAAAAAACAAAAAAAAATCTTAAAAGTTCATCGCAGATTTTATTATCAAAATAACACATCATGGAAGCCGCACGACATCGAAGAGAATGCCTCCCGTTACAAACAGCAACAAAAAAATTGACACCGGTGAAATGTACATCAAGAAGAAGAAAAGAAGAAAAAGAAGAACGAGAGAAAATATAATTTACCGACAAAAAGAAAAAGAAAAAGAAACAGAAAAAGAAAAAGGGGGCTGATAAAAAATGAAAAAGAAATAAATTAAAAAAAAACAAAACAAAAAAAAACGTGAGTAAATAATTACAATTTGTCCTTGCACATACAAATAATAACACATAAAATTTTGTTCCTTCCGTTACTGTTTTTTTATCTCTTGACTACTCAGTTGCAAACGTTAACCTTAAAAAACAAAAAACAAAAACAAACAACATATTTTTTACTAAAAACATAAATATTATATATATATATATATATATATATATATATATATATATATATATATATATATATATATATAAGGAATTTGTGAGTAAATAATATTTTTATATTTTTTTCCACATTTACCAATAATAATTTTAAAAATAAAAACATTAAAAAAAAAAAAAAAATTGAATGAACTCATGTTAGTTACTATTTAATCTTTTACCCACTCACTTCCACCACTACTAGTGGAATTCTGAACATTGTTATACTCATTCACCTTACCTAACTTAAAAAGAAAAAAAAACCTACTATACCTTCTAAAGCCAACCTAGCAGGGGATTGAATTCTAAAATAAAAAAAGGAATTAAGAAAAGAAAGTCAAGTAATCGTGTCTATTTTGTGTCCATACTAATTGTTTGCACAAAAAAAAAAGATAGGAGATTACATAAAAAAAAGAAAAAAAAAGCGGCTCAAGTTTTGTTTTTAAATTCGTCCCCACGCGAAACGCGTGTACACCGTATAAAACATTTTTTCAGACATAATTCTCAGTGACGACATGACCAAACACACACAAAAACAAAAAAACAAAAACAAATCAAAAACATTAACTGTCAAGTAAAAAGAGTTGGTCAATGACTCTTGTTTCTTTAAAGGATTCGTTTGCACCAAGAAGCCAAAGAAATAATTCAACCAAGAAATCAACCGACGCCAACAAAAAAAAAAAAAAACCCAAGCAACCAACGAACGAACGAGTCCTTTCTACGAAGCCAAAATGACAAAAAATTTTTTTTAAATAACACACTTTTGACTTTCCCTATACACGCCTTTGACTTTCCCCATACACAACCTACAGAGGTATCATCATCATCATCATGTCGCGCAATTAGCACGGATATCCATGACAATCTCTCGCCAACCTTCTCTATCATTCATTGTCCCCAGGAAGGTCCTCTGCGCAGCAACCTGCATCTTTGCTTAGTTGGTCAATGTAGGTCTTACTGGGCGGCCACACTAGCATGTCCGTATGTTGGCTTCCACAGGAGAACGTCACTTATGAGCTCATCCTTGCTTCTCCAGCAGTGCCCGGCATGTCTTGTCCGTCTCACTCGAATGGTTTGTGAGATGGGGGGGAGGTGGCCATATAGCTGTTTCCTCGTGGGGGCTGCTTCCACGATATATTCAGGACTGCACGCAGCATTCTTGTGCAGCTCCCGTCCAGCTTATTCTCAAGGCGCCTCGTTAGGGTCCAAGTGGTGCATCCGTACAGCAACACTGATACAACCACCGCCTGGAAGAAATGTCGCTTTAGCTTGTCAGTGACATCGGATTTCCATATTACTGATAATTTGTTTGTGGCCGACCACGCTTTCCTATTCGTGTATTTACATCGCTTTCTGTGGATAAGATATTACTACCTAGGTATGTGAATTGTTATACTGGCTTAAGGGGCTTATCGTTGAGTGTGGTTGTCTCCTTTTCTTTTTAAACATATGTACTCTGTTTTATCTGAGTTTACTGAAGGCCAATATTATTTGTTGCCTTCTCTAGGCTATGCAGTAGTGACTCGGCCTGTGCTGGTGTATCTGCAAGGAGTGCAAGGTCATCAGCGTAGCCTGCATCTGTGACTTTCTGATTCCTCGCTACAGTCCACTATGACCCCATTAAAAATTCCTGATTAATAAAGCACCTCTACTTTCTTACATACACAACACTTCAGAGGTATAATTGGTCCCTTTTAGCCAAAGAGCAGTTCCCTCGCTACAGACCACTATAACCTCGTTCAAGTCTGAATAATAAAGCTATCTTTGCCGTACACACACCTTACAAAAAAAAAAAAAAAAAAAAACCAAACAAACACTAATGCATCCTTACTGTAGCTCCGCTACTTGTTTGTGGATGTATTTTGGGGATTTAAATTAAATAAAATGTTCTGAGCGTTTGGACGCTAGCGTTCAGACTTAACGGGCAGATGAATAAAAGTCTTGATCTATACTTCAAAACAGTTGTGTCTTGTTATTTCTCTTCATCACCTCATTTCATATTCCCTATACTAATAAGCTTGACTCTGACATCGTAGTAAGCGAGTTCTAAACCTAGTCACAATGTTACGTTCACTTTTCACACTAATGTGAAAGCTATAAACCTCCTCATCCACCCAGCTACGGAATAAATAGTACCCTACTGTTCTTCAGCAAGGATGGCTTTGGCATTGAATAATCCACGGACGTTGAAATGTCATTAGAACCCCCCCCAAAAAAAGAACCAAAAAAAAAAATGAAAACAAAACAAAACGGTAATTAGTCTATTTTGGGAGAATTTGTTAAAAAAACATCATTTTTCAGCAGCTGCACTTTCTGTTCTAACCTAAAAAAAAACAAAATAAAAGAGAGAGAGAGAGAGAGAGAGAGAGAGAGAGAGAGAGAGAGAGAGAGAGAGAGAGAGAGAGAGAAGGGCAGAGGAAAAATGGTAAGAAACTAAGAGAGAAGAAATCACACAAAAGAGAACGAAAAATACCGAATAAGAAAAGAATGAAAGAACATAGAAAAAAAAGTGAGAAGAGTTGCCTCCCCCCAAAAAAGGAGGGGGGGGCGAAAGATAGGTAGAAAGAAGCTAAGAAATAAGAAAGAGAAGGTGAAAATGTTAGAGAGAAAAAGAGAAGAAAGGAAGAAAAGAGGAAGTGTGATGAGAGAAACAGAAATGTGTGTGTGTGTCTGGGAGAGAGAGAGAGAGAGAGAGAGAGAAGAGAGAGAGAGAGAGGAGAGAGAGAGAGAAACTAGAATTAAAGATAGAAAGAGAGGGGGACAAAAAGAGAAAAAAATAGAAAGCCAAAAAAAAATGGAAAGAGTAAAAGAAAAGGAAGAGTGAAAAAGTACAAAAATCAAGAGAAATGTAACAACAAAGAGAGGAGAGAGAGAGAGAGAGAGAGAGAGAGAGAGAGAGAGAGAGAGAGAGAGAGAGAGAGAGAGAGAGAACTAGATTAAAGATAGAATGAGAGGGGACAAAAGAGAAAAAATAAGAAGCCAAAAAAAAAAAATGGAAAGAGTAAAGAAAAGGAAGAGTGAAAAAGTACAAAGAAATCAAGAGAAATGTACAAAAGAGAGAGAGAGAGAGGGAAGAGAGAGAGAGAGGAGAGAGAGAGAGAGAAGAGAGAGAGAGAGAGAGAGAGAGAGAGCTAAGTATCGATAGTATCTCCCGTATTTTCTAGAATGCTCGCTCGTTTAACCTATTACCAAAACAACAATTACAGACAAAAAATAAAGATAAAAACAGAAATAAAGAATTAGTAAAAAAAAAAATCAAAAAAAAAAATACAAAGAACTTTCTGCCCTCCCCGTTCTGTGAAATCTCAAACCCCTTATGAATATTCATGAGGCCATTTTGAATAATCAAGCCGACCTCAATTAAAGCTTCAAGAGAAAAAATAATTAGAACATTTCCGTCTCTTTGGCAACTTCAAAATAAAAAGAATAATTATACAGTCATGAATAGATGAACAGGAGCAGGGCCGTTGCGGTGTGATAGTTAACGAGCTAGTTTCGCATATTGATTACTACTGAGTAGTGAGTTCGATCCTCACGAGGTACACCATTCTTGTGGCGTTACTTTTATCGTCGTTAGTAATGGCGAAAAATTCAAATCTTGGACGAGGTCGTTAGTGTTTCACTTTGTGCTAATGCCCTTGGGATAGCGTCCCATTGTTAAGTTTTTATGGGCAATTATTTGGCCTTAGAGCAGGAGCGCCTGTCCAGTGGAATTAGATCCCTGGTAAAGATTACCTCGACAATGAATCCTTTGGTTATTCTGGTAAAGAATTTCCAGTTCCTGGTAAAGAGTCCGTCGATAATGAATCCTTTGGTTCCTCTTGTAATCGTATAAGTCCTTCCTGAGTATTGGTAAAGATCTGGTAATCCTATGTCCATCCTCAGTGAGCGTAATTGTAATTATGACCAGTGTGTGTGGGGGGTAAATTGTGTGGCTTCCACGCAGTATGGTTAGTGATTGGCTGCAGGAACAACTCATATGACCTTGGCTAGTCTATAAATCCAAGTCGGGAATTAGAGCACACCTTATATATTAAATATTCCGGAAGCGCGTGGTGTAATGGTTAAAGTCATGGGAAATGGACTCGTCGCCCCGAGTTCAAATCCTGGATGTGGTAATTGCATTTCACTTAGCGCTAATACCCTTGGGAAAGGTATGAATCCTACTCTCCCTTCAGCTATGGATAAATAGTAGGGCAGACTGGACTCTTTAACCTTGGTTAGGCAACCGGTCTAGGAGAAGGAAAACTCAGAATTCAAACCTGTTGAACTCCGCTTAAGAAATTGACCTTGTGTCACATCCTGCTCGTGTGGAGGGGTTGGTAAATATATATATATATACTAAATATTCCAACACCCATCGTGGTGTAATTGTTAGCATGCTAGTCTCACAGATCCATTACTGTTGAATATCGAGTTCGATACTTCCTGGATGCTCAATACTTGCGACATTGTGTCACATCTGTTGGCTATTTTACCGTTGCTGCTGCTGCTGCTGCTGCGGTTCTGTCAATAAATAGTTGTGGTGATTCTGTCAGGATCTTTTACTAACAATCCTGTAGGTACCCATGGTGTAATGGTTGTCATCACAGAACATGGTAACACGGGTTCATATCCTGGACGAGGCTGGTTGTATTTCCTATAGCACTAATACCTTTGGTAAAAGTATAAATCCAACCATTCTCCCTCCAGTTATGTAATAGGGTGGAATGGATTCTCTAACCTCAGTTAGTCAACTGCTCTAGGAAAATGTGTTAGTGTTTATTGATATTAACGGCATATCAACGCGTCTGGGGTTATGTCATGCCTAACGGTTAGGAAGTTATGCATATCGTGTATTTATATTTATACTTTTAGTAATTGGTTTTAAAAAGGTGTTAGCATTATTGGGGATTATGTTGTATGGTATTGATTTGTTTCATGTCTGTATTCTATATTATAATTTTATTTCCCTCAAAAATGTTGACATTTTCAAACATATCTTTCATATTGTTTGCTTTTAAAAATAACGGTTTCTGATGTGAGCTAGAAACCTTGCATTCCACGAAAAAGTGTTTAACTGTCAAAGGTGTTTAACATGTTCCACATTGTGGTTGTTGTTCTTGTTTAAGTATATAGGAGTGCGTTAGTCTTGTATGACCAATGCGTAATCGGGACACAATGACTTGTTACTTTCTAGACTTCCTTACAGTTGGTCTCAGCCCCCAGGAAAACTCTGAATTCAAACTGGTAAACTCCGCTAAAAAATTGACATTGGTCACATCTTGCTCGTGCGGAGGGGTTGGTAAATACATATGTACATATATTAGGTTGTTACAAAAAATAACGGCCGATTGAAGTGATTGGTTTGAAATGTCATTTTAACATAGAATTTGTTGTTTATTTCAGGTGAATTTTTTCTCCGAAACTGCTGCCAAATATCAACAAAGCATGGGGAGATGAATCCACAAGTGATCGGAAAGGAATCGTTGTAAAGGATCCACTTTTCGTCACAAGTGACTATTCGGTCAAGAAAGGGGTCATTGGTGTTACGCAAACTGAGCATCAAGCACACTTCAAACCGCCTAAGATTTTGGTGCTCATTGAGCTCATGAGGAACCCATTTTATCGAGCTTTTTCACCTTCCAATACTCTGTAAATGGCGAAAAAACTGTTGCAATGCTGACACCAAGTGTCTGAGACATTTCTCTGACACTTTGTCGTGGATTTTCCGCAACAACTGCCTGGCAACAGTTCATTGTCGAGACTGCATGTCCGTCCTCTACCTTTCTCATTTATAAAGACTCTCATCTCCACTGCAGAATTTCTAGAACCACCTTCGTATACTCCATCTCTTGTGGATTCATCTCCCCATGCTTTGTTGATATTGGCAGCAGTTTCGGAGGCATTGTGCCCAAGCTTGAACTCATGCAACATAAGAAGGCGAAGGTCATGTTTAGGCATGTTCATCTTTGAAGGCCCCTATTTTTCAAAAAATACTTCCTATCTGAAAATAAATTAAATTTCATTTTTTTGAGCCCACATTAGTTATTATATATGCAAAAGTTCACCTGAAATAAACAACAAATTCTATGTTAAAATGACATTTCAAAACCGAGCACTTCAATCAGCCATTATTTTTGTAACAACCAAATACCAACAATCCTGCAACAACATCCTTGGTAAATACTTACTAATTTCCTTGTAAATGCATGGAACCATATCTCACCCCACCAGCTATGGGCAAATAGTAGAACATACGGGGTTCTTGAACTTGGGTTAGGCAACTTTGTTTCACTGGGGAAAGGTTTTTAACGTTTAAAATTACAACCATTCTAGGAGAAAGAAACTCTGAATCCAAACCCGGTGTATTCCGCTTAAACAATGACCCTGAGTGGCGCCCCTGTCTATAATTTGAGGTTGAGTAAATACATATCCGTGGTCTTGTGCCAAATTTAAACTAAGTTTACTTTAAGACTTACAGACAAGTCTGGCTTAAAGCAACTGTTCTCTCTTGATCAACGAAGTTTAATCTTTTCGAGAGAA
>CM042142.1:31653351-31655851 GCA_023376005.1 Doryteuthis pealeii
AAAGAGAGAGATCAGATCGTATTAGGAAGGTATATAATGATTGATGACAGCATTGGCTTCATATACAAAGTTAATTAAGAAAGCGTGACATTATTTCGTAATTCAAATGATGATTTTAAAAATATATGATCTCATTATTAAAATATTGATTACGGTCAATTCACACTGACGGATGGGTTCTAGCTAAATAGCGAAGTTAAGTAAAGGTAGTCATGTGTCTGTTAAATATTATTGGTGCATTAGTAGTACAGGTACGTGTAATCAACCTGGTCTTTTTTATTCAATGATTTGATTTTGACACAAATGACCGAATGAGAGTTTGTATAGCCGTAAAACAACCAACTGCGATTAAAAGACTGACTTTTCTCTGTACTATGTAAATTACACAGATAAAAAAGGACAATTTAAATATTAAGGGGACTTGCTGGATTGATCTCAGTTCTGACCATCAGAAAACACCAGGTAAAGAGAGCCAACAAGAAGCACAACAGCGTAAGTGATTTTAAGTATGCACTCCTCGCGAACCTTTTTAGACAGTATAATTAACGTTTTCCGTTTTATATCTTGTCTTTCTTCTATTTAATCTCTTTAACTTTTCAGGGCATGCATTTCGTTGAAGGGTGTTTTCAATGTCAGTGACTTTTATTGTATAAGTTGACGAGCGATGTTCGTCGAAAGTAATTGCGAAGCGTGGCCAGCAGCTCCATTTCTTTGGTTGTCTTCGCTTGCCTCGATCTCCTACGACGCCGATCACATTACGGATTGTATCACAAAGATTTCCTACAATTTTACCCGATGGATTAACAGGGCGTTTAGGGGGATAGTTGTTGTTGAGGTTGCGGGCGTACGTGTGTGAACGTGAACTATGTACACGCCATAAAATTCGTTCGGACGACAGGAATAAGAGAAGAATGTCAGCAGAATGAGCTGTTATTTTCAGAGAATGTTTAAAGTGTCTGAAAGACTAAACGTAGTGATTCTTTCAAATTTTCTCATTTCTTTTCATTGTAAAATCTTTTTTCTTCTTCTGATAACATTTTATTACTTGTTTTTGTGTGATTTTCTTTTGGGGTTTTGTTTTTTTGTTGTTTTTTTTTACTCGTTTTTTTTGGTTTGTTCGTTTGTTTGTTTCCGGGGTCTTCTCACCAGTTATTTTTTTGATTTTCTTATTTCTTTGAGTTCATTCTTTTTTCCTTCCTTTTCTTCATTGATTTTCTTTTTTTCTCGTGTTTCTCCATTTTGTCTCCAATTTTCTTTTCTCGTTGCATTTTCTTACCATTTCCCCTGCATCCTGCTATATTTTCTAACTTTTTTTAATGTTCTTTTTTATGTTGCTATTTTTTGTTTTTGTTTGTTTTTACGTTGTTTTTATATTCTTGTTTCTTTTTCGTATTTTTCTTTGTATTTTTTTTTTCTTTGTTTCAGTTCTTTCTTTTTCATCTTTGACTTCTTTTATTTGCGATTCCCCGTAGGATGTATTAATTAACTGTTCACCCCAGACTGACAGCCGCTGAGGGCCGCAAAGGTAAGGAGCTTAGCAGACGAAATTCTGTCAGCTTTCGATCCCGGCTCGAGGTAGATGTTAAACAGTCAAGCCGCACTGATGAGAGGTAAACTGCAAAACACGTGTTGTCGATGACTTATATATTATATATATATATTTATATGTGTGTGTGTGTGTGTGTGTGTGTGTTGTGTGTGTGTTGTAGTCGGATCATCGTATGCTTCTTAGTTGATACATATATATATTATATTATATATATATATATATATATAATATATGTTATTTGGGATTTAGTATGAAGCATTAAGTGTGAAATATAAGAAACTCAGTTTTTGAATGTTAAGTTTCGTTTTTATTTCAATCAGTTTAACAGCTCGTGTTTCCATGAATCTTTACGCCACCCGTCCCTATCTGTCATCGCTCCTTGTAGTTCCACTACTCAGCATCCGGTGTCCAATATAGATTTTTTGCTGTTCGACCCATATTAGTGTGACCATTTCTAGGTGATCATAGGATAAAATCGCTTATAAGCTCGACTTTGTTTCTTCACCAATGTCCAGCCTTGATCGTCTAACCTTCATGGTATGTATGATTGGAGGCAAGCGGCCGTACAGTGGCTCTGTTGGTGGGGGGTGATGTTTCCAGGATTTGTTCAAGATAGTACGTAACATCTTTTTATAATTCCCATCTAGTTATTCTCCTATCGTTTCGTTAGTGTATAAGTGGTGCAGTCATATATTACCACTGACATGGCTACATTTTGGAAGAAATTTCGCTTTATTTTATCAGGGAGATCAGATTTCCAAATAATCGATAATTTATCTATGCCAGATAACGCCTTTTTTATGCGTACATTGATATAACTTTCTGTTGATGAGATATTACTACCTAGGTATGTGAACAATTTTACTAATTTCAGGGGCATACCGTTTGTGTGGAGATGTCTCTGTCTTGGTTGTAGCACAAGAATTCTTTTTATCTGAGTTCACATGGATA
>CM042142.1:31658351-31790851 GCA_023376005.1 Doryteuthis pealeii
CTGTAGTGATAAGCGAGAAAGAAGGAAAGAAGAACGACAAAGAAGAACAAGGAATATAGAAATTGAAAAAAAAGAGAGAAACATATCAGAGAGAGAGAGAGAGAAGAGAGAGAGAGAGAGAGAGAGAGAGAGAGAGAGAGAGAGAGAGAGAGAGAATGTGAAAGAGAAGTTAAACCGAAACAGAACAAAAAATGAAAAAGAGAGAAACACAATCAGAGAGGGGGAGAGAAAGGGGGCGCGCGCGCGCACGAGAGAGAGAGAGAGAGAGAGAGAGAGAGAGAGAGAGAGAGAGAGAGAGAGAGAGAGAGAGAATAGAATGTGAGAGAGAAGTTAAAACCGAAACAGAACAATAAGATTTAAAAAGATAATTAATTTATTTTAACGGCATGTCAACCGTTAAGGGTTATTTTATGCCAGTGTTTTTGCAATACCAAAAAAGTATTCAACTTGAGTAAGTTAGTCAAATTAACTAAATGATTAAGTAAGTAAAATAAAGTCGTCGGGGGTGGCCTAAAGTCGGTATCAACCAGTCAGCGAGGGAGTCTATCCCTTTTCCTAGCGCTAGACCAAGGAGATTGTTTTGCGTCTGAGGTGGGAGAGCCACACCTACCATCAGCTCCTTACTTTATCGCACAGATCCCTGTGCTATTCATACGCTGAGTTGGCAAGGGCCGGTATCGAACAAGGAACAGTTGCGGTTTCTAGCCGAACGCTCTACCGAGGGATAGTTAATGTATGACAAAAAAAAAAAAAAAAAACAGAAAAGAAAAAAAAAAAAAAAATAGCAAAAATGTCTTCTCCAGAATTTCGAATAAAAATGTATTTCAAAAGAATCAGTCTTCTACTGTCATTAAAATCTTATTAAAATCCGATAATTAGGGGAAGCGAGTCTCCATAGCAGAGTGGCTACTGTGGGGATTTAAATTAAATAAAAAGTTCTGAGCGCCTGGACGCTAGCGTTCAGACTTAACGGGCAGATTGATAAAAGTCTTGATCTATACTTCAAAACAGTTGTGGCTTGTTATTTCTCTTCATCACCTCATTTCATATTCCCTATAAATTGGTGACCTACCGACGTGATTTGAACACTACCACCATAAATTGATGTAATTTAAACAAACCGATGTAATTGAACCCCCCCCCCCCAAAAAAAAAAAAAAAACCTTAAAAGTTCATCGCAGATTTTATTATCAAAATATCAGATCTTGGAAGTCGCACCACATCGAAGAGAATGCCTCCCGCTACAAACAGTAACAAAAACATTGACACCGATGAAATGTACATCAAGAAGAAAAGAAAGAAAGAAGAAACGAGAGAAAATATAATTTACCGACAAAACAAAAAAAAAAAAAAAGAAAAAGAAAAGGGCTGATAAAAAAACAAAAAAAAATTTTAAAAAAACAAAAAAAACGTGAGTAAATAATTACAATTTGTCCTTGCACATACAAATAATAACACATAAAATGTTGTTCCTTCCGTTATTTTTTTTATCTCTTGACTCAGTTGCAAAAGTTAACCTTAAAAAACAAAAACAAACAACATATTTTTTACTAAAAACATAAATATTATATATATATATATATATATATATATATATATATATATATATATATAAAAGGAAATTGTGAGTAAATAATATTTTTATATTTTTTCTACATTTACCAATAATAATTTTAAAAATAAAAACATTAAAAAAATAAAATAAAAAATAAAAAATTGAATGAACTCATGTTAGTTACTATTTAATCTTTTACCCACTCACTTCCACCACTACTAGTGGAATTCTGAACATTGTTATACTCATTCACCTTACCTAACTTAAAAGAAAAGAAAAGAAAAACCTACTATACCTTCTAAAGCCAATCTAGCAGGGGATTGAATTCTAAAATAAAAAAAGAAATTAAGAAAAGAAGGTCAAGTAATCGTGTCTATTTTGTGTCCATACTAATTGTTTGCACAAAAAAAAGACAGGAGATTACATAAAAAAAAAAAGAAAAAAAGAAAACGGCTCAAGTTTTGTTTTTAAATTCGTCCACGCGAAACGCGTGTACACGATATAAAACATTTTTTCAGCCATAATTCTCCGTGACGACATGACCAAACACACACAAAAAACAAAACAAAAAAAAAACAAAAACAAAACAAAAACATTAATTGTCAAGTAAAAAGAGTTGGACAATGACTCTCTTGTTTCTTTAAAGGATTCGTTTGCACCAAGAAGCCAAAGAAATAATTCAACCAAGAAATCAACCGACGCCAACAAAAAAAAAAAACCCAAGCAACCAACGAACGAACGAGTCCTTTCTACGAAGCCAAAATGACAAAATTTTTTTTTTTAAATAACACACTTTTGACTTTCCCTATACACGCCTTTGACTTTCCCCATACACAACCCTACAGAGGTATCATCATCATCATCATCATCATGTCGCGCAATTAGCACGGATATCCATGACAATCTCTCGCCAACCTTCTCTATCATTCATTGTCCCCAGGAAGGTCCTCTGCTCAGCAACCTGCATCTTTGCTTAGTTGGTCAATGTAGGTCCTTACTGGGCGGCCCACACTAGCATGTCCGTATGTTGGCTTCCACAGGAGAACGTCACTTATGAGCTCATCCTTGCTTCTCCAGCAGTGCCCGGCATGTCTTGTCCGTCTCACTCGAATGGTTTGTGAGATGGGGGGCAGGTGGCCATATAGCTGTTTCCTCGTGGGGTGCTGCTTCCACGATTTATTCAGGACTGCACGCAGCATTCTTGTGCAGCTCCCGTCCAGCTTATTCTCAAGGCGCCTCGTTAGGGTCCAAGTGGTGCATCCGTACAGCAACACTGATACAACCACCGCCTGGAAGAAATGTCGCTTTAGCTTGTCAGTGACATCGGATTTCCATATTACTGATAATTTGTTTGTGGCCGACCACGCTTTTCCTATTCGTGTATTTACATCGCTTTCTGTGGATAAGATATTACTACCTAGGTATGTGAATTGTTCTACTGGCTTAAGGGGCTTATCGTTGAGTGTGGTTATGTCTCCTTTTCTTTTTAAACATATGTACTCTGTTTTATCTGAGTTTACATGAAGGCCAATATTATTTGTTGCCTTCTCTAGGCTATGCAGTAGTGACTCGGCCTGTGGTGGTGTATCTGCAAGGAGTGCAAGGTCATCAGCGTAGTCTGCATCTGTGACTTTCTGATTCCCTCGCTACAGTCCACTATGACCCCATTAAAATAATTCCTGATTAATAAAGCCACCTCTACTTTCTTACATACACAACACTTCAGAGGTATAATTGGTCCCTTTTAGCCAAAGAGAAGTTCCCTCCCTACAGACCACTATAACCTCGTTCAAGTCTGAATAATAAAGCTATCTTTGCCTTACACAAACCTTACAAAAAAAAAAAAAGAAAAGAAAAAAAAAAGACAAACAAAACACTAATGCATCCTTACTGTAGCTCCGCTACTTGTTTGTGGATGTATTTTGGGGATTTAAATTAAATAAAAAGTTCTGAGCGTTTGGACGCTAGCGTTCAGACTTAACGGGCAGATGAATAAAAGTCTTGATCTATACTTCAAAACAGTTGTGTCTTGTTATTTCTCTTCATCACCTCATTTCATATTCCCTATACTAATAAGCTTGACTCTGACATCGTAGTAAGCGAGTTCTAAACCTAGTCACAATGTTACGTTCACTTTTCACACTAATACCCTTGTGAAAGCTATTAACCTCCTCATCCACCCAGCTACGTAATAAATAGTACCACTACTGTTCTTCAGCAAGGATGGCTTTGGCATTGAATAATCCACGGACGTTGAAATGTCATTAGAACCCCCCCCCCCCAAAAAAAAAAAGAACAAAAAAAACTGAAAACAAAGCAAAACAAAACAGTAATTAGTCTATTTTGGGAGAATTTGTTAAAAAAACATCATTTTTCAGCAGCTGCACATTTCTGTTCTAACCTAAAAAAGACAAAATAAAAGAGAGAGAGAGAGAGAGAGAGAGAGAGAGAGAGAGAGAGAGAGAGAGAGAGAGAGAGAGAGAGAGAGAGAGAGAGAGAGAGAAGGGCAGAGGAAAAATGGTAAGAAACTAAGAGAGAAGAAATCAACACAAAAGAGAACGAAAAAATACCGAATAAGAAAGAATGAAAGAAAGAACATAGAAAAAAAAAGTGAGAAAGTTGCCTTCCCCCCAAAAAAGGGGGGAAAGATAGGTAGAAAGAAGCTAGAAATAAGAAGAGAAGGTGAAAATGTTAGAGAGAAAAAGAGAAGAAAGGAAGAAAGAAAGGGAGAAAGGAAGAAAAGAGGAAGTGTGATGAGAGAAACAGAAATGTGTGTGTGTGTCTGGAGAGAGAGAGAGAGAGAGAGAGAGAGAGAGAGAGAGAGAGAGAGAGCTAAGTATCGATAGTATCTCCCACGTATTTGGGACAGAGACAGAGACAGAGAACTAGAATTAAAGATAGAAAAAGAGGGGGACAAAAAGACAAAAAAGAAGCCAAAAAAAAGAAAAAAGAAATGGAAAGAGTAAAAGAAAAGAAAGAGTGAAAAGTACAAGAAATCAAGAGAAATGTAACAACAAGAGAGAGAGAGAGAGAGAGAGAGAGAGAGAGAGAGAGAGAGAGAGAGAGAGAGAGAGAGAGCTAAGTATCGATAGTATCTCCCACGTATTTTCTAGAATGCTCGCTCGTTTGAACCCTATTACCAAAACAACAATTACAGACAAAAAATAAAAGATAAAAACAGAAATAAAGAATTAGTAAAAAAAAAAAATAAAAAAATACAAAAAAGATACAAAGAACTTTCTGCCCTCCCCGTTCTGTGAAATCTCAAAACCCCTTATGAATATTCATGAGGCCATTTTGAATAATCAAGCCGACCTCAATTAAAGCTTCAAGAGAAAAAATAATTAGAACATTTCCGTCTCTTTGGCAACTTCAAAATAAAGAATAATTATACAGTCATGAATAGATGAACAGGAGCAGGGCCGTTGCGGTGTGATAGTTAACGAGCTAGTTTCGCATATTGATTACTACTGAGTAGTGAGTTCGATCCTCACGAGGTACACCATTCTTGTGGCGTTACTTTTATCGTCGTTAGTAATGGCGAAAAATTCAAATCTTGGACGAGGTCGTTAGTGTTTCACTTTGTGCTAATGCCCTTGGGATAGCGTCCCATTGTTAAGTTTTTATGGGCAATTATTTGGCCTTAGAGCAGGAGTGCCTGTCCAGTGGAATTAGATCCCTGGTAAAGATTACCTCGACAATGAATCCTTTGGTTATTCTGGTAAAGAATTTCCAGTTCCTGGTAAAGAGTCCGTCGATAATGAATCCTTTGGTTCCTCTTGTAATCGTATAAGTCCTTCCTGAGTATTGGTAAAGATCTGGTAATCCTATGTCCGTCCTCAGTGAGCGTAATTGTAATTATGACCAGTGTGTGTGTGTGTGGGGGGTTAAGTAGTGTGTCTTCCACGCAGTATGGTTAGTGATTGGCTGCAGGAACAACTCATATGACCTTGGCTAGTCTATAAATCCAAGTCGGGAATTAGAGCACACCTTATATATTAAATATTCCGGAAGCGCGTGGTGTAATGGTTAAAGTCATGGGAAATGGACTCGTCGCCCCGAGTTCAAATCCTGGATGTGGTAATTGCATTTCACTTAGCGCTAATACCCTTGGGAAAGGTATGAATCCTACTCTCCCTCCAGCTATGGATAAATAGTAGGGCAGACTGGGCTCTTTAACCTTGGTTAGGCAACCGGTCTAGGAGAGAGAAAACTCTGAATTCAAACCTGTTGAACACCGCTTATGAAATTGACCTTGTGTCACATCCTTCTCGTGTGGAGGGGTTGGTAAATATATATATATATATACTAAATATTCCAACACCAATCGTGGTGTAATTGTTAGCATGCTAGTCTCACAGATCCATTACTGTTGAATATCGAGTTCGATCCTTCCTGGATGCTCAATACTTGCGACATTGTGTCACATCTGTTGGCTATTTTACCGTTGCTGCTGCTGCTGCTGCTGCTGCTGCGGTTCTGTCAATAAATAGTTGTGGTGATTCTGTCAGGATCTTTTACTAACAATCCTGTAGGTACCCATGGTGTAATGGTTATCATCACAGAACATGGTAACACGGGTTCATATCCTGGACGAGGCTGGTTGTATTTCCTATAGCACTAATACCTTTGGTAAAAGTATAAATCCAACCATTCTCCCTCCAGTTATGTAATAGGGTGGAATGGATTCTCTAACCTCAGTTAGTCAACTGCTCTAGGAAAATGTGTTAGTGTTTATTGATATTAACGGCATATCAACGCGTCTGGGGTTATGTCATGCCTAACGGTTAGGAAGTTATACATATCGTGTATTTATATTTATACTTTTTAGTAATTGGTTTTAAAAAGGTGTTAGCATTATTGGGGATTATGTTGTATGGTATTGATTTGTTTCATGTCTGTATTCTATATTATAATTTTATTTCCCTAAAAAATGTTGACATTTTCAAACATATCTTTCATATTGTTTGCTTTAAAATAACGGTTTCTGATGTGAGCTAGAAACCTGCATTCCACGAAAAAGTGTTTAACTGTCAAAGGTGTTTAACATGTTCCACATTGTGGTTGTTGTTCTTGTTTAAGTATATAGGAGTGCGTTAGTCTTGTATGACCAATGCGTAATCGGGACACAATGACTTGTTACTTTCTAGACTTCCTTACAGTTGGTCTCCAGCCTCCCAGGAAAACTCTGAATTCAAACCTGGTAAACTCCGCTAAAAAATTGACATTGAGTCACATCTTGCTCGTGCGGAGGGGTTGGTAAATACATATGTACATATATTAGGTTGTTACAAAAATAACGGCCGATTGAAGTGATCGGTTTTGAAATGTCATTTTAACATAGAATTTGTTGTTTATTTCAGGTGAATTTTTTTCTCCGAAACTGCTGCCAATATCAACAAAGCATGGGGAGATGAATCCACAAGTATCGGAAAGGAATCGTTGTAAAGGATCCACTTTTCGTCACAAGTGACTATTCGGTCAAGAAAGGGGTCATTGGTGTTACGCAAACTGAGCATCAAGCACACTTCAAACCGCCTAAGATTTTGGTGCTCATTGAGCTCATGAGGAACCCATTTATCAAGCTTTTTCACCTTTCCAATACTCTGTAAATGGCGAAAAACTGTTGCAATGCTGACACCAAGTGTCTGAGACATTTCTCTGACACTTTGTCGTGGATTTTCCGCAACAACTGCCTGCAACAGTTCATTGTCAAGACTGCATGTCCGTCCTCTACCTTCTTCATTTATAAAGACTCTCATCTCCACTGCGGAATTTCTAGAACCACCTTCGTATACTCCAATCTCTTGTGGATTCATCTCCCCATGCTTTGTTGATATTGGCAGCAGTTTCGGAGGCATTGTGCCCAAGCTTGAACTCATGCAACATAAGAAGGCGAAGGTCATGTTTAGGCATGTTCACCTTTGAAGGCCCCTATTTTTCAAAAATACTTCCTATCTGAAAATAAATTAAATTTCATTTTTGAGCCCACATTAGTTATTATATATGCAAAAGTTCACCTGAAATAAACAACAAATTCTATGTTAAAATGACATTTCAAAACCGAGCACTTCAATCAGCCATTATTTTTGTAACAACCAAATACCAACAATCCTGCAACAACATCCTTGGTAAATACTTACTAATTTCCTTGGTAAATGCATGGAACCATATCTTCACCCTCACCAGCTATGGGCAAATAGTAGAACATACGGGGTTCTTGAACTTGGGTTAGGCAACTTTGGTTCACTGGGGAAAGGTTTTTAACGTTAAAATTGCAACCATTCTAGGAGAAAGAAACTCTGAATTCAAACCTGGTGTATTCCACTTAAACAATGACCCTGAGTGGTGCCTTGTCCATAGTTTGAGGGTTGAGTAAATACATATCAGTGGTCTTGTGCCAAATTTCAACTAAGTTTACTTTTAAGACTTACAGACAAGTCTTGCTTAAAGCAACTGTTCTCCCTTGATCAACGAAGTTTAATCTTTTCAAGAAGAAAATAATTAGGAAGTACTTGCTTGCACTCTCTGTTCGGGTATCAATTAACATTTTATTAAAACTAGTTGGATAACTGGAGGGGGGAAATGATTTCTTCAAAACTTTTAATGGAAAAGTGAAGAATAGTTAATTTGGGTTGGAAATCGTATTGACTTTATGTCTACTCTACACCAACTGCGATATAAATGCTCATTGATATTAAACAATTATTATTTATAAATATAGGAAACTATATTATTATTACTATATATATACATATATGTATATTTACGTACATACATACTCACAGATATATATATATATATATATATATATATATATATATATATATATATATGTAGAATTAAACAAAAGGCACATCTCTTGTTTAACAATTTTATTTTTGATCTTTTCGAGTTTTCTGGCCATCTTTTTAATATTTGGGTAGAATTCGAGGATAAGTCCACCAAAGTTCAGGTCCCGAGTACTTTCGGCACTTCGAAGTGCCATCATCAGGGGTGATGTGTTCCAGTTTTTTTAAAAATTATATTAGTGTGGAGGCTGGAAGGAGAAAAACTGGAAAGACATCACCCCTGATGATAGCACTTCGAAGTGCCGAAAGTACTCGGGACCTGAACTTTGGTGGACTTATCCTTGAATTCCACCCAAATATTAAAAAGTTGGCCAAAAACTTGAAAAGATCAAAAATAAAATTGTTAAACAGGAGATGTGTATAATGAATGGAAATAAATCCGACAGTATGATTGAAAAGAGATGGGAAAAACAAATGTTCATAGTACGCTCACAGATATCTGTTTCGACCTTTATAAAAACGGTGTTCTTCAAGAGCAACTATATTAATGAAAGAAAGAAGGAGGAATAGTTAACCGTTTGGCACGAGAGGCTCAAATAACGCTCACGTTCTGGACAGTAATGTCTTTTAAGATTTGTTTAACAAATGCGTATTTTTGATTAAAAATAAAATAAATTTTATATTTATAACTAAAAGTCTCAACATCAATGAGAAAAAACTCAATAAAGTTTGAAATTTATTTGAGCCTCTCGTGCCAAACGGTTAACAATTCCTCCTTCTTTCTTTCATCAACATAGTTGCTCTTGAAGAACACCGTTTTTATAAAGGTCGAATATATATATATATATATATATATATATATATATATATATATATATATATATATATATATATATGCATAATCTTTACAGATCATTGCCGTCCCTCACAATCCTATAACTCCACCACCAGAACCTTTCCTCTCATGAGCCTTCAAGTGAATCATCAAACCCGCAGCAAATCCACAATGTTTGATGTAAATATGACATAGAAAGGACGCCCTTTCTATTGAATCAGATTAATCAGATAATAAAATTTGATGCTTATGCACCACCATATGTCTCTTAAGACCAGAAGCTGACTTACAGACTCAGTTACAGATTGCACAAGACACATTGTTTGTTCCTGGAATTTGCATGCATTGTCCCTGATGAGATTTCCTATGATTGACATATTCAGCCTTAGACAGCAAAATTCGACCACATGTCTGACATTTCCAACCCTCCATGTTCTCTCCAATATGACAGGTGTAACCCTTTCGAAGTTGACGCTTTAGGTTTTCATGCACAATACTTTCACTCTCAAAACTGGTATGGTCATCACCCACATGGAATCTCTAGTCAGTTCTTTTTAACGCCAGCTGCTCCCAGTTGTCAGGATTTATTTTTATTTTTATAAGGTTATTTTTTAAGCAACCTTTATACCTTTTCCAAGGTTTATGCTAGTGCAATGGCTGGTGATGGACGTGTCTTTTTCATTGCTCCAAGAATAGTTTTAAAAGCAACTATATATATATATATATATATATATATATATATATATATATATATATATATATATATATATATATATAAACACATTTTTGGTACAGCTGAATTTGGATAGGATTTTGAAAAATAACGACATACTTTGTTGATCAGCAAATTTTTTTTCGAGAAATAAAAGACAAAATGGAAAATTTAGGGCCCTTTCGACCGGTGCTTTGTCAAACGTAACGACCGGTAGATCGTTTAAAAGTCACAATGTAAATCAAATGGGTAAAAGAGAGATTCAATCAAGCAAGATGGTGGGGTAACATGAAGGTAAATAGGGGATAAAAAAATATATATATATATATATATATATATTATAGGTAAGTTGGGGAAGATTCTATTTAGGATCTTTTTTATCTTCTGTATATCCACACTGTATGCTCCTGTAGATAAACACCTATATTACACAATTAATCCAAACAAAACCGGTAGGTCATCTATGTATTGAATGTTAACCCATTTTAATTCCTGGTTTCACTGTTTTTTCCTGCTTTAAAAAATCCCAATATATTTATTTTTTATACCTTTGACATACACACACAGGCACACACACACACACGCACACACTCTCTCTCTCTCTCACACACACACACACACACACACACACACATATATATATATATATATATATATAATACCCAACGTGAAAAAGGGAATAAAAAACAAACAAAACGCAAGTGTTTAAAAATATTGAATAAAATAATGTGCAGTATAAAAACTAAAATAACTATTTACTACAAATTATGTTGCTCAGCTGTTAGTGTCAGTTTCATGCGACTTTCTTTTTTGTTTGATTGATTTTGTTTTTTCAGAAAACTCATGAAACTGCTCGTAACAGCTGAGCAAAAGAATTTGAGGTGAATAATTATTCTAGTTTTTATACTATAACTTATCTTATTCAATATTCTTAAACGCATGTTTTTGTTTTTTCTGCCACATTGTTTATCACACAAACAAACACTTTCACTCACATATCCACACACAAGCAAACACACCGTTTGACAGACAGACAGACAGACAGACAGACAGACAGAGATATATTAGATTAGAGATAGGAGATGGTCAATCTTACTTGCTTATTTCATTTATTATTTTATTTCTGCTTGTTGACTGATTCCTGATATCTTGTCTGACCGCCATTTTTTCTGGTTGACTTCTATCTGCTGGAGGTTGATTTCTTTCTTGTTTCTTCTTACTTCTTTGGGCTGGGCTGAGCTGGACATTGCTTGTTTCAATAATGTGTTTTGTCATCCTGTAGGCTTTGTCCAGTGGAACTGGATCATTGGGAAAGAGTCCTCCGATAATGAATCCTTTGGTTTTTCTGGGAAAGAGTCCTCAGTTCCTTTGTCAATGGTCATAAGTTCCTTCTCAATGATTGCAAGTGAACTGTGGCAAGTATCAGTGTTTAAGTAATGTATCCGCCACGCAGGATGACTTGTTGATTGGCCGGAGAGTAAACAACATGAGCTAGGCTAGTCTATAAATCCAGGTGGGAATTAGAGCACACCTTATATCCAAAAATACTCCAACAAGAACAAGACTTGGATTTGCTTGATCAAGATTTATTTTCTTCTATCCCATATGGGTTCAACCCTGGGGAGAGATAGATCCTGCCAGAGCGGACTATTGCGTCTAGACTCTCTGCGAGCAGGCTTGCATCTGAATAACTCTGACTAAAACTATATTACGTGTCTGTTATGGCGCCCAGATCGCGCGCCTCTAAGGGGTCAAGGGTTATTAACAGTCACCGGTAATTTTCAATAGGCTCTCATTGATTCTAAAATTAACGACCCCAGTACTTTGATCTTTTAGTTTTCTAGTGTTTTTCGATCCCGTATTAATTCATTTTTTGTATATCCTAGTGAAACGCGTACCAACTATGTAAAGGATAGAATAGATACGATTCAGGAAAATACCGACTATATAACAGGTGTTGTGGAACTTTGTCTGTCCACGTACCTCTTATCTAACAATTTAAATTATTAAATTGTTAACAGCAGGTCTGTTCACAATTCATGGCGTGTGTAGGTGAGTCAAACTAAGCAAGAAACGTCTTTCTTGCTTAAGATCCTCGCTGGAACTGATGATTAACTAGCTCACACGTGTCTTTACGTGATTCGTGGGTTTTTCGCTTCTGGGGTCAAAGGTCCCCAACCGTCTGTAAATTTCCATTTACGCTACACAGTGTTGTCAGAAATCTATGCTACCATAGATTATGCAACATTTGTATCCAACTTCTGCATGGGGTGTTATTGCACTTAATTAAAACCATTTAAGACAAGTAAGTCTTTTATTACCATTTCTTGTACCTCTTCTTACACTTTGTTGGTGGAACATTATGTACCGTGTATCTTTTTGGGACATATGGTTATTGTCGGGAAATGGACACGACGACACGAGATCAAATCCTGTATGAGACTATTTGCATTTCACATAGCGCTAATACCCATGAGAATGGTATGAATCCAACTATTCTCCTTCCAGCTATGGGTAAATATTAGGACAGACTGGACTCTTTAATCTTGGTCAAGCAACCAGTTGAGGAGGAGGAGGAGGATGAGGAAAACTCTGATTTCAAACCTGTTAAATTTTGCTTGTGAAATTGTCCTTTTGTCTCATCCTACTTATACCGAGAGGTTGGTAAATATGTATATATTTTGTTATTATATATGTTATCACATGTATGTATGAAACATTCATGTGTGCATTGTTCATATGAGTAAGTTGTTTTTTTCTCTCCTTAGAGAATCTTTAGATAGTATATAGATGGATTCACTAATGCATTTTAAGGAGATAGTGTTGGTCATACATCTATACGCACTATTCTTATACAGCTATACTGCGATCGAAGAATGTTTTTGGTAGCGTATATAATTAAACTAAAATTTAATAAGAGAATATTAACTGAGAATGATATAATGATTTGTCACTCTCTCTATAATCAGGCACGTTATGGACAACCGAATACATTATATATCTCTACATTTCTCATAGTGTGTGTATGTGTGTGTATGGTGTAATGGTTAGTAAGCTAGACTCGCAAACCATAGTTAGTGAGTTCGATTCTCACTGGGCGCCCCATACTTCTCACCTTGTGCCACATCTAAGCTAAGCTTAGTAAATAACTATATATTTATATATATGGAATTCAAACGAATACATAATATATCTCTCCAATTCTCATAGTGTGTGTGTGTGTGTGTGTATATATATATATATGGTGTAATGGTTAGCAAGCTAGACTCGCAAACCATTGTTAGTGAGCTTGATTCACACTGGGTGCCCCATACTTCTGGCGTTGTGCCACATCTAAGCTAAGCTGAGTAAATAACTATATATTCAAAAGTGTTGGGTAGAGAATCAGTCTATCTTAGGGTTAACTGATAATGTCTTTATAAAAAAACAAACATAATGAAAAGGTTAAAGGAAAAGAAAGATTTGCTTAAGATCTAAAATAAATCTTAAGCCTCAAAACTTGTTGTTCTAAGAAAATTATCAGCAAAATATTTTGCATGAACTCTTTGAACCAGGAAAAGGTCTCTTATTCCACAGCCTCAATTATGGTGTTGGATCACTTACTCCCTCATGGTCCTTATTGAGTAAGTGTAACGTTAGTTTGGTTTGGTTTGTTTTGTTTTACGGCATATCAACCTCAGTGGGTCATTTAATGCCAATAAAGTTTTGAAATAAATCAATTCTTAATGGATAATACAATTTTTTAATAAATACATTTTTCTATTTAACCCATAGATGGGACCCTAACAGGTACTACCACTCTGGGTCAGAGTGGACCAGGGAGCAATGGGGATGAAGGGGTGCTCCACATTCCCCAAACCTCCAGAACTGGAACCTCACCAACAGATAGAGTTTAACGTCATTCCCAGGACATGTAGACCCGCAACCACCGCCTTCTAGCACCCAGATGATAAAAAGGAATTGGGGCTTGCCATAAGGGCAATAGGGTTGGGAAAATCATATAGGTGCTAGGGCTTGACGTGACCAGCCGATTGATCGGAGGGGGCCTCTCCGACCGCCCGTCTAGCCCAAGATAGGGCCAAAGTGGAGTATTGCACGTTATGAACTGCTCATCCACCTGGGCTCTATCCTTAAGCATCACGGGTCGCCACCCACGGCCAACTGGTGGTCCCATTGGGGGAGTCTTACCCCTCTGCAGAGGTGCAGTCGGTGCATTGTAACGCCCCAGACGACAGGGCGGGTGTAACGTTAACTTCTTAAAATTTAATAAGAGAATATTAACTGAGAATGATATAATGATGTGTCACTCTCTCTAGAATCAAGCACGTTGTTGAAAAAAGACTAGCTCATGCGTCTCATTAAAAATGTTACTAAATTCTAACAAATATTGCATTTATTTTTGTCGCTGCTATAGCATACTCAGTGGAATAACGCAAAGTCTTAAAAATACCCAAAACAAAATAAAAAACCCTTCACACTACTACCCCCCCCCCAAAAAAATACCTTGACAGTACCCCAGTACCCCATCGTCTCTCGTAGACGGAAGACTGCTAACCAACCAATAGCATACACAAACTCTAAGTTTTTCGCTAATTAACGCCAACCCTGTTGGACATGACTAAGAGGTACGTGGGAAGACAAAGTTCCATAACACCTGTTTATAGTCGCTGTTTTCCTGAATCTTATCTATTCTATCCTTTACATAGTTGGTACACGTATCCCTAGGATATACAAAAAAAATACGGGATCGAAAGATACCAGAAAACTTAAAGAAAAACTAATTGAACCTATTATATACCCCACTGTCGGGTATATAAACGGTGAGTGAGAGTTCACGGATGTGTGTGTGTGTGTGTGTGTGTGTGTGTGAGAGAGAGAGAGAGAGAGAGAGAGAGAGAGAGAGAGAGAGAGAATTACTTTAGAGAGAAGATGGTCTTCTTTATAACATGTTAACTTCTCTTCTTCTTCTTCTTCTTCTTCTTCTTCTTCTTCTTCTTCTTCTTCTTCTTCTTCTTCGCTTTGCTTGTTTTTAATTAAATGAGCTAACAAGACTTATTGTTCGCTTGATCATGTTTTTCAAAATTTTATCAGCCCATTATCAGTCCGCTCTTCTAGAAGAAGAAGAAGAAAAAGAAATGTACGGAAAAATAAGAAATTTTCGTGATTTTTCGAATTTTTTAAATTCATAATGTACAGTTATGGTTAGGGTTAGGTTTCGGCTAGGGTCAGATTTAAATTCAGCTTTAATATTAGAAGAAGAAGAAGAAGAAGAAGAAGAACAAGAAGAACAAGAAGAAAAAAAGAAGAAGAAATATACGAAAAAAAGAGAAATTTCGTCTATTTTTTTGTATTTTTTAATACAGAATATGCGGTTAGGTTTAGGGTTGGGGTTGGGGTTAGGGCTAGTAAGGTCGAATCTGAATTCTAAACTAAAAGTAAAAAATGTCACGTCTGTCATGACGTGTTTTCCAGGGACCAGGGGGTTTATAACCGTCACTGTTAAATTTCCACTTCCTGATCTCAAAGTTAATGGCTTAGCTACAGAATCTGCAAACAATGTATGACTCCATAAATTGTAACAAACTGAACTAGTATCTTTTGTTCCTTTAGAATGATTAATTATTTCCCCTTTTTATTTGTTTTTATAAAATTTGTTTATTTTTTCGCAGGAGCTAATATTTAAGCACGGTTGATTTGAATTCATAGTTTTCCTTCTTCTAGAGTTAAAGAAATTAGCCTGCCCTACTTTTTTTGCTCTTAGCTAGAAGAAGACAAAATGGATTCAGTCCTGTCCTGTAGTTATTAGCACAAAATGAAAATCAAACAGGCGAAACGCAATGGTTAGCGTTGTATGAAATGGACTCGGCGAAACAAGTTCGAATCCTGGACGAACCTGCTTACATTTCACATGGTGTTATTACACTTGGGAAAAGTATGCATCCGATTATTCTCACTCTAGCTATGAGTAAATAGTAGGACATATTGAGCTCTTTAATCCTGCTGAGGCAACCAGTCTAGGAGAAGATAAACTCTGAGTTCAAACTTGTTAAAATTCACTTAAAAATTGAACATGCATCACATCCTACTTGTCGTTTCTTGTATAATTCTGTTGGAATATTCTGCTATATAAGGTGTGCTACAATACACGAATTAAATTTATAGACTAGGTCACGTGGTTTATTCCTCCGCCAACCAACAGCATAATGCGTGTCTAGTTTACTACTTAATCACTGATACTGACAGTCGTCCATTTGCAATCATTGACGAAGTAACTTGCAAACAGAGAAGGATTTTTAAGCGCTCTTACTTCTAAAGGTGGCCCATAAATCGTACAAACTCCAAGCGTAAAACAATAGAGTTATTCTTTGATAAATTTTTTATTTACTTTAAAAACAATTTAAAATTCAGATCACATCAGATTACACACACACACACACACACACACACACAGGTGCTTATCGGTGAATATAGGTACGATCGTTGGCGGTGCACAGAATCCAGGGGTTAAGTCCGCGATAAAACAAATACAAAGTGCTCAATACAAAGTAGAGCACATTTATTAAAGAAATGGATACAATAGAAACCTACTCGAGTTTCATCATAAGGATCTTCAGGGTTAAATCCACTAAATTAATCGAGGTACCGATTAATTGCAGCCGATTACACGTGTGTTCATTGAATAAGATATTTGAATAAGATTCACCATTGATAAGTATTTGTTAAATACGAAATATCTTATTCATAGGTTTCTATTGTGTCAATTTCTTTATATATATATATATATATATATATATATATATATATATATATATTATATATATACCAACCGACCGCACGAGCAGGATGTACCACTCGCAAAATTCTTAAATCGAGTTAGATTTGAATTCACAGTTTTACTTCTAGACTGGTTGCCAAACATGGTTAAAGAAGCCACTCTGTCCTATTATTTACCCATAGCATGACGGAGAGTTGGGCTCCTACCTTTCTCAAGGGAATTAGCGCTATGTGAAATGCAAACGGTCTCGTCCAGGTTTTCAACTCTCACTGTGTCCATTTTCTACGACTATATCCATCATACCCTTCTGGGTATAACTATCAAGTAATTGTAGATTGGTTTATTAAACAACAAGCACATAATTCTTAGATATAAATTTCAGCCAATTTTAACTTAATTATTTCAGTATTATGTTAATGCGGATATATTTAATCAACGCAGTTTAAGTTAGGTAATTCCAGGTCTATTATTGTATACAGGTACCGAGCAAGTCTGTTGTGTATCCCTGAGCCAATATTAAAGAACTAATGATCTATTCGTAAAATTACACAGAGAGAATCTGGAAAGGCCTAATAACATACCAGATCTACCGGTGGAGCAGATATAATGTTGCGAAACCCGAAATCCGTAAGGATACTGGTGTAACATCACCAATTGTCCTCCTTTGATGCATCTCAGTGATGTTTTATAAGACTGAGGGAAAAGTTCTTGAAACCAATTTTCTCTTGTTAAATGCTATTAGGCATTAGGGTAGGTTGATTTTTCACTTAAAAAAAAAGTCAAATTCTCTCAAACAACGAAAGTTGTATGTTGGTATAATAAATACTGATACCAAAAAATAATAAATACTGATACCAAAAAATTAGATCTCTTACTTGCACCAGGAAATAGCATCAAAGATCGTCAGTTAAAATGCACTAAAAATCCTCGATTTCCCAACATTTGGACCAGAAATTGGTTAGAAAATTTAGCAATTTCAATATTCAAAACAGAAATTTAGTTTACTAAGATGAAACGAATAAGATATTATAACTATAATTAAAATTAAAAATATCCCACATCATCACCGACACCCCCAATATGCTGCTGTTTACCTCATTAATTAAGCTGTAACGGGGATTACATTTTAAAAGATTGAAATCGATTTCCTCAAATGACGTCAAAGTTTTTGTTGTGAGGTTTTAATGGGTCAAATAAGAACAAAACAACGGGTAACGAAAAGTAGAAAAAACGTATTAACAGAAAGTAGACAATACAATAGAGAGATGTGGAAATTACGTCCAACGAACAGAGTTATTGGCACTCGCATTGGCTTGCTCCTAAGCCACAATTATCCCTGCTTATTTATAGTAAGCCGTCGGCGCATTCCATTGGTCAATAGGGTGTATAACCTATAACAGTTTTGGAGAAAAGTATTTTGTGGGGTAATTCTTTATGATAATTAGCAGCTTTCGCCATATCGGAGACGTTACAGTTCAAAAATCAACCAACCCTATTCGGCATTGTAGATGCGACTGGTGCCTTGACATGTTGTCTGTTACTCTGTGGAATCTCACTGGCAGGATTTCCGTTTCTTCTTATGTTGAGTCCTTTGTCCATTTGCTGTTTAAGGTGGTCATATCGTGTGCTGTTTCTTGTGCTGTTTGTCCCGGTTTTGTTTTCATAATTTATGAGATGAACAAAACTGATAAGACAAAAAGTAATATTTCTTGGTAATTACGTTTTAATTTTTAATTGTTTTCCTCTAGTTTCGAACTATCTTTGTGGGAAAAAAGTATGTTTAAAAGGTTTTAAAGAGTTTATATGCTACAAAAGGAGCGTTCATGAATAGAACAGTAACGTAGCGTATCGTATATATATATATATATATATATATATATATATATATATATATATATAACCTCAAGACTATAATATATATATGATCTGATGAACTTTATCAAGACAACCCAATAAAAAAGTAATTAAAATAAAAAAGGTATAAAAAAAGCTATAAAAATTCAGCTAATGACTTTATTAGTAAACCACCCAAAAAACAAAAAACACCTGTTTAACAGACTAATTTTAAAAATGAAATTCCATTCCACTCCCACAAAAACAGGAAGAGGTGGTGAAATACTCATGTGTATGTATATATATACACATGCATGTAAAAATCCATTTTCATATTATCAATCAAAGCCTGAAGAAGATACCAGAAGATCTGAAACACGTGTTGCATATGTAAAACAAAAAGAATTAAAACATTTTTTCTGAAAGCAAAATACATTTTGCGCACCTTCCTTTTTTTTAATAAAATATTGAATTTTCTCCCGTTGGAACCAGAACAACATTATATATATATATATATATATATATATAACCTCAAGCCTCAACCTTTCGTGTGTGGAACCAGAAATTTTCGAACCCCTCAGCACGGTTCGTAATTTCTCTTATTTTCTCGTTCCTATTGAAAAAGGGGGGAAAAAAACTTTTTTCTCAACAATTCCAACCTTCGTATAACCTGCTTTCAATCTATTTCTCTGATGAGAATTGACCGAAAAAAGACTATCTATTTTAGATTATACATCTAATTATAAGGGTACCCTAACTTTCTTTTTAGAAATTTTTTCCATCGCTTTTAAGATGAATTCGCTTTTACGTGTCCTAGTAAAATTTTGTACCGCCAAGAAACCTTTCATACACACACACATACACACACAACACACACACACATATATTATATATAATATATATATATATATATATATATATATATATACATATATTGGTTTGGTGGTTGGTTTTCCAGGCTATAACAATGCAAGTGTGAACAAAAATGAGTTAATTATGATGTTGTTTGTTTACCTTTGATTTACTCTTATTATTTCGGTATAAAATTCTCTTCGCCAAAAGCTTTCTGAATGCTAAGTTCTTGAGCTGTTACCTTGCCGCTTGGATTTTCCATTCTGTTGTATGCCTGGTGATATCTGCGTGTGTGTATGTGTAAGTCTGTGTGTGTGTGTGTGTGTGTATGTGTGCGTTTCTGTCCAACAATTTCTTAGTGTCATTCAAGGTTTGGCCAATCCTTTTTTCATTTATATTAGGCAGCCACCTTATGTGTGTGTGTGTGTATGTGTGTTTGTGTGCCGTGCCAATATGTGTTTGTATGTGTGTATGTGTGTGTATGTGTGCGTTGGATTTAAAAAGGTTATAATGAAACTGTAGCTTTTATCAAAAATTATAATTATATTTAAAATGGTTGTCCATTTTAACACCAGCTTCTGTTAACTCGGTCTGTAAAAGGTTAAGATAAAAGAGTAGGGGTTGATACTGTAACTTTTATGATTTTTTCTTTATTTAAAATTCTATTTTAACTATAGCTTGATTACAGAAATTAATTATTAAGAAAATAACAAGAAAAATTCATATACTTTTATGTAAGATTAGTTATTTAATTAAAAGTTATCTGATCATAATGATAACTTTTAATTAAACAACTAATTATTTTCTTAATAATTAATTTCTATAATCAAGCTATGGTTAAAATAAAATCTTAAAAAATAAAAAAAAATTATAAAAGTTACGGCTGATACTGCCAATAGGCCACTCCATCAACTTTACTTCTACCATATCATTTAAAAAAATAAAAAAAAATAATTATCACATGATGATCGTTAAAACGTGAAACTGGCAGTTGGGATTACCACGTTTGTATTCTGATGTCTAATACGCATGTATGTATGTTTATGTTAGGTGTGTTACTTTACGTACATTAAAATCTAGTTCGTTAGATAACATTAGTTAAAAGCTTTGACATCGAGTGAACAGAGTTAGGTAAAAAGTCCCTCTAAGACGAGGCCATAAAATATTGTGAGTGCTTACCCTAATATCACTTGCTGGAAACAGGTAATGGTTTCTTTTTCTTTTTTTATCGAAACGCTCTCGGAAACAAGCAAAGATAATAAGGGATAATTAAAGACGACAAGAGGAGGCTATGTCTTGAAATGTCATAAAAAAGTCTGAGACACACATCTTGCTGAACTTTTCTCGACTAACGTCAGTTAATAACCAAGCATGTATCCATCTTCTTTATTTTATTATAGGCTGTTAAATGCCAGAGGAACAACAAGGATGATTAAAAGATTTATGGGAGGAAATAAAGCCTATCACAGGAAGATTTGTCTTGGGAGGAATATAAGTCTAAGAAGGTAAACGTGGCGTGAATGGCGTAAAGGCCATCGTCGAGGGAAACGGACTCGCTGATTTAAGTTCAAACACTGGACAAACATATTTGCGTTTCAGTTCGCGATAATGCACAAGGGAAAAGTTAGTAAGTATTTACTTAACCCATTAGCCACGAGTAGGACATGACGCAAGGTCGCAAGTATGAGGAATCCAGCCAAGATCGAACTCGCTTTTCAGTAGTAAGTGATATGCGATACTAGGTTATTAACCCTTATACCACGATGTGACGTTCATTTTATTTACTCAACCCGTTCCTCAAGGGTAGGATGTGACACAGGGTCGCAAGTAGGAGGAATCCAGCAAGGGTCGAACTTGCTTTTCAGTAGTAAGTGATATGCGATACTTGGTTGCTACACCACGATGAGACGCCCGTTTTATTTACCCAACCCCTTCCCCAGGTGTAGGATGGGGCACAAGGTCGCAACTATGGAGAATCCAACAAGGATCGAACTCACTGTTCAGTAGAAAGTGATATTCGATACTAGCTTGCTAACCATTACACTTCGATCGCATGCCCCTTTTATTTATCCAACCCGTTCTCCACAGGTTGGATATTACTACCGGCCTGTTGGATTTCTTTCCTTCTTCAATATCTTTTTCTTGCTTTATTTACTTCGTTTTTGACTGTATTCTTCTTTGATTTTTCTATCTTCCCGCTTCCCACTTTTTTTGCTCCTTCGTTCTATTTCTGTCTTCTTACCTTCCTTTCATTCTCCCGTCTCTGATTGTTTCCTGCCTCGCGTTCCCCCTTTCTTTTTTTCTATTCTGCCTTTAAGTCTGCATTAGAATGCACCGTTGTAAAACAATAGTCTAGTGGGGACAGTGTGCTGAGCATGGTTTCTACTGGGAAACACTCAGTTCTTCAGGTAGAAAGTACTTTGTTATGTATCAGATCAGGTAAACCCTTTTCATGACAACAGCCTTCTATGATGACAATGCACCTTGCAGGTTACATATATTTATAAATAATACAGCAATTATTTCAGACCTCACCGTGTTGCTCCTATTCTTCTAAGGTCTTAATCACATTGGGCAATTATAGAATGTGATAGTTCCTTCCACAGCAAAACTTAATCCTTTATCTACCAGAGCACCCCAAACCGCCTGACGATCAAAATGCTGGACCGACTGATAATAATAAATAAAAGTATTAAAATATCTTTTTTCATTCTTTTTTTCCTCCTACCGGCCTGCTTGATTTCCCTCCTACTATAAAAATTAGCGGTGTATTAGTTCGAAGCTATTCCTCACATTCTTACAAGGTATTAGGTTATCTAAACACAGTATATTCGGTAGAGAATAGACAAGTCAATTTATTCAAGGTAACAACATTTAATAAACAAAGATGAACCTGGTCAAAGTACACGAGAGTTTTCCAAGGGACACGAAGGAGTGTAAGGTAAAAAGAGGGGAAAACCACTTACTGATTTATCCTTCGTTTGGGAGCCTTATTCAAAGGCGGACGCACATGTGCTTCGTCGTATGGGAACCAAAGGTTCCACGTCTTTTGTTTCATGTTGTGTTGGATAAAGAAGATTTTTGGGCTCACCTTGTCATGTTACAAAACGGGCATGGCATAGGAAAGCCCCGCCTCCAATATAAAAAGGGAGACAATTCTATTCTGTGCACCAACACTTCATTTCTGACGGCTTGCTTTCCTTTCTTTCTTACTTGGTTCTTCCTCTGTATTTATTTCCTTTCTTCTCTCATTTCGTTCTTCTCTGCCCGATTTTTTAGGAGTCCCCAAGAGAAGGTAATCTCCATACCCTCTCCTAAAAATCATACTGTTATAGAGATAACTGTGTAGCCGTTTGGTGTAGTGGTTAGGTTCGTAAGAAATGGACTCGTCGAACCGTGTTTAAATCCAGGAGGAGGCTGTTTGCATTTCATATCGCGCTAATATCCTGGAGAAAATTATGCATTCAACTACTCTCCCTCTATACATGGGTAAATACTAGGACATGCTGGGCTCTTTAACCTTGGCTGGTAACCAGTCTAGGAGAAGGAAATCTGAATTCAAACCTGTTAAACTCCGATTAAGAAATTGGCCTTGTGGCACATCCTGCTCGTGCAAAGGGTTTGGTCAATAGGTAAATATATATTAGAGAGATCATTGTCATTTGCTATTTTCATGCGCCGAACCTGGCATGAATAAATAAACTCAATTTTCAAGGGAACGCCAAGAATAAACATTGTGCAGAGAGAGAGAGAGAGAGAGAGAGAGAGAGAGAGAGAGAGAGAGAGAGAGAGAGCAAAGTTGGGGATAGGACTGATCGATAACCAATCGATCGATATAATGAATAGAATCCGGGCACACGTGTTAATAAGAGAACAAAACACTTTTTTTTAAAACAAAAAAGCAAATATATGAAAAGAGGAGAAATTATGAAATATAAAAAAGAAAGGTCAAGAGAACAAACGAATGAAAACATGGATGAAAATGAAACAAAGAACACAAAGAAAGAAAGAAAGAATGAAAAAAAAGAAAGAAAGAAAGAAAGAAAGAGGCTAACAATAAAAGCATTAAGGAAAGAAAGAGAGAATATAAAGAAGGAATGAGATAAATGTACGAAAAGAAAAGCAAAACGTAAGTAAGAAAGAAAGAAAGAAAGAAAGAAAGAAAGAAAAAGAAAGAAAGAAAGAATGAAAAAAAGAAAGAAAGAAAGAAAGAACGAGGCTAACAATAAAAGCATTAAGGAAAGAAAGAGAGAATATAGAGAAGGAATGAGATAAAAGTACAAAAAGAAAAGCAAAACGTAAGAAAGAAAGAAAGAAAGAAAGAAAGAAGAAGGAAAGAAAGAAAAACAAAGAAAGATAGTTATGGAATGTGCAAAATGAAACAATAAATTAAAACAACTAGCAAAAATATGTGCCCTCTGAGCATAAATATTGAAGTTTTGATATAATTAAATATTGAATTCTAATTGATTCAATAATAAGATTGCTTTTAATAGGTTTGAGAATAAACAATTATATCAGGAATCAATAACACCAACTAATTATTTATTAAACATAGCTTTATTAACATCGGTATGGAAATTATTCCCACCATATACTATGAAAATATGTATTGCTTAATGATATATAAAACATATCGCAGGATTTTAAACACATTTTCAACCCGTCCTACGGGTCAGGGGTCCGGTGTGCTTCGGCAACTGGACCGGTTATGTTAATTTAATAGCGTCGATCCAAGGGGGCTATCCCCCCAGGCAACACCTGCCCCCTTGACTTAAAGGGGCAGGGCTGGGTTTATTGCCCAGCGCCTGAAGCGCCCTCCTTGAGTGGGAATGCCGAAGGGATCGACGCAATTTTTGTTCTTTCCCACCCATGAGCTTCGGCTTGTGGGTGGGCCCACATTAAAACGAGGCCTTGTGCCCACCACATACAAGTGGGGTACGAGGCAAAGACCCATTATCAACCCGTCCTTCGCGTCGGGGGGCCGGTGTGCTTCGGCCACTGGACCGGTGTGTTAAATTAATAGCGTCGATCCAAGGGTGCTATCCCCCAGGCAATATCTGCCCCCTTAATTTAAAGCGATAGGGCTAGGTTTCTTGCCCCGCGCCTGAGGCGCCCTTTTGAGGGGGAATGCCGACGGGATCGACGCATTTTTTTGTGCTTACCACCGATGAGCTTCGGCCTATGGATGGTCCCACGTTAAGACGAGACCTTGTGTACAGCGCTCATGAGTGGGATGAGAGGCAAATAAACATTATCAACCCGTCCTTCGGGTTGGGGGTCCGGTGTGCTTCGGCCACTGGACCGGTGTGTTAAATTAACGGCGTTGATGCCAGGGGATTATCCCACCAGGCAACACCTGCCCCCTTGATTTAAAGGGAGAGGGCTGATGCGCCCCTTGATGGAGAATTCCGAGGGATTAACGCAATTTTCAACAGCCACCCACGAGATTCGGTTTGTGGGTGTTCCCACGTTAATAGGGCCTTGTGCCTAACCCGTTCGAGTCGGGTACGATGTAAATACCTTAACAACTCGTCCTCCAGGGCGGGGATCTGGTGATTTCGATCACTGGACCTGTGTTATTGATTAACGTCGTTGATCCCAGGGGGCTATCCCCCCAGGCAACACATGCCCTCTGGATTTAAAGGGACAGGACTGGTTTATTGGGCAATGCATGAGGTACCCCTTTGAGGGGGAATGCCAACGGGATCAACGCATTTTTTGTGCCTACTACCCATGAGCTACGGCTTGTGGGTGGGCCCACATAAAAATGTCCTTGTGTCACGCCCTCATAAGTGGGATGAGAGGCAAATACCCATTAATAACCCGGGCTTCATGGCGGGGATCCGGTGTACTTCGGGCACTGGACTATTAATGTAAATTAACGGCGTTGATGCCAGGGGGCTATCCCCCAGGCAATACCAACCCCCTTGATTTAAAGGGGCAGGGTTGGGTTTATTGCCCAGTGCTTGAGACACCCTTCTCAAGGGGAATGCCCACGGGATCAACGCATTTTTGCACCAGCCACCCATCATTCACGGCTTGTGGGTGGTCCCATGTTAATAGGGCCTTGTGCCTAACCCGCAAACGTGGGATACGTGGTAAATATTATATTAATAATATGGGCTGTTTTGAGCCAAATCTATGTCAGCTACATCTTAAGAGACATTTTTGATAAATAAGATGCTAATAAAGATGATTATTCAGTAACCACTGAGACGTAGGTTCGATTACAGACTAATACTCAATCTCAATTATGATGAGATTAGAAATCAGTGTTTAAGTATGAAATAGAAAGAAAAGAAAAAGAAAAAGTAAAGTATAACTTTATTATAGACTAAAAGCGGCTACCCGGCATCGCCTGGATAGAGGGAATGCAAAAAAGCTTAGTTTCACTAATCCATTATTATTGAATCGCGAGTTGTAGCCTGGTAGTATGCCCCATTAAAATCCCTATGTAAAAAAGACCTTGCGTTGATCCAGCCACTTTGAAAAGAAAAATCAATGTCTACTATTTAAAATATTAAATGCAAAAAAAATCAAGGCTGTTATCATCTAAATTTAAAAAAAAAATATCTTTACGAACATAAATCAGACTTTCATTATTTTTGCTAAAAAACCAAGATTCCTCCGGACATACAGATACGCACAACTGCCCTCTATATATGTATAGATTTTCATTCATTTATCAAAGTTATTTATTAAAATATCCGTAAAAGGCAATTAAGATATTAAAGTCTGGAAAGAGTGTGGATATCTTGTAAAAAAGCAATAAATAGACCTGTTTCATTTTTTCTCACTTTTAGTATTTTCCAGAAAAAATAGTCAACCCACGCTTTAAAAAAAATAATTTTATCTTCTAGTCATGTGCCTTCTATTTATTGACTGTGTACGTTCGTACTTGGATCAACAAAGTTAGTTTGATACTTAATAGTTTCATGACGTCGGTTTACTGTGACATTATGAAAGCCGATATTATTTAAATATCGGTAGGCTGGACTCTCATCATAATGAATAACGCAGGCAATTGGATATTCCTGTTTTATTATTGGAAATAAGTGTTTCTTTGTCTCGCCGTTGGACAATAAAAAAGTCAACATTCCAATAACTTGACCACTGATTCACAATACAGACACAATGGCTCGCAGAGGGGGAGACTCATGATTCAAATGCTTAGGGAAGGCACATACAAAAAATATGTAGCTCTGTCGGCTGAGGCTGTAGAATGTGCCAATTGCACCTCTGCAGAAGAGTAAGACCTTCTCCAGTGAGGCTACCCGTTGGCTGTATGTGGCGACCTGTGATGCATAAGGACGGAATCCTGGGAGCTGAGAAGTACATGACATGCAACACTCCATCTTGGTCCTTACTTAAGCTAGACCAGCGGTCGGAGAGACCCTCATCGATCCATCGGCTGGTCTTGTCAAGCCATAATTTCTATCTTGGTGAATACAGCTTTAAACTTGATACCTTTTGACACACTTTGTATTCTGAAAAAAAAGAAAATGAATGGAACGTCATTTTTTCATAATACAATGTGTGTCAAAAAGTATAAAAATCTCTTGTATATATATATATATATATATATATATATATATATATATATATATGTTGATTAACTATAGTAACCCCTAGCTTTCTTTGCCTGGGATACACACATATATATATAATATAATATATATATATATATATATATATATATATATTATATATATATATATATTATAATTTAATATACCAAGCGTGTTGGTAGATCCTTGCGGAGAGAAAAAACCGGCAGAGAGAGTTTGATTGTAAAAATATACTACCAAACATCAACCAGGAAGAAAAAAATTTTTGAAAAAAAGAAGACCAAGATATTCGTAACAAAAAATAATCTATTGGTAGAGTATTTGGCCAAAAGAAAAACAATTTATATGTAAATATATGTATATAAGATATATTATATTCATATAACCGCTAGGAGAAGCTAATTTGTAAAAGTGCTCGATACCTAAGTAGAGCCAAGTAATAAAGATGATCTACTGAGTCAGACGAACTACTATTAGTTTCGCAATAAAGCTCTTCAGGCTAAAATCTGAGTCAGATTTTAGCCCTGAAGAGCTTTATTGCGAAACTAATAGTAGGTTCGTCTGACTCAGTAGATATTTTATATATAATATATATATATATATATATATATATGTGTGTGTGTGTGTGTGTGTGTGTGTGTGTGTGTATTTAGATTATAGACAAAGAAGACTAGAGGTTGCCATGGTTGATAAACGATAAATACCTTAACTTAGAGATGAAAAAAATTCGCATGTCTGTAAAAATTCTATTTTCACCGATTTATGGTGGTCTTGAATGACCACTTTAAAAATCTTATGACATCAACTAAAAGAAGAAACTTGTTTTGACGGGAAATGCTTTCAATAAAATCCCAGTGGATATTTCCAATTTCTGTTTGTACGTGTGTTTTCAGCATAAAATGGAGAGCATCTGAATTGACCTCCTTAGTAAAGAGTAAGATAGAGAGAAAGCCTCAATGGAGAGATATTGTATATAAATTAAAATATTGACCTCACGTTATTGGATTATGCATCTTCCTTACTTAAACATAAGTAAAGTCGTCGAGGCGGCCTAATGTCGGTATCAGCCAGACAGCAAGGGGGTCTATCACCTTTTCCCTAGCGCTAGACAAAGGAGATTATTTTTGCATTTGAGGTGGAGCGCACACCTACCATCAACTCCTCACTTTACCGCACAGATCCTGTGCTACTCATACGCTGAGTTGGCTATCGAACCGAGAACCGTGTGATTCCAAGCCAAACACTCTACCGACTGAACTAAACCGGCCTTAAACATAAAAGACTTGAAAAAAAAAAAACAGTTTGTAATTTGGGATATTAGATTTCTTCAAGACAGAAAAATATTATGTTATTTTGACTATTGTACTCATCTTTATTGTTATCTGTACAACATTTCGGCCGATGTGCCCTCTGGCCTTCTTCGGGTATTTATTGTCGGACTCCGGGGGCTTCTCGAACTTGAGAACCTTCTTGTTGTAATTAGGAGCCATCACGGAATTTTTATCCCAACCCTTTATTCAATCCACGGGATTATCCTGTTCTCATTCCGCTAACCATAGCTGAGTAGAAGTGTTAAGCTGTGTTAATTACTATTCTATGTTACTGTTGCTCTTGACCAGGATTGAACCTGCAGCCAACAGGTAACTTTCACTTAGAACTGCCTTAAACCAACACCTTTATCTACTACGCTAAGTGCCTAAAATTCAGATAAATAGAAAAATATTAATTAATGTCTTGAAATAATTAATGTGTCTAATTATTTGTTATTTTCGTACCAGCGTTAGCTGGCGGTCTTTCACTGGATTCTGAGTGACAACAAGTCTCCTCAGGTATCCAGAACTGTCCTAAGTACACTAGCTGATCTCAACAATGCTGTTGTTTGGATGGTCTCTATTCTTTCTCTGATTTTCAATTCCTCCGGTTTTTTTTGTAACTCTTTGAGACCGTTCCAAGGTTATCAATTAAAATTGAAATCATTTTCCCCGTCATATTCCACAGTATTTTCCAGTTCTCTAAAAAGTTCAAGGTATTTGCCTATCTTCATTTTCTTTCACCTTCATACTGTGATCTGTTGGAACTGCAAAAATCTACCGGGAAATAAGTTCTCTTTTTCTTGTTAATCAATACTAAGTCTTGTATTTCGGCTGGAATAAGGTGATTATTATCATTATATTATTATTATTATATTATTATTATTATTATTATTATTATTATTATTATTATAGCAAATATATGCACCTCCGGGTGCAAGTATTTAATGTAATAAAATATTATATTAAATTAGAAAAGCCAATGAAACTAAATAAGAATGCAGATAAAAAGATTTGAAACAGAGAGGGGTATAATCGAAAGATAAAACAGCTGAAACTTACTCTTCCATCATTCCCGTCTTTCATTGCTAAATTTTCCTAATTTAACTATTTAGTTAAAACAGAAGGTAAAGAATAAATTTACAGTTATTTCTTCTTGTTAATGGATTTCTTTTAAGATTTATTCTCGAGATTTTTTGCTCATATTTATTAAAACCAAACAATTAGAAATCAATAATACTAAGCACATATTTATTAAAATCAAATTTTAAATATCAATATGCAAATTAGCCTTCCCGTTCACACTGTAAACCGCTATTTTGTTGTATATATAAATACAATTGCATGTTATTAGTATGTAGATATGGTCAACAGTATTAATAATGTTAAACAATTTTATTAATAATTGAGGTTTAAATTAAAATTAAATCGTGAAGAATGTAGCGTAAATAACTAAGGGAATTGTGAATTGAGTAGTAATAGAGTTTCGGTTACAGACAGAAAAACACACAACCTCCATTATAATAAGATTATTATTATTATTATTATTTGTTGTTGTTGTTGTTTGTTATGCCTCCTTGGTCATCTCTGCCCTTTTCCATAGCTGGGGAGGTATATTTTGATTCATATATTTCCCAAGGGTATTAGCGCTATGTAAAATGCAAAGACTCTTCCCGCACTTGAACTCGGGTAGCTGACCTATCGGGTCTGCACCATGGAGAAGAAGCATTTTTTTCAGGCGCAGATCTATAATCTCCCGAGACGGACAAATGCCTCAGATAAAAACTGCAGAAGTGACAATTGGCATGGAACTGACATATTAACAATTCTCTACCGGGAAGCAAAAATATTAACATATGTGCTAAAATTATCAATACTGGAAGCGATCGATATTGATTAGGAATAAATAAATGAAAGGAAAATAAAGAAGACAAGTGTCGAATTGATTTTTTTATGGGCCACTCCACCGGCAGGAAAATTATTGAAGGTCTCAATCGATCTTAGTTGAACCCGGTAATATACAGAACTGAGGTGCCGATGTCGAATCAGGTTCAAAGGAATACATTTAACCATATAACTGTGTACAAAAAATTATTATTATTAAAATAGAATTATTAATGGCAGGAAGGCTTGAAACTTAAGGGTTATTAAGCACTGTTTTAAACTATTTAATTACTTGCAAATTACTTGTAAAAGAATAATTGAAACCATAAAACTGTGTGCAACCCGGTAATATACAAAACTGGTGCCGATGTCAAATCGGGTTCAAATACTCTCTTCCCCTCTCATTGTCGCACAGAGACAGACAGACAGACAGAGAGACAGACTCACACACACGCACACACACACACGTACACACACTCTATTTGTGTTCTCTTATGACTGATACCCGTTAGAACGACATGGATTCAATTCTTTCTTAGAAAAATAGTAGGTAATATTGACTGTTGCCTCCCCCTGTTGGTGGGCCTTAGAAATTGCTGACTGAATCCTATGCAGAAGGATAATACCTCCCATCCTTAAAAAAGGGATGTATTGGGTATGACACTAAACTTCATCTGATAATGAGGCTCCAGTTGTAAAAATCTGGGGGAAGTGGAGCACCTCTTCGTTGCCATTAATCCCAGCTCAAATCTGACATGGGGTAGTTGCACATGTTAGGATCCCATATAAAGGTCAAATGAATCTTTTTGAAAACTAGTAGCATTGACTAGGAATACAGTTAACTAAATAATTGTGTACAAACAAATTAGGACCATATAACCTTTAGACACCCCTTTTTGATCTCGATTAAGAAAGGACATGTTTTTCATTTACACTGTCAATATCGGGTTGTTTTAACAGACGATTTTTAGATGTTTTTAAGATTATAAAACTAACCCCTAACTCTAACCCCCAACCCTAACCCCTAACAAACAACCAGATATTGACGGTGTAAATGAAAAACATGTCCTTTCTTAATTGGAATCAAAAAGGGGTGCCTAAAGGTAATATGGTCCACAAATTATTATTATCAAAACAGAATTATTAATGTTAGGAAGGCTTGAAACTTAAGGGTTATTATGCACTATTTTAAACTATTTAATTACTTGCAAATTATTTGTGTTATATACGAATACTTGATACCATAAAACTGTGCGCAAACAAATGGTCTTTTTTAAATACTTTTAACCAGGTTGGTTGGTCGGTTAGATTTTATTGTATGACAACCCTTGGCTTAATTTATATCGAAGATGTTTTTGTTCATTTATTTTTGTTGGGGAGTCATTCATTTAAAACTCATTTTTAAATACATATTTAACAAGTTTTTGATTAATTTCATTAATAGGTGAGACCCTAAAAAGTACTACCATGGATCAGAGTGGTCCTGGGAGTAATGACAATGAAGGTGTACTCCACACTCCAAGAGCCTCAGAACTGGAATCTCACCACTAGATGCAATTTAGCGTTATACCCAGGACACTTAGACCCTTAGCAACCGCCTGCTCGCGCTTACATTAAAAGGATTGGAGGTTTGTCATTAGAGCAATTGAAGAATACGATTAGGACAATCATATAGGTACTAGGGCTTGAAGTGACAAGTCAATTGATCAGATTGGTCTCTCAGACCGCTGTCTTGCCAAGTAAGGGCCAAATTGAAGTGTTTGCATGTCATGGACTGTTCATTCACCAGGAATCTCGTTAAGCATCAAGAGTCGCCCCTTAGGTCCAACAGGTTGTCCGATTGTCTGCGAGTATGAGAGGGGTCTGCAGAGGTGGCATCGGCGTATTATACAGTCCCAGTCGAAAGGGTGTTACTTTCCAATAGATATTTGTGTATAAATTGTTAGATTTAGGTAGAAAACGTTTTAATTTCAATAGAGCTAAGGATGTTCTTAGTACAGGCAGATTATACCTAAAAATGTGCTAATGTATCACTTTGTAGGACTACATCGACAATGCCAAAGAAATGGGAGTAACCATCATTTCGTGTCTTTGCGAAACATAATTATAATGAAACCTGTTTGTTTGGGGAGTTTAAATACTAGAAATATTTGCTCCATCTTTTCTTTGTATATGGAATCAAATGTCTTTTCAAAATCTACAAAGAATAGAGTTGCCTCTAGGTTTTTTGCTCGTATTCCGTCGACAATTCGATGAGTACACATAATCTGAGAAGTTGAATATCAATGATATATATATATATATATATATATATATATATATATATATATATATATATATAACAGATGACAATAAAATTTTTCAGCGCAAATTTCTAGACAAAATTTAACAGATACGAAGAAATTTACACCATTGAATAATAATAATAATAATAATAATAATAATAATAATAATAATAATAATAATAATATTATTTCCATTGTCAAATTATTTACATTAATATTCTCATTCGAGAACTCGGAGAGTAATTATGGAATTCAACTGAAAGAAAATTGAAAAAAATAAATCAAATATTTACTGTGGACAAAAAATTGAAAAACGTAATGTATATCGGCCGATTTTCTTTACCTCCAAATCAACAAGCGAAGTTGCTGACTGCAGTCTTTACTCTAATTTACTTCCTGATTCGTCGGGAAGTGTCACATCACATTATTCTGTAACAAAAAAAGTTTCTTTTAATTTGCAGTTCTGTGCGTGTTATTTTATTCTGCAGTCGCACTTTTCAAAAAAAAAAAATCGAGATATTTAACTGTGAACAATATTTATATTTTCCCTCCAAGGTTTTAATTTTCAAAAAAGAAAGAAGACTTAATGCAATAAATAATACCTAAAAACATTGAATTATGAACAAAAAAATATTAAAAAGATGAAAAGCAAACGTCATAAGCACCTAGTAACCTGAAAATATCGGAGTGGTAGCGACCTGTTAAAGATTTCATGAACAGGAAGACACGTAAAATTCATTTGTAAATCGTTTTTTTTGTAATTCATTCATCCGTTCTTAAACATATCTTTCTCGTTATTTTTATAGAATACTAAGTCCAATTACCGTCGAATTGGCAAGACAAGACGGCAAACAGTCGTAACTTAATACGATTCTAAGATGCCGTAAAGACCACTGCAAAGTGGCAGGATTTATGGAGCCTCAGATGATGCTTACAAACCAAGTAGCCAATCAGGACTCAGGGAATGGACTCACTCAAATGCATGGGTGGACTGTTCTGAATTCCCATAAATACCAGTTGTCTTGACACTGGTGCAGTTGTGCTTGGCCAGTCACATTGCTCAAACCAATTGTTGACTGACTGACTGACTTCAATAGAAGACACGTAAAATCCATTTGTAAATCGTTTATTTTTGTAATTCATTCATCCGTTCTTAAACATATCTTTCTCATTATTTTTGTGTATAAACATTATGAAATTAAATTGAGGGAAAATAAATAGTTGCTACAGTTTACCTTCTTATTTTGCATTCTTATATACAAGTATTATTCCATTTCGACTTTTTGATGCGTTATTAGAACTTTTAAGAGGCGGCCAAATTAAACAAAAATAAAACCTGGCGGCTCTTGTGCTAGGTTAACCACTTCCCAAAATGAAAACATCTTTTTTTTAGATATTGTTATTATCTATAGTTTTTAGTAGCATAATAAAAGTACCATTAAAAACTTTAGGAAATACATATTCATTTTGGTCTATTTAGCCTTGATTTAGGTTTCCGTGTTTTGATTCTTCTTTTTTCAAGAAACAATGAAAAATCAATTAAACAAAGCAAGTTTTCATTTAAAAAAAAAAAAAGAAAAAAAGTAATCTTACTGTGGTAGTAAGCAAACAAACACGGTCGGACTTGCAGAAGCTTTATTCTACATAGAATACAGTGGTGGATTTTTTACCAGTTTATATAGTAATTAGAAGGGGAGGGGAGGTAACTCAGTTACCTATTACACTTACCTTGTGTGAAATAAAGGTAAATTTTCAACTCTTTAAATGGGAAAAACGAGTTTTAAAATGTGTGGCTCTTAACATTCTTTGCTCGTGATTGAACCAGTGACTCTTCTATTCTGACCTTCACAACTCTGTTCTCCTCTTCCAGTTCCTCCAATCCTCCGTTTTGTGTTCCACCTCTCCTTCGTTCCTCGTTTGATTTACGTCGTTGCTCTCACTAGTCTATCGACTGAATGACCATTCCCCCCCTCTAAGAAAAGCAGACGTTTTATCTCCAAAATCTACCCATATGCCCCAGGCGCTTCTATAAAGAGGCCTTTCCTTCTCCTCTCTAACTTTTCGTTGTTGCATGCCTGCCTACACCCACTCCTCGTTTCTCGTTCAGTTTCCATGTCTCAGTCAAGGTGGACTTGCACGCAAAGCAAGTCCATGTCCGTATTGCACGAGGTAAGTCTCTTCTCTCACTACAATGTGTTTGGAAATGAGTTTGAAAAAAAAATGAATACCTATCTAGAATGAATAAAACAGCATCTTTGGTATTAAATAACCAAACAAGGGTTGACATGCCGTAAAATCTAACCATCCATAAACCAACCAACCAACTAATCAACCGAATCGAGCGCACAGTTTCCAATTGATTAAATTCTTCAACAAAGAAACTCAGGATCTTTGACTGCGAATGATATTCATATATTCTCTCCAAGATTTGAATTGTAAAAAGAAAAAGGAAAAAGAAAGTAGTAATTAATAATACAGAACATCATAAAACTATTGAATAATAAACAAAAAAAACATAAAAAAACTAATAAGAAAAGTAATATTAATAAGCAAAAAGTAACCAGAAAATATTTCTAACTGGCGTTATAATCAATATGATGTTTCAATGTGAATGTCTTTTTACAAAGGCTTTACAAGAGATATAAATTCCCCGTGAAGTGATGTAAATAGATAAATGTACTTTTTTTATCGGGTAACAATCCTTACCATTAAAAACCAGCAATGGATAATGGTACTCCAGAGTACACACAGACACACACACATATATATATATGGATATACACACACACACACACACATATATATATATATATATATATATGGATATATACACACACACACACACACACACACACACACACACACACATATATATATAAGCCAAGTGTTTTTTCGTATTTCCTCTTTTCGCTTAGATAAGCATTACGTCACCCATGACTTGAGAATTAACCACACTGGTGAACAATGAAAAGGGTGATATATTTTATTTAGCTATATATCTTTTGTCATACACTTCCGTCTTCTGCGTAGCTATATTTATCGATTCTCCAGTGAGACTCAGACGCATTATGATGGGAAGTCACACACACACACACACACACACACACACACACACATATATATATATATATATATATATGCCTGCGCACAGAAAGTAAGTTATTTTCTGATTGGCCAATAGTGATGTATCCATGTGTAATGGTTAAAATCATAGGAAATGGACTCGTCGTCCCGAGTTTAAATCCTGGATGTGGTAATTGCATTTCACTTAGCGCTAATACCCTTAGGAAAGGTATGAACCCTACTCTCCCTCCAGCTATGGATAAATAGTAGGGCAGACTGGGTTCTTTAACCTTGGTTAGGCAACCGGTCTAGGAGAAGGAAAACTCTGAATTCAAAACTGTTGAATAAATTGACCTTGTGTCACATCCTGCTCGTGCGGAGGGGTTCGTGTATATATATATATATATATATATATATATATATATATATATTCTCAAGCATGTGTTATTAAACAATACGGAGTATTCTTTTTCATTTTTTGTATTAATATTTTTTCAGTCTTCTGGCGATCTTTTTGAGTCTGGATCGAGTTGATTTATGATATTTCCCATACTAATATCCTGAGCTCTTTCGAATGTTTCGCCAGTCGTCATCATGGGGTTACGTAATTTGGTTTTTAGTTCATTTCTTAGTTCTGTTGTCTATGTTTTTATCCAATTCGGAGAGTCTGTTATTTTTTAAGAAGGGGGTGTTAGTTAAGTATTAGTTATTAAAGATTTTAATACGTTGTCACCGATTTAAATGCTATTTTGTTAATATTTATTTTTTTATTTTTTATGCATATGGCTATATATATATTGTGGAGGTTCTCGTACGTAATGTTATCTTTGTATAAAATGCACACGTTGACACGAGTTAAAACCAGGAAAAGGTATGAATCATGTTTACACATCCTTTAATTATGGGTCAAATAGTAGTGCAGACTGGGGTCTTTTAATTTTGGCAACCGTTCTAGGAGAAGGAAAACTTTGAATTCAGACCTTTTAAACTCCTATTAAAAATTGAACCTGTGTCGCATTCTATTTGTGCGGAGAGGTTGGATAAACAGACACACAGACACACACACTTTGCAATGTGGGCCGTCGAACAAGGACCTACATTGACCAACTATGTGAGGATGCTAGCTGCTGTGCAGAAGAACTCGCAGGGGCAATAAATGATAGGGAAGGTTGGCGAGAGATTGTCATGGATATCTGTGCTAATTGCACGACATGATGATGATGATATTTGTGTGAAGCATTTCGTGATGACTGAACTTGCTTCAGAAAAAAAATGGTTAGGTTGGTTACATGGTTAATCAGGCTGCAGTGATGGCAGGAAGAATCCTTGAGACATTTACTTTAGAATATTCATAGGATTCCAATTTTATTTCTAGCCAGGGACCGAGAGTGGGGGGAATGCAGGACTAGCAGAACTGCTAAATAAACGTCATTTACTCTGCCCCTTCCAAACCCCTGGTGATTGGTGTAGTTAAGAAACTCATTCTCAGATGTAAGGGTGCTTGATAAGACAACCCGACATCTAAAAATGGGGATATGGGAGTTGTAATTCATCCGATGCAGATGGGTAAAAACCACCCTCTAAAAAAAGGTTTCGTCGCATGACTATTATATTATATATATATATATATATATATGAAAAATAGATGGAAATTAATCCGACAGTATGAAATTTAACATTTTTGAAAAAACAAATGATGTTATATAATTGCTGACAGATATCTGTTTCGACCAGCTCAATAGATCGGTCGTCATCAAGAGCAACATATGAGAGAAAGACGGGAAAAAATATAACCGTTAGAAGACAGGGTACAGACAAACGCTATATTCAACGCTGGAATTTTTAAAAAAATGCGTGTTCTGTGTTAAAAATCAGAAGCATTATAGTTCATAATAAAACTCAAAAGAGTTTGATGTAAAATTATATAAAAGTGTATAATGAGTATCAAAATTGTTTATGATATATTCCAGCTATTAAAAAAGTAATTTACAAGTCCACAGCGTAATTGAGGAAAGATGTAAAGTTTCAAATCAATTATATAACATCATTGTTTTTTTCAAATCATATATAATAAATCATCCACAGACACCGTGTTTCGACGTTTCACGTCTGTTCAGTGTGGCTAGACACAGCAACTAACTCCGACCAGAAGCAAACAAGACTGATTTACGTCTGACTGATCGCCAGCTGCCATTAAGGAGCGGTGTTTTAACTATTTTAAATACATACCTCTGTGTATGTACTTTACAATCACCTGAGAGATCAAATCTGTAAACAGATGTTCATTGTTATGCTGGCGGTGAAAGTTTATTAAAGTCGACCGCGAAGAGCTCTACCGGGTTACGGGAGCACACAATAAGTCATTCACAGACACCGTGTTTCAACGTTTCACCAGTATATATATATATATATATATATATATATATATATATATATATATATATATATATATATAATTTATATTATCTCAGTTTTGAGAGTAAAAGAATCGTGCATGAAAATCTAAAGCGTCAACTTCGAAAGGGTTACACCTGTTATATTCCAGTAACATGGAGGGTTGGAAATGTCAGACATGTTGTCGACTTCTGCTTTCTAAGGCTGGATCTGTCAATCATAGGAAATATCACCAGGGTCAATTCATGCAAATTCCAGAAACAAACAATGTGTCTAGTGCTACCTGTAACAAAGTCTGTAAGTCAGCTTTTGTTCTTAAGAGACATATGGTGGTGCATAAGCATCAAATTTTATCATCTGATTCAACGGGAACGACGTACTTTCTATGTCATATTTCTATCAAACGTTGTGGATCTGCAGCGGGTTTGATCAGTCATTTGAGGGCTAATGCACGGAAGGGTTCTGGTAGTGGAGTTATGGGATTGTGAGGGACGACAATAATCTGTAAAGATTACGCTATTGTTGTATATATATATTATATATATATATATATATATATATATATATATAGAGAGAGAGAGAGAGAGAGAGAGAGAGAGAATAAGAATGAGAGAGAGAGAGAATGAGAGAGAGAGAGAGAATGAGAATGAGTGAGATGAGAGAGAGAATGAGAATGAGAAGAGAATGAGAGAGAGAGAAGAGAGAGAGAGAGAGAGAGAATGAGAATGAGTGAGAGAGAGAGAGAGATGAGAATGAGTGAGATATAGAGAGAATGAGAATGAGTGAGTGTGAGAGAGAGAGAATGAGAATGAGTGTGTGTGAGAGAGAGAGAATGAGAATGATGAGAGAGAGAATGAGAATGAGTGTGTGTGAGAGAGAATGAGAATGAGTGTGTGTGTGTGTGTGTGTGTGTGGTGTGAGAGAGAGAGAGAGAGAGAGAGAGAGAGGAGAGAGAGAGAGAGAGAGAGATAGAGAGAATGAGAATAAGTGAGAGAGTTTTCTCGCTACTCTCTTTCTCTCTGTCTATCTATCTGTATCCGATAGATAGACAGAAACACAGAGAGAAAGAGAGTAGCGAGAAAACGTCGGGAGAAAGAAAATATTTTAACACGTGTGGTATATGCGTCCGTTTTAACCGCTAATCCCTATGTTTATGTAGGTGGGTGTGAAGTGAACTTCACTTGTTTCATTTAACTGTATTTGTATCAGATTGCAACAAAGAAATTTGATTATTTGAACCGTAACCCCAGCTGATAATGAAATGTCACTCACAACTCCCGGGAGTTTACTCACCAAATCGAACACAACCGACGTATTTTATTTGTCGATCATTTATTCTGTCTAAAGAGAAATGGCTGAAAGGGACACCACGATAGCATTTATTCAACTATCCAGCAAAAAGGTTTGATAAAATGCTGAGTTTGAATGAATACTTACAATCTTAAATGATATATATGCTTTCTATCTTTCTTTCTTTCTTTTTTTCTTTTTCTTCTTTCTTTCTTTCTTTCTTTCTTTCTTTCTTTCTTTCTTTCTTTCTTTCTTTCTTTTTATTTTCAATTTCTCATTTCTAGTCGTTCCTTTTTTAGATCACAAGTGATGCCTAATTTATCTTCTTTCTTTCTTTCTTTCTTTCTTTCTTTCTTTCTTCTTCTTTTTCTTTCTTTCTTTCTTTTTCTTTCTTTCTTTCTTTCTTACTTTTATCTCTTTTTATTTCCTTTTCTCATTTCTAGTCGTTCCTTTTTTAGATTACAAGTGATGCCTAATTTGTCTTTCTTTCTTTATTTCTTTCTTTTTTTCATTTTTTCTTTCTTTCTTTTTTTCATTTTTTCTCTCTTTCTTTCTCTTTTTTTCTTTCTTTCTTTCTTTCTTTCTTTCTTTCTTTCTTTTATCTCTTTTTGTTTTCTTTTCCCATTTCTAGTCGTTCCTTTTTTTTTCGATCACAAGTGATGCCTAATTTCTTTCTTCTTTCTTTCTTTCTTTCTTTTTTCTTTCTTTTTCTTTCTTTTCTTTCTTCTTTTTCTTTCTTCTTTCTTTTTTCTTTTTTTTCTTTTCCCATTTCTAGTCGTTCCTTTTTTTCGATCACAAGTGATGCCTAATTTTTCTTTCTTTCTTTCTTTCTTTCTTTCTTTTCTTTTTTTTTTCTTTTTTTTCTTCTTTTTTTTTTCTTTTTTTTTCTTTTCCCATTTCTAGTCGTTCCTTTTTTTCGATCACAAGTGATGCCTAATTTTTCTTTCTTTCTTTCTTTCTTTCTTTCTTTCTTTTATTTCTTTTTGTTTTCTTAGCCCATTTCTAGTCGTTCCTTTTTTAGATCACAAGTGATGCCTAATTTTTTTTCTTTCTTTCTTTTTTTCTTTTTTTCTTTCTTTCCTTCTTTCTTTCTTTCTTTTATTTCCTTTTGTTTACTTTTCCCATTTCTAGTCGTTCCTTTTTTTTCGATCATAAGTGATGCCTAATTTTTCTTTCTTTCTTTCTTTCTTTCTTTTTTTCTTCTCGCCGGTGATAAACATTCTTTCTTTTTTGTTTTCCTCACAAGTTATACCCGTAGGTTCTTTTTCTTTCTTTCTTTTTTTTCTCACCAGTGACACTATTCCCTTCACTTTGAATGACAAGTGATAGCCACAGCTTCTTTCTTTCTCTCTCCCTTTCTTTCTTTCTTTCTTTTAAATTCAAAGTCCTTATTGATTTTAGGCCCCATTTTTTTTCGAGATTCTCTCTTGTGGAAAAGCTGAAGGACAGATTGTCAATAATCATTTGTTACCTTATGGATTTTGGCGTTCGTTCATAAAATGGGGATGATGAAAGAAAGAAAGGAAGAAGGAAAGAAAGAAAAATAGCGGATTAGAAGAAAAGAAAAGAAGAAGAAAGAAAGAAAGAAAAAAGGAAAAAATAGTGGATCAATAGAAAAGAAAGAAAAGCAAGAAAGAAAGAAAGAAAGGAAGGAAGAAAAAGAAAGTGAAAAAACAAAAAACAAAAGAAAGAATAGGCATTAAAGAAATAGTGAAAAAAAAATGACTCCACAGGTATGAGAAATAATTATGGAAGGACGGAAGACAATAATTTCTGTGCATAATCTTGTGCAATTTCGAAAAAATCTTTTTGCATTTTGAGTAAAAAATAAAATCAATAGATTTAATCAATTATATAATTTCCACGACTTCTTTACAAAAGGTCTTCATCGTTTTATCAGTTTTTATTCAATTTGAGCAAAAAAGAAACATTGTTCATTGACAACGAAAAACGTTGACCCAAACGTTTTGTGTTTTTCTTTTACTTTGTCTTTTCTGGTGAATTGAGGTTTCTTTTTTTTTGTTGCTTATACCCGTGTTTAAGCAGAAACGATAATAATCGAGAGGAAATAATGCCCTAGGCTTTTGTAAGAGGCATATGTTCCTAAAAAGATAAAATATATCGATGATGCCTTAATGTAAATGGAATTTATAATGTTTTATTTTTGAAAAAAAAAATAACGAAATGCGGAAAGATAAGAGAAAAAGGTAAAAATAAAATAGAAGGTAACAAAAAAAAAAAAAAAAAAAAAAAGAAAAAAAGGAAAGAAAGAAAGAGGTCACTGAGGAAGAAGGTATAGGAAGAAAAGTGGGAACGAAAGGGAATAAAGAAAGTTTGAAATAATGAAAAGAGAAATAAAGAAATGATTTTAACTGAATGTTTTCAGCAATTTTTGAGGCAGGAGGCCGGGACGCACTTCCTCATAAATTACGAAAAGAAAGAACGAAAAGATAATATAAAAACCGAAAAAGCAGAGAAATAAAGAGCGAATGCGAGTGTAGGAGGAGGTTAGAAATTCGGTGTCAGACAAAGGAGAAGAGAGAGAGAGAGAGAGAGAGAGAGGAGAGAGAGAGAGAGAGAGAGGGGGGAGCAAAAAAAAGATATGTCCGAATGAAGAGAAACCTAAAATAAAATTGAATTTTAGACAAATAAATGCACCATGAAATCTTAAAAGAGAGAGGGAGAGAGAGAAAGAGACAGAGAGACAGAGACAGAGAGAGAGAGAGAGAGAGAGAGAGAGAGAGAGAGAGAGAGAGAGAGAGAGAGAGAGAAGAGAGAGAGAGAGGCAAAGAAAATTTAAGTCCGAATGAAGAGAAACTTAAAATAAAATTGAATTTTAGATAAATGCACAATGAAATCTTAAAGAGAGAGAGAGAGAGAGAGAGAGAGAGAGAGAGAGAGAGAGAGACAGACAGACAGACAGACAGACAGACAGACAGACAGACAGAGATAGATAGGGAGAGGGAGAGAGAGGGAGAGAGAGAGAGAGGCAAAGAAAGATATAAGTCCGAATGAAGAGAAACCTAACATAAAATTGAATTTTAGATAAATGCACAATGAAATCTTAAAGAGAGACAGACAGACAGACAGACAGAGACAGAGACAGAGAGAGAGAGGGAGAGAGAGAGGGGAAAGAGAGAGGCAAAGAAAGATATAAGTCCGAATGAAGAGAAACTTAAAATTGAATTTTAGATAAAAAAAAAAGAACAAGGAGAAAAAAGCACCGTGAAATCTTAAAAAGACCCCCAATCCCTCTGCATTTAATTAAGTTTCAACTAGTAGCTTTGTTGACCCGACTGTCTGCAAGGGTCACTTATAATCTATCATGTCCAGGCAAGCAGATTTTAATGAACAGTCAAGGGAAATTCTATTACTGATTTTATTTATGGGATATCAATAATACTGGGCTAGTGTTGATGGCACCCAAGCATTAGCTTTTTTTATATATAGCCTGTTAATATCTCACACTCTTTCTCTCTCTCACTTTCTCTCTCTCTCTCTCTCTCTCTCTCTATATATATATATATATATATATACATATATATACATATGTATGTGTTTATCATAGTGTGTACAGAAATAACCTACTCGAGTTTCACCATAAGGATCTTCAGGGTTAAATCCACTGACTTATCCGAGTAACACTTATACCAACTAAATATTGAAACCAACCCAATATTTTACCAGTAAGTCTTTCCTTTTACATCTTTCTTTTCTCTCTGTCTCTGTCTCTGTCTCTGTCTCCCACACACACACACACTCTCTCTCTCTCTCTCTCTCTCTCTCTCTCACGCACAAAGCGGTCTTCCTATCTATAGCTCTGTTGATGAGGCCTAATAGGCCGAAATGTGCATACAGAGATTGATTTTTCTCGATTTGTTTAGCCTTACATTTGAATAGGCAGGCCCGCCTAATTAATTAATTAATTATTAATTAATTAACTTTCAAAATTTGGTACGACTTCAATTAAGGACATATTCCACAAAAAATTGTCGGCTAAAAAAAGCCATATCACAACCATCGTTTGTGTATTTACTTCTCATATATATATATATATATATATATATATATATATATATATATATATATATATATATATATATAATCTCACATGTCTTTTTTCCATTGTTTACAACTATAAAATCTAGTCTTGTCACCTGAAAGGAGTTTGGGTCGGGATTAGAAATGAGTCGTCGCGGAGTGTGAATACATAATGTTGAAAGGGAAGGTATTCCCCTAAAAGATAGTTGGACTCGTCCAACGAAACACATGTAAAGATACGAATACGTAAGAATATCCGTAGTCTAGTTATGTAGTAGTATCAGTACTAATCGAGTAGCTAACCACACTGTTGGAGAACTGTGCGTTTACTCTATCAGAGCTTAATACCTTTCTCAAGAGTATTAGTCCGAAATTGAACGCAATAATGCGACTAGTATTCAAATTCGCTTACTATGATGTCCTATTCCTGCACGTTAACCACTACGCCGCGCGGACTGGTTCTTCTTTGAAATAATGGGGCATTTGTGTGGAGGCTGACAGCTAATATGTGATCCCGAGGTCAAACACCTGCGGAGATGTTGACTGGTAGTCATTAGTCATTGATCATCCCCTTCTTCATGGGTATCCGGCATTAAAAGGAAATAAGATTTTGTAAGAGGTTTTTAAAAAAAGAAGATTTGTTGAGGTAGATCACATGTTAAGAGAGACAGGACTGTGATTTTAGTAGATTCTTAAAGTCCTTAGGGATCCAGGTTCGAATTAAAGTAGTTGCATTTACCCCCCCCCATTCACACTAAATGAGCGTAGGCATTTAAGCTCCCCAGGGCAAACTATGAAATGGCTTTCTCCTTTCTTTCAAATGATGAGGGAAGAATTTATATACGAAATAAAGGGGTCGCTTTCTTTCAGGAAACACCGTGATAAACTTTGGAATCCAAAAAATAAAATGTGTTCGTTTCTTCTTTTCATCAAGCGAACATAAAACACGATCAGTGGCTTTTTAGATCCGTCGAGGAACAAATGACTACCTTCTTTAGCCTATCGAGTATACTAGCAGCGGCTACCCAGCGTCGCCTGGTAGAGTTTTTTAAAGTTAGTCCGGAGATCCGTTATTAGTGAATCGTGAGTTGAATCCTAATGGTATGCCCCATTTAAATCCACATGTAAAAAAAATATACCTTGCATTGATCCAGCTACTCTGAAAAGAAATGTTAATGTCTACTATCTAAAATATTAAATTTAAAAAAATCCATTCTGTTATCATTTATATTTTATTCTTTAATCATCTCCACGAATATAAATCAAATCTCTATCATTTTTGCTCAAAAGCCAAGCCCTGGTGATATTTAATGTGTATATATATTTACTCTGTTGTTAATTGTTTTATTTTTGAACTGTGGAGAACAATTGTTGTTATTGTTTTGAAGTTTCCTCCGGACATACATATTCACACAACTGCCCCTTTATATGTGTATATACAACAATTCCATGGATTGCCAGTTCTTACAACCTGTTTACTAGGACCTTCTTAATGATCATTCCAAGGACGATGATAATGACGAGTAGAACTATAATATTCTACAATTTTTTTTCATTTCTCTAAAACGGTGTCCTTGGAAAGTTTTTGATTCTTTGATAGGTTTCCAGGTTTTACAATCTCTTAACAAAGGTTTTTTCTTCCAGACTATTCAAAGCCCGCCGATTATGATGGGAGAAGCTGTCACCTTCATATTTCAGTACCAATCATTTCTATAACAGATTCTAATAAAGCTGTCGTCGGAATAATCATCATCATGCCGGGGTAATAGTACGGTTCCCCAGGACTCTCTCTCTCTCTCTCTCTTTCTCTTTCTCTGTCTCTCTCTGTCTTTCTCCCTATCCACTCTTCCCTTTCGTCATTGCTCCTGGCAAGTCCCCCTCAAGACATCCAGTATCCATATTAAAAGTAATATGAGTTATAATTGTAGTAGCGCTTGTATTGTTGTTGTTATTGATGTTGTTGTTGTTATTGATGATGATAATGATTATGATGATGATGATGATAAACACAGAAATAGATTAATCTGGCACAAGCTCTCAATGGGAGGCACCAAGTGAGATTCAAACTCAAACAGGGCCATTCGTAGATTCCAAAATCTGAAGAGTAGCTTAATTTCGTTCTTTCAAAATCATTTCTACTATCGAATCCAAGCCAGGAAATCAGATCTCGTCATTATGAACAAAGAGATTATTTGTCAGGTAATAGATAGATGGCTCTGTTTCAGCAAACTATAGAGTAATTTAGCCTATCCCCCCCCCAAAAAAAGGGAAAAATATATTTTAAACACGTGAGGGAACATTACTCACTTGCAACCCCACCTTTATGCCTGTATAAAGAGAGAGAGTTTTAACCCACTCAGACACGTAAATCATTTCATAAAGACTTCAATTTCCTTACCATTTATATTTTGATAGACGTAATTATCCACTGACATATTATGTCACTAAGTCTCGGCTAAGTTATTTCACACTATTTGCTTTCATTAACAAGCATTTTGCAGTCTTGACAAATCTCCAAATATCATAATCATAAAAATAGCCTGTAATTTTATTTTGAAATAAAAACAGAAAAAAAAGGATAATTTGCAAGAAGAGGACTACCAAATCTCTCGTTATTTATGGTTTCGATTTCCTTTGATTTAATTATGGTCATCTCAGAAATAAACAAGTCCCTAAGTGCAAGAGAAGTGATAGTGGTGAATAGGATATTCCAAAAGAGGCCGTCAACTACTTCATTTAAGTTAAAAGATAGAAATTCTCGACTCAGTTTAAGGCCAGTGATATTAAGCATCAAACAAGAATCGAACTCATTATAAAGGGTTTTACTTTCTGTGTCTCTATTTTATCTTATTCAGTTTCTACTTCGTCTTTATTTCATTTGTCTAAATCTGACTATTTCATGTTTCTTATTCTATCAGTGTTTTATCTCTTACTGTCTCTATTTCATTCCCTAGCTCTATCATTATTTCATCACTGAAAAATGTAAAAGTTTTTAAATAGAATAACCAATGCATTATATCTTTTATTCATTAATATATCAACACTAAAAATTTCATTAAATTCGGTTAATTCCCTGTTTTTTTTTCTTTCAGTGGGGTCACATACGATGGTGGAATTTAGGTCCGTTAAGTTCTGTTTAACTAACCCTTTTTATAATATATATGCTAGAAAGCAGTGGCCGAGAGTCTTAGTGTCCTGGTGTGTCATTAAACTGCATATAGTGGTGAAGTTCCAATTCTGAAGCTGTGGGGAGTGTGGAGTACCCCTTTATCACTATTGAAGTCAGTCAGTTAGACAGTCAACAATTGGTTTGACTGGCCAAGCCTAACATGAAGTTACTAGTTGTATTTGATGTGTGCCGGCTGCATCCCTGCATCCGACTCCACAACAAATACGTTTATTTATCTGAAATCGGTACAGAAGATGCAACCGGACACACACCTGGGCACAAGGCCCGAAGTTTTATTTTTGGGGGGAACGGGGTACAAAACTGGTCATGCTTCTATATCTTTTAGTTCTGTCTTAGCTAGTCTCGCCGACCGATCCATACAAAAACAAGCACTGTCATCCATCTTCTTACACTACCGCTTCCACCGAAAATCCGCTGTCGCTCCATGCGTGACGCCCTACTTACACCCAATGATAAAAATAAATGCCTATTTAAAATTTATTTACAATTCTAATGCTTATTAAGAGGTGGGATTGGAGGGGGCAAAAAACACAAAAGTCCCCAACGAAAAACAAGAAACAGAAATAAAAGAGGCCATTTTGGTTACCCCCTTTCCTCGTCTATTGTACTGGGACCGCCGACTGTCTTCCGGAAGACCGAAAGCAAGCCGATCAGTTCCCCTAAGCAGGGAATGGGTGTCCTTAATATGGTCAAGGGGAAGAAATGAGGGGATAATGATTGGAGGGTTTTGGGATGGATTTAATCGAAACGTGCTGACTCTCCAGGAACAAAATACTAAAGGTTTTAGGGGTGTGACAAGAAAATTGTTGGGCTAGGGGTCCTGGATTTGTCCTAATTGAAAAAACTGGGACATGTTCCATTCGTTCACCTAACTAAGCAGCCTAAAAGAAATCTTAGAGCCGGGCTCGTAGCTTGCTTTTCTAATTAGACATTATTAGTCTAAGGGAGGGGTATCGGTACCGCTTACGGGCCGTAGTGACCATGGGAGCTTGGAAAGGTAGACTCAAGTCCTGCCCCCACTCTCGCACACAAGCTTGCTGCACGCACCCACCTTTTGCAGAATGTCATGAAAGGAAGCTTCCTTTTGTCGCATCTAATCTTCACTCTAAGCTGATGCTTAAAGAAGATGATCAAATCCCGACAGGAAAAAAGCCTCCTCTCATGCAATTCCCTCAGTCGTGTGACCCAAATCACCATTCGAGCCACGGCTAGTTCCGCGAAAAACACCTTTCGTCTTTCACCGGAATACGGAGGACTGACATTGTCTACGACGTAACCCACGTCGAGTTGGACCAGCCGATCGGGTACGATGCGAGCAGTGACCTCGTTCACGTATCCCCAAAGCGGACGAACTTTTGGACAGTGAAAGAAGGCGTGCTCAGCCGTTTCTTCTTCCCCACTGTCGCAACGTTCACAAAAGGGCATTGCTGCCATATTCGCCTTGTAGAGTACGCTTGCGAGGGGCAACGCATTTCGAGCGAGTCGCCAGGTTAAGGAAAACTCAGAGTTGTTGAGAAACGCAGAACCTGGCGCCCAATTCCAATGGGAGCGGACCTCCCCCAACGACGAGCCGAACCGTTCTACCAGCGGATCCGTACCGGCGCCCTCCACTATCGCCCTATATAGTGCCCTTCGAGGCCATGAGATGTCGCTGGACACAGGGAGCTTGCGAAGTGCGTGACGGCATTCAGCAAAAAACTGCGCTTCTCCAGGAGGCCTACGGCGGGCCTCAGCCTTAGGGGACTGCCGTAATTTTGGGAAGGCGGCCCAAATTGTCGGCAGCCACACAGCAATTCGTGTCAAAGATCGATTTAAGAATGACAGTCTCTCGGCGGCTCGGTGAGCCGTCAAGTCTGGCATCCCCAAACCTCCATTACAAGGTCGCTGGGAACAAACCTGCCTACGGACCATTGGCCGGCCCTTCATCCACAAAAGCGAGAATAGGGACCGTTCAAGCGCCAATAACCGAGCCGGGGGCAGAGGAAGTACAGACAATCGGTAAAGGATCAGGGGAAAATGTACGTGGCGCACGCCTCCGCCCTGCCCTTTAAGGACAACCTCCTTTTCAGCCACACATGCACCAGTGCTTCCACCTTTGTCTGTACTTCCGACCAATTCTTCTCTAACTGAAGGCCTGGCCCGAACCAAATCCCGAGGATCTTGATTGGACCATCCTTCCAGCTGAAGGGCCCTGGCAGAGGAGCGCCACCTCTCCAGATTCCCAACCGCAACCCTTCGCTCTTTTCACAATTGATCTTTGCCCCAGTCAACAGCTCATACCTTGTAAGCGCCTCTTTCACCGCAACTATGTCCTCGACCCTGGACACGAACACGGTGACGTCATCGGCGTACGCGGATACCGTGGCACTAACGGGGCCAGGAACAACAATTCCGCGCAGGACCGGACTTGCCGACTCATCCCTAAGCCTACGGAGCAGGGGCTCCAAAGCGAGGACATAGAGTAGAGGAGACAAGGGGCAACCCTGTCGGACCGATCGTTCGATCGAGAAGGCTGACGAGCGCTTCCCATTCACCTGTACCACTGCCGTAGGGGATCGATATAGGATACTAATCCATCTGCGGAATTCCGGTTTGAATCCGGCAGTCTCCAAAACAGTGGCCAAGAACCGATGGTCTACCCTGTCAAATGCCTTGGACTGATCCAAATTGATCAGCGCGGCTTTCTCGTCGTCTTTTAACCCCTCTAGGATCGTGCGAATCAAGTGCAGGTTGTCTTGGATTGATCTTCCCTTCACAGCGTAGTTCTGCTCCGGTCCAATCAGATCCCCAATGACAAGCTGCAAACGATTTGCAAGGACCCGGGCCAAAATCTTTAACTCTGTGTTTAGTAGAGTTATGGGCCTGTAATCGTCTAAACCCTCCCAAACATTCCTGCCACCTTTCTTCAGTAATGTGATCACACCTTTGGTAACGGCGTCGGGGATCCCTCCCCGCTCGAACCAATTGTTGAACACATCCGTCAGAATAGGGACAAAAATGTGCGACATCCTCAAGTACACTTCATAGGGCAAACCATCCAATCCTGGCGCTTTGTTGAGGCCGACCTGCTTCAACGCGTCACGGACTTCGCAATCCGTCACTCTCCCCTCACAGCTAGCTGCTTCCGCCTCCTCAAGGCGGGGGAAGTCGGCTAAATAGCTGTGGAACTCCTGCACCGGGAGGTTCGGCAACCGGGCAAAGCGTGCCTGAAAATGAGCCCGAAAGGATTCACGAATTTCACGAGTCGACCGAAGGCTGTGCCCGTCCGGGGTTCGAACACTGCTGATATATCGATCAGCGAACCTTCGCAACTCTTCCTTACGCATTTCTGCGTCGAGATTCACCGCTTCGTTGGACACTCTATTTAGCCTAGTTCTAACTATGAATCCCTGATAACGCTCGCTACTCAAGCGCTCAAGGTCCCGTCTAGCTAGATCTATGGCTAGGGGATCCCCCCCATCCACCGCCCGGGAAAACTCTTTCTCTAATGGCCTTCTCCTTCGATGCCTTATCTAAGACGAGCCGTTGGCAATATTTGATGGAGAAGTCCTTAATCCTACGCTTAAGGGTACCCCACCACCTATTCCCGATAACCGCCCCCACTAACGCCCGCTGAAGAAGTAATGCCAACCGCTCCCGGAAGTCCCGTATCCCCAGTAAGGAGGTATTGAACTTCCAGTAGGCGGTCAGCCTAGGCCTATCACCTAACTGAAGAGTGACAGTAAGCAATTTATGGTCACTCTTCATATAATCGTGGAACACAGGGCACCTAACAAAATCAATGTCGGTTCTTCTAACTAACACCCTGTCCAGATAAGATCTATCTGAGCCAGGGACGAGCTACGAGCCCATGTCCACATCTCCACCCTGGGGTGATCCAGGCGAAACCTGTCGACCAGATCGAAGTCGGCCATTAGGTCGCTCAGGCTGCTTTCACACCCCCCGACCCACTAGCTCCCCTCCCCCGGTCTATCTTGGGATCAAGGATCGCGTTCCAATCACCCATTAAAACTAGCCGTTCCGGACACACTATATACGGCCCCAACTGCCGAAAAAAGAGGGTCCTCTCCGCAGCGATATTGGGCGCATAAACCGCGACCACACGAAACTTGTAGTTTCTCACTGCAACATCGGCCACGATCAACCTTCCATCTGCACCAGCATAGACAATATCAGTCACCGCGTCCAAGCTGCGTTTCACTAGCAGTGACACACCCCTGCTTCTCGGGCCACCATATGTCGAATAAACCTCAAAGAAGTTCTTCGGCACATAGTCGTCCAAGTGCGATTCGAAGTGTGTCTCTAGGACCGCGGCAACATCCACTCCGAGGTTAATGAATTCAGCAACCGCGAAATTAGCGCGTGATGCGTCCTTCATGCCCCTCGCGTTCAGACTAGCTAGAAGAAGAGTCATCTTACCTTGCTTATTCATTGTCCACTACGGACCGGAAGTCGGACGATTTCAGTTCGCCGACTGCGAGACCCATACTGCCTTTGCCGAGTTCAACTGAGACTCGGTTTGTACGGGTGATGCCGCCGACGTCCCTGGGATATAAAACCTTTAGAGCCCTATATAAACAAGGTGGACATAAATAGGAGCCCTCCCATGCAAAATGTTTTCATATGATCAAGAGGGGTGCTCCCTATCCGCCATCCTCATATCCGGGAAGCCACCTCGGCCGCTTTCACCATGGACCACACACCAGTGGCGCGGCCCGCCGCCTCCCGAATAAAGGTGGTCACCAGGGGTGCACCCCTAAAGTTTAATGGTCGGTCGGTTCTTTTACCGTCTACAGTTTCTAGCTCCTCCAGAGGGCGAAGCGCAGTTCTTTGAACATGCGTCAGGTCCTTGTTGGCTGGCGCATGCCAAATTTCACATACATTTTCCCCTCCAGAAACAAAAGATCCTTCTTTTGTCGTCTTCTGGAGAGGGCTGCGAGTCTGCGTCCCCTGGAGGAGAGTCTGTGCGTTTTTAGTGGGGAAGTTGGGGGGGCTGTTAAGTGGAAAATGTCCCCTTCACCAGTCTCCTCCATTGCTTTTGGTTTGGGAGAGGAAGGTGGTGTATGCGTATTTTTTCCAGGGGGCTGGGATTGGGTTACGGGATTTGTGGTTTTTTTTTGTTTTTTCTGTTGTGTTTGCAACTCTTTTTTTTTTTGTGGGGTAGTGGGCTGGGATTCCTCAACTTTTTTCTTTTTTGGGGGGTCTAATTTCGTTAGGAGTTCTTTTCTCCTTTTCTGGGAGGATGAAGACTCCCTGGTGTCCATTTTCTCCTTTTGAGGAGATCTTGAGGGTCTTGTCCCCTCTTTTTGGTCCGGTGTTTTTCCGGGTGTTTTTTCCGGGACAGGAGAGTCAGAAGTGACCGTGGCGTGAGGGGTTTTATCCCCTTCTTCACAACCATGGACCACCCCCCCTCCTGTCGCTGTTGCTGGTTTCGGTGTCTTCGGCTCTTGGATGGTCATTGATTCTTTGACGGCCAGGGGTTTGTCAGCGGCGTTGGTAGAAGGGGTTTTCCTCTCCGGACAGTTCCTGGCTATGTGGCCCTGCTTTCCACATGTTCGGCATCGAGGCTTTCTTCCCTCGACCACAACCGAAATTGTATTATCCATAAAGATGATTGTGTCTGGGATGGCTGAGAATCCCTCTTTGTTCAGCGTCAGCTTCAACACGAAATCGGCGACCTGGATCCCCGATTTTCCAAATAGGGGATTCATGGATTCCAGGCTCCCGAATGTTCGAAAAAATGCCGCCAGATGTTTTTGCGGCAGTTGAGGAGGGACCCCGTACACGGTCACCTTTGTTTGCCGACATCCCAGATATTCCGGCTGTAGTCGGTAGTTTTTTAAACACGATGTCGTGTTTTGCTCGCCTCTCCGCCTCTTCCTTGGTTGGCAGCAGCAGCTCCCAGGTTGCGAAGCTCTTTTGATAGACATACTTTGCTGGGGTCTTAGTAGCAATCAGTATGTCTATCAATTCTTCTCTCCTTATGCCTATCAACCTTTTGGTTGAGGCATTTGTAGACACCAGAGAGAGGACCCTGAGATTTATTTCCTTGCAGATCTCCGGGATTGGGAGAAAAACGTTCCCTTCCGTGAACTTGCTGTAATCCACGTCTTTTCCTGGTGGTCCCGGAGTCTGTTTGGTCGTTGGTGGTCTCCATGTTGCTACTGCTGTCTTTGTGGGTGTAGCAGAGCCATTAGGTTCAGAAGGGCACTCCTTTGGTGATGAAGAATCGGAGAAGAGGTTGGGCCAATCATCCTCACCCAACGAGAATGGGAATGAAAATGGCCCCTCCTCGCCCTTCTGTAGTCTTGATGTTGAAGGTTCTGCCCGGGAGGGTTTGGTAAATGGTCCCTTTTCCATGGGTTTGGTTCCTTCCTTGGCCCCTGCTGGGCCGGACTTGTCTCTGTCCACGTTGACCGTTTTGTGGTTGGGGTTGGCCCCTGGTGGGCCGGACGTATCCCCTTCCACAGGTAGAATGGGGTTGGCCCCTGGTGGGCCGGACGTAACCCCTTTTACTGGTAGAGTGGGGTTGGCCCCTGGTGGGCCGGACGTACCCCCTACTACCGACTGAACGGGGTTTGCCCCTGGTGGGCTGGACGTAACCCCGTCCATCGTATCGGCCGCCGACACAGGGTGACTATCTGTCAGCCCTTGGGAGAGTGTCCTACCTGGACCGGGCTCTCCCTCCGCGCTCCCCTTGGTGCCATCCGGATGGATGGGTCCATTCGGCTGAATGGGTCCTGTCTCCTGACCGTCTACTTCGATGATCACCAAGGCCGTGGGATCATCGGACCCGTCAGACCCGAAGTCTGACGCGTCCATCGAAACCGATACTCCTTAACAGGAGTCAACTTTTCCTCTAAACAGAGGCCAACAATTTTTCCCTTAACAGAGACCAACTAGAGTGCACTTTTTGGTAATTTCTTCGTCTTCTTCTGGCTGGACTTGCTGTGGTCGTAGCTTAAGGAACAGGAAACACTCCTAACCATGCAGTTACTAGTTCTCCAATGAACCCACTATAACAGCTTAAATAATTACTGCCACTACTGCCAGGAAGAGTCCATTAAGCTGAGGAGGTGTTTGACTGTTCCACTGTCCAATAGTTAACAATCTGTAACAGTCATTTCCAGACTGCAGGTTCAATCCTGTCTAAGGGTGAAAGTAACACAGAATAACAATTAATTGAATGACATTATCAGTATTCTACAGAGTGAAATAATAATATAAATAATTACCCGTGGAATTCCTCTTAATTTTTTTAGGAAGTTTCAAATCTCCCCATTAAATAATGAACCCTTTCGTTTTTTTATTATAAACGAAGATAATGGAAAAAGGGGGGCATGCTACAAAACAGAAAAAATATAAGAAAAAGAAAAGAAAGTGGGGAATATTAGAGAGGGGGGTTAAGCGCTACTCTCTTTTCAATCGAAGCATAATGAAGAGATGAAAGAAAGGGGGAGGAGAGAGAGAGAGAGAGAGAGAGAGGATGAGAGAGAGAGAGAGTTTAAATCAAAGATTATTATAACTTTTTTACATATTGAAATTTTTGTGGGTATCTGGTTTAACCTCAGTCCGGCAGAGTGTCCGATTAGGAACCACAAAGTCTGAATTTCGAATCCGGCTCTCGCCAACACAGCGTATGAGTAGCACAGGGATCTGTGCAGTAAAGTATAGGCTGATGATTGGTGAGGCGTTCCAACTCAAGATGAAAAAAAAAATCTCCTTTGTCTGGCGCTTGTGAAAAGAGAAAATACTCTCTCGCTGTCTGGCTGATAAATACTGATTTAGGCCTCCTCGACGAATTTACTTACTTAATTGTGGTATATCTACAGTCCTGTCCAGTAATTTCATACGTCGAAATCGGTATATTCCTCGACACGAGTTGTTAAAGTCCAAAAAACTGGTGCGGAGAAGTGATTCATTAAGACGTGAGACAAAAAAAGGGGAGGTAAGTATGAATGTCATCGGGAAAAGAGTTTATTGTTTCTTTCATTCTTCCCTATGATCTTAATATATTTTTCTGTGTAGATGTCCTTTTTTTATCCCTTTCTTTCTTTATGATAAAAACGGAATGGTCCATTATTTAGCTGAGGTGACAACACTCAAAATAAGAAATAAGATTTGCGGATAACAAGATAATCAGATTTAAACCCTTTTTTGAATTTCATCTTGGGCGATTTGGAGACGATCCTCATTTTTTACCAGAGGGTGTTGCAACATGATAACGGTCGGAAAAGATTGAGGAACACGAGTTATTAATATTGTTGGTATTTGAAATAAATCAAGTAAGCATCTTTGGGTTTTTTTTTTTAAAAGAAAAGGAAAGCATAGCCAAATCAATCTCCGAAACCAACATTTCGAAAACCAATTTTTTTTAACAGAGAGTGTTGATGAATGATAAAGGTCGTAAGAACAAAAAAGGGAAGGTAAAGTATGATGTCAATCGGGGAGTGGGGAGTTTTAATTGTTGTTGCGAAAACGCGTGGCCTTTTTCTCCGCCGGTCGAAAAATTAACGCCCGAGTAAAAATTGCAAATAAAAAAAATCAGAGAAATTCCGAATTTGAAAAATTAATTTCCTTCTAATTTTTTATACACTGGAAGCTTGTTTGTTTGACCTCACGGTCATAATTCGAAACGAAACCCCTGACGTTGACCTCGCACAGCCCGGTGTCAAAAAGTGTCCAAAAAATTTAACGGTCATGGGCCTTGTCAATTTTTAGACAAACGTTGTAACTCATAAAACAGAAGGACCGTTTTATTATTAATAGATTTGTTTAACCCAGTATCAAGTCATTGTGAAACTGTCAGTGTGTGTGTGTGTGTAGTCTGTCTGTTTTGTTCTGTATGTCGGTGAGGGAGAAAACTGGTTAAAGGAATCGGACATCAAAAAATGGTGGGTCTAAAAAAGATTGCTACTGTCATAATCCACATCAACCTCGAACAGAAATCCCCCCCATTCAATTACAAAAGTCCTCCCGGAAATTCCCTGCTGTCTATCTCTATATAGGAATAACTTGATAGTAATTTGATATTCATTAAGAATTAGAATTTCTTAATAAACATTTAATCATAAAGTATTTTTTGATAGAAATGTTGCATACCAATATGACTTATTACCATTAATAAAATATTAAGTAGTATTAGATGAAATAACTTTTCCTCCTATTTAAAAAAAAAGGTCAGGGATAGGGTTCATTGATTGGCGTGGGCGCCCAAACGAGGAATTCGAGGGATTACCACACAACTTTTTTAACACTGGCCACCTGCATGAAGCTTTTCGGTTTGAGCGTAGGCTACCCAACGTAAAATCCAGACTTTCTGTTCAATGGTGGTTTGTTTTTAGAATTGTTTGGTTTTGTTTACCGGCATATTCAAGCCTCAGTGGGTCATTTAATGCGATAAAGTTTTGAAATAAAATCAATTCTTAAATGGATAAATACAATTTTCTTTTAATATACCTCATGTTTTTCATAATTTAAACCCATAGATGGGAACCCCTAACAGGTACTTAGCACTCCGGGTCAGAGTGACCAGGGGGAGCAATGGTGATGAAGGTGCTTCCATTCCCCAAACCTCCAAAACTTGGAACTCATCCAATCAAGATAAGTTTAACGTCATTCCAGGACATGCTCGTCTGCCCAAGAATAGGGCTCAAAGTAGAGTTTGCATGTTCATGAAGACTGGTAAGGGGAGATAAATATCAGCGTGAATCCGGGGGGGGTGGTGCATCCCCAGGCCAACACCTGCCCCTCGTCTATAGGGACAGGGTTGGTTTCTTACTCGGTGCTGAAAAGCGCCTTAAAAAAAAAAGTGAATGCGAAGTGATACACACAATTTTGTTATATATCCTAGCCAACTGCATGAAGGCTTCGGTTTGTGCGTGGCTCCCGCACGATAATCGAACATTTGGTGTTATATTGACATGGTGGGAGGGGTCAGAAATAAATACTTACAAAATGCATAGAATAGGAAATACGACAGATTAAAAATATTGAAGAACAGTGTTGATGAGAGGAAGGCCTTCGTTTAATCCTCAAAAGCTAGGGACACACCCGGAACTTTTTGGTGTGAACATTTGAATAATTCAAAATGATAGGGAAATAGAGAAATTTAAACTCTATTTAAAAATGGTAGCATCATTACCCAGCGGCCAAAATAAAAATCTGAAGACGAAAGAAGGCATTTTTCCAGCCCTCCCCAAAAAGAAAAAAAACAAAACAAAAAGAAAAACAGTTTCCAAACAGAAATTGTTTGAAGTTGGGGAAAATAGCGACAAAAATGTGACAAATGCCTTAAAAGGACGTGGATAAAAATCTGAGGGAAAATCCCAGGAAAACAAAAGTTATCAACTCCCGACGCAAGGTGCTCCTCAAGTGATGGAATTGCTGGTCAAAAGTTGAAAATGAACGCGCTGAGAAAATAATCTTTCTTGTTGTTGTTGGGGATAACTTCCAGGGTTTTCCGTACCTTTTAAGCCAACGAAAACTGTTTACACGAAGTAACCTTTAAACTTAATCGGATTGGAGACATTGAACTCTACATTGAACCAAAAAAATCGTTTAAATCTTTCTTAAAAGTTGTTATACAAACAACGCTGATAACACCCGAAGAAATTACTCAGAGAGAGAGAGAGGAAGAGAGAGAGAGAGAGAGAGAGAGAGAGAAGAGAGAGAGAGAGAGAGAAGAGGTGACACACATAACAGGCTATATATAAATATAAGGAGAGAGAGAGAGAAAGAGAGAGAGAGAGAGACAGACGACCAGAAAAGACAGACATTAAATTTTATTTACGAGAAGTTTAGACTGCGACAAAGCCAGTGGTATGGGGTTTCCTAATGGAGAATCGAAACTCACTAACATGGTTTTGCGAATCTAGCTTTTCTAACATTAACCACTATGCAAGGTGCCCTAGTCACATTAAAAATAGAGAGAAGGAAATAACACTCAAACATAATATATCTATATATATATATATTAATATATATATATATATATATATAGGGTTCGTGATAAGCTAATGTTACAGTTTCTCTGGAAGGGTCTCAAAAAACTACCCTTAATTCTTGTCCGATTCGGGGGCTTTTGTATACTGAGCACGGCGAATTCGTTTCTTTCTCAAACAGTGCCCAACATACATAAATAAATCCATGGGTTTAAATCTTCGGAGTTCGGAGCCAAAACATTGGGACTGATGTAGTCGTAAAAAAATCGCCGACAAAACATTTTTTAAAAAATTTCCCAGATTTGTGGCAGGCGGACCAGAATCCCTGGCTGCCATACCAAAATGGCCTAACCATTTGGCTACTCTTATTCTTCAGGACTTGACTACAGTGTTTAGGCAACTCCAAGTAGAACATCTGCAGATTTTCGAGGAATTCTGCTGTACGAACGCATCAGATTCGCCTGTTTATGATGCTTTCTTCTAGCCACAGCCTCTTATTCTCCATTGCAATCTCCAGTTCACATGCCTGATTGTTATTAACAGTGTTCAGGGAGCAAATTGGTGCAAGCAACCATAATTTCCTTATTTTGATGGCCGACGTAGATCATCTGATACAAGTTAATCTCTCTCTTCCAATGATTTAAAGGTATCCATTCTGTCATCACGTAAATATGAATGAAGAAGGGTACCAAGCTTTAAAATGATGCGTGTGTGCGTCAATACCCCAACCCTACGGGAAAAATATCAGTATAATGTCAAATTATCGCCGAACATAAACCAATATATATATATATATATATATTATAAGTAAAAAAGAAAAGGAAATTATCCGACAATATGAGTAAGAAAAAGGTGAATGAACATCAAACACAGATGCTGTTAAAGAAAGAAAAACCAATTTATAATATAATTCATAGAGCTGATATTGATCAATTATTTCGATTTTAAACAAAAATCCATCATCAGAGCTCATTCACTTCCCGTAGTTGTTTGGGTCGGAAGAGGAAAGTTAAAATGAGTTTTACAAAAACAAAACCCTAATAAAACTGCAAAAAACGAAAGACCGTTACAATTATTCACCAACTGGCATTTTCGCGCCATATATAATGTCGGTCATGTTCCAATGTATTTGTTTGTATATGATTTAATAATATATCCAGCCACCAAACATAATCCTGATAAATTTTCCTATTGGCCATCTGATAGTTATTTTGCTTCAGAGAGAACGTTTATTTAATGGCTGAATGGAAACACTTAAAAAATAAAAGTGCAAAATTTAAACTGATATTGTAACTTTAGTTCTGCCGGAAAAAGAACTATCCTTTTTGGTTACAAATGATGTTTCATATATTGAAAATAATATGTAAAATGATAATAGAACAACTTTTTTATCAATAGATGTATGTCACATGGGAATATCATCTTTCTTCAATGACAAATCAGAAATCATTAAATAACTAAAATAGTTAACTTTAAAAGTTTTTTGATAGCATTTTTAGATTATTTAGGATCAAAAAAATGCTTTTTATTATAAAACCCATTGTAGGAGTAGAGAAGCTCTAGCACTCATTTTAAACAGATCAAAAAAATAGGTTTACAAAAAGTAAATTACATTTTTCGAACCCCCTCCCCTTCAAAGAAAATTTGGAGAACTAAAAATCAATTAACTCAGGCCAATTTTTAGAAAATTGGAAGCTCAAATTCGAGTGATTGGTCTGGCTTTTTATATAGTAATACCCTGGCAAAATTTCAGAAAAATTAAAGGGGTGGTGACATGGCGCTGGAATTGATTTGCATGGAATTCCCCAATACTTTATTTGTAATAACTTGTACAAATAAATGATTATTATACACAAATAGTGGTGATTTAATGTGGCAATGGAAACTTTTGAAAAAAATAATCGGTATATTAATACTCGTGTTTGTATGGCCGTTATCATCTTGTAAACAACACCCTGGTTAAAAAATCGTCCAAGATGAAATGAAAATTGTAATCCCGATTATCTTGGTGTTGCTTATGAATTTCTCACCCTCAGCTAATAATTGAATCATTACTAAAAAAGGAAAAGGGAAGAAAAATAACACTAATAACACAAGAGAATAATAAGAAAGAAAGAAAGAAACGGAGGGTAATGCGCTTGGAAGCCTTCACAACACGTTAATCTGTTTCTATCGAACATAAAGAAAAATATGAAAATAAGACAAAAAAAGGTGCGTGTGTGTGTGTATGTGTGTGTGTGAGAGAGAGAGAGAGAGATTATTATAACTTTTTTTAAACATATTGAACTATTTTTTCGCAAATAGCTTTTTAAGTAAAAACATATTCAACGTTGTAGATATTAAATTAAATAAAATTTACTGTGGTATATCCATAGTCCTGCTAGAAAGATGATGAAATTTAACTAATGCAATAAAAACTTCCTCCTCATTAGATTCCCCCATAGGGGTTGAATAATGCCCATTAATAAGCCAACAGACAAACAAACAAACTAGTTTGAGAGTTAGTTGTTCATTTAAAAAGAAAAGTGTGGTTGGAAAGGAAAGAGGTTTGTTTTATGATTTTAACAAGAAAAATGTATTTCTCTGATTTTCGATGAGGCTTAATAATTGCATTATTTTGATTATCGAACTTTTTTTCCTCACCATTTATTGTTATCAGCACAACTTTCAAAAAACAAGAAGCCGAATGTGGAAACCCCCACCTAGAACTTTAAGGAAAACTTGTCTTCTTTTTCGAAATCGGGTGCATTCGTGGAATTTCCGTTCGAAGTTCCCGTGAAGGTTCCCAAGTCCGACAAAGAAATATTTGAGGCACAATAGCCTAACGTTGGTGCTGATAAAATAAAAAGGTGAAGGAAAAATAGTTCGAATAATCCAAATATGCAAATTATTAAGCCTGCATCTGAAAAATTCAGAGAAATACATTTTTCTTGTAAAAAATCATAACAACCTTTTCCCCCTTTCAAACACAACTTTCTTTTAAATGAACACTAACTCTCAACTTAGTTTGGTTTTGTTTGTCTTGCTTATTAATGGCATATCAACCCCTTAATGGGATCTAAATGAGGAAGTTTTATGCAATTAGTAATTCAAATCATCTTCTAGCAGGCCTATGGATATACCACATGATTATTAATTAAATTATCTCAACGTTTGATATGTTTTACTTTAAAAGCTTTGCGGAAATATTCAATATGTAAAAGTATAATAATCTCTCTCCTCTCTCTCTCACACACACACATACACATAACACACACGCAACTCTTTTTTTTGTAATTATTTTCATATTTCTTTATGTCGATAGAAACAGATTACGTGAAGGCTTCCAAGCGAATTACCCTCCGTTTCTTTCTTTCCTTTCTTATATTCTTCTGTGTATAGTGGTAATTTTTTTTCTTCCCTTTCCTTTTTTTTAGTAATGATCAATTAATTTAGCTGGAAGGTGAGGAATTCATAAAGCAACACCAGAATTTAATCAGGATTTAGCATTTTTTCATTTCAATCTTGGACATTTTTAACCGGGTGTGTGTACAAGAATGTAACAGGCCATACAAAACACGAAGTATTAAATATACCGATATTTTCAAAAGTTCCATTGGCAACTTTAAATCACAAACTATTTGTTGTATAATATCATTTATTTGTACAACAGTTTAATAACAAATAAAGTATTGGGAATTCCTGTCAAAAATCATCCAGGCCAATGTCACCCACCCCTTTAATTTTTCTGAAATTTTTGTCCAGGTATGTACTAATATAAAAGCCCAGACAATCACTCGAATTTGAGCTTCCAATTCTAAAAATTGGCTGAGTAATTTGATTTTTAGTTCTCCAAATTTTTTTTGAAAGGGGAGGGGGTCGAAAAGAATGTAATTACTTTTTTGTAAACCTAATTTTTGTCCTGTTAAAAAATGAGTGCTAGAAGCTCTCCTACTCTTCAATTGTTATAAAACATTTTGACCTAAATAATCTAAAAAATGCTATCAAAAAAACTTTTAAGTTTAACTAAATTTTAAAGTTATTAATGATTTCTGAATTTTTTTCATAGAAAATGAATATCCAAATGTGACAATACCATTCTATGATAAAAAAAGTTGTTCTATTAATCATTTTAAACATATATTTTTCAATATATGAACATCATTGTACCAAAAAAGATAGTTTCTTTTTTTCCGCAAGAACTAAAGTTAGCAATATCAGTTTAAATTTTTGCACTTTTTATGTTTTAAAAGTGTTTCCATTCAGCCATTAAAATTTAACGTCTCCTCTGAAGCAAAATAACTATCAGAGTGCAAATGAAATTATCAGGATTATGTTGGTGGCTGATATATTATAAATCATATAAACAAACAATACATGGAACATGACCGCATATATATGGGCGCGAAATGCCCACGTTGTGAATATTGTTAACGTCTTTCGTTTTTTGCAGTATTAAAGGTTTTTCTGTTTTGGTAAACTTTTTAACTTTCCCTTCGACCCAAACAACTACGGGAAGTTGAATGAGCTCTGATGAAGTTTTTTGTAAAATGAATAATTGATCAATATCAGCTAAATGATTATATTATAAATTGTTTTCTTTCTTTAACAGCATTGTGTGATGTTTTCATTCCAAACCTTTTCCTTACTCATATTGGTCGGATTAAATTTCCTTTCTTTTTAACTTTTATATTATATATATATATTATATATGGTGTTCGGATAAATTTGACATAATACTTGATTATTTTTCTCCCGTAGGTTGGAGGTATTGACGCCACTACGCATCATTTAAATCTTGTTAACCCTTCTTCATTCATATACGTGATGACAGATGGATACCTAAATCATGGAAGAGATTAAACTTGTTTTATCATGATATCTACGTCGCCATTCAAAAATAAGGAAATTATGTTGCTGCCCCATGCTCCCTGAACACGTAAACCAATCAGGTCATGAACTGGAGAAAATTGCCAAATGAGAAATAAGAGGCTGTGGCTAGAAGAAAGCATCATAACAGGCGATCTGAATTGCGTTCGTACAGCAGAAATTCCTCGAAAATCTGCAAGATGCTACTTTTTGGAGTTTGCCTAAACACTGTAGTCAAGTCCTGGAGAATAGAGTAGCAAAATGTAGCCATAATGTATTGGCAGCAAGGATTCGGTCCCCTGCACAGCTCTGGGAATTTTAAAAAATGTTTGTCGGCGAATTTTTAGACTACATCAGTCCCAAATGTTGGCCCTCCGAACTCCGAAAGATCTTAACCCCATGGATTATTAATGTATGTGGCACTGTTTGAGAAAGACACGAAATCGCCGTGCCAGTACCTACAAAAAGCCGTTAACGATAGAATTAAGTGGTAGTTTTTAGACTTCCCGAGAAACTAATGCTAAATCTGCTTAGTCACACGTTATCAAACCCCTATATATATATATATTATATTATATATATATATATATATATATATATATGTTTTGAAGTGTATCACTTCTCTCTATTTTTATATGTGACTAGGGCAAGCCTTGCAATAGTGTAATGATTAGAAAAGCTAGATTCGCAAACAATTGTTAGTGAAGTTCGAATTCTCCATAGGAAACCCCATAACCAACTGTGCTTTGTGTCGCAGCTAAAAACTTCGTAAATTAAATATGTCTGTCTGTTCTGTCTGTCTGTCTCTCTCTTCTCTCTCTCCTCTCTCTCTCTCATATATATATATGTGTGTTTTGTCACTCTCTCATCCTCCTCTCTCTCTCTCTCTCTCTCTCTCTCTCTCTCTCTCTCTCTCTCTCTCTCTCTCTCTGAGTAAATTCTTCGGGTGTATTCAGCGTTTGTTTGTATCAAAACTTAAGAGATTAACCGATTTTTGTTTTCAATTTTTGTAGAGTTCAAATGTCCAATCGATTTAAAGGGTAAAGTTTAATCTTGGTAAAAGTTTTCGTTTGCTAAAAAGGACGGAAACCTGAAGTTATCCCCTAACAACAACAAGAATAATTTCTCAGCGTCATTTCCAAACTTTTGACAGCAATTCCTCACTTGGAGCACCTTGCGCGGAGTTTGGATAACTTTGTTTTCCTGGATTTTTCCCTAGATTTTTATCCACGTCCTTTAAGGCATTGTCACATATTGTCGCTATTTCCCCACTCAAAACAATCGTTGAAACCGTGTTTCTTTTGTTTTTGTTTTTTTTTTTTTCTTTTTTTGGGAGGGTGAAAATGCTTTCTTTCGTCTTCAGATTTTATTTTGCCGCTGGTAAAATGATGCTACCATTTTAAAATAGAGTTTTAATTTCTTAAACTTCCTATCATTTGAAATTATCAAATGTTCACACAAAAAAGTTCCGGGTGTCCCATAGCTTTGAGAATTAAACGACAAGCCCTTCCCTCTCATCAACACTGTTCTTCAAATATTTTATCTGTCGATTCCTATTCTATGCATTTGTAAGTATTTATTTTCCCTGACCCTCCCACCATGTCAGAATTAAACACAAAGTTCGATTATCGTGCGGAGCCACCCAAACCGAAGCTCATGCAGTGGCCTAGGGTAAAAATTGTGTGTAATCACTTCGGCATTCACTTTTTAATAGGCGCTTTTCCAAGCACCGAGTAAGAAACCCAACCCTGTCCCTATAAGACGAGGGGGCAGGTGTTGACTGGGGGATGCAACCCCCCCCCCGGATTCACGCTGAATATTATCTCCCTTACCCAGTCTCATGAACATGCATANATATTTCTTTCCAAGGGTAGTCCGAAAGTGAGTGTAATATCACGACTGGAATTCGAACTCGCCTACTACAATATTACAGTCCAGCATTTTAGCCACTACGCAGCGGGAACCCCGCTTGTAGTAGTGATACTATTTAACCCATTACTTGGAGGGATGAGTGAGTTCCTACCATTTCCCAAGCATTGTTGGTTTGATTGTGAACTTTTCATCGCCCCCTTGTATGTATGTGCGAATCGTATTTCTGTCTAGATCTTAGCGTAAGTACTCCAAGCGCGTTCGAACCTTTCTTCAGCCCATTACAAAAAACTAAAATGAGACATAGTAGCTATGGGGTAGAAGAGAATTGTATCGCCCCCAATCAAAGTTAAACTTACTTACTTACTTACCTAACGTACTCGGCCCAGCCGGGATTCAGTGAGCTTCGCCGCTGGATCGGTAAAGTAAATTAATAGCGCCGATCCCAGGGGCTATCCTCCAGGCAATACCTGCCCCCTTGATTTAAAGGACAGGACTGGGTTTATTGGCCAGCGCCCGCCCCTTTGAGGCAGAATGCCGACGGAATCGACGCAATTTTTCCACCTGCCACCCATGAGTATCGCTTGTGGGTGGCCCCACGTAAATAGGGTTTATCTGCCTGACCTTGTACAAGTGAAGTACGATGGAAATATGCCCAACCAAAGTTAAACTTCATTGTATTTTTCTTGTAGACCTGGTTCCTGTAGTACGAAAAATAACATTTTACCATGACTAAATTGAGTTCTCTTTACCATACAATTCATAAAAGAATAAAAAAGAAGGAAATACGGATTTGGTGAGAGGCGAAAATTTAAGCCAATAATTTTTTTTAAATTGTTCAATTTTAAATAAATTGATGTCATTCATTAGTGTTGTGATTATTCCATCCCAAAATTTTATTACTATTTCAAATTTCTTATGAATAATGATATTCCTAAAGGCGGAGAAATCAAATCAATACAAAAATATCTCAATTTTAAGTGCAACAACCGCATAGAAAATGATTTCCACTTCCTAAACTAAACTTGATTGGTTTTTTCCTGTAGCCTTGGGTTCTACTAAGCAACACAGTTATGTTGCTAGCAAATATAATTATTGACACTTCACCAAATACACTAACTTTTAACACTGAATGGAGTAAAAAATATTTATTTTGGAAATTGGAAAAAAATCTCAAAACTAACTTCTATTATTATTTACCAATTTCAATAAACGTAGTATTATTTTGTAGGATGGTGATTGGTATATTATATATTTTTTTACCACGGGTAATAAATTAGATAACTGATCATGCCATCCGAGAGATAAATGTAAAATATTATGATTTCAATGCAAAAAAATCTCAATTTCAAATAACACAAACCCAGAAAATCAAATGTTTTATTAGTATATTCATTAGTATATATATATATATATAATATAATATATATATATATATATATATATATATATATATATATATATATATACTAGCAAATATATGCACCCTCCGGGTGCAAGTATTTGAATTTTAATGTAATGAAATTTGTTATAATTTGAAATACTTTTGAAACTAAATAAAAATCCAAATAAAATGATTGAAAACAGAGGGGGTATAATCGAAGAAATAGAACAATTTTGAAACTAAGTCTTCCATCATTTTTCATCACTCCCTCCTTTTTTATTGCTGAATTTTCCTAATTTAACTATTTAGTTAAATTAGGAAGTAAAGAATAAAATTACTGTTATTTCTTTATATTAAAGAATTTCTTTAAGATTTATCCCCGAGTTTGTTGCTCATATTCATTAAGAAAAACAAACAATTAGAAATCAATAATACCAAGCGCATATTTAATAAAATTAAACTTTTAATATCAAAATGCAATTAGCTTTCCTGTTCACACTTTATACCCGCTATTTTGTGCATATATAAATACAATTGCATGTTATTAGAATGTAGATAAAGTCAAAAGTATTAATAAGGTATAACAAATTTTATCAATAACTGAGGTTTAAATAAAAATAAATTCATGGTGGATGTGACGTCAATAACTAAGGGAATGTGACTTGAGTAGTGATTTAGTTTCGGCTTCAGACAGACAAACACACAATCTCCATTATAATAAGATATATATAATCCAAAAGTCCAGAGAAGAAATCTTCCTTACGACACAAGAGTTTTATTTAAAAAACAAACTGTCGCATTTTGAAGGCTCAATGTGTGCTCTGAATGTTAGAGTCACAGAGCAAATATATAAGTAAAAAATAACAAAAGACTTAAAGATTTAGGCATTATAGTCTATTTTAAGCTCCCTGAAATAGACTATAATGCTAAATCTCTTAGTCTTCTAGTTTATCTTTACTTAATATATATATATATTATATATATATATATATATATATATATATATATATACATATATATATATATTATTAAGTTTATTAGTTATAAATCAAGGTAAAGGATAATTGCATGATTAGAGGATACACATACATTATTGTACAGTTAAAATAATGTAAAAAGTAAAGTCGTCAGTGTGGCCTAAAGTCGGTATCAACCAATCAGTGAGGGAGTCTATCCCTTTTTCACTAGCGCTAGACCAAGTAGATTGCTTTAGCGTCTAATGTGGACCGGCATAACCTACCATCAGCTTCCTAACTTTACCACACAGTTCCCTGTGCTACTCATACGCTGAGTTGGCGAGGGCCGGTATCGAACCAGGAACCTTGAGGTTCTTGCCAAATGCTCTTCAGACTGAGCAAAATCGGCTCTAAATAATGTAATAATGATTAAAACATCAATTACGGAAATGTACAGTTAAAATTCTGTGCCTTACATTCTTCTAATACTATATATTTATAATAATACTTAATATTGAATTCATAAACTTTTATTGACAAATATAGTTATTTGCCTAATTATATACTCTATGTATCTTTCTCAGATATCTTCATTCTATGGGTAATTGTATGAATCTCTTGGGTGACTATATATATCATATGCATATAGCCAATCATAAAATGCATAAAACTTACCACACACACCACACACACACACATACACCACACACAACGTATATATATATATATGATATATTATAATTATAAAGAAATTTGAAAAAAACAAGTGTTCCAAAAATAAGATAGATTTATTTATCGACACTTAAACGTTTCGGTTTCTTTAAACCTTCATCAGGATGTATTATGGGTTGAAGAAATGATGGATGTTTTATAGATGACAGAGATTAAAAAATCTTCATAAAATTTTTTATATCTCCTGTCATCTATAAAAGATCCATCAGTTTCTTCACCCCATAAATACTCCTGATGAAAGTTTAAAGAAACCGAAACGTTTACGCGTCAATAAATAAATTCCTTAAATGTTTTACCTCCATCAGTTTTTTCTCTTACGAGATCAAAACCATTACAATTGATACAAAATAAGAATGTTACAGCCTACATCATTGATATATTCAATCACGTAATTCTAATGTTGTGTGCTTTAAGAGAGGCACCAATACCATATTTTATTATTCTATCGGTGTTACGTAGTGCCTTTTTCTTTGACGGTACTAAATAGGTATATGTTGCATACCTCTTTACCGGCACTATATATCTATACGTTATACTTTCTTACGTCTTACTCTGTCGGTCTATTTCTTCTGGCCGGCATATCTTCTAAGGTCTCGTCGTCTTGGGTCTGGTTCTGTTGGGTATCGTTCCTTATCAGAAGCCTTGTACCATTGTTAGCTTTTAGTAATAACAAACAAGACTTCGATTTACGATGATGTTTACTTTATTCGTAGAACCCTAGACCAGTCAAATCACGCAGTGAGCTCATATATTGCTAGCTTCGTTTCTAAGTCCTAACTCTACTGACTAACTGAGTTGCTTACTCCTTAAACCGGAAGGGCTTTCTATTGCCTTCCGATTCTCACGATCATCCCCAGAACGCAAGGTCAGAGTGAGGTCAAACGTGTCACTCACTCTCAAGGCCATCAGCTGTACTGATCGCCATAAGGATTTCTATACTACCTTAAAAAGAATATTAGGGATCCATAATTATGTAACATCGGATCTATAACCTTATTTCATTTATTTTTCAATCAACCATCGTCATTTTGAAGATAAATATAATAAACCTTATATATCATTTTATTATTCTATCTGATCTGAAAAATTGTTTAAGAGGATTTGATCATTTTTTCTAATATTTTCCCGTGCCATAATGTGTAAATAACTATTTTCAAATGTGTTTTGATACAGGTCTCATTATTTCATCTGATCTAAAAAAAATTGTTTTAGAAGATTGGAGACCTTATTTTTCAATGAACCCACATAATTTTGAAGAGAGCTAAAATTGATACCAATTTCATTATCATATCTGATTTAAAAATTTGTTTTAGATGACTGTAATTTTGAATGAGAGAGAATCTACTGACTTTTGAAAAAATAAAATAAATAAAGGTTTCCTTTTTTCTCAATTCCAGCATATTTTCTTTTATTTTTTGTAATAACCAGCCTAAATGTGTGTGTGTGTGTGTGTGTGTGTGTGTGTGTTGTATTTGGGCAGCATCTTTCATTATTACATCAGGAATTAAAATAAAGGCACGTCTCCTGTTTAACAATTTTATTAACAATCTTTTCGAGCTTTCTGGCCATCTTTTTTACATTTGGATGGAATCCGGGGATTATTCCACCGAAGTTTTTATGCCAAGTACTTTCGGCACTTTGAAGTGCCATCATCAGGGGTGATGTGTTTGCGTTTCCAGTTTCTTTCAAGTCCAAATGTAGAAAAAGTTGGCCAGAAAGCTCGAAAAAATTAATAAAATTGTTAAACAGGAGACGTGCATTTTGTTTAATTACACACACACACACACACACACACACCACTCACCACACACACACACCACACACACACACATACATACATATATACATAATAATAAGTATATACATATATATACATTACATATTATATATATACATACATATACATACATATAATATATACATACATACATGCATATTATATACATAATATATATACATACATACATACATATATAATATATATGTATTATATATATATATATATCTATATATATATATATATATTATATATTATATATATATATACATACATAATATATATACATACATATATATATTATATATTTTCATTCAAAATAAATGTTCACCCTGATGAAGGTCGATTCTTCTATGTGTGCGAAATATTTTCAACACACATAAACTGACCGAAACCAACATGTGTAAAGTTGATATCGATTAATGTGATATCGATTAAATTCATTTTATCCATCTACATTTCTTTTCTTTACTCATTTTTCCTCATATATATATATTATATATATTATATATATATATACATACATACATTATATACATACATATACATATACCAACCAACACCTTCGCACGGCCAAATCAATTTTTCATACGGAATTTAACTGTTTTCTTTCACTTAGACAAGTTTTATAGGTTTGGTGTTTTTTATTCAAGAATCCAACGTACGTAGAAGTAAATAAAACGTTAAATGACAATGTGTCATATCTGCTTCAAGCCAAATTAATCAAGTAAGACATTTTGAATACTCCTCAACTCATTACAGTAATTTTATGTTGACTAAATAAGATTGACTTTTATTTCCACAACTTTTGTGCTAAATGATAGCTTATGTTTTCAAGTTGTTCTCCTCTTGAATCTGTTACTGTATTCTTTTTCTTTATCTGTTTTTATTCTTATTGTTAATTAACGTTCTCGTTATATTTTCTCGTTGTTGTGAGATCAATAAGAAATGACTCTCTTTACTTTGTGCTGTAAATTCTGCCCGGTGCATTTCTGGAAAAATCCCTTTGAAATATTGTACTCATTAAGCAATGGTTTTTCTTTATGACAGTTTTTTTATCTCGTTTGTACGGGAGGATGCTGATTGTCTAAATTGTGTGATTTTCTTTTCTTTTCCAAGACAGGGTTGACAAGTGGAAGTTATCCTTAAGTATATCTGTACTTTTCTAGGATTCTTAGAGTGTCGCGAAGAATAAATCCGGTTTTCAGTCCAAGAGGAAATATCTCTCTGAAAAAAAAAAGAGCAGTATAAGTAATCATTTTTCATTATCTCCAGGACCCTTCCGGAGATTCTAGCCAATCAATAATGCAGTTGTCTGGGTGGTCTCGATTGTTCATCTAATTTCCAATTTTACCAGTCTCTTTTCAAACCATTGGGACCCGTTCCAAGAGCACCTAATAAAATTGGTATCTCCACCCTCACGTTCCACAGTGGTTCAGTTCTCTGGCAAGGTCTAAGTATTTGTCAATTCTTTTTTATTTCTTCATTTTTACTCTGTGGATGACCAGTTTTCTTTGTTAATTAAGACTAGGTCTTGTCTTCTGGTCGGGATTAGGAGATCCGTTTGTATCTCAAATTCCCATAGAAGTTTATGCATCTCATTCAGTAGAACTGATTTCGGTTATGCATATACCATTAGGTATTATGGTCAAAATTTGATTTCTTGCACAATTCCCAGTGGAATTTCTACCCAAGCTTGCTTAGTCTTGTTCTCTAGTTTCAGCATAGCCTTATTATGTGATTAACCATTTAATTTCTATTTCCACACATCCCGCACTTGCTATTTGTTACGTCTTAGCTAATTTCGCTTTATATATAATTAGTCCTTATGGCATAATTTTGTACTGTTATATTAGAGATTATGTTTCTTTCTTATATTTCAATTATTTAAAATTTCGTGTCCAAGCTCAACCAAGAGATACACTTGAAATACAAACGGATCACCTTATCCCATCCAGAAGACCAGATATAGTATTTATTAACAAGAAGAAGGGAACTTGTCAACTAGTGAATTATGACGTACCGGTGGATTACAGGGTAAAAATGAAAGAAAGCAAGAAAATGGAAGAATATTTAGTCATTGTCAGAGAACTTAAAAAACTATGGAAAATGAGGTTGAAATAATAATAATAATAATAATAATAATAATAATAATAATAATACTCTTGTTCGTTAATCTTCCGATCGTTATCATCTTGCAACACCCTTTTGCAAAAATGTAAATCTTGATTATCTGTCGAATTCTTATTTCTTATGAGTGTTGTCACCTCAGCTAAATAATGGACCCATTCCGTTTTTATCATAAAGAAAGAAAGGTGAAAAAAAGGACTATCTACACAGAAAAATATAATAAGATCATAGGGTGAAGATGAAAGAAAACAAAAAAATATTAGACAAATACCTAGACCTTGACAGAGAATTGAAAAAACTGTGGTATATGAGGGTGAAAGTGATACCTATTGTTGTTGGCGCACTTTCGAGTGAAAATGAAAGAAAGCGAAAAGATAGACAAATACTTAAACCTTGTCAGAGAACTGAGGAAACTTTGGAACAGGAAGGTGAAGTTCGTACCAATTCTAATTGGTGCCATTGGAACGATCCCCAATTCTCTGGAAAATAATTTGGGTGAATTGGAAATCACAAAAAGAATCGATACCATCCAAACTACAACACTGTTGGGATCAGCTAGAATACTCAGAAGAGTCCTGGAGACCTGAAGAGACTTGCTGTCTCCAGTAAACCACCGGCTACGGCAAGTGTAAAAAACTCAATAATAATAAAAATAATTGTGTTTTATGTGTTTGTACTAACCCACAAGATGATCGCCATCACCGATATAGTAGTCATCGAAGACTATGCTACACATCCAGATGAGTTTTCCTACAAATTCTTATTAGAAAAAAAAACATTTATCCATTTTGGACTTGATAGCCAATAAATTTCACTCAAATAGGAAACAATTTTGACTGGCGCATCCACGATTCTGTAATTATGATTTCTTGTTTTTCTCGGTATAAGTAATGTGCGTTAATGTGGATGAGGATATATATATATATTTATCAGTTTATACGCATAAGAAAATTGGAACAGCAATGAATTTGATACAATATAGAAAAATAGGAACATAGTTGCTGATGGAATTTTCAATCGATATTCAAATAAATTCTAATAAAGAAAATTATTATCCTAATGGAATTCTAATGTCAACCACAAGAAAACAGGAAAGAAATATTGTATATATATATAATATATATATATATATATATATATATATATATATATGGAAAATTCATATCATATGAAGTAAACTAGGACGAGCTGTGTTCAAAAAGAGTAGATACTGAATACAAAGTTAGCAACAGTGAAGTGAAATAAATATCAATTTTCTTCAACATAGTCTTCTTGACATTTGTTACACTGATTCCAGAGAGTTTTTGATTGGTCGAAACACTTATAAAACCTCACTTTAATACAACTGTGCGGTCGAATTTCTTTTAATGTTCTCTAACTCCTAAAATCTTACCCTTGAAAATTTTCAGTTTTGTAAAAAGAAAAAAAGAAAAAAAAAGAAAAAGAAAAAGAAAAAAGAAAAAAAGAAAGAAAAAGAAAATGAAAAAGAAAGTAAAAGAAAAAGAAAAAGAAAAGCAGGTAAAAGAAAATAAGGTTGTTAGTTTCAGTGTGGTGCCATTGCATCAATTTGATTGTCCCTCATATATTAAAAAAATGGTATGAACATCATACTGAACAAGTATAACACTCTCTTATGTTACCCAAACAAGGATAAAGGATCTAGTCTGCCCTACTATTTACCCACAGCTAGGAGGAGAATAAATGGATTCATGACTTATTTTGTAAATAGTTGGTAATGCTCTTGACAACAAAGTAGACATAGTAGTCCAGATGGTTTAAATAAAAAATGCTTGGAGACTACATTGGGGATGACATGATAACTCTCAGCTAGTTACTCTTGGATCATGTAAACCAAACAGTCCAACTGAAACATGTAGGCCATTCTTTGGGTGCCCTTCTTAATCCAAGACTTAATCTTTGTCTCTAGAATATAGGTAATGACATTGAGGTCCTTCGGGAAAAAGTGAGGTAACATGGAATTGTCTTCATTGATCTGGCCCTACAACCACCTCTCATCCCACCCAGGACCAATACAGTTGATGTAAACTTGGAGTACATCAGCATAGTTACCTCTTTGTTGTCTGCTCATTGTTCCTGTTCACGGCCACATAAAAAGTAGATGAGTATTTCCACATAGCAGCTACAAGAAATAGGACAGAACCTGATATATATATATATATATATATATATATATATATATATATATATATATATATATATATATATATAGATAAATATATAAAGGTTTTACATATCTATTCATTAGGTGACAAAGGAACATTCACAACCATATTGGTTTCATGCGATGCAATCAACAGGTGAAGATGTTTCAAATGTCATTTGAAACATCTTCACCTGATGATTGTATCTATTTATTAGGTGACAAAGGAAAATTCACAACCATATTGGTTTCATGCGATGCAATCATCAGGTGAAGATGTTTCAAATGTCATTTGAAACATCTTCACCTGATGATTGTATCTATTTATTAGGTGACAAAGGAAAATTCACAACCATATTGGTTTCATGCGATGCAATCATCAGGTGAAGATGTTTCAAATGTCATTTGAAACATCTTCACCTGATGATGTATCGCATGAAACCAATATGGTTGTGAATTTTCCTTTGTCACCTAATAAATAGATATGTAAAACCTTTATATATTTATCTTATTATAAAATAAGTAAAACCTTTATATATTTATCTTATTATATCAAATAACAGCTCTATTTTATATTGAGCACTCTACCAATAATACTGCCTTTCGTACGCCATTCCAGCAAAAGCTGAAACAGTGACCATCTCACACTATATATATATATATATATATATATATATATATATAGAGAGAGAGAGAGAGAGAGAGAGAGAGGCGCGTTGGCTAGTGGTTAGAGTCGTGGAAAATGGACTCGACAATTCTTTAATTCCTAGACGAGGCTGTCGGCATTTCACATTGTGCTAATACTCTTCGGAAAGGTATAAATCCATATATTCTCCCTCCAGTAATGGTTTAAATAGTAGGGCAGACTGGGCTCTTCAGCCTTGGGTAGGTAACCAGTCTAGGAGAGGGATAACTCTGAATTCAAAATTCCTGAGGTCGGTCGTTGATTGGGTTTGTGGCAATTCTTTCCTATCGACTGTGCCAAAAAGTGTGGATGGTCAAACACAAGCCTTCACCACTATAAACAAATCACTGTGTGGATGTTCATTTATGAACACTCATACGTCAAAATCGTCGGGAGAGTCCATCATATTTCAATCATTTGGCTTTTTCAAATCTGATTTTAGCGTTACTGATTTAATCAAAATAACTTTTTCGATTCGGCGTTAAATGACCCGAAGAGGCTTGATATGCCGTAAAACAAACAAACAAACAAACAAATAAACAAACTGAGCAAGTTCAACCTGGCGGGACCGGGGCTAATAATTTACCAAACCTTTCTTAGTGAAGTGAACTCTTAATGGCCTCTTCCACGAAATCACTGACCATTATATCACGTGACGAACCTCACAAATTACTCACAATATTTCGGCTGTTTTACTCTCTAACCTTCTTCGGGTGTCTAATGTCTTAAATAAAAAATCTAACAAACCATGCTTAGTTTGGAAAGATAGCAGACACATTGGAGATGACTCTGGATTCAAACCAGCTGTACACCGCTTAATACTTTAAGTAGTGGAGGAATTACGTAAATACATTTCTACTGCTACTAGATTGTTTGGAGCTAGTGACACGAGATCAAATCCTGCATGATGCTAGTTGCACTTCACATAGTGCTAATACTTTTGCGAAAGGTATGCACCTAATTATTCTCCCCCAAGCTATGGGTAAATAGTAGGGAAAACTGGAATCTTTAAACTTCGTATGGCAAAGGGTTTAAGAAAAAGAAAACCCTGATTCTAATCCTGTTCAACTTAAAAATTTGAATTGAAAAAAAAAGCTTAAAGATTGAAATTGTGTCGTGCGGATGGCATGGTAAATATATACCTACTTTTGCTATATTTATTGACCAATATCTCCGCACGAGCAGGATGTGACACAAGGTCAATTTCTTAAGCGGTGTTTTAACAGGTTTGAAATCAGAATTTTCCTTCTCCTAGACTGGGTATCTAGCCATGGTTAAGGGGCACAGCCTGCTTTCAAACATAGCTGGAGGGAACTTTTGGATTCATACCTTTCCCAAGGATATTAGCACCATGTGAAATGCAAACAGCTTCGTCGAGGAATTGAACTCAGGTCGACGATTCCATTTCCTACGACTCTAACCATTAGCCCACCCTTTACTATATGGTCTCTCATCTGTTGTCTGGGGTTGTAGAATACAACGAATTCACCTCTGCAGTGAGGTAAGACTCCATCCAATGGGGCAAATTGGTGGATGTTGGTGGCAACTCTTAATGCTGAGCATTCTGGGACCCCGGTACTAAGGTGTCCCGGGACTTACAACACTCCAATTGGCTGTTCATGCCAAGCGCTAGCCACTATATGCTTGCTCCAACCTTATTCTTCAAATTGTTCTTATGACAGATAACTGCCCTTTTAATATAATATATATATATATATATATAATATATATATATATATATACCAACCCCTCCACACGAGCAAGATGTGACACAAGGTCAATTTCTTAAGCGGAGTTCAACAGGTTTGAATTCAGAGTTTTCCTTATCCTAGACTGGTTGCCTAACCAAGGTTAGAGAGCCCAGTCTGCCCTACTATTTACCCATACCTGGAGGGAGAGTAGGATTGTTACCTTTCCCAGGGGTATTAGCGCTAAGTAAAATGCAATTACCACATCCATGATTTGAACTCGGGGTGACGAGTCCATTTCCCATGACTTACACCACGCGCTTCCATTACTTTTTCATTTTTACTATATAGTAGCAAGAATGCGTTGGCTGAGTGTTAACCGCCATTTATTAATACATATGAAGTTAATGAAAAATGATCTCCACCAATTTGAAGAATTTGATAACTTGAAACAGAAACTTTTATCAAAATAACATGATTCGGCCTTAAATGGCCCGAAAAGAGTTGATATGCCGTAAAATAATCAAACAAACAAATGGAACGAGCTCAATGCTGTTTAAACTACAGTGATCTGACGGGAATGGATCCTTAAATATTTGCTTACCTTAAACCACTCACAACGGCTATCCCACCACTGCAATCCTACCGTAAATCACTGGCAGTGGATCTCGCACCTGTCACTTGTTTACACTGCAGCACCCATACGTAAAGACCCCTGTCATCTTTTTTTTGTCTGAGGTGAATATATATATATTCACCAACCCTCCGCACGAGCAGGATGTGACACAGATCAATTTCTTAAGTGGAGTTTAACAGGTTTGAATTCAGTTTTCCTTCTCCTAGACCGGTTGCCTAACGAGGGTTAAATAGCCCAGTCTGTCCTACTATTTACCCCATAGTTAGAGGGACAGTAGGAATCATACACTTCCCAAGTATATTAGCGCTAAGTGAAATGCAATTAGCACATCCAGGATTTAAACTCGAGGCGACGAGTCCATTTCCCATGACTTTAACCATTACAACACGCGCTTCCTACTTACTGAGGTGAATATAAAGTGGACTTTGAAATATCTCATCATGCAGTTAAAAATACTGCGAAAATTTGCCACAGCCGTGAGGGAAAATTTGGTCGATAAAGAGTTAAATAATAATCTACCAAACCTTACTTAGTTTGGCAAAAGGCCATAGATCTAACTCTCAATGGCCACTCACACGAATTCGCTGACCATTATATCACGTGAGGGTGCCTCTTCAGAATTTCCAGGTCATTAATTATGCAGACATTTCTTTTGAATTTCCTTTTCAGATTTCTATGTTATTTTGGGCAGCATCATTTTTCCCCGTTTTTTTTTTCTAATTTTAGTCTTTGGATTAACCTTTTGAAATCTGCAGGTGCATTTGCCGCAAGCTAATCTCTGGCAACCGTCTTGCGAAAACATATAAACAAACTGTGTGTTTAAAATGATTTCACTTAGTATGGAAACTATATATATATATATATATATATATATATATATATATATATATAAAAATAAAATAATATATAAAGGTTTTACCTATCTATTTATTAGGTGACAAAGGAACATTCACGACTATATTGGTTTCATGCGAGGCAATCGTCAGGTGAAGATGTTGCAAATGCATTTGTAACATCTTCACCTGACGATTGCCTCGCATGAAACCAATATGGTCGTGAATGTTCCTTTGTCACCAAATAAATAGATATTTAAAACATTTATATATTTATTTTATTATATTATATAACAGCTCTATCTTATATTGAGCACTCTACCAATAATACTGCCTTTGGTAGACCGTTCCAGCAAAAGCTGAAACAGTGACCATCCCACACACACACACTATATATATATATATATATATATATATATATATATATATATATATATATATATATATATATAAGTAATTGGTAATTTGCTTGAAGCATTGTTAAGTATGTTATAAAATATTAAAATTCGAAGGCAATACAATGCGTATAAAAAATAATTTTGTCTTTATTTTTTATACGCATTGTATTGCCTTCGAATTTTAATATTTTATAATATATATATATATATTAGCTTATTCATAGTCAAAACTATCAAACAGTATTTTAATTTACACTTCTTAAACGTATCCGACTAATTTACACATTTTAATTGTTATATTCACAATGTTTCAGCTGCTGTATCCTACAGTCATCATCCACGAGAGGCACCTGCGAAGGCTTTGCCATGTCAGGAGGATGGACAAAGGCCGCATCCCCACAGACCTACAGTATGGCGAATTAGTAGAAGGTTCCCGACCGATAAGGAGACCACGCCTGTGCTTTAAAGATGTCTGCAAGAAGGACATGAAGACATACCAAAACAACACCAACACATGGGAGGTTGGTGCCGAAAACTGAGCAGCGTGGCGCCTCCTTGTCAAACAAGGCACGAAAAAAGTGAAAAGGAGAGGAAAGAAACCGCCACAGAAAAGAGAACAAGAAGGAAGAAGAGACAACAGCTGCTCCAGCAAGTATCACTTTTTGTTTGTAGTCACTACACCAGAGATTGCCATTTAAAAATTGGCCTGTTCAGCCATTCGCGTAGATGCAGTAAAGAAAAAATGAACATTACGCCATCGTCTTTAGCAGAAGGAAGAATGCCAACAATCCTACAGTCATAAACAGTTCCCTTTTGTTGAAAAATGATTCTCCTGATATTAGTTAATTTATTCACAACATTTCGGCTGTTGTATCCTCCAACATTCTTCAGATGTTCTTTAACATTATATTCCAGTATTTTGGTTGCTGTATTTCCCAGTCTCTTCAGTTGTCTTTTATTTAAGACTAGCAGCGGCTACTCGTCATCGCCTGTGTAGAGGGGCACCATTTTAAGTTAGTCCCCCAGATCCATTATTACTGAATCGTGAGTTGAATCCTCGTGGGATGGCCTATTTAAATCGCTATGTAAAAAATAGACCTTGCATTGAGCCAGCTACTCTGAAAAGAAATGTTAATGTCTACTATGTAAAATATCAAATGAAAAAGAAATCCATGCTGTTATCATTTGAATTTTATCTTTTAATTATCTTTACGAATATAAATCAAATCTTCATTACTTTTGCTCAAAAACTAAGCCCTAGTGATATTTAATTTTATATATATATGTCGCAAAATGTCTACATACTGAATAATTATTTGTATGAGTCCCAACTTATAAAATAATTAGAAGATGATTTTTAACAATCGGAAACTCGTATTGCGCGCACCGAAATATACAGGAAATATCAAACAACTTTGCGGATCTTTTTTATTATAAAATATTTACTTTCCCCTCCCCCTCTCTCTCTCTCTCTCTCAATATATATATATATATATATATATATATATATATATATATATATATATATAAAAGTAATTGGTAATTTGCTTGAAGCATTGTTAAGTATGTTATAATGTATTAATTTGAAAGCAATTACAATGCAAGTAAAAAATAAAAACAAAAAGATGTTATTTTTTGTGTCCTATCGATTTCAAAGTAAAACTTTATCTTCAGAGACGATTTTCGGAAATGGATTTCCATTTCCGAAAATCGTCTCTGAAGATAAAGTTTTACTTTGAAATCGATAGGACACAAAAAATAACATCTTTTTGTTTTTATTTTTTACTTGCATTGTAATTGCTTTCAAATTAATACATTATATATATATATATATATATATATATATATATATATATATATATATATATACGATGGCAGCAAACTCGTGTTCGAGTATTGCCATTGCTTGATATAAAACAAATAAAAATAAAAGTAAGTTCAGAAGTTCAAAGAATACAACGATGAGCTTCAACAAGTTCAACGGTGAGCTGCGCGAATGTGGCTTTTTAGTCCAGCTAAAGTCTTGCACATCTTCCCACATTCCCAAGTTATTCCAGGAGCACAGGGTATTTTATTGGTCCATTTTGGCGATGCACAGTTTGGTGACTCATCAGGCCAGCTCTGCTCAGACACGGCCTTCCGCATTGTTCATAGTAGACCAATTTGAAGCCCCTGGTCGTCTACGGTTTTATTAACGTTTCCCTTGCGAACATCTCGCTTTAACCGTTCATGTTGCCTACGGTTGGTCACAAATTTATATGTGCCTTCCTGCAAAGTTTTTCTCCACTGCCCACGGTCCAAAGCGTTACTCTCCGAGGTTTTCTCGTCGATGCTACACATAGAAAGTTGTTTAGGAAGTCGCACATCGTCCATCCTTACTGAATATATATATATATATATATATATATATATATATATATATATATAATAAGTAATCCACAGAAACGAGTTTCGAGGTATCATCTCTCATCAGTGGTTATACATTAACAGCTACACCTGACGGGTTTGAGACCCGAATAAACTTTCGTTCGCCAAGCCTCTTACCCGTGCGGCCAGAGGCAGCTGTCAAATATAGGAGAATATTTAATTGCTACATTTCTAAGCGGAAATGAATTAATTAGAGTCCTCAATTTTTTGTAAAAAAAGCGAGGGTTATATATATATATATATATATATATATATATAATATTGATTTATATATATATATTATATATATATATATTGATTATAATATATAATCTATTTGAAATTTAAAAGGAAAATGGTTTGTTTTATTGTTTTTGAATTTTGCATCAATCCTAATATGTAATTATTATATGATGTTTTAATATATAATTAATATAATATTTAATCTATTTAAAGTTTAAAAGAAAAAGAGAAAAAAGTACTCATAAAAGATATTTTCTTTAAAAAAAAATTATTTATTTTTTCTATCAATACTAATACATAATTTAAGATAATCTTTTATTTACTTATTTACTATAAAAAAAAATTAAATTAGAGGACAAAGGGGAAAAAAAGGAAAAAAAAAGAGAAATAACATCAAAAAAAAAAAAAAAAAGAGAGGGAGAAGGAAAAGAAATGAAAGGGGAAAGCGAAACAAAAGCTAAGTATGTAAATTTTTCTATTAACGGTTTTTATTTATTTATTCATTTTTTATTTTGAATTTTGACATGTCTACACAGTGGCAACATAGTTGCAACATTTGACCGAATGACAGCCGATATTAAGAATATTCGTTCTCCACAAACTTTAAAAAAAAAAGAAAAAAAAAAGAGAGAAATAAGAAATTACAGTTTTCGCCCATTCTATTCATAAAGGAGGAGAAGAAGAAAGAGACGAAAAAAGGAGAGGAAAAGGAATAAGAAGAGAAATTATAACCACACAGATAAAAACATAAGCACGTCATTTCTGAAAATAAACTCTGATGATGAAGCTCTTGCTTCGAAATCGATAAGACATGAAAAAACATCTTTTTGTCTTTATTTTTATACGCATTGTATTGCCTTCGTATTTTAATATTTTATATATATATATAATATATATATATTATATATATATATATATTATATATAAAGGGAAATAAAAATGATTGTATTAGAACGTTTACTAATAGACATACTTATGATTTTAATCAAATACTTTTGGTTATATATAAACCACAAAGCATTGATATACCATCAAACAAATAAACAACTCCAAACCGCAAATGTAACTGTAAGAAACGCAAAAATACTGTGGTTCCTGTTTATAACTTTATTACAATCTCTCAACTGTTTGTGCTTCAGCTATGCATGTTGCGAATAAAACTGATTTACTGATCGATCTTAGATCACTGAATTGGAACAATTCAAATTGATAAAAAACGAACGAGTGGAATAATAAGACAACGGAAGTCGAGCAGAATAGGGAGAAGTAAAATAGAATGTTAAGAAAACATAAAAGTCAACGAAAGCACGCATGCGCACAATTAATGGTGATTTACATTTATTGTATTTAAGATTAAGACAGCTTATTTTTTTCTTTATTCCATCTTCTTTCTTCTCTTCTTTTTTCTTTCTTTCTTCTTTCTTTCTTTCGTTCTTCATTCTTGCTTCTTCTTTTCTTTCTTTTCTTTCTTTTTTAAGTTCTTATTTCTTTCATCTTTCTGTCTTTCGTTCTTTCATCTTCTTTCCTTCTTTTCTATTTTCTTTCTTTCTTTCGTTTTTCTTTCTTATTTCTTTCATCTTCATATATTTCCTTCTTTCATCTTCTTTCCTTCTTTCTTTCTTTTTCTTTTTTCCTTCTTTCTTTCTTTCTTCTATTTTTCTTTCTTTTCTTTCTTTCCTACTTTCTGATTTCTTTCATCTTTATATATTTCCTTCTTTCATCTTCTTTCCTTCTTTCTTTCTTTTTCTTTTTTCCTTCTTTCTTTCTTTCTTCTATTTTTCTTTCTTTTCTTTCTTTCCTACTTTCTGATTTCTTTCATCTTTATATATTTCCTTCTTTCATCTTCTTTCCTTCTTTCTTTCTTTTTTCTTTTTCCTTCTTTCTTTCTTTCTTTCTTCTATTTTCTTTCTTTTCTTTCTTTCCTACTTTCTTATTTCTTTCATCTTATATATTTCCTTCTTTCATCTTCTTTCTTTCTTTTTTCTTTTCTTTCTTTTCTTTCCTCTATTTTTTCTTTCTTTTCTTTCTTTCCTACTTTCTGATTTCTTCATCTTTATATATTTCCTTTTTCATCTTCTTTCCTTCTTTCTTTCTTTTTTCTTTTTTCCTTCTTTCTTTCTTTCTTCTATTTTTTCTTTCTTTTCTTTCTTTCCTACTTTCTTATTTCTTTCATCTTTATATATTTCCTTCTTTCATCTTCTTTCCTTCTTTCTTTCTTTTTCTTTTTTCCTTCTTTCTTTCTTTCTTCTCCTATTTTTTCTTTCTTATCTTTCTTTCTTACTTTCTTATTTCTTTCATCTTTCTGTATTTCGTTCTTTCATCTTCTTTCTTTCTTTTCATTCTTTCTTTTTTTTCTTTTTTACTGTCTTTCCTTCTTTCTTTCTTCTTCTTTCTTTTTTTCTTCCGTTCTTTTCTTTCTTTCTTTCTTTCTTTCTTTCTTATTTCTTTTTTCTTCGTTCTTCGGTCTTCGGTCTTTCTTCATTCTTTTTCTATCTATCTTTCTTTTTTTTTCTTTCTTTCTTTTTTTCCAGATTACATAACTGTCTTCTAAGTAATAAACATTTCTCAGTTGACAACGGATAATGGGGCGTCATTTCGGAGAAATTCAACACTGCTTACCATTAAAAATATTCCAAGTGTATACATAAACATTTCTCACTTTACGTCACTATTTTTTTTATAAACAGATTTGGAAAATATGAATCCATATATTTTCTTAATTCTTTGTAAGTTGAATTAAGTCTAATATTAAAAGATTTGTTATTCTTTTAACAGCATATCAAGTCCTTATCATTTGTTTATACTGTTATTAGATTCATTTCTGAATGTTTGAACACAATCGTATGTATAAGTGGAATGTTGCATTGCATTTCTTTTTAAAATAGTACTTTTTTATTTGACTATTATCATTTATTTACACACAGTTATATGCTATCAAATATTCCTATCTAATATAAATAATTTGTACATAGTTGTATGGTTTAGCTCAGTCGGTAGAGCGTTCGGCTAGAAATCACAAGGTTCCTAGTTCGATACCAGTCCTCGCCAACTCAGCGTTATGAGTAGCACAGGAATCTGTGCGGTAAAGTAAGGAGCTGATGGTAGGTGTGGTGCTCCGCCTCAGTTGCAAAAACAATCTCCTTGGTCTAGAGCTAGTGAAAAGGGGATAGACTCCCTCGCCGATTGGCTGATACCGATATTAGGCCGCCCCGACGACTTTACTTTACTGTATGGTTTCAAGTATTTCATTCTAATACGAATAATTCATACACAATAATATAGTTTAAAGTAACTCATGATCAGGTTGCGCTGACAGCACGGATACCCATGAGTTTCTCTCGCCACTTATCCCTATAGGTCATAGTCCATGACATTCAGAATCTGCACGAAATCGCTTGATGTAGGTTTTTGCTGGTTAGCTTATAGCTGTGTGTCCAAGTGTAGGTGTCCAGAGGATAACGTCGACAATGAGTTCGTCCTTGCTTCTCCAGCAGTGTCCAACATGTCTTAGTGATTTGTTTGCTCACATTTATATGGCTTCAAATTCTCCTACCTAGTCATAAAAATTGAAAGCAATTATAAGATTTCAAGTAACTAATAATAAAGTTTAGTTAATTATAATTTCAAGCAACTATTCTTAATTCAACTACTTTTGTACAGTTATATGGTTTCCCGTATTCCGATCCATTGCTAATAATTTTATAATATAGTCATTTGGCCCATAGATGGGACCCTAATTGGTACTACCACTACGGACCTGGAAGTAATGGCAATGAAATATTGACTTCATGCTCCCCAGAAATCAAGAACTGGACGCAATTTAGCGTAATAATCAAGTTGGGATTATTTACCTTGCTTGCCACAGTTTTCCATTAAGCAGCTAGGTGTCGTTGCGACTGGTAGTATATAGAGGCAGTAGCATCAAAATCAAATCCTCTTTTCTCTTAGACTCTACAGCCGTCAGAGGGAACCCACCAGTTTTGTCTTTTATCCTTTACGACAGGAGGCTTTACACCCAGGCATTCCGTGTACCTGTTACATGAGAGCCTCTCCAAACCAGTAAGTGACGACCTTTATTCTCTATTCATATCCTCAAGATAATCTACAACGATTCTTTTCCTATTAAAACATTTATTCTATACACATAAATTCGTTGTATTCTTCTGTCCTGTTTTGTATTATTTCTGATGATTTTACTCGGAAAATAAAGTCTGTTATCAGTTTACTCACACACACACACACACACACACACACACACACACACACACATATATATATATATATATATATATATATATATATATAATATATACATGATAATCACTATTATTAAAGAGGATCAGTTACAGGTATACAATGAAAGCACTTTTTACTGTTATTACTTCCTGTGCTGTAGTTGAATGTAATGTATGTTTCCCAAGTGTTTATTGACTCAAGTACTTGTCAATATAGACCTATGTTAACAAGACATACAAAGACTCTCACTTCCAAGTGTATGTTCATTTTAAATACCTGATAATCACTATTATTAGAGAGCATCAGTTACTTTAAACCATATCATTTTGTTTAAAAATTGTCAATATAGACAAAGTCGGGAGAAAGTTACTTTCTGTTTTTGCGTGTATGTACGTTCAGGTAAACTAATAACATAGAATAAAAGTAAAAGACAAAAAAGTGGACAATCGTCACAAACGTAAACAGCACAGTTGGCGGGAATTAGAATATGCCGACTGCCACCTCTGCATAGGTGTAATACCTTCATCTTTTAAAAGGGGTATAAGACTAATTTGCATCCGCTGAATTAAGTGCCTTGACAAGAGAGATTGGTATATAGACATAGATAAGACATAGAAAAGAGACATAGATAGATAGATAGATATGAAAAGGCTGAGATAGTTTTATGGGGTTCCCGGTGGCGCAGGAGTTAACGGGCTGAACTGCGATATCCTTGTAAGTGAGATCGAACTCCAGTTGCGCTATTTCATTCACTTTTGGACTAATACCATTGGGAAAGGTATGATGCAGCAGCAATGGATTGAATGGTACCACTACTGTTCTGCGAGAATGGCTTTGGGACTAAATAACTCTCATTGGTTGATATACCATTAAACAAAGAAATTGAACCAAAACAAACCAATCAAACCACGGAACATAAAGCTTTTCGCTGAATAGAAAAACTTTTACTAAATATGTGTTCAAAACTTATTTTGGACACCAGTCAATGGTTTCAGAGATAAAGTTCACATGAATAAAAAAAATTAAAAAAAAACTCTAATAACAAATGCATATATCAGTATATCAGCGTGTTACATTTTTCAGCTTTGCTTATAGAGACCGTAACCCAACATATCGTACCATTTAGGAATCAGGCCGACTCTCTGAGCAACTTAAAAACATTCCGGCCCGAATCCTGACCCGCAATCTTGATATTTTGGATTCCCAAGTTTTAATTACTACGATTGTTTTCGTCTGGTGTTTTTTTTTCGTGATATTTTGCGACGAAATTTTCTGTACCATAACAGTTTTTTTTTAAAACTTGGAAATAAATTTGGTAATAACCGAAATTAACCGAAGAATCCAGCAAAAGTCACAGCATGAAACGGGAAAACCAAAAATGTTGTTTATCATGCAGCTTTGCCATAAGTTTCAAATTGACAAATTATATCAATGTTTAGTGAAAACTGTTAATTGGTTGAAAAATATTGCTCAAGTTTAATAGAATTTGATATTTGATCAATGTATGAAGTGTCATTGTTATACCGAAGGTCCAATTAAGTGCCCTTCGCAGGAGGTAGCTTATTTGCCGCCCGGTAGGACGGCTTTTAAGCTAGTAAATAAATAAATATAAAAATAATAACGGGAAGAATTAATCTTAAGATAAGAAAGGAAGGAAGGAAGGAAGGAAAAATAAGACAAGGAATGAATAGAAACAAATAAATGAAAAGAAATAAAAAGAAGTAAACGTCATGAATATAAAGAATGGAAGCCAGGAGTGAATGAATGAAGAGAAAGAAAATGGCGACTTTCATGATTGGCCCTCACCAGCGGGAAATCTAATGATTTGAAAGCCGATAAATGGCTACAGGCAATCAATCGAACGGCCCATGCCTCCGCCGGGCTTATGGCAGGTCTGGTTGCATATTACTTTTATTGTCCTAACGATAACACAATTCCGTAACGTGTTACGAAGCACACAAGCCCGGAGTGAAATATTCCAGGACTTATTGGTCTGAACTCTCACAGCTCCCAGTTATGTAAATGAGCTGATGTTGCTGTTAATGTGTTGTAGTGTATAGTCCATCATCCCTTCCGCCCTGTCGGCTGGGACAGAAGAATACGCTAACTAACAAAAATCCTCCTAATGGAGCCACCTGTTGACCCTGGGTGACAAGCTGTGATGCTTAAAGATTGAATCCTGGTGACTGAGCAGTCCATGATATACAACACTATACTTTGGTCTTTACTTTGTCTAGACAGGCGGTCGGAGAGGCCACATCCGATCAATCAGTTGGTCATGTCAAGCCCTAGCACCAATATGAGTGTCCTGACCCTATTGCCTTAATAGCAAACCTCAAAATGATTTTTATCATATGTGCGCTAGTAGGCGGTCGTTGAGGTATTAGTCTCCTAGGTATGACGGTAAACTGGAGCTCTGGGGAGTTTAGTGTACACATTCATCACCATTACTTCCAGGTCCACTCTGCCCCGGGATGACAGTATCTATTAGGGTTCAATATGATTTCAATAGATCAAAAATGATTCTTTTTATTATCAAATATGTTTGTACAAATAATACCCAACAAGAATGAATAAAAATAAACGTCTTCGGCATAAAATTACACAAGGGTTGATTTGCCGTAGAAATCAACCAACCAGCCAACCATCATCCTTTCTTTTGGACTAAGCTCATTGGCAGAGCTTTCGTTTAGTGGATACATGTTCGTAAGTTTCTTAAGAGAAAATATCCAGTAAGCGCACCGTGGATTCTGAAGATAAGTAGGTGGGTTATATTATCCTTTTGTCGTTTGTCTTGATGGAGTGTAAAATGCGCCAACTGTACCACATGCCGAGAATTAAGACTTCAAAGTGGTGTGTCCTCAGTAGGACATTAAACTGCACCAGGTAGTAAGGCTCAAGTTCTGGAAATCTAGGTGTGTGGAGTATCTTTTCATTGCCATCACTTTCAGGTCCACTTTGACCCGGAGTGGTAGTACATGTTAGGGTCCAATCAAAGGGTCACATATATTCGTTTAAAATGGTTGTTACTTGAAACAATATAACTAAGTGAAAATTATTTTAATTAAAAATACTTACTTGAGGCTATTATGAATTCTAATTAAGAATGATAATAAATCCTTAAATTTGATTAAGGATACTAACTATTTGATTATAAATCATTCATTTTAATTAAGAATAAACATTACTTCATAATCATTATTAATTAAAATTAATGATTTGTTAATTAGGAACAATATTTAAGAATGAATCATATAGAATGATAATTCCTGGAATTTTAAGTGAGAATTATAATTCTGATAATGAATAATTACTTGAAGCTATAATTGTTTACAAAGAATAATCAAACTGGAAACACAATTTCGTTGAATTGTTTTTGACTATTTTTTAACCATTGAAAAGTGACCAGTTTTTCTATATAATGTTAACTTTTTGAGCTACGGGATACCCTCGATTTTCTTCAAAAAATGTAAAAATACAGCATCTAACAAATTTTTGCTCAATTTATGGAATGTTTGAAAAATGTATTTATAATGGGAAATAATAAAATATTACATTGGACATCCCAAATTTTGTTGAGTTAGATCTGAGAGTTGCTTTTGAAAAACTTTTAGACTCTGAACACAAAAGTTATTTTTTTCTATTACATCAACTTTTGAACTGGGCGGGTTCATATGGAGGATAAGCTGTTGCCCCATGCAGCAACCCCCCCCCCTGCACACTGCCGCTGTGATCCAAAGGAAAGGTAAGGTATCAATGCGGTTTGGCAACGGTAGTGGCGCAGGATTTGATGGGTAGCACTGGATTTCAGCATCACGCCACCTTAGGGACTTCGGCTCCTGGTTTGTTTTCGGCGTTTTGTGTTCGACTTTCCGTTGACTTTGATGGGTTGCCGACCAAGGCTAAAGATCCCCTTTCAACCCATTTGGGGATCTATGCGAGTAGCAAGTGTCGTAATCCGACTGTTGGTGTTCCTTAAGACTAACTACTACTACTACTACTACTACTAATAATAATAATGTAGAGATTGCACATAAGAATACCTGGACATGACTAACAAAGCAAAAGCTCAAGAAAGAAACCTATTCTCTTTTGATAACCGCTCAAAAATGCAAGCAGGAGAAGGAGTCTCCGCGGCGTAGTAGCTAACGTGCGGGACTGCAATATTTTATGAAGTGAATTCGAAATCCAGTCACGCCTTTACGTTTACTTTCAAACCTTTGGGTAAGATATGAAACCCTTTATTCCCCCCTCAGCTATGGGTTAAATAGTACCACTACTGTTCTTCTACAAGGATGGCTTGCGTATTAAATAACCCATAAAGTTGATATTCCATTAAACAAAGAAATCAAAATAAACCAAACAAAATAATGCCGAAAGCATCAATTATATGAAAGCGATAATTGGTAATGCCCAACAGAATAGCAAATGCAGGTTGTTTGGAGACAGAGATGAAACGGTTAATTACATTATGAGCGAAAGCAGCTAAAACTAGCACAAACGGAGTACACTTGGCACGACTGGGTGGGAAAGGTGATCCACTGGGAATTGTGCTATGGATTAAAATTTGATCTTACTAACAGATAGTATATTTACAAACCAGAATATCTTTGAAAATGAGATGCAAAAGATTATCTAGGATTTTGAGATACAAACGGATAACCAGAAGCAGACGTAGTGTTAATTAACAAGAGGGCAATTCCATGTCAAATCATCCAGAAAAAAGTAAAATTGTTACCCACCCACTTCAATTTTACTGAAATTTTGTACAGGTGTGGATTGTGTTAAAGTTAGACATTCCCCAAAATTTGAGCTTCCAATTCCAAAAAATTGGTGGAGTTATGTCGATTTTTAGCTCTCAAAATTTGGTTGGTTTGGCGAAAAATGGCTACTTTTTGTAATCTATTTTGTCTGTAAAATGTGTTCTAGAGCTTCCCTACTCCTGAAATTGTTTATAAAAGCATTTTTACCGAGAAATCCAAAAATGCTATTGAAATTTGTTTTCAAATTTTTCATAGAAAGATCAATATCCCAATGTGGCTCTGAATGGAAGACATTTTTTTTCTTTTTATTTCACATATATTGAAAATTATTTGTATCAAAAAGATAATTTGGCATTTGTTCAGAACCAAGCTACAACATCAGTTAAAGTTAGAAATCATTATAACTTAAAATTGGTTAACTTTATTTGGGCAGAAATGCTTTTATAAACCAATTTTTATTAGTAGAGAAACTCTAGAACTCATTTTACACACAAAAAGTGATTACAAAAAGCGCCACTTTTTGCGACCGACCAGCTAATTTTGGAAAGTTAAAAATCGATATAATTCCGCCAATTTTTGGAATTGAAAGCATAAATTTGGGGGATTGTCTAACTTTAAGGTAGTCCACACCTGTACAAAATTGAAGTGAGAATTTTTAACAAATTTTAACAAAATGTTGTAGCTTCGGTTCTGAGCAGAAACCAAACTATCCTTTTGGTACAAATAATGTTTAATAGATGTGAAATAATAATAGAAAAAAGATCTTTGTCATAGATGCAGTGCTACATTGGGATATTGATCTTGCTATGAAAAAATAAAAAATCATCAATTTAAAATTGGTTAGCTTTCAGACTTTTTCCAAGGCATTTTTGGATTCGCCGGACAAGAACGCTTTTTTTAATGCTGATGGTTATAGAAGTTGATTGATCCTGTGTTTTATAAAATTGCTGATAAAAAAGTATAAACATGTCGTCATTTTTATCTGACATCTAGATAATTTTCTAGATGTCTAGACATCATCACGTTATTATATATATATATATATATATATATATATATATATATATATATATATATATATATATATATATATATATATATTTACCATCCCCTCCGCACGAGCAGGATACGACACAAGGTCAATTTCTTAAGCGGGGTTTAACAGGTTTGAATTCAGAGTTTTCCTTCTCCTAGACCGGTTGATTAACCAAGGTTAAAGAGTCCAGTCTGCCCTACTATTTATCCATAGCTGGAGGGAGTAGGATTATACTTTTCCCAAGGGTATTAGCGCTAAGTGAAACGCAATTACACATCCAGGATTTGAACTCGGGTCGACGAGTCCATTTCCCATGACTTTAACCATTACACCACGCGCTTCGATTATTACGCTTCCACGTTATTATATAAGTTGATAAACTGTGTAAACTCTCGCTTTTATGTTCCTTAGTTTCTTCAGTTATTTATCCAGTGTTTCGTTCCATTTGTTTAGTCTGTGCTTTGCTAGAATAACGAAGTCCACTAACCGAGAGTTATTTTCTTATTAACTACTTCTCCCTGGCTTAAAATATTGAATTTACTTAGAGGATGCTCATTGCTGTATCTAGCAGTAAACTAATAACAGATAAGACTCAATGCATATATTTTTTAAGAGCTGAACATTCTGGCTACATGAGATATACCTTAAACAAACCAGATCAAATTATCTAAATTAATGATATAATGTTTTCCAAACCACGCAGAGAAAAAATGAAATGATCGTGCAATTTGTATTGCTAAAACAAATACCAGCAGAAACCTAGATATACGAATCGATCTACAGTTAAAAGTATTAAGTTTCTGACCGCCATCCTTGGCCAGTTGAAAGGACTTAAAGTAAGTAATTCCTGAGCTATGGAATCCTTTGGTAAGTGAATAAGTCCTGAGTTATGGAATCCTACGTAGTGTCAAAGGTCAGTGATATAATCCTATGTTCCGTCGTCCACGAAAGTTGAAGGCAATTGAGTGGCTAAGATCAGAACAGCCGATATAAATAACAATATCAGCAGCAGAGTACTGCCAGTGATTGGCCAAGAATATGATCACATGATTATCGCCCAGTCTATAAATAAAAGTGGGCGTCTAGCACACACCTTATATACAGAAAAATCTCAACAAAAAGACCGTTCTTACTGTTATATACCCCATCGTGTATATAAACGAGAGTGAGATAGTATTACTTCAGAGAGTTCTCGGTGAGAGAGAGAGAGAGAGAGAGAGAGAGAGAGAGAGAGAGAGAGAAAGAGACTTACTTGGTTACTTCTTGCTATCTTGTCTGACTGTCTCCTCTTCTTCTTCCCTGGTCAACAATTTATGCTACCATATAATTGTAACATTAAAGATCTCAACAAACAGTTGTCATACCTAGATTAACTGAAACATGGCTCCAGCAAAAGAACAATCAATTAAAAAATGGGAAATTTCATTAAACTCATTCAAGTACTTCGACCTTGACCGAGAATTAAAAAACTGCGGAATATAAGGGTGAAGGTTATTGCTGCACTTGAAACGGTACCCAAAGGTTTGAAGTGGAAAACATGAAGAATCGGTAGTACCCAGACAACAGCAATCGTCTCGATTGCTCAAAAGAGTCCCGGAAACCTGAGACTTGCTAACACAGTTGTGAAAAACTAGCAAGGAGTAATGTAATAATTTTATTCATTTATTTTCATCATGTAGAAGAGTTTCTGATTCTAAGGTGATATAGGAGATTTGTCACTTTATTTGTATCATGTTTTTTTTTCATAATAGGAATGTCTCAAGAAGAGAGATCTTTCCAGCAGCAGGTAAACGTGAGCAAACGTTCCCTTTCTTTATGAGTCCTAGGGCTCTGAGGATTACTGGCATTACCCGAGTGTTCGTCCACAACACCCTGCTGACTTAAATCTAAATGTGGTTGCATTTAGATTGTTTTTCAATCGCCTTGTCCATTAGAATGTATCGCTTCTCTTTCTTTTCTTTGATAATCATGTTTATTGTTTTCCGTATTTTTAATTCAAGGTATCACTATATATATATATATATATATATATATATATATATATATATATATATAATATTTTACTTGAAGGCAATTACAATGCATGTATCGCATAAAATTCGATACTTTTTCTCATAGAAAATGAACTTGACAAGTGTAATCCCGGCAAAGGATCGCTCGGTGTGTAGAATATCGTACAGACTGTTTCGACTTTATTAAGTCTCATCAGCGATATATACTAACGACTTCCCTCCGACAGAAATCGAAACCGGGACCTCAGCAGGCATAATTAAACACCATATCGCCTCGGCCACAGTACACAACTAACAATCACTGCGAAATTAACCTTGTCAAATGATACTTTCACGCCTTTACCATAATAAATAAGGGGACGTTGAGAGAATAATAATCATTTATATTTTTAAGGCAATTACAATGCGTATATCGTATAAAATTTGACAACTATTGAAAATGATCATATCAAGCAAACTCGGCAAATAATGCATGCGACGTGGAACACCATAGAACTGTTTCAACTTTATTTTAAGAAAGTTGAAACAGCTGTACGGTGTTCCACGTCGGGTGCGTTATTTGCTGAGTTTGCTTGACATAATTATTTCCAATGCTTCAAAAGTAAATTTTCAAATTCTCTCTCTCTCTCTCTCTCTCTTCTCTCTCTCTCTCTCTCTCTCTCTCTATATATATATATATATATATATATATATATATATATATATTCATCAAAAGTTTCCACCACGTTTTCATTGTAGTAGCATAAGTAAAAAAAATAAGAATAAAAACTACAACCTAAACTAAATAGATTTACCAAAAGACTTTAATCCCAGTAGTATACACAAATAAGATATAAACAAAATGAATGAAACCAAAAAGGAGTGGGAGTTGAAGTTAGATGACAGACAGAAACACAAATTACTTTTGATCGATATGGGTATGAAAAACTGACCTTTAACTTCAAAGGGAAACAGTTTAGATTTAAAAACTAAAGTTCACACTAATTAAAAACACAGAGAAAAATAAAAAATAATTCTACACTAGACAGGTATATATAAAATGTAGCTACCTATAATAATAGTTCTCCTGCAAGTCCATATATATATATATATATATATATATATATATAAGTGCATATAATATATATATATATATATATATATATATATATATATATATATATATATATATATATTGCGTTTTATTTATTCTGTTGTCTTTTGTTATAATTTTATATATTGTTAAATATAATCATGTACTAAATCGCAAAATTCATACAAAAGTAGACGAGAACAGTCTACCTAAAATTTAACACAAAGAAAACCAGCCTTTCCATCATGTTCCACAAGCTAAACTCGACATCCCTCTATGAATCAGGTTTTTACCCTTCCCATGGCACATCAAACACAACAGCATATAAGGAAAAACACGGAAAAAAATTCACTTGGTTTAAAAATCCCATGAGCAAGAAACTGTCAGATACCCCTATATATATATATATATATATATATATATATATATATATATATATATATATATATATATATATATAGTAAGAACAGAAGTGATAAGACAAACCGGAATATTTCTTATATGTTATTTAATTCTCAATTTCGACCTTATGTCATCGTCAGGAGAAAATTTCTTGTTTGAAGAAATTGTTTTTAGAGAGTTTTTTTTTGAAAGGGAACATTATAAAAGAATTATAGAAATTGATAAATATATATATATATATATATATATATATATATATATATATACCGATTTAGGCATAGAAAAGTGTGGCTTCTTAGCCGATAACTGTTTTAATTTTTAATCTTGTTTGTTTAAACCCTTCCCTTTATCTTTCTTATGTTTTTTCTTAGATTAAATTTCGCTTGCACCAACCTTTTCCGAAAGATTTATCCTGAAGATCCTTTTCTGCGAAACATAGATAGTTAGCTTCTGATTCATTTTAGCTTCATCTATGTCTTTCTGTCTGGCTGTCTCCCTGCCTGTCTGCCTGTCTTTCTCTCTCTCTCTCTCAATATATATATATATATATATAATAAATTTCCGTAGGATACGACAGACGTATCGATTAGACGCAACAAACATCAGTAAATTATTTTCTTTGAAAACGACGAAGTTATCTAAATCGAATCTGGACCAAAATATATTTATTCTTTCCGCTGATTATATATATATATATATATATATATATATATATATATATATGTATATATATATATATATATATATATATGTGTGTGTGTGTGTGTGTGTGTATATATATATTATATATATTTGTGTGTATATATATCCATATATATATATATATATATATATATATATATATATATATTGAACTGGTAGAAATTCTACACAATAGATATAAAAATATACAAACACATTTAAACTATAAATAACTTTCTTACCATAACAAAGATAAGTACATTCTTGAATCGGAAAATGGAAGATTCTGTTTCGTGAAGTAAGCAACTCATTTTTTTTTCGTAAATATAGGGATATTATTTTTGTGAAAAAAATTCTCAACTTTTCAAGAAGATTTTCGATTTATAATGACGGTATTATTTTGTCTGAATTTTTGTGATGATGCTTAATGATTTGTATCATTTTGATTTTTTTGGACTGCTGTTCTCATCTTTATGCGTTTTTTGCCCAACTCAGGGGTTCTGTTGTATATATTAAACATTTATATGCGCATTGTTCATGGGAGTTAGTTGTTTGTCTTTCCTTACCGAATCTTGGTTGGTTGGTTGATTGATTGATTGATTGGATTTTACGGCATGTCAAACCTTGGTTATTTTATGCCGAAGATTTTTTAAAATTCCTTTTTGTTTTGATTTCAATGTTTTTCCAAGAGTTTAGAAAAATTAATTAATTGTAAGTTTTTATGTGTAGTGGTTTCTTCGAAAAACTGTTTGCCACGCCCCTATCTAATACGAATACATATTTAAACCTAGCTATTTAAGCCATAGATAGTAGCCTAACATGTATTACTGGGTGTAATGACAATGGAGGGGTGGGTTATACATACTTTACATATCTTCAGAACTGAAGCTTTACCATGAAATGCATTTTAGGGAACCAATTATTTTTGATGGGGGTTATTACCCCTGCAGGAAATACATTTAGCATATTCTAAAACCCAGGATGTGTTATATAATAGGCTAAACAGAAACCTACTTACGGCAAGAACAAGTGGTTGTTTTGGCCACAACTGTCATGGAGAACTCGAACCTTCACACACACACACACACACACACACACACACACACACACACAGAGGAGTAATATTATATATACTTAACCGGGCTTCGGGCACTGTGACCAGTATCTTTGGTCCCTGGACCAGTAAGATACATAATATTCTGCTTGAATCCCAAGAGAGCACACAGTTAATACCTGTTCCCGCGTCTAATAGAGGCAGGGATGGGTTTATTGCCCTGTACCTGAGACACCTCAAAAGACGAATGCCAAAAGGATTCATGCATTTTCTTTAACTGGCCATTGCATGAGCTTCAGTTTGTGCGTGGCACCCCACATTAATCGGAATTTATGTTCATCTTCCCTGGTGGAGGTCAGAAAATATTTACTATTATATATAGTAGAAAAAATATGCACCCTCTGGCAGGCGCAAGTATTTAAGTTTTAATGTAATAAAATGTGATATTAAATTAGAAAGACCAACAACGATTAACGTCTTTGCTTGTTGTGTTTGTATGCTCGTGAGTTCGACAAGAAACATCTGAAAAATGTCTGGGGGCACATCGGCCGAAACGTCGTGGGTATAACAATAAAGCCGAGGACAACAGTCAGAAAAATTCAAATCATGTAAAAGTGTTGTGATTGTGAAAATAATGAGGATTGTGCAAGAGACTTGATGAGTCTCGTTGTCACTTTATCTCTAGCTACGCTCCCCATACACCAGACACCCGAAAATGTAGAACGCTGTATAACATTAGCAACAAAAAATAAACAAAATAAAAACAAAAACAAAAATAAAGCCCTCTATAAATTACGTTAAGATAGGAACATTTGACACTTAAACCTATAGATATTTTCCTTATCGTCTCTATTTTTCATTTTCCTGTTGTTTCAGTGTGTCAACCGGTTTCCAGAAATAACTCGATTTTTTCGGTGTTGCCACCAGGCGAAAATAATTGTTATCATTTTACAAAAGAACCGGAATTAGGGGAGGGAGGAAGGGGGGAATTGATGCTGAGAAAACAGACATTACGGCGCATGTGCAAGCAATCTTTTTTAAGTCGTATCATTGCTTACCATTTGGATAAAGTTCAACATTCCATAGAATGAAACAGTTGTTGGGAGAAAAATAACAAAGCAAGTAGACGGCTCCAATTGCCACTCCTAAAACTTATTTCTTAATATTGACATTCAAATAAACAAGCATCATCATCTTGTCGCGCAATTAGCACGGATGTCTACGAAAATCTCTCGCCAAACTTCTCTATCACTCATTGTCCCCAGGAGGTCGTCTGCACAGCATCCATTATCCGCACAGAGCTGGTCAATGTAGCTCCTTGATGGGCGACTCAAATTAGCATGTCCATGTGCAGGTTTCCATAGGAGAACGTCGCATGTGAGTTCGTCTTTGATTCTCCAGCAGTATCCTGTATGTCTTGTTCGTCTCAATCGGATGGTTTGTGAGATAGGAACAAGTGACCGTACAGCTGCTTTCTTGTGTGGTGCTGTTTCCACGTCTTGTTCAAGATCGCACCCAGAATTCTTGTGCAGCTCCCATCTAGTTTATTCTCCATGCACCTCATTAGAGTCCAAGTGGTGCTGCCATAAAGCAGCACTGACACAACCACAGCTTGGAAGAATTGTCGTTACACGAGCAAAAGTAGTTACAGTTAAATCACTCTAAAAGCACCGGTTCCAGCAAGATTACGAAAGTTAAGCAGTGATGACCCTGTTCAATTCTTAATTGGGTGACCACTTAAGCAATAGCAGGTTGCGTAAGCTATCTGAGTCCTTTGGTTATTAAAAACGATCAAAAGTTGTAATAAATCCACAATTTCTTCATTGGTTTCTTGTTAATAGCATATCAACTTCGTGAGTTATTGATTTCCAGAGCAACCTTGTGGAAGAACAGTAGTGGTACAATTTAACCCATAGCTGGTGGGGTTTCTCAAAGAGCATTAGTCCGAAAGTAAATGTAATAGCGTGACTTGATCTCAAACTTGTTTATTACGATGTCGCTGTCCAGCCTGTTAGCCAATACGCCACGGAACTTTCTTATCAAGATAAAGAAGGCTTCACCAACAAGAGCAATATTTCGAGTCCCATTCTGCTTACAGAATTTATATTTATATTTTTTTGTTTTGTTTTACGGCATATCAACCTCAGTGGGTCGTTTAATGCCAATAAAGTTTTGAAATAAATCAATTCTTAATGGATAATACGATTTTTTTATGAATACATTTTTCTATCTAACCCATAGATGGGACCCTAACAGGTACTACCACTCCGGGTCAGAGTGGACCAGAGAGCGATGGTGATGAAGGGGTTCTCCACATTCCTCAAACCTCCAAAACTGGAACCTCACCATTAGATAGAGTTTAACGTCATTCCCAGGACATGTAGACACTCAGTCACCGCCTTCTAGCTCTCATATGATAAAAGGGGTTGGGTCTTGCCATAAGGGCAATAGGGTTGGGAAAATCATATAGGTGACGTGACCAGCCGATTGATCCGAACGCCCGTCTAGTCCAAGATAGGGCCAAAGTGGAGTCGTAAAAAACTGAGACGGTTAGACGAGTTCATATCCTAGACTCGGCTGTTTGCATTGCAATTGCGCTAATACATCGAGAAAGGTACGAATCCAACTATTCTCCATCCATCTATGGGTAAAAGGTAAGGCAGACTGGACCCTTTATACTTTGTATGGCAACCGGACTAGGAGAAGGAAAACTGAAGTTAAACCCAAAGGGCGCGTTAATCAAAAATTCTTTGAGAGCTCCTCCCATTCTAGTATCAAACCCAGAACCTTGTGATTGATTCCTAGGTGAATTATCTATCGAGTGATAGCCCTATCGGTTGGGGCTGTACAGTACGCTGACTGCATGGAATCCTGGTGGCTGAGCACTTCATGATGTGCAACTTGGCGTTTACTTACTACGGAGAGGCCATTCTATCAATCGGCTGGTCACGTTAAGCCATAGCACCTATATGATTATGCCAACCCTATTGCCCTTACAGCAACCCCAATACTTTTTTATCATGTATGTGTTAAGATGCAGTGGCTGAGGGTCTTCGTGTCGTGGATATGAAGTTAAACTGCATCTAGGCTGAGGTTCCAATTCTAGATCAAGGGAGTGTGGAGTGGAGTACCCTTTCATGGTGATTATTCCTAGGATCACTCTGACACCTGTTAGGGTCCCATCTATGGACAGCTTTGTTGCCTGGAGCTTTAGAATACACCGACTGCACATCTGTAGAGGGTAAGGACCCCCAAATGGGACTAACTGTTGGCCGTGGGTGGCGACCCGTGATGCTTAAGGATGGAACCTTGGTGTATGAACAGTCCATGACATGCAACACTTCCCATAAGCCCTTAGGCTTTTCGGATGGTTGGAGAGCCCCCGATAAATCGGCAGGTCACATCAATCCCTAGCACCTATAAGATTGTCCCAACCCTATTGCCCTTATGGCAAGCCCTAACTCTTTTTATCATATATGTGTTAGAAGGCTGTGGTTGAAGGTCTTCATGTTCTGGGAATGACGTTCAACTTTCTGATGGTAAGGTTTGAGGAATGTGGAAGCACCCATTTATAACCATTCATCCAAACTGACCCAGAGTGCTAGTACCTGCTAGGGTCCCATTTATGAGTTAAATAGAAAAATGTATTTCAAACAAATTAAGTACTCCATCAAGAATGAATAAAAAAACGTCATCGGCATTAAATAACCCAATAGACTGACATGCCGTAAAACCCAAACAACTAACCAACCCATCTATGGTTTAAATAGATGACAAATGAGTTTTAAAATGTGTTTACAAACAAATTGTTTTCTGAAAAAAAGTTGAATACCCAAAAAGAATGCTATTATCGCGTTATTCGGATTATTGTTTTCATCTTCATTGTTATCTGTACAACGTTTCGGGCGATATGCCCTCCGGCCTTCTTCAGGTATTTCTTATCGGACACGGGAACCTTCTTTTTGGACTCGACAAGAAGGTTCCCGATTACGACAAGAAGGTTTCCGAGTCCGAAAAAAAGGTTCCCGAGAAAAAAGGTTCCGAGTCCGACAAGAAATACCGAAGAAGGTCGGAGGGCATATCGGCCGAAACATTTTACAGATAACAATGAACATGAGGACAATAATCCGAATAACGCAGATGATAGTAATCATCAAGCCTCATCTCAAACATTCCGAGAAATACAAAAAAGAATGAGTTAAACAGAACGTCTTCGGTATAAAATAACTCAACCAACCTGTCAAAATCTAACCCGGTACCGTGCAATTTTCATGCGAATGCTCTATCGACTAAGCTAAACAAGATTCCGAAATAAATCGTTGTTGATATCTAATTCTAATTTTGAAAAAATATGTATATATTTATCATTCGAATCTTTTCCCTAATTTATATGTTTATACTTGCCATTTTGTTTCTATCAAGATTGTTTATTTCATTTTATTATTTAATTCGATTTATTCAATCTAATTTTTCCGTTTCTTTGGTTGTAAATATTTCTCAACTAAATCAGAAAATTCTGGCATTTATATTTGCCATCTTGTCTCGCTAGACATTATTTATTTATTTATCTATTCATTCATTTCTTTTGCTGTAACGTTTTGAAATTTAATTTGATAGAGTTTTATTTTTCTTTAATTTGATAAAGCTTTCTTTTTGTTGGGTATGAACATAAATAACCCCACCCCTCAGAAAATTATAAATGACATACAGCGGCTTTTCTTGTGTAATGTTTTCCAACTACGAACATACCACCAACGACGGAAGTGTGGAGGCATTTGATAGACAAATGTGAATTTAAAGGTGACTTCGGTTGAAACAAACGATCAGAAAGTTTGCGTTTAGAGTTTCAGCAGTCGGGTTTTTGGAGTGCTACAGGGTGGATCTGCTTTTTTATTTCGTTTATGAGTTAAATTCTTGGGGCTTCGATATAATCTTTAGAAGATGCAACGAATTGTTTTCACATTATGATTGTCGGTTTGGAAACCCATTGAGATGACCGGCCTTAATTATTAATACATTAATAAAAGTGGGAACTAAACTGCTAATGCCTGTTTGCCCATTTATGAGATCCAGTAACAGCCTTTGTCTTTCCTCCTTTCTTTCTTTCTTTCTTCTTTCTTTGGTGTAAGGGCTATACCTTATCTTTTTCACGTTTCCTTTATCTATTTGATATTTATTTATTCAACTCTTACCTACCTGACATTTTCTCGCTATTTCTCTTTTCTCTTTTCTTTCTTTCTTTCTGTCTTTCTTTCTTTCTTTCTTTCTTTCTTTCAATGGTGTCGAGATTATTCATCATTTTAATCTTTTTCACTTTTTCTTTCTTTCTTTCTTCGACTTTTCCTCCCTGTCATCTGATTTTATTTTCATTCTATCTTTCTTTCTATCTTTCTTGTCTTCTTTCTTTTTTATTTGATTTATTTTCATCGTTTTCTCATTTTTTTTCTTCCCTTCAAGACTAACTGCGACGTTACACTTTTAAAATATTTGAAAAATTTACACAAAATAATTTTAATGTATTCTATTTTATCATTAATTTATAATAGTTTTAAATTATTCAAAACAAAAATAAATCAAGCAATAAAAAGCAACAAAAAAAATGAAAACGTTATTATGACATGACAACTAGACGAAGCAATGTACCTAACCCCGTATCTCTTTCCCGCAACATAGCACCAGCAGCTAACAATGTGGACATTCAACGGTTGAGACTAATGTTGATTGGATAATATTAACCAACCGGATGATAGCATTATGACGTTAAAAATAAAGAGACGGTTGGTCTGGTGCACCACCTGGGTTAGTTGAAAAAAATTACACGGAGGAAAACAGTCGTAGATTACTTATCCGTGCGAACTCAAATTTGTTGAGAGTGAAAGCCCGAAATAGCAGGGTTAGGGTTATTGACACATCGGGACTTATCTTCGATATCTTTCTGAGATGGTGCTCTGAAATTCAACTCCGGGGATTTGTAAAGAACTATTTGAAAATAAACTGTTGAAAGAGAAAAGATGAGAATTATAATTCCAAGGAGAATTATTAGAATACACATGAGGATAAGTCATTGATCACACCCGTCCATGTTAACTTTGCCTAAACACATTCATTAACTTTAAAGAATTTTCCGCATACATCATTACCTGAACAAAATGTTCATCTCCCAAATTATTGAAAAATCATTGTTTGCTCATTTAATATTATAATTAATTATAATCCCTTGGCATTAGCAACCCTAAATTTCTAAGAAGTTATGTTACTTTATTTGTTTTATTGTTATGAGTAAATTATTATCTATTAATAATGGAGATTCGCTTCCGGTTTTTGTCTGTAACAAAAATTACGTCACTGTTTTACGTCACATTACCCAAAATCGAATAGAATGAATAGATGATGATATAGAATAAATACACTCAAAATTTAAACATGCAACATTAGACAGTCCTCATTGTTTTTTAAAACAAGTTTTAATAAATACATGACTGGTATTATCTATCTATATATAGTTTGTTTTATTTTAATACATATTTAAAGTTTACATTTCAAATTGTTTTATTTTTTAATCCTTTAATAAATTTGATGATTTTACTTACTAAGGGTATAAACTCGTAGACATTGAATTTTTTACTCCCACCCCTCAGGCAATATGTTTCAAAAATCTATTTTTACATCGGCCGGGGGGTGTTTTTTATTTTGTACTAGTAAAATTAATGCTTGTCTTTCTTCATTCATATAGATCGTTCTGATGAATTTATTTCATTTTTCAAACCTTTTCTTTATCATTTTTTTCTTTGTAAGAATGTTAAAAAATACAAATGAAGATTTTACGGTAAAAGGCGAGATACTCTTGACTTATTTTTGTGATTCATCATGAGCGTACCATCGTTTTTGAACGGTTAGTTTAGAAAGAGATGAATTCAGGTGTTGTTGAATTCATATTTGGACCGTTAGATTGAGTGAAATTTAATGATCTCAGTCTAAACCTCGACTTCCTGTTGTTAGAAAACGGTGGGAATAGATTGAAAAGAGTTAAAAGATAGAGTTACAGACTGCAAGAAAGACAATAGAGACCATAAGAAAGCTAATGGCTACTCAAAAAACTGAAGATACCGTATGACGATACTCCAGACAACAGAAAAAGGGAGTATACAATGGGTTTATTTTGTTTTGTCTTACGGCATATCAACCTCAGTTGGCCATTTAATGCCGAAAAAGTTTTGAAATAAATTCATTCTTAATGGATAATCAATTTTGTTTATAAACACGTTTTTCTATTTAACCCATAGATGGGACCCTAACAAGTACTACAACTCCTGGTCAGAGTGGACCAGGGAGCAATGGTGATGAAGGGGTGCTCCACATTCCTCAAACCTCCAAAACTGGGATGCTCCATATTCCCTAAACCTCCAAAATTGGAACCTCACCATTAGATAGAGTTTAATGTCATTCTCAGGACATCTGGACCCTCAGTCACCGCCTTCTAGCACCCATATGATAAAAAGGGGTTAGGGCTTGCCATAAGGGCAATAGTGTTGAAGCAATCATATAGGTGCTAGGGCTTGACGTGACCAGCCGATTGATCGAAGGGGGTCCCTCCGACCGTCCGTCTAGCCCAAGTAAGGGCCAAAGTATTGCAAGTCATGGACTGCTCATCCAACAGGGTTCTATCCTTAATCATCACTGGTCGCGACCCACGGCCAACAAGTGGTCCCATAGGGGGAGTCTTATCTCTTTTGCAGAGGTGCAGTCAGTGCATTCTAACGCCCCAGCCGACGGGGAGGGGTACACAGTAAGAAGCTTTAAGATGTAATCAAGAAACATTTGCTTAGGAATTGTAGAATTGTAAGTATAAAAATGAATTTACTGGTACTGTAGGGAGACAAACATAATTGTCTTGCCTTGGATTAAGCCGTGGAATCCTCCGTCACTTGTCCGTTGGTCACGGGATGATTAACCTTTGAAACATTCTCTTTTGTCCCAGTTCTTGGGACGAACAAGACCGATCTTTTTCACTTCTCACACTTGGAGCAAAAAGGACGTGTTTAATTTCTTTTTCATTGGAAAGATCAGAGACAAAATTGTCTCTATGTTCAGCATGGCTTTTTATTGCACCCCAACATGAAAAACCATTGAAGATACAAGTTTTTTCTCGCCATTTCTTGTACCTGTTCTTACACTCTGTCCGTGAAACACTATGTAGAGTTTATTTTTGGGGGACATGTAGGGTAAATCGAATTTAACGGACATAAATTTCACCGTCGTATGTCACCCCACCGAAAGAAAAAAATACAAAAAATCAGTGAATTAAGCGGATTTAATAATATTTTCAGTGTTGATATATTAATAAAGAAATAATATAATGCACCAGTTATTTTATCTAAAACATTTTACATTTTTTCAGGTCAGTTAAATTTGAACCACGTATCTTTCAGAATCTGTATTACGCCTCAAAGAAAAGTGGTTCAAAGTTAACAGACCTGAAAAAATGTAAAAGTTTTAAAATAAAATAACAAGTGCATTATATCTTTTATTCATTAATATATCAACACTGTAAATTTCATAAAATTTAGTTGATTCCCTGATTTTTTCTTTCTTTCGGCGAGGTGACATAGAATGATGGACTTTAGGTCCGTTAGGTTCAATTTAACCGACATGTATGTCATGTTCTTGTGTGTGTATCTAGAAAACATTAATATACGCATTGTCCATGCAAGTTAGCTGTTTGTCTTTCCTTACCGAATTTCCAGTGTTGGTGTATCCACGGTTGCACTACGTTTGCACATACTGAATCCCTACTACCTGGAGAACGCAGCAGAGGCCATCAGCCTCATAATAAACTCCGATAAAACAGGGTTCATGTGTTTTAAAAAGAAAAGAGGCATATCTAGACTCGATGGTAAGCCTCTAAAACTGATAGAATAATTCATGTACCTAGGTAGTAATATTTCATCCACAGAAAGCGTTAATGCACGCATAGGGAAGCCATGGTTTGCTATAAACAGATTATCAGTCATATGGAACTGATCTTACTGAAAAGTTAAAAAGTCAATCCGTATTTGTATCAGTGCTTCTCTATGACTGCACCTATTGGTCCCTAACGAAACGCTAGAGAATAAGCTAGATCGAAGCTGCACAAGAATGCTGCGTACTATCTTAAACAAATCGTGGAAACAACACCTCACAAGAAAGCAGCTGTATGGCCACTTGCCCCCCATCACACAAACCACCCGAGGGAGACGGACAAGAAAGGCCAAAAACTGAAGCAAGGATGAACTCATAATTAACGTCCTCCTGTGGAAGCCAGCATATGGGAACGCAAGAGCGGGCCATCCAGCATAGACATACTTCAGACAGCTCTGTGCGGGTACTGTGTTGCGCAGAGGACCTAACGGAAACAATGAATGATAGGGATGGTTGGTTAGAGATTGTCATGGATACCCATGCTACTAGTATGACATGATGATGATGATGATGATGGTTATAAACTACTACTAACTATTCTTATATAAGTATCAATGTAGAAAGCACATGATGTAATGGTTAAAGTCGTAGAAAATGGACTCGTCGCCAGGTGTTCAAATCCTGGACGTGGTAATTGCATTTCACTTAGCGCTAATACCCTTAGGAAGTGTAGGAATTTTATTCTCCCTCCAGCTATGGGTAAATAGTAGGGCAGATTGGGCTCTTTAACTTTGGTTAGGTAACCGGTATAGGAGAAGGAAAACTGATTTCAAACCTGTTAAACTCCGCTTAAGAAATTTACCTTGTGTCACATCCTCCTAGTGGGGTTGTAAATATATATATATATATATATATATATATATATATATAAGTATCAACGTTACTTTCACTTCACTTCACTTCTTCTTCTTCTTCTTCTTCTTCTTCTTCTTTTCTGATGTCCCTCTCGTTTTCTCCTCTTCTACCTCATTTACCCCACTGCTTCTTTTCCTTCTCTCTCTTCTCTTTCTATAATTACCTATCTTTTCTCTCTTCTTTTCAGTCCCTCTTCTTCTTCTTCTTCTTCTTCTTCTTCTTCTTCTTCTTCTTCTTCTTCTTCTTCTTTTCTGATGTAACTCTTCCTTTCTTCTTCTCCATCTTCTTCTTCTCTAATGTCCCTCTCTTTTTTCTCCTTTTCTTCTTCTATGAAGCCCTTCTCTTTCTCCCTCTCTCTCTCTCTCTCTCTTCTTTTCCCCCACTCCCTCTTTTCCTTTACATTCTTCTTTTATAATGTCCCTCACTTCTTCTTCTTCTTCTTCTTCTTCTTCTTCTTCTTCTTCTTCTTCTTCTTCTTCTTCTTCTTCTTCTTCGTCCTTATCAGGTCTAGAATTTCGATACAGTATTTCTAGTTAGCTAGTGCTATTCATCTACAAAGCATGTATTTCGGTTATGTCAAAGGTCGCTGCAACAAACTATTGTCAGTGCAAGAGATTTCGAACGTTTATTATCGCAGAGTTCAGCCTGAAGCAAAATCAGACATGTCGTCCGTGTAAGTACCAAAGGCAAAGGCAAAATAAAAGCCAACGAGATTGAAGAGAGAATAGAAGTTAATAAAAATGATTTTGGATCGTTTGCTATGTGTGTGTCCGTAGACAAAATGACTTTTAGAAACAAGAGACTTTTTTCCCCCTTTATTCCATGTCATACACGGGGAGAAAAATTGGTCCGTCGCCAAAACAAACAAAATAGAAAGTCTTTTTCGTTCTGCGCAAAAAAATGCAAGGAGGAGAAGAAAAAAAAGACATTTTCTTTTCAATGTTTTCTTTTTTCATGGGTGGAAAAATGCCATTTTTTAAACAAGCAATTTTATTATAGTTTCTTTATTTCTTTTTTTTTTTTTCAGCTTAATCCACTGTCTGCGAGAGTAACCTTCTATCGAACGGCTTTTTCTAATTCTTTCGAGAGAAAGAGAGAGAGAAAGACAGAGAGACAGAGAGAGACAGAGACAGACAGAGAGAAGAAGAAACAGACAAACAGACAGTGATAGAGACAGACAGAGAAACAAAGAAAGAGAAAGAGAGACAGAGACAGAAAGAGAGAAAAAGAAAGAAAGAGAGATAGACAGACAGACAGACAGAGACAGAGACAGAAAGAGAGACAATGAAAGAGAAAGAGCGAGAAAGAGAGAGAGACAGAGACAGAGAGACCAAGACAGAGACAGAATGAGAGACAAAGAAAGAGAAAGAGAGAGAGAGAGAGAGAGACAAAGAAAGAGAAAGATAGAGAGAGAGACAGAGAGACAGAGACAGAGACAGAGAAAGAGAAAGAGAAAGAAAGAGAGAGGGTGTGTGTGGTAGGATGCTTAGAAAAATGAGAGAGAAGCATATACAGAAGGAGAGTGACTTTCTTTTTCATAAGTGGAAGAAAACCAATTTTTCTCCCCTTCCTTTCTTTTCCCTTTTAAACAAACAATTTTATTATACGTATTTCTTTTTTTTCTCCAGCTCAATCCACTGTCTGCGAGAATAGCCTTCTATCGAACGGCTTTTTCTCATTATTTCGAGAGAGAGAGAGACAGACAGACAGACAGACAGACAGAGACAGAGACAGAGCGAGAGAGTGAGAGAGAGATACAGACAGAGACAAAGAAAGAGAAAGGGCGAGCGAGCAAGCGAGAGAGAGAGAGAGAGAGAGAGAGAGAGAGGAGAGAGAGAGAGAGAGACCGACAGAGACAGACCGACAGAGAGACGCAGAGAGACAGACAGAGACAGAGAGACAGACAGACAGAGACAAAGAGAAAGAGAAAGATACAGAGGAGAGAGGGAGAGGGGGAGAGAGACAACGACAGAGACAGACAGAGAGACAGAAAGAGAAAGAAGAGAGAGAGAGGAGAGAAAAGAAAGAGAAAGAGAGAGAGAGAGAGAGAGAGAGAGAGAGAGAGAGAGAGAGAGAGAGAGAGAGGTGGTAGGATTGCTTAGAAAAAATGGAAGAGAAGCAAATACAGAACGAGCGTGTCTTTCTTTTTCATAGAAGAATACCAATTTTTCACCACTTCCTTTTTTGTTTCTTTTAAACAAGCAATTTTATTATACGCCCTTTATTTATTTATTCAGTGTTTTTCAGCTGATCCTCTGTCTGCGAGAGTAACCTTCTATTGAACTGCTATTTTCACACACAGAGAGAGAGAGAGAGAGAGAGAGAGAGAGAGAGAGAGAGAGAGAGAGAGAGAAGGGAGGTCACTTTTTGCTTACCTGGCCAAGGCCATCACTGATGAGAAAATGTTAACATTCATGTAACTCAAATGTTTGCGTATCTTTTCATTTTCAATTCCTTCGTGCTTCAAAATCAGGCCACATATTTATATAGATAAAATATTTATTTTTAACTTTTTACACACTGGCAACGCAATGTAGCTCTGCTAATATAACAATAGAATAATGTAGATATAATTCTTACCCCTTTTTATATACAGAAAATCATAATTCTTTGATAAAAAAGAGAAATAACTAGTGCACCAAAGTGTATACAAAAAGCGTGTTGAAAAAGTATCCAAACTAAAACTGTATTTCTAGAAACTCTTGTCTCTAGAAATACAGTCATATTGGATCGCTCCGAGTTCAAATCCTGGACGTGGTAATTTCATTTCACTTAGCGCTAATACCCTTTTGAAAGGTATGTATCCTACTTTCCCTCCAGCTATGGATAAATAGTCAGACTGGGCTCTTTAACCTTGGTTAGGAAACCGATCTAGAAGAAGGAAAAACTCTGAATTAAAATCTGTTGAACTCCGCTTAAGAAATTGACATTGTGTCACATCCTACTCGTGCGGAGGGGTTGGGAAATGTGTATATTGGATCAATGATATTTAATCCACTTATTCCAGAAATTTTTACCCTGGTCGACCGCCCTGTCAGCTGGGGTGTTAGAATACACCGACTGCACCTCTGCAGAGGAATGAGACTCCCCAAATGGTGCCACCTGTTGGCCGTGGGTGGTGACCCGTAATACTTAAGGATGGAACACTGGTGGCTGAGCAGTCCATGACATGCAGCACTCGACTTAGACCCTTACTTAGGCTAGACGGTCGGTTGGAGAGGCCCCATTCGATCAATCGGCTATTCACGCTAAGCCTAGCACCTATATAAATCCCCCAACACTATTGCCCTTATGGCAAGCCCCAACCCTTTTTATCATATGGGTGCTAGAAGGCGGTGGTTGAGGGTCTTCGTGTCCTGGGATTGACGTTAAACTCTATCTGAGGGTGAGGTTCCAGTTTTGGAGGTTTGAGGAATGTGGAGCACCGCTTCATCACTATTGCTCCCAGGTCCACTCTGACCCGGAGTGGTAGTACTTGTCAGGGTCCCCCATATGGTTATATAGAAAATGTGTTTATAAAAAAATTGACGATCCATTTAAGAATGAATACATTTCAAAACTTTGTCGGCATTAAATGACCCAATGAGGTTGATATGCTGTAAGACAAAACAACCCAAACAAAGCAAACACTGGTCGCATTTGATATTCCTACAGCAACAAAGTGTATTCTAGGTGTGTAGAAAAATATCCAAGCTGAAACTGTATTTCTAAAGACAGAAGCAATGAAGACACACACACACACACACACACACACACACACACACACACACATATATATATATATATATATATATATATATATATATGAAAGAACAAAACTCAGACAAAAATGTTTAGTATATTTCGCTGGAACTTTAAGTTACGCTTCCTCAAGCCTATATTGAATCATTAGGATCATACAAGTGTTTTGCAAGATGCCCCATAATCATGACATTGTGTGACATCCTAGACGTGGTAAACGAGTTAAGTAAAAGAGGGGAGTCTCGGTAGCTAACATGTTGGACTGTGATATCGTAATATATTTTTACCTAACACGTTCACCAAGGTCACAAGAGTGAGGCATCAAGCTAGGATCGAACCTATTATTCAGTAGTAAAAGATGTGTGATATTAGCTTGCTAACCTTTACACCTCGATGAGTCACCCTAGATGATGTTTGCATTTTTGGGGGGTTAAATATTTAGTATTTGGTCCTTGTTCAATACACATGCAGAGAACTTTTTATTTATAAAATGCTTCCAGTTGGGATTATCTATGTAGGTGTCAACAAATCTGTTTAATAGATTAAGGCGTCAAATAGCTTGAATAATTTGTTAAATACTCAGAATAATAGATTAGGATTTTAGATTAACGAAGTCATCCATTAAGATAGTGGTTCTCAAACAGTGCACCCGGGCGCACTTGTACGCTCCAGAGCTTTTTCAGGTGCGCTTCGTAGTTTTAAACTCTAGCATGCAAGGGAAAGAGGAAAATATCCTCACATCCACTGACAAAATAAAAGCGTTTCAGAGAAAGCTACAGATTTGGAAAAGAACAGCGATGGAAGGTAATTTCGAAGTGTTTCCTTTGATAAGTAATAGTTACAAAACTGAAATTCTGCCAATGATAGTTGAACATTTATCAACTTTAGAAGAAAATTTGAGTTATAATTTTCCATCAATTAACACTGCGCAATATGACTGGATTAGAAACCCTTTTGTAGAAACTGCAATAGATTCTAGTTTAACGCTAACAGAAAAAGAAGAACTGGCAGCTGTGTCCACTGATCGTGGATTAATGATTAAATACAAAGAATTGTCTCTTGAAGCTTTTTGGATTTCTATTAAAAAAACAAAATGTATCAATATCTAAAAAGCGCTGGCCATTTTATTGCAATTTTTCACCTCATATTTATGTAAACTGGGATTTTCAACCCTCGCAACAATTAAGTTTAAAAAGAGAGGAACTCTTCAATGCATTGATCAGGAAATGAGAGTTTGTCTTTCAAATATAAGGCCAAACATTGAAGAAATCGCAAGGTCTCATCAAGCTCCTGTTTCGCATTAACACAGGAAGGAATAAACTTCACAAAGGTATGTTAAGTTCGCTTTTGTTAAATGTGTTATTTTTATATATATTTAACAGTAATCCATTTTTTGCTTTGTGTTGTGAGCTAAAATTCTAGGTACAACCGAGCTCCAGATATCTATTTTAATAAGTTCACTAAAACATTTACGTTTGCAAATTTATTACACTAAAATTATTATTTATAGAAAATAAACTTAAAAAAATATTACAGCACATAATTCGTTACATTCTATTCTATTATGTTTTATACAATACAATACTATTATACTAACCTGGTGTGCAAGGTGCTTCGACTTCTGGACCTGTAAGATATAATTGTGATTATCTATGCATGTGTCAACAACCCCGTATAATAAATTAAGGCGTAAATAGCCTGGTTAATATGTTAAATACTCGGAATAATAGATTAAGATTTTTAGATAAACGAGGCAATCCATTAAGATATTAAATACTCCAGATTAATCCATTAATTTGTGGAAAAATCGAGAAAATCCATTAAGAGATTAATAATTCTTAAATTAACGTATAAAATCCCTTGGGATAATCTTTTATGTTATTAAGTACTCGAGGTCATCCAATAAGGGTTTTTGAAAAGGGGAGTTTATTTTTTGATTTCTACAATTTCATAGAATACACAGTGGTACCTTAATTTGCTAGTGCCCAAATTACGCGTTTTCTAAGTTACGAACTATCACGATATTGATTATTAAAGTTCATTAAAGACATTTAAGTTTCCAAATTTATTACAACTAATAAATTATTTATAAAATGAAAAAATGAACATTAAAACATATTACAGCACATAATTCATTCTATTCTGTTCTCTTATGGTTTATACAACACTGTGCTATTATACTAAACTGGTGTGCCATGGGCATCGGCTTCTGGCCCGGCAAGATAAGATCTGTCCCCCGGGCAACACCGACCTCGTTGTCTAAAAGGGACAGGGCCGGGTTTATTGCCTGCTGACTGAGGTGTCCCAAAAGAGGAATGTCGAAGGGATGCACTGGCCACTGCATGAGTTTCAGTTTGTGTGTTGTTCCCCCATTAAAAAAATATCAAATCATATGACCTTTAGGTACCCCTTTTTGATCTCAATTAAGAAAGGACATGTTTTTCATTTACACCGTCAATATCCGGTTGTTTTAACAGACGATTTTTAGATTTAACATTTTTTTTAAAAAACTTACCCCTAACCTCTAACCCTAACCCATAACCCTAATCCCTAACAAACAACCGGATATTGACGGTGTAAATTAAAAACATATCCTTCTGAATCAAGATAAAAAGGGGTGCCTAAAGGTCATATGATCCCAATTTCTTAAGCGGAGTTTAACTGGTTTGAATTCAGAGATTTTCTTTTTTACTGGTTGCCTAACCAAGGTTACAGAGCCCAGTCTGCCCGACTATTTACCCATAGCTGGAGGTAGAATAATTGGATTCATTCATTTGCCAAGGGTATTAGTGCTATCTTAATCGAGATCAAAAAGGGGTGTTTAAAGGTAATATGGTCCAAAATATCCTTGTGCCAATACGGTTTGGTGGGAGATCAGGAAAATACTTAGAAATTAGTGCGATTTTTCTTTTAAAATGTTCCAAAAATTTGGGAGTTTTCTTGTGGAGTGGTGGAAAAGATTAATGGAAATTCAATTTATTTCAATGGGGAAAATTTATTTGATTTACGAGGAAATTGAGTTACGAGCGGAATTGAGCTCGTAAATCAATGTATCGTTTTATTTGTATTATTTGTTCTTGAAGGAAACAGTTGCTTATTTTTTGTTAAAATAAACAATAACAGAGTGAAATGTGACCTTTTCTGTGAGTTAATAATACATTCTACATGGGAATCGTGCCGTGGAAATCAATACGCCGTGACGGGTTTACTACGCGAAAGCGATTCACTTGGAGAATATTACAGAGTTCACATCTACGTCTAAAATGTATTGGCGATGTTATGGCGTTCACTGCATTGACTGTCCATGCTTTCTGGTTCTTTATATTTGCTGGATCAATAATTCTTATTTATCAATCATATGTACGTAAAATCTGAGAAGATTTGCTTAGAAACCTTCTCAGTTTTTCCAGTCAGATGGATATTTGCAAAAGGGGAAAGAAAGTCTGAAGAAAGACTGTGTTCTTGCACATATTACCAATATTAAGTAATACTCGATGTTAGTGTTACGCATTGGATTTCATTGACAAATACATAAAACTTTTCATATTTTGATACATGAGGTTCTTTCTGGCTTTGTTTCTATTTCCTTCTCTTTTATCATTCTTTTTTTTTCTTCCTCTTTAATTATTCTCTCGTATGGAAGCGCGTGGTGTAATGGTTAAAGTCATTGGAAATGGACTCATCGCCCCGAGTTCAAATCCTGGCTGTGGTAACTGCATTTCACTTAGCGCTAATATCATTGGGAAAGGTATGAATCCTAATCTCCCTCCAGCTATGGATAAATAGTAGGGCAGACTGGGCTCTTTAACTTTGCTTAGGCAACCGGTCTAGGAGAAGGAAAACTCTGAATTCAAACCTGTTGAATTCCACTTAAGAAATTGATCTCGTGTCGCATCCTCCTCGTGCGGAGGGGTATATATATATATATATATATATATATATATATATATATATATATATACTCTCATTCTTTTCGGCGTTCCATTGTAGTGAAATGGTTAGCAAATCTCAGATCCATTATTACCAAATGGTGAGTTTGATCCCCGCTGGATGCCCCATACTTACGATATAGCATCACATCCAAGTCATGCTGAACTGGTTTGGGCAAACACAAGGACATCCCTTCACGGTGTAATGATAAGAAGGCTAGTCTCGCAGATCCATTACTACTGACTAGATAGTTTGATTCTCGCTGGATGCTCAATTTGTCACATCCTACACGCTGTGAACAGATTGGGTAAACACAAGGGTGTCCTATCCTTTTAAAATGGTTATTAAGCTAATCTCGTAAATTCATTACTAACGAATAGCGAGTTCGATCCTCGCTGGATGCTCCATACTTGCAGACATGTCATGTCTTCCCGGTGACCAACTTTTTCCGATAAATACAAAGGCGTCCCATCGTGAAGTAATGGTTAACAAGCTAGTCTCGTAGATCCATTATTACAGAATGGTGACTTGAATCCACGCTGGATGCCCCATACTTGCAACCTACTGTCACATCTTACCCGTGGCGAACTGATTCGGGTAAACATTGGGTGTCCCATTGTAGTTAATAGCAGGCTAGTCTGGCTGATCTATTACCATTGCAAAGCAAGTTGAATCATCGCTGGATGCCCCATACGCGAGGCCTTTGAACATTCTACCTGTGGCGAATGGGTTGGGTATATGTTATAACCTCCCATTGTAGTGTAATGGTTAGCAAGCTAGTCTCGCCGATCCATTACTACTAAAGAGTGACTTCAATCCTCGCTGGATGTCTATATTTGCGACCTTGTGTCACTCTCTACCCGTGACGAACCGGTTTGGTAAGTAGCTTGGGTGTTCCATCATGGTGTAATGGTTATCAAGCAAGTGTTGTGGATAATTACTACTAAATAGCGATTTCGATCATCGCTTCATGCTTGCGACCTCGGTGTTGTATACTCTCTTTCTTCTATTATTCTTCTGCTCATCTTTGGTATCTTACGTTCTTCTTCTAGCGTCTGGACTTTGTCTTGGGGACTTTGTGTCTGGTCTTCCATTGAGGATTTCTCTTTATCAGAAGCCCAGTGTCACTGGTAGTTTTTAGATGATAACCCAAGACTTCGATTTGCTTTAGATCATATTTTATTCCGAAATCCCCACCAGACTACCTGCGCAGATTGAGTCGGCCGTGTGCTTAACACGACTTGCCACTTTCCTGGTTTGGCCGATACTGAACTAAAGACTCTTTCTAATCTAAACCGGAAGAGGGTCTTCTCCACCGATTCTCACGGTATCCACCGGAAGGATCAGGATGAGGTCAAGCCTTGTCACTCAATCCTTCAAGGCCACCGGCTGCAACTTATAACAGCCATTTTGGTTTCTACACTACTGTAAATAAGTGTTAAGGTACTAAAAAATTATGTAACACTCAGGTCACATCCATCCCGTGGCGAACTGGTCGGGTAAAAGGGACAGTCTACGTTGTTTAGTGTCTAACGTACTGGGCTGTGATATCTTACTAGGCAAGTTCGAACTCCAGTCGTTCATTTTAAGGGCGTCCTATCGTGGTCCAATGGTTAGCAGCTAGTCTCGCATAAGCTCCATACTTGCAATTTCATGTAAAGTCATACCCGTGGCAAACGGGTTCTGTAAATATCTTTTTTCATTTTTATTTTGTTTTCTTTATTTTTCTTTAATTGTTTTCCCTTTTCTTTCTTTCTTTCTTTCTTTCTTTCTTTCTTTCTTTCATATTCCATCTATATTTGTTAGATTTTTCTATCTGTCTCTTTGGTTTACTTTTCTTTATTTTTTTTACCATATCTATTTGTTCAATCTTTATTTCTTTGTCTTACCTTGTTTTTTGTTTTTTTAATGTTTGTTCTTTGTTTTTTTTCTTTTTATCTTTATGTTTTTCCTTTTACATTCTCTTTTATTTATTCCCCCCTTTCTTTCAATTTTTTTTCCTTTTTCTACTTTCTTTCTTTCTTTCTTTCTTCATTTCTTTTTTTTTTTATATTTTCTTCACTCACAATGCTTTTTCCTCCTCTTTTCAACTTCCATGTTTTTCTCTTTTTCTTTCTCTTTTTCTTTTTCGTTTCTTTCCTCTTTCTTTCCATTCTTTTCCTTTTTTTCTATAATTTCTTTCCTTCTTTATTTCCCCCTCTTTTTCAGTAATTCTTTCCTTTTCTCTCTTTCTTTTTTTTCTTTTTTTCTTTCTTTCTTTGCTCTTTATTTTCCATTATTTTTAGCTTTTTTTTCTGTTTTTCTTTTTTGTTTCTTCTTTCCAATTTATTTTTATTTTCGTATCCTTTTCTCTTTCTCTTATTTCTTTCTTTATTTTCCTCACTTCTTCACTATTTTCCCCTTTTCTTTCTATTTTCTTTTCTTATTCTTTCTTTCTTTCGTTGTTTCCTTCTTATTCCCATGGATATTTATTAAATATTTCTAATCTGTCTTCTTATTTACTTTTTTAGCCATATCTATTTATTCAATCGTTTTTCTTTGCTTTGCTTGCTTTTAATTTTGTTCTTTGTTTTTTTTTATCTTGTATATTTTTCCTTTTAGTTTCTGTTTTACTCTTTTATTTCTTCCTTCCTCTTTCTTTCAATTTTTTCGTATTTCTAATTTCTTTTTTCTTCCTTCTTTCTTTCTTTCTTTCTCCGCTCTCACTGCTTTTTCTTCCTCTTTTCAACTTCCATGTTTTTCTCTTTTTCTTTCTGTTTTTCCTTTTCATTTCTTTCCTCTTTCTTTCCATTTTCTGTTCCTTTTTTCTCTAATTTCTTTTTCTTTCTTTATTTTCCCCCTCTTTTTCAGTAATTCTTTCCATTTCTTTCTTTTTTTTTCTTTTTTTCTTTTTAAGTTTCTTTCTTTCTTTCTTTCTTTCTTTCTTTCTTTCTTTCTTTCTTTCTTTGCTCTTTATTTTCCTTATTTTACCGTCTATGTTTTTCTTTCTGTTTTTCCTTTTACTTTTCTTTCTATCTGTTTTATTTCTCCATCCCCCTTTCCTTCTTTCTCTTTCTTTCTTTCTTTCTTTCTTTTTTTTTTTTGCTTTTCACTATTTTTCCATTTGCTTCTTTTCATGCAGTTTTTCTCTCTCACTCTCCACGAAATAGGGCTGCCAAAAGTACGTGATCGAAATGTGCCCTCGATTTTGAAATAAACCAGTCCAAGTTACATTACTTCGCTTCGAGCAGCAAAAAATGTTCATATCTGCCTAAAAGTCATAAATGGACGATCGATTCCAGCGCGTAGCAGACCAACAAGACTTAGAGGCGCCTCGTAATTCAATAAGAGATCTATGCGGACTGCGGAAACGTTATCGCATCGGACAGATTCCTGTCGAATATCAAGTTTGCCGGCCGAAACCTCATTGATAGAAAAGCAAGTGCCAAAAAAAAAAAAAAAAGAATTACAAATAATTTGCATCGGAATGCTATCTTGTCACGCAACCACACACTGGTTAATCATATGAACTTTGGCAAAATAAAAATGCCAAAAAAAAAAAAAAATCCCCCAAAACTGTTGTTTTCTAAGTTTATTTCGAATAGAGATTACAGAAATTCAAATGCTTCACTCTTAGCGATGAAATTATTGTGCTTATCTGGGAACACAAGGTTCTGGTTCAATACCGACCCTCGCCAACTCAGCGTATTGAGTAGCACAGGGATCTGTGCAGTAACGTAAGGAGCTGATGGTAGATGTGGGGCTCCACCTCAGACACTAAAAACAATCTCCTTGGTCTAGCACCAGTGAAAATGGGATAGGCTCCTCGCTGTCTGGCTGACATCGACTTTAGGCCACCCCGTCTACTTTACTTTTTTATTGGATATGTGAAAAAGCTTCCAGCACTTTTTAATAAAAAAGGTGTCTGCATCATACAGACGACCGGCGTGTTGTGGTTATCGTTGTATGAAATATACACGGTGATACGAGTTCAAATCCTGGACGAGGCTGGTAGACTTTTACATATCTAATACTCTTTGGAAATGTATGCATCCACCTATTCTACCTCCAATTATGGGTAAATAGTAGGACGCACTTGACTCTTTAACCCGCCCTGTCGGCTGGGGCGTTAGAATGCACCGACTGCACCTCTGAAGAGGGGTAACACCTGTTGGCCGTGGGTGGCGACACGTGAAGCTTAAGGATAGAACCCAGGTGGATGAGTAGTTCATGACTTGCAATATTCCATTTTGGCCCTATCTTGGGCTAGACGGGCGGTCGATCAATCGGCTGGTCACGTCAAGCCCTAACACCTATATGATTTCCCAACCCTATTGCCCTTATGGCATGCCGCAACTTTTTATCATATGGGTGCTAGAAGGCGGTGACTGAGGGTCTACATGTCCTGGGAATGACGTTAAACTCTATCTGATGGTGAGGTTCCAGTTTTGGAGGTTTGGGGAATGTGGAGCACGCCTTCATCACCATTGCTCCCTGGTCCAATCTGACCCGGAGTGGTAGTACCTGTTAGGGTCCCATTTATAGGTTAAATAGAAAAACATAAGTTGATAAACAAAATTGTATTATCCATTAAGAATTGATTTATTTCAAAGATTTATCGGCATTAAATGACCCACTGAGGTTGATATGCCGTAAAACCAAACCAAACCAAACCAAATTGACTCTCTAACTTTCGCATGGCAACCGGTTTAAGAGAAGGAAAAGTCTGGATTTAAACCTGCTAAACGCGCTTTAACAATAGACCTTGTGTCGTATCCTACTCGTGTGGAGTGGTTGGTGAATATATAGTGTCACAAGGCGGGAAGTATGAGGCACCTAGTGAGATTCGATCTCACTAGATTCCTAACCATTACACTATCCGACCCGAGTTTTGCTAAGTTTTCAGATCATATCTTTCTATTTTTATTTCTAAAATGGGTCTATCTACTTTTATATATACAAGTAGTTATAAAACGTGGATTCCAAAATCATACTCCAAGCCATAGACACAAATACAACATCTGAATCACGTATCTTTGAGGATCTGTGTTATGCTTCAAAGATACGTGGTTTAAAGTTAACTGATCTGAAAAAAATGTAAATTTAAAATAAAATAACTAGTGCATTATATCTTTTATTCGTTAATATATCAATACTGAACATTTCATCAAATTCGGTTAATTCCCTGATTTTTGGTATTTTTTTCTTTCGGTGAGGTGACATACGATGGTGAAATTTAGGTCCGTTAAGTTCAATTCAACCAAAAAATGAGTTAAAAAATTTTTGAAGACACATCAAGAATGAATAATACAAAATGTCTTCGGCATAAAATAAACAACAAAGGTTGACATGCCATCAAACCCAAAAAACAATCCATCAACAAATCTATCAGTAGTAACAAAGTAACGTAAAAATGTTCATTAACTAAACTAAACCCCCTTGTTTGGGTATTAGCTAGGCTAAGTTTCTGACCGCCATCCTTGGCCAGTTAAAAAGGACTTAAAGTAAGTAAGTCCTGGACTATAGAATCCTTTGGTAAGTGAATAAGTCCTAAGTTTTGGAATCCTACGTAGTGTCAAAGAGGTCCAGCAATATGATCCTATGTTCCGTTGTCCACGATGGTTCAAATCAATGTGTGTAGGTATGACCAGAACAGCCAGTATAAATAAGAATATCAGCAGCAGAGCACTGCCAGTGATTGGACAAGAAGTTGGTCACATGGTTGTCGGCGAGTCTATAAGTACAAGTGGCCATTTACCACACGCCTTATATATAAAAAAATCCTCAACATTTACCCAACCCGTTCGCTACGGTGAGGATGTGACACAATGTCGCAAGTACTGAGGCACCCACGAGGATTGAACTCGCTATTCAGTCATTATGAATCTGCGAGACTAGCTTGCTAATAATTACATCACGACTAGAGGCTATAGGTATTAGCTAAGCTAACACCGAAGCCGATATGTAAACGAAGAATTAATTTTAACTGTTTATATTCTTCAGAATTTGAGCGTAAAACTTTAATAATAAAATCCATTACAAGACAATGAGGCCAGTCGTTTTATCTTGTACGGGATTTTAATTTCAAAGTTTACACTCAAATCCTTTCGCAAACGTTACTCAACAATTCCAAACAAATCATCCCCCACAACCCAGTTGCATTTCCCCATCTGTGTTATTTGGCCTTTTCGTGAATTAGAGAGAGAGAGAGAGAGAGACAGGCAGACAGACAGATAGACAGACAGAGACAGAATTGAGTGGGAGAGAGTTTAAAGAAAGAAAGAAAGAAAGAAAGAAAGAAAGAAAGATGGGAAAAGATATAAAGAGACTGAAAAAGAAAGCGGTAGAAAGAAAGACAAAAAAGAAAGGGACAGAGAAAGAAAGAAAGAAAGAAAGAAAGCTAAAGAAATAAAGAGATTTACAAAGAGAAAGAAAGAAAGAATGGGTATTAGGGAAATAAAAATACTGACAAAGAAAGAGAGAGAGAACGAAAAAGAAAAGGAAAAAGAAAGAGAGAAATGAATAAAGAAGGAGAAACAGCGACAAGAAGAGAGAGAGAGAGAGAGAGAGAGAGAGAGAGAGAGAGAGAGAGAAGTCAGGTATGTGTGTGTGTGTGTGTGTGTGTGTGTGTGTACACATATACACATGAACCTGATGAATAAAAACAGTTAAAATTTGTTCTTGTCTTACATATCAGCTTCGGTGCTGGTGCAGTATTTTATATCATTTTGTCAGACAATCTAGTTGGATCAGACTAACGGAAAATTAGACCAAGTCATGAATACATGCATAATCTTTATTTTATCGATGCTATTGTGTATGAGTGATGGAGTTTTAGAATATTTGAAATACTCAAGTAAACACGGTAGGCTACATCAAGTTCTAGACTATATTGTTTATTTACGAACTTATATTTTGGTTGTATTAGTGAAGTTTTGAAAGTATAAATAAGCGTTTTAATATTATTTTTTTTAGACATTGGATATCCAAGAAATATCTTTGTAGGCTAGCATAGTCAAAGTTAGGTGTCGTTCATTACATGTGTAAGGTTCAAAGTTACAATATAAATTATAATTGGTTGAAACAAACAACTCCGACAAGGGTGTTAAACATAACATGGACTTTAATATAAGCACATGGAGAACATTTAAGACATGAAATCCACATACAAGGAAAGGAATGATATACAATAAAAAAACGTATACATTAGTTCACTACAAGAACATACAAAATAGAGAAATAGGACTGGAGAATCCCTAATTTCAAGTAAACTTACTAGCGTTGCGTTGGAGGCAGAAGCCCTCACACGAGAAGGGTGTAGACATAGAAGTCTAACCCATGTGCTGAGGTGCTGTAGAAGAAGAAGAAGAAGAAGAAGAAGAAGAAGAGGCCGAGAGTTCAAAACAGGCGCTAAAATACCTAAAAAAACCTGGTGGTCAAAAACAAGGAACTAGAGGGAAGATAACTCTTCCAGACAAGGGAAGACAACCCAGCACATGCAACACCATTCTGGAACAAGAATTTAGGGATCGCTCATTACACGAGGTCGTTCATTACTCGGGGATTTCTTCCCTCTGTCAACTGCCGATATCATTTAACAGCGCACATCAAGGGTTAAAATTTCGCGTATCAACATTTGTTGAATGCAATCCAGAACGCAAATTGCTTTCAACAGAGACTACCGGCCAATTTTAAAATGTCCGTAACAAAATTTTATCTGGAGTGGAGAGAGAGAGAGAGAGAGGAGAGTGGAGAGGAGAGGAGAGGAGAGGAGAGGAGAGAGAGAGAGAGAATCGAATTCTCCAATTTTTTAATTAAAATTAAATAAGATTTGGCACTGAAACAAGTTGCCGCATAATGAAAATTAAGAAGATGTACGAGGTCTGTCTAGAAAGTGATGACGCTAATTTTTTCAAATTTCAAGTTGGCAACTTTGATTAGCGGATTAATTTTAGCGGTATGTCAACCCAACGAGGGTTATTTTATGCCAATTGTTTCGGAATCACATTTATTGCACATTCATATCTACATTTTATTTGTAGCTGCTTGTAAAATTTTTTGCACTGTCCCATCGAATAGAAATACATTTTATTCAGATCTATTTGATCCATAGTTGAGACCAAACCACTTCGGGTCAACGGGATCCCCGTGACGTAGTGGCTAACATGCTGGTCTGGGACAGCATAGGAGCGAGTTCGAACTCTAGTCATGCTATTACGTTCATTTTTGGACTAATACTCTTCGGAAAGATATAACCCCCCCAGCTATGGGTTAGATAGTACCACTACTGTTATTTTACAAGAATGGTTTTGTAATGGTTATCGTCTTAGGAAATGGACCCGGTGACTGAGTTTAAATCCTGGTCGAGACTATTTGTGTTTCAGTTCGCGCTAATGCTCTTGGGAAAGGTTTGAATCCATATGTTCTCTTCGCAGCAAAAAGAAATTGAGAGGACAGATTGTGTGGTTTAGCCTTGGTTAGGCAACCAGTCTAGGAGAAGAGAAACTTTGAATTCAACCTATCTTACTGTACTTAAAAAAATCATCGTGTGTCGTATCCTGCCCGTGTTGGACAAATCCTCATCACCATCATCGGGTTGCCCTGTCAGCTCAAATTTCTCGGTAAACATACCCATTGGTCATCATCCCTGGCAGGTCTTCCTATCAGCATCTAGAATCCGCACATAGCTGATTCATGTAGGTTTTGCTGGTCAACCTACATGGCAAGTCCATGTGTAGATATTGAATCTTTATATACAGAAACATACCTATTGGTCATCACCCCTGGCAGGTCTTCCTATCAGCATCTAGAATCCGCACATAGCTGATTGATGTAGGTTTTGCTGGTCAACCTACATGGCAAGTCCATGTGTAGATATTGAATCTTTATATACAAAATATATTTTGTAGGATTTCGGGTAAGCTAGATTGTCTGACAAGAATGATATAAAACACTGTAAAAAATCCAGTACAAGATAAAAGACTGACATTTGTAAGCTACATACAGTCGGGATTGAAATCCGATCGGTTTAGCATCAGTCGGACAGCTTAACCGCTAAGCTATAGTCACCCACAGAATGCGAAGAAAATTTTAACTGTTTTTGATACACGCATCTGTATGTATTTAAAAGCTGCCATAGAGTGTTCCGTCCCTTACATAGGAGAGCGTTCAGAACCTTTCAGCACAATAACCTTCAGAAAACTTCTGACGAAGAGATCTTTATCTCGGAATATTAAGAATAAATCAAAGGGAAACAAACATCATCATAGTTACCTCATTTTAGTTTACACTTGCATTGTTAAAGCCTTCAAAACCAACTACCAAACCATTAAACACACACACACACACACACACACACACACATCTTATTATAATGGAGATTGTGTGTTTTTCTGTCTGTAACCGAAACTATATTACTGCTCAAGTCACAATTCCCTTAATTATTTACGTCAAATTCTCCATGATTTCATTCTTTTAAACCTTCAGTTATTAATAAAAATTGTTTACATTATTAATACTGTTGACCATATCTACGTACTAATAACATGCAATTGTATTTATATATACAACAAAATAGCGGTTTACAGTTTGAACGAGAAGGCTAATTTGCATATTGATATTTAAAATTTTGTTTTAATAAATATGTGCTTGGTATTATTGATTTCTAATTGTTTGGTTTATTAAGAAAATAAACAAAAATCTCGTGGATAAATCTTAAAAGAAATTTATTTACAAGAGATAACTGTAATATTATCCTTTACTTCCTATTCTAACTAAAGTTAAATTAGGAAAATTTACCAATGAAAGAGGGGAGTAATGGAAAATGATGGAATAGTTAGTTTCAAAGTTGTTCTATTTTTCGATTATACCCCCTCTGTTGCAGATCTTTTTATCTGCATTCTTATTCAGTTTCATTAGCCTTTCTAATTTAATATGATATTATTTATATCAAAACTTAAATACTTGCACCTGGAGGGTGCATATATTGCTAGTATATATATATATATATATATATTAAAAGTAATGGATACAATAGAAACCTACTCGAGTTTCACCATAAGGATCATCAGGGTTAAATCCGCTGAATTAATCGAGGTACCGATTAATTGCAGCCGATTACACGAGTGTTCATTGAATAAGAACGTAACATCTTATTCAATGAACACATGTGTAATCGGCTGCAATTAATCGGTACCTCGATTAATTCAGCGGATTTAACCCTGATGATCCTTATGGTGAAACTCGAGTAGGTTTCTATTGTATCCATTTCTTTAATAGATTTGCTCTACTTTGTATTGAGCACTTTGTATTTGTTTTATCACTGAATTAACCCCTGAATATTTATTGTGCACCTCCAAGGATCGTGCCCATATTCACCGGTAAGCCAACTTTTATCTATCTATCTATCTATCTATCTATCTATCTATATATATATATATATATTATATATATATATAAGAAACGATAATAACACTCACTCAACTCGCCCACAGCACGCATTCATGTACGTACTAGACAATATGAGAAGGGAAGAGAGCAGATCAAAGGTTTCCACCGATATAAACACAGACACCTAGACTGGACATCCAGCTGGAATTAACCACTAGGATTTATTACCACCCACCCTAAAAATGTCTATATATATGAGTTCTAACACATAATTGTATTTGCTTGAAGAATTTTTTAACCATCTATACATATATAAATTGCAGTTGTGTGTATGTATGTATGTATGTATGTATACATGTCCGGAGGAAATTACGAAAATAAAGCAGTTAACAACAAAGTAAATATATATACACATTCACTGTTTCTAAGTCTTGCATTTTTGTGCCAAAATTATTCATTTATATTCGCGAAGATATTTATACATTAAAATAGCATTAAAATAGTATTAAAATAGCATTAAAATAGTATTAAAATAGCATTAAAATAGCATTAACATACTTGTTAAAAATGTCTGTGATTTTCTTAGTTAAATAAATCAATAGGGAAGCGCAAAATATCATTTTCTTAAGGCCGGATTAACATTAGGTCTTTTTATGTGGGGACTGTTATGGGACACCCAGCGAGGATTAAACTCGGTTTTCAGAAGTAACGGATCTGCAAGACTAGCTTACTATCCATTATACCACTTTGGTGTGTTTCTCCTCTACTAAGGTGGCGCCGGCTAGTCGCTTCTCTAGTCCAAAATAAATGTCGCACTCACCTAAACAGAACAAAAATCCAAGCCACTCGGACCTGTTTTATTATATTTACTTTTCTCTCATTTGATTTGCAACAATCATTATATTATATATATATATATATATATATATATATATATATATATATATATAATGATTGCTTTGAATTTTGAGTTTTCCTATCATAGACGGATTACCTTATCCAAGGTTAATGAAACCAGTCCACCCAACAATTTACCCAAAGCTGGAGGGAGAATAGTTGGACGCTTATTTTTTCCAAGGATATTAGCGCTATGTGAAATGCAAACAACCTCGACCAGGATTTGATCTCGGGTCGACGCGTCTATTACACCTCGTGCCTCCACACACACACACACACACACACACACACATATATATATATTATATATATATATATATATATATAACATGTGTCAAAAAAGTATAGAGACTTTTTATACTTTTGACACACCTTGTATTCTAGATAAAAATAACGTTCCATTTATTCTTCATTTCTATCTCGGTAAATACAGCTTTAAACTTGGTACTTTTTGACACACCTTGTATTCTGAAAAAATAATGAATGTAACGGTATTTTTTTTTCAGAATACAAGGTGTGTCAGAAAGTACAAAAAAATCTCGATAATATTTGGACACACCTTTTATATATATAAATAAATAAGTAAGTAAATTAATTTATTAATTCAATTGAAGCTAAGAATACACCTCTTATTGTTGCCAATTTATGGCTGCAGGGGTCGCTGCAGTTCCTCATTGCCTCTAGACGATCTGCCAGTGATCTGGAAGTAGTCGACATCTTCGCAGTACAGCAACAGTAAGCCAAAAACATTTAATCGCAGAGTATTTGCGAAACAGAATTATCGATTAGCAATGATAGTGAGAAATTAGACTTCTGCTAAATTCGAATTTAATTTCCCATTAAACGGATTTTGCTTCTCGGCACCAATTAAATAAACATCGGCCTTCAGTGACGCTCCTAGCGATCCAAGAGTTCCACTTAGAACGATAAGAGTGTGATATTTCACTCCTCTCTTAAATATCATCAACTATGAACAAGTAAAGCAAAATACATATATCGACCATTCCAGAAAGTGGAAATTCTAGACGTCGAGATGGAATCTGTTATTAAATAAGATGATAGTTTAAATGTGAAGCATTATCTCGGATAATGGGGTTAATTTGTACCCAAATCACCATGCTCTTCAAAACCACACAAAAATTTTGCAATGGGCTTCACTGTATGTATTTACTAAAACTATCCACCATGAGCAGGATGTGACTCAAGAACAATATTAAAGCTGGTTTGACTTCAGAGTTTGGAGCCCTTTGAACGATCACGAAAAACAGGGAAAAGCTTGAGTGAATGTTGAGAACAGAAGGACTGATACCATCAAGACTACAGTACTATGAATATCAGATTGTTGTCTACTAAAGACGATGGCGTAGTGTCCATTTTAAAAAATCTGCAACTGCGTGAGTGGCTGAACAGACCAATTTTTGAATGGCAATCTCTAGTGCAGTGACTGCAAACAAACAGTGATGCTTGCTGGAGTTGCTGTTGTCTCTCCTTCCTTTTGGCTTTCTTTTCTGTGGCGGCTTCTTTCCTCTCTTTTTCACTCCTTTTTGTTCCTTCCTTGACGAGGAGGCACCAGGTCGCACAGTCTTCTACACAAGCCTCCCATGTGTTGGTGTTCATGTGGCATGTCTTCATGTTCCTCTTGCAGACATCTTTAAAGTGCAGACGTGGCCACCCTACTGGTCGAATGCCCTCTTCTAATTCGCCATACAGTAGGTTTTGGGGGATGCGGCCTTTGTCCACCTCCTGACGTGACCAAATCCACGTAGACGTCTCTCGCAGATGATGGTGGGCATGTTGTTCATGTGTGCTGGTTCCAACACTTCTGTGTTTGGCACTTTGTCCCGCCAACGTATGCGTAGGGTGCGACGGAGGCAGTTTCCTCTCCATCCAGACTACAGTACTATGAATATCAGATAGGATACTGAGAAAAGTCCTAGAGACTTGAAGTCACTCACACTTCAGTGAAAAAACACCAGTTGAAACTGATGAGAAAAACTGACAAGTAGTCACCCGTAGTAGTAGAGAAGATAGAAAGGTGAAGAAAAACAACTATATAGATACTTCAAGCGACAAATTGGAGAGATCGCACATGAGAAGACCTAGACATGGTTAAGAAAGGGAAACCTTAGATAAAAAGATAGAAATTGAATCTCTCATAATTGCAGCACACGACAATTTCACAACAAGAAACTATATCAAAGCAAAAGTAGATAAGACACAACGGAATAGCGAGTGTAGGATGTGTGGGACAAGGATGAAACGGTTAATCTTATTAAAAGCAATTTCATAAAATGAGCACAAAGGTAATACAAGATTAGGTACTACTATGTGGGAAAGCTGATCCATTGGGAATTGTGCTAGAAACTAAATTTTCACCATGTTTCTAAATTGTATATGAACAAACCGCAATCTGTCCTAGAGAATGAGACGCATATAATTCATTGGGACTTTGAGATACAGAGTGATCAGTACTGACCTGAAGACCAGACCTAGCGTTAATTAACAAGAAGAAGAGTACTCCACGCCCCCCATAGATTCAGAGATGAAGCCTAGCCACCAGATGTAAATACCTATCCAGAAAACTCCTTTTGAAGGACTTTTACTATTCTTCATGGTACTCGTTTTAAGATAATTTGGACCATATTACCTTTAGGCACCCCTCTTTGATCTCGATTAAGAAAGGACATGTTTTTCATTTACACCATCAATATCAGGTTGTTTGTTAGGGGTTATGGTTAGGGGTTATGGTTATGGTTAGGGTTAGGGTTTGGTTAGGGTTAGGGGTTAGTTTTATAATTTAGAAAAAATCTAAAAATCGTCTGTTAAAACAATCGGATATTGACGGTGTAAATTAAAAACATGTCCTTTCTTAATCGAGATCAAAAAGGGGTGCCTAATGGTCATATGGTGCGATAATTTTACACAAAAATCTCCAGGGACTTACTATTATAGAATAGTAAAAACTATTAGTGCTATGTCTGCCCTACTATTTACGCATACCTGAAGGAGGAAGAACAGTTGAAATGCAAAAAGTACCAATACTAAATATATTTGTGGGCAATTTAATAGTATGTTGGTCATTATACTTTTAGCTTAGACGACGCTTCGGCACATAACTAGAAAATAGCTAAAAGGTTTGCTTCGTCAAAATCTGAACTAGGCTCACAGTTTGCATAAAAATAGCTAACCTGTTTGCATTGTCTAAGTCAGAACTCGGCTCACCATCTATAAAAAGATGCTAACATATTTGCGTTGTCAAAATATTTACTCACTCACCGTCTTCATAAATATAGCTCATACGTTTGCATAGTCAAAATCTGAACTTGGCCCACCCTCTCCATAGAAATAGCTAACACGCTTACTTCGTCAAAATCTGAACACGGCTTAACGTCTCCATAAATATAGCCCATACGTTTGCATAGTCAAAATCTGAACATGGCCCACCCTCTCTATATAAATAGCTAACACGCTTACTTCGAAAAAAATCTGAACACGGCTTAACGTCTCCATAAATATAGTTAGTAAGTTTGCTTCGTCAAAATCTCAACTTGGCTTACCGTCTCCATTGAAATAGCTAACACGCTTACTTCGAAAAAATTTGAACACAGCTTAACATCTCCATAAAAATCACTAGCAAGTTTGCTTCGTCAAAATCTCAACCTGGCTCACCGTCCCCATAAAAATCGCTAACACGTTATCTTCGTCAAAATCTGAAATCGGTTTCCCGCCTCTATAAATATAGCTAACACGTTTGTTTCGTCAGAATCTCAATTAGGGTCACTGTCTTTTCGTGCGGATAACTATTACTGTATTCACTCTCCGCCCTTTGTCATATAAGTAACGTTTTCCTCTTTGATAGATTCTGTCTGAATTTTGTTTGACAGGGTGTTTAAATCATAGTATTTTGCTGATGGAATTAAAGAAAAGAGTCCTGTACTGTGTTCAGTTTATTCAATCAGCAGACTGGAAATTGACATTAGTGGGTTTGAAGAACTATTAATCTGGAAGCAAGAAACGATCAGTTTGGGGGTCCCAAAGGCACCGTCTAAAAAAGAGTTAGGGCGTATCAAGTCGAACTGGAATTTTGCGAGGCCAGCACAAGGAGTTGAGAGCAGACAGTCCTAAAAACATACAGATGCAAAACACTGACGTGACGTGCATGAGAAAGGATGTGCGTGACCCTGTGGAACAAGTTTCAACCACCTTCCAAGTACACTGCAGACACCCAAGGAAGGCCTGGGGCAACACGAAGCAAGCGTTCTGAAAAATAAGGGCAAAATATAAGTGAATTATTTCGAATAAAACTCATTCAATTATAGCATTTTCCTATTTGAATTTGGTTTGCCATCACAAACACTTCAGTCGCCTCTCCCTCTCTACCTCTCCCCCAGGCAACGTCTTGGTATTTTTTCTAGTTTCTCGCTTTCTTCTGCTTTCACTCTGAAATTCTCTCGCACATCAGTATCTACGATGTTTCTCCTCAAATAATTATAGAGTCAATCTTTATCCACTTTGAACGTCAGTTGTGAGAAAAGCATATATTTGTGCTAGTTCACTACCCATCGTAATTATCAGAGTTAGCTCTTTGAAACTTTTACTATTTACTAAATTGAATGTTCATCTAAAACGTAAAGAATTTGGAGGTGTGGAAGTTAATCAAAGAACTACAACTTAACACCATCCACATGAGCAGAATGCGACACAAGGTCAATTTGTAAGGGGAGTACCACTTGGTTGAATTCAGTGTTTACCTTCTCCTATACATAATAGTCATATATGGGTTAAAAGTGCGTGGTCTAATGGTTAGAGTCGTCATAAATGCACTCGTCGACACGAGTTCAAATCCTGGAAGAAGCTCCAGTTTACATAGGGCTAATACCATTGGGAAATCCAACTACTCTTCCTCAAGCTAGGGCGAAATATAAGGACAGACTGGGCTCTTTAACCTAGGTTAGGCAACCAGTCTAGGAAAAGGAAAACTCTGAATTAAAACCCATTAAACAAAATGTTGCTAATCGTTTGCAGTGACATAGTAAAAGTAATATTTTCTAATATTTCATGTTTCAATTTACGTTCAGCATTTGACTTGAAAAAGGAAGGAAGTGCGGGTGCAAAGATGTCAAGATAAAATATTACGTTTCATTTTGAACTTTACCATAAGAAACTGATTAAATTTTTTTTATGGCTTAGCTAAGAGCGAACAAAAATAAACTCTATATTCGCTCATCGTTTAATCAGATCAACTTAGTTCATTCTCATGTGAAACTGAATACCAGACTGCATATATTAATTTAATTATCATCATTTGCTACATATGTGCTGCAATTCTATTTTATTTCATGGCTTGGCGTCGGGAACGAAATTTTTAAAGTGGTGGTCAACGTTGACTGCAGTCATGTTCATGACTAATAATAGGCTACCGTCCCAAAGGCGAAAAGTGTCTTACTTTTTAAAATCCGTCAGACGTAAAAGATGGTTCAATAATTTTTACGTAATAATTAAGATAAAATCACAAAAAGAGTATACTTACTTTTCGCACATAGGTTTCTTGGTTTCATAACTATTTAATTAAGCTTTAAATGAATAAAATACGAAAAAAAATAATTAGCTCCGAAATAAATAGATATATATATATATATATTGAAGGAAGAAATGTAAATATTTTTGAACTTTTGTTTTCCTTTCAAGTTGTATTAAAATGTTCTAATAAACTTGAATTACACCAGCAAGTTTTGAAATATTTTGGATTTTCAAAATTATTAAACTAGATAGAATTTTAGTAGTTCGTATCTTAAAGTTAAACTTTTTATTCTAAAAACAATCCGTTCACAGATCATTTTTTGCAATTAAGACTTGTCAACCTTCCAAATTCTTCTATTTATCGACATATTCTCCAAATTGTGAGATTTTGTACCTTTTCTGATTGGCTGATTATAAAATGGCAGATAAAATCACTTATCTAATTGGCTAATTTTTTATTTCGGAGTTAAGTAGTTTTTTTATACGTATTTTACTAATTTAAAACTTGATTAATTAATTATGAAACCAATAAACCTATGTGTGAAAAGTAAGTATATTCTTTTTGTGATTTTATCTTAATCATTATGTAAAACTTATTGAGCCATCTTTTATATCCGACAGAACTAAACGAAAATCGCTTTGGGACTGAGGCCTATAATGCCTATGCCGGACATACTGGAACGGTTACTGTGGCTGCAACTGAAGTTTTAATCAGGGTTTGATGGCCTTTATCTCTCTCTTTCTATCTATTTATCTGCCTGTCAGTCTCTCTCTCTCTCTCTCTCTCTCTCTCTCTCTCTCTCTCTCTCTCTCTCTTTTGAATGTTTATTTTTTGCGTTTCCTTGAATTGAGTCTGTTTATTCATTTATTTCTTCTTTCTGTGCCTTTTGTCCTTGACAGTGGCCCAGTGAGTGTTTTCAAAGAAAGAGACGGCCTGGTTAGTGGTGACCCAACAGGCGTCTCGCTTCTCAACTAGTGAAGACCCTCGGAGATGGTGAGACAAGATCACCAGGATGGGGCATCCAGTGAGGATCGGACTTGTTATTCTGTAGTAATGAATCTGCAAGTAGCTTGCTACCCATTACACCATGATGGGTTGTTTGCACATTGCTGAAGGTATAATGAACTGATCCTGGCGGAGATAACTATGTTTGACTTAGCCACAGGGCGTTAACTTATTGAGAGGTAATACTGTGACTGCACACAAAGAGCTTGCCATCGTGGTATAATGGTATGCACGATAGTCTCACAGATCCATTACTACTGAGTGGCTAATTCGATTCTCGCTGGACGCTCCATACTTGCGACCTGATGTCACATACTACCACTGACGAACGGGTTGGGTGAATATCTACTGTATAAGCATACACACCAATGCACACACACACACACACGCATACACTCACACAGAGATGCGCGCACTCACACACACACCTGTGGGCTTTCACTTGTATTCATACATGTACAAGGTGTGTCAAAAAAGTATTGAGATTTTTTGTACTTTTTGACAGACCCTGTATTCTGAAAAAAAATAACGTTCCATTCATTTTTAATTTCTATCTTCGTAAATACATCTTTAAACTCGGCACTTTTCGACACACCTTGTATTAAGAAAAAATTAACGTTCCGTTCATTGTTCATTTGTATCTTGCTAAATACGTCTTTAAACTCAGCACTTTTTGACACAACTTGTATTCTCGAAAAATTACAGTTCCATTCATTGTTCATTTCTATTTTTTTTTATACATCTTGTATTCTGAAAAAAATTAATAAATGGAACGTTATTTTTTCCAGAATACTAGGTGTGTCAGAAAGTACCAAAAATATCGATACTTTTTTTACACATCTTGTGTACACATACTGGCATACATTGACATACATATATGTATGCAGTTTCTATACATTTAAATTGTCTCTGAAGATCTCTCGTCGAGGCATGTGGCCAATTTAGTCCCTCTTTTATTGCTACTATTACGGAAGATGTTTGTATGAGTTGCATTCTTTGGTTCCACTTATATAACGGTTTCCAGTAGAAACTCATTTTCCTGTCACTAGCAAGCAACATCCGTTTTTTCGAAATCTTTCACACACCGGAAGCAGGTCTTTTTCTTGAACAACTACACAGTGTAGCAATTTTCCCTGCGCATGTTTTTTTCTTCCAGCTGCAACCTTCGGCCTTTTAAGACTAGGGTTAAAAATGTGTTAAAAAGTATTAGGAATAAGGTCAAACTTGAGAGTATCCGACAGTATATAGAAATTTCGGTAATTATGAACTTTAGTTGGCCAAATTCCTAGCATAAAATTGTGTGTTCGCATTATCCCCTTAACAAATTTGCTTGTATAGTTTTTCTTATGAGATTTTCTCAAACAATTGAATGCATAAAAATACATTTCATTCTTATCGAATATGTTTATTAAAGGTGATAGAGATCGGTATCAGGGACTTACTAAATAATTTAATTCTTATCGACACGCATGAACTTAAGTTGGCCAAATTCCTAGCATAAAATTGTGCGTGCGCATTATCTCCCTTAACAAATTTGCTTATATAGTTTTTCTCATGAGATTTTCTTAAACAATTCAATGAATAAAAATATCGACACGTATAAACTTTAGTTTGCCAAATTCCTAGCATAAAATTGTGCGTGCGCATTATCTGAAATGTTTAAAATACAAATCGGCAAATAATTCTATGCATGCGTTTATTTATATTTACACACACTACTTGTATGACTGGGAGCGACACATCTTCCATAAAATTCAAAAACCCAAATACGTTTGGTCTGTTTTGCGCCTATTAGATTTTCCATCTTAAAGCGCTGTTAACTTTGTCTTCGCCATCCTTTTTGATAAATGCTCTATGAAGCATATTGAGCACTCTTTACTAATAAATATCGAAAACTA
>CM042142.1:31795851-31810851 GCA_023376005.1 Doryteuthis pealeii
TGGTTTGAATTCAGTTTTCCTTCTCCAAGTCAGGTTGCCATACAAAGGTTAAAGGGTCCAGTCTGTCCTACTATTTACCTATAGCTGGAGTGAAAATTGGATTTGTACCTTCCCCAATGGTATTAGTGCTATGTGAAATGCAAGCAGCCGCGTTCAGGATTTGTCTTGCCGTGTCTATTTTATACGACGGTTATCATTACACTATGTGCTTCCAACAATTTGTTTAAGTGCCTGCAAATGTTTACATTGAAAAAAAAACAAACTATTTTTAACCATTTATTCAGTCTCGGCTATTCACAGCGATGGAAACTTTTAGCACATATGAATTAATTCTTAAAGATATAAAGATTGATTTTGAAAGGTTTATAGATTAAACTGTGATCATATTCATACAATTTTTCAACTCATTGTTATTGTAATGTCTCATGGGAAATAAGCAAATGTTTAGAATCGGGTATTCAGTTTCCGAACCCTTTATGGTTGGATGAGTTGAGTGAGGAAAATTAGATAGAAAGGAAAGAAAGGTTGTGAAGAAATGAGAGAGAGAGAGAGAGAGAGAGAGAGAGAGAGAGAGAGAGAGAGAGAGAGAGAGAGAGAGAGATGAAGAAGAAGAAGAAGAAGAACCCCAAAGGGCCTGATAACAACAGGAAGGTCTCTAATAAGTATAAAAGTCCGTAAGAAATAATAAGATCAGTAATTACCAATGTTACCTTGTGGTTATTGGTTATTGGAAAACACGGGAGATGATTATCTTTCATTTCCCTAACAACAAATAAGAGAACCATGGTAAGTACGGGATGTAATCCCTACAAACTACTAAATGGTGAAAAAGACGAAGTCAAATCCATGATTCTCACATGGCCAGCTGTATGTTGGATGTCCACTAGGAAGTAGTCGAAAAAAGATTACATACTTGCAAAAAATGTTAGAATTAAAAATAAAAGCATGGCCGATTGTTGCATAATCAATTTGGTAGCATAGATTAACAGACGTGTTTCAGCCCGGCTGTCGGCTCCGCGTGATGAGTTACAGAAGACAAATAAAATAAGCGTTATTAATTAAGCATACCTTAGATAGAAAATGAAGAACCAGCAAAAGAAGACAGAAGCAACAGGTAAAGAGAAACCAGACTAAACGTAGACATCATGGCCGAAGAAAGAAAGAAGAATTGGATATTCAACATGGCGACTCGGCGAAGTAGAAAGTGAAGTAACAACCAAGTAAGTTATATCTATCTGTCTATATATATATATATATATATATCTGATGCTCTCTCCCCCTCTCTCTCTCTCTTTCTGTCTCTCTCTCTGTCTGTCTGTCTGTCTGTCTCTGTCTCTCCCTCTCTGTCTCTGTCTCTGTTTGTCTGTCTGTCTGTCTCTCTCTCTACAACAAGAACTCATCGTGTATATACCCAATGAGGGTATATGGCATTATAACGCGATGTAATGAAACAATCAAGAGGAGCTATTTAAGTAAGAAAGGATGACATGTATTTTTTATGCATAAATTCTATTGTGGATTTCGTTGTGAGAGGGATGATGGACTGTAGAAAGAGAAAGGGATACGAAATGGAAAGATAGAGTAGTAACAGTTGGGAGTAAACTGAAGAGGGATTAGAAAAGGAAATTGAGAGTGGAGTAAAGGTAATGTAAAGAAATATGATTTTAAAATATATGATTATCCCAACTCCAATGCTCTTATTCATATCTATCTATATCTATCTATATCTATCTATCTAAACTCTATCCTATCTATCTATCTTATTCTGTTCATATCTATCTATCTATCTATCTTTCTATCTATCTATCTATCCTGATCTGTTCATATCTATCTACCTATCTATCTATATATCCTGGTCTGTTCATATCTATCTATCTATCTATCTATCTATCTATCTCATTCTGTTCATATCTATCTATCTATCTATCTATATCTATCTTGGTCTGTTCAATATCTATCTATCTATCTATCTATCTATCTATCTATCTATCTGGTCTGTTCATATCTATTTCTATCTATCTATCTTGGTCTGTTCATCTATCTATCTATCTATTCTATCTATCTATCTATCTATCTATCCTGATCTGTTCCTATCTATCTACCTATCTATCTATATATCCTGGTCTGTTCATATCTATCTATCTATCTATCTATCTCATTCTGTTCATATCTATCTATCTATATATCTATCTATCTATCTTGGTCTGTTCATATCTATCTACCTATCTATGTATTATATCCTAGTCTGTTTATATCTATCTATCTATCTATCTATCTATCTATCTATCTATCCTGGTCTTGTTCATTATCTATCTATCTAATCTATCTATCTTCTCTATCTATCTTGGTCTGTTCATCTATCTATCTTTATCTATCTATCTACCATCTATCTTCTTGGTCTTTTTCTATCTTATTACCGATCTATCTATATATCCTGGTTCTGTTCATATCTATCTATCTACCTATGTTAGTCTATTCAAATTGTATATCTGGATTTGCATGTAGATGACCTCGTGGCATTGTGGCTAACGTGATGACTGTGACATCGTAGTAAGCGACTTCACTATTACTTTACTTTCAGACAATAAACTTTTGGAAAGGTATGACCCCCTCATTCAATCCAGCTATTCTTTAAATAGTACCACAACTGTTCTCTTTACAAAATATAATTGACATTAAATACCCATCAAGGTTTATTTAAAATGCCAGTAAAAGGAAACTTGAAATCGAACGAATGGAAAGAAGATAAGAGAGATATATTGGGTGATAGTGAATTAAAAAAGAAGAAGAAGAAGAAGAAGTGAAGAAGAAAGAAGAGAGAAGAAGAAGAGAGAGGAAGGAGAAGGGAAGACAGGAAGGACAACGAAGAAGCAGAAGGGATAAGTATAATAATAATAATTAATAATAATAATAATATAATAATGATTAATAATAATAAGTAATGCCATTGAGGACAAAACATATATCAAAGCGAAAATTGATAAGACACAAACAATAGTAAATTGTAGGACCTATGCGATTTAATAAGATGTACTATGCGAATGTTAGCAAACTAGCACAACGGGAGTACAAACTAGGACACCGACTGGTTGGGAAGGTGATCCATATGGGAATTGTACCGAAAAATTAAATTTTGACCAGCAACAAAATGGATATTGGCATAACGGAATCTGTCTTGAGAACGAAACGTTTAACATTTTCTGGAACTTTGAAATAAAAAACGGATACCGATATCCCAGCAAGATGACCAGACCTAGTGCTGATTTAACAAAAAAGAAAGGAATTTGTCAACTGGTGGATTTTGCAGTTCCAGGCACATCACAGGGTGAACCTTAAGGAAAATGAAAAAAAAATGGAAAATTTCCTAGGACCTTGCCCAGAGAACTGAAAAGTTATGGGAATATGAAAGTGAAATTATACCAATTGTAGTTGGTTGCACTTTGCGAACGGTCCCAAAGGAGAAAGGGATGTAATATATCTGCGGACTCAGAGGAAAGATTTGAGACCATCCAGAATACTGCACTGCTGCAATCTGCCAGAATACTCAGAAGAGTTTCTGAGATCTGAGAGACTTGCTGTCACTCATTACTCCAGTGAAAGACCTCAGCTAACGCGATGTGAAAACTCAAAAGGAGTGAATAATAATAATATAAAATAATAATAAATAATAATAATGAAGAACGAAGAAAAGTAAGAAGAATAGAAGAAGAAAGAAGAAGAAGTTTGATACCTCACCATTCTCCTTCGGGAAATTAAAGAAGACAAAGATTACATACAAAGGAAAAAGATAAAACGAAAACTCCTTGTCTTTTGGTCTTGTTTGATTTTGCGAACTAAAAGGAGAAATCAACTCGCGAGACCTATGGCTGAATTCTTAAAAAGAATAAGAACACGAGAGGAACTAGAAAATTGTGGCATAGGTAATCTAAAAAAACAAACAAAAAAACCCAATTCAACGCAACTTGAAGATCCATTTGTAACATCGACTCAATTTAACGTTAGTTATTTAAGACGTTCCAACAAAGGAACATAATGAAAACTGATTTTATTAGCAAATCAAGATTCTAACTGCAATTGTGAGGCCTGTATTTGATAGACACAAGAAACAAAATGTGTGAACAAACAAAAAACATTTAAAAGAAGTAAGTATTGAAGAATCCAATTAAGTGTGTTCCAAAGTGGGGGGAACATAGTAACACATTTTTTGTGTGGCCTTATTGACAACACTTGTTGTGTATGTTGTTATTGTTTAATGTAACCCTTTCCTCGCTGTATCTGGCTGACAACAACTTTTAGGCCGTGCCCCGTCGGCTTTACTTACTTACTTAGACATTAAAAATATTTCATAGGGGCTAATTATGCGGTACGTATATCAATTGGCCGAAGCGGTTCAAGCTGTGGTAGGTAGTATCGTTTGGTAGTTGGTACGCTGACGCGTTGTTCTTTGCTGACACTGTGTGTGATTTGAAAGCCTCGCTGAGAAACTGACAGTTTAGTCTAAAATCATTCCCAAAAATTCGCTTGGGTTGCAAGAATCTCGACAATAGGTTAAGGTCAGGTAGGTCTGAAACCGAAGCCGTTTTCCAAGCCATGAAGTCACATCCTGCGAGTAGCATTCAGAGAGTATCAGGCGAGCTCGGTATCTCACAGTCCAGTTTTGTTTGCTAATAAATTCGTAACGACCTACTTCTGATTGATCGGCGAGGTTCTTGCAACCAGAGGGAAATTTTTTGAACCATCTGATTACTGTTCAGGTATCATTTGCCCCTTCCCTTTTCGCGCAACCAATGTTTTTGATTGCTTCTGCTGTGTAATAAGTCAGTCTGAAACTCGCCAAATGACTAGTTCAAATCATGGACAAGTTAGTTGCACTAATACCTTTGTGAAAGGTATTCAGATCCCCTCAGCTATGGGTTATTACCAGGGAAGAATGGACTCTTTAACTTTGGAAAGGCAAGCGGTCCGGGACATTAGAAAATTTCTTAATTCAAACCTGTTAAACACCACTTAATTGGCCTTGTTATGCCATATCCTACTCATGTGGAGGAGTATAGACAATAACATTGACTTACTTTGCACGTTCATCTTTGTTACTTTCCAATCTCTCACGGAATGTGTAATTTTAACATGCACAAACATATCAACGCACCCAACTACCACGATACGACTAAACATAACGGGTAACTACACTCTTGAGCAAATTGATTGAAACAAAGCGAATAATGCCCTTATTGTTATAAATATCCTCAATCTCACAGTAAGGCTTGTCAGTGTGTGCGTGCAGCCTTGACATTTTTCGTACACTGCCTGAAGTAGGGCGTCTATTGTGATAGACCTTACGGACAAATGGCCGTTAGGATAACTAAGTGGCTGTCAAGACAACTGTTGTCAGAGTGTAATAAAAAAGATCTTGGTTATTTAGTAAATAGTGGAGTAACATGAGTGACCCAGAAAAAACAGAACCCAAATTTATTTACCTTATTTTCCCATTAAACTAACCCTAATCTCCAACCCTAACCCTTACCCTAATCCTAACCCTAAACCCTAACCCTAACCCTAGTTGGATTTAAACTTTAAAATTAAAAAATTAGATTTAAAAATTACATTTTTTATTACAAAATTTGTGGTTTCTGTTTTTTTTCTGGGTCACCTGTAATATTATGTTACTCAACTAGAGGAATTAGGTTAGGGTTGGGGTTTAGGTTAGGGTTAGGGTAACAGTTTAGAGTTAGGTTTAGTTTAATGGGAGAATAAATAATTTGGGTTCTGTTTTTTTCTGGGTCACCCTGTAATATCATGTTACTCAACTAGGAAATAACCAAAAATGTGATACAATCACGGTCGACGTAAAATTTTTCAAGGCCCCCCAAAATTGATCATACCTCTGCAAAAAGGATTCATATTACTGCACATCACTGCAAATAACCTAATCTAAGCAAAAAAGTAATCGATTGCACCCTGTCACTACAGTGGATCTAAAACTGACCGTGCGATAGTTTCAATTAATTTGAACAAGGGTGTTTCGGTGACGTGACATACGCGTTACAAACTAGCACGTGCCGAAATATTGCAAAACTTTTGAGCCATCTTACTATTTTTACTGTCATGCCGTTAATTTCACTGTTGTGAAGCATACATTTATTGCACAAGTATTTTACATGTTGCATATTTCATTGATATTGTGAATCTGCATAATTATCAGACAGATACAATTCTAGCCGTATTTAATAACAGGTTGCAGAAACAACAAGTGCGCAGACAGTAACAACGCGATGTCTAATAAATTCACAAGAGAAACTTTCAGCGTGTTGGTTGTGTTGAATATTAAATTCATTGTCAATTTGGATCCGCAGAGACAGAGATCAACAGGCCATTCTATTCACAAAAAAAAGTACAGAATTTATTTGGACATTGATAAATAGTTTTTCTATTTTAATACATAAATTGTGAAACGAACCTCTCATAAGAAAGAGCGCACACACACACACACACACACACATACAACACACACACACATTATAATATATAATATATATATATATATATTTATATGAGTAAAGAGACAAGCGAGGAGAGAGAGAGAGAGAGAGAGAGACGAGAGAGAGAGAGAGAGAGAGAGAGAGAGAGAGAGAGAGAGGTGGGGGGTGAAAAATATAAAGAATAGTTAAGAGTATTTATACACTGAACCGTGCTATGTGTTGGATGGAATATTAATTGTATACATTATTCAAGAGCGTCAATTGAATAACTTACTGATAGCAAACAATTCATAAGTAACTCCCGAGCCAAAATCCATACAGTGAGCTATCATCGTATTTAAGCAAAGTTTCCTTATTTTGGCGGGAAGACTTTCAGATTTGAAATAATGTTTTCTTGGTTGGCTGGTTAGTTTTACGACAGTGTTAAATTATTCAATACCAAACCAGTAGTTTTTTTTCCGCTATTTTTAATACAAATAATTTGTACTCAATTCTATGGCATCAAATATTTGAACCAATTATATGTTTTCTGGTTAAATTGAACTTAACGGACCTAATTTCCACATGTCACCCCACCGAAATAAAATAAAAAATACCAAAGATTAAAGAATAAACCGATTGATTAAATTTTCAGTATTGATATAATAATGATACCAAGATATTGCCACCGTTATTCTACTTAAAAACTTTTACCACATTTTTTCAAAGTCAGTTAACTTTGACCGCATATTTGAGAATCTGTGTTTACACTCTCAAAGACACTACGTGGTTCAAAGTTAAAGTGACCTGAAAAAATGTAAATGCTTTTTAAAAATAAATAAGCTGGTGCATTATATTTTTTATTCATTAATATATAACACTGGAATATATTTAATTAAATTTCGGTTAATTCCCGTATTTTTGGTATTTTTTTCTTTCGGTGGGGTGACATAAGATGATGGAATTTAGGTTCGTTAAGTTCGATTTAACCTGTTTTCAAATAGCTAAACATACATCAAGGCCATAAGAATAAATTATATCAAAGCAAAAAAAAATAAAATAAAATAAAAGACACAACAGAATAGCAAATGAAGGGTCTTTAAATAATTGGAATCTGTTCTTGAGAAGGAAACGCATAAAATTCCCTGGGACTTTGAGTAAAGACGGATCACCTTATCCCATGCAGAAGACAAGACCTATTATTGATTACCAAGAAACAGAGAACTTGTCAACTGGTAGATTTTGCAGTCCCAGAAGATAACAGGTCTAAAATGAGAGAAAGAAAAAATAGACAAATACTTGGACCTTGGTAGATAAATGAAAAAAAACAAAAAACAAAACAAAAAAAAAAAAACAAACAGTAGAATATAAGGGTGAAATTGTATTTGGTGCCCTTTGAACAGTCCCCAAGAGTTTAGATAACAGACTCGAGGAATTGGAAATCTGAGGGAGATTCGGGAACATCCAGACAACAGCATTGTTAAGATCGGCTAGAATATCCAGAAGAGTCTTGAAGACTCGAGGAGACTTGTTGTCACTCAGACTCTAGTGAAAAACCAGCTGGGGTGAAAAACTTACAAGGACTGAAATGATAATTATAAACAACTATAAAACAAGTAGGAGAAGAAAAATAATTATATGGGTACTTCGAGCGATGAAATTGCACACGAAAATATGTAGACAGGGCTAAGAAAGAGAAACCTTAAATGTGGGACTTAATCTCTTATAATAACAGCACAAAACAATGCCATAAGGATTAATCATACAAGCGGGAAATCGATAAGGTACAATAGAATAAGTGCAGGATTTGTGGGGACAAAACGAATTCAGAAAACATAAAACGAGTACAAGACTTGGCAATTTCTCTGAATTTTTGAGATGAGGTTTGATGATTAGTATTATTTGTATTATTCAGACTAGTGTCCTCATCTTCATTGTTATTATAGGGCAGAACGTTGTACAGATAAAAATGAAGATGAGGATATTAGTCCAAATAATACAAATAATACCAAGAATAGACAAGTCTGGATGAAAAAGGTGAGCCACCGAGAGTTGTGCAATAAACTAGTATTTAAACAAATTACAAAATGGTATATGCACAAACCAGAATCTACCATAGCGAATACGATTTTCTGCAATTTTGAGATACAAATGGATCAACTAATCCCAGCCAGAAGAATTAGTGTTAATAAAAAGAACGAAACTGTCATTTAGTTGATTTTGCTGTTCCAGCGGACCACAGGGTAAAATTGAAAGAAAATTGATTAACAAGAAAAATAGAACTTCTCAAATGGTAATTTTTACAGACCCAGCAGATTAAGCAGGATGAAATGAAAGAATATTAAAAGATAGACAAACACTTGGGCCTTGTCAGATAAGTGAAAAACTGTAGAAGATGAAGGTGAAGCTGGTATCAATTCTAGATGGTGCCGTTGGAACGGCTTCCCAAGATTTTTGAATAAAGACTGGGGGAATTGGAAATAGATACACATTAAAGAAGTGATGTACACAAAGAGGAAGAGAGAAAGAGAGAGAGAGAAGAGGGGGGAGGGAAAGATAGATAGAGAGAGAAGGAAACAGGAGAGAGAGCGAAAGAATGAGAGAGAGAAAGGAGAGAGAGAGAGACAGATGGGGAAGGGAAAGATATATATAATATATAATTATATATATATATATAGAGGAGAGAGCGAAGAGAAGAGAGAGAGAAAGGAAACATAGAGAGAGCGAAAGAATGAGAAGAGAGATAGAGAGGGGGCGAAAGAAAGACGAAGAGAAGAGGACACACAAGAGAGAGAGAGAGAGAAGAGAGAGAGAGAGAGAGAGAGGAGAGAAGAGAGAGAGTGTGTGTGTGTGTGTGTGCGTATATATGTTTGTGTGCGAGGGAGGGAGATATATCACATTTATTTTTGTATATGGACTTTCATTAATCGGATAAACTCTTTTATGTTATTCAATTTTCCTCAGTAAAGTAAACTATATCTTTCGGCATCTAAGTATAAAACTTATAAGATATTTATTATCTAACTTTAATTTAAAATATAAAGCAATATTATGAATAATAGAAAAGTAAAGATAATACTAAACAAATATCTATTTCGTAGGAATGGAATCGGTGACCCCGGGTTCAAATCCTGAAACGAGGGTGCATTTCAAATATCCCTAATACTCGTGGAAAGGTAACGCATCCAACTATTCAACATCCAGCTAGGGAATAAATAGTGGGACGGTCTGGGCTCTTTAATCGAGATTCAGCCAACCAGTCAGGCGAAAGAAAACTCAATTCACATCAGTTAAACTTCACTGAAGAAATGTTCATCCTACTCGACGATGAGTTGATAAATTATTTACAAGTTCACACACACACACACACACACACACACACACACACACACACACACACACACACACATATATATATATATATATAATATATATATATATATAATATATATAATATATAAGATGAATAAAAAAAATGATCGAGATTTTTTTTGCTTTTTGACCCACCTTGTATTCTGAAAAAATAACGTTCCTTCTTCTTCATTTCTATCTTGGTAAATAGAGCTTTAACTTTTACTTTATTCTACATACCTTGTATTCTGAAAATAACTTTCCATTCATTCTTCATTTCTATTTTCACTTATACAGCTTCCCTTTCGATACATTTTTGACACAGCAATATATATATATATATATATATATATATATATATATATATATAATATATATATATATACAATATATAATGAATAGTGAATGAAAAAATGAGAAAAGTATTTGCATGGAAAGGTTACTCAATGCTAATAAAGCAGAGCAGATTTTAATAATCAATGGTGATATTATGGTTTCACACTCATAAACTTAAAGTTTCTTGGTGATCAATCATCAGATGAGAACAGTGGTTTGAGATGTCGGACATTCTCAACCACTGATCTCATCTGATGATTGGATTACCAATGAAACTTAAAGTTTATGAGTGTGAAACCATAATATCACCATTGATTATATATATACTATATATTTATATATATTATATATATATATATATATATATTTAAAAACTAAATTTGCTAAAAATTAAGGGAAACAGGTATCTGATATTAGCAACACAATGTATTGAAATTGATCTCAAAGTTTCACGCCGTAGAACAATATAGTGGTTTTGCCTGTTGCGTGGAAACTATCTTTGTGTAATAGGTTTTCATGTGCGCCAAAAAGAGATATTATATTTGTCGAGAGAGTGTCAGATCAAATCAATGAATTGAACTTGTTCAGCGCATATCACCCTCGTCTGGCAACATGACTTCCGATCGATTATCACAAGTGGCACCCACGGAAATGAATCGGCGGCTTCATTTGAATGGAAAAGGTGAATGGGCCTTGTGTAGAAGGGCTGATAAGCAGCTCGGTGATTTTTACTTTGTCAATCGATACGAACCGATTTGATTTACTGTATCCGATGTCATGATTGGATGTAGGAGCACATTGACTCGTACACAATCCTTACCCACACACACACACACAAAACACAAACACCACATACACTCATATATAATATAATAATATATATATATATATATATAGCACATATCTACACATTGTATATATAATTAAATTATATAATATGTAATATATTATGTATATATATATATAGGTAATGTACGTATAAATAAACATTAAAAGAGACAACCTCTGGTAATCGTACCATCAAAGTTTTCACGTCTCACCAGGGTCATTTGATTGAATTCTTTTTTCCCCGTTTGATGATCGTGCTGGCACGTGAAAGTCAGAGTACTGGAAGGAGTTCCATGTCCTTTATAAATTTTCAGGATTTTACACCGGGTCTGCATTAAAATCAACGTGCATTTTTTAAACATCTTCCTAAACAACAACAACACCAACACCACCACCACCAACAACAACAATAATAATAATAATAATAATAATAATAATAATAATAATAATAATATACGATGAGTTGTTATCCCGTGGTGTCCTTGAGAACCGAGGAGACTTGCTGTCACTTAGAACTTCAGTGAAAAACACCAAGAAATAATATAAAATAATAATAATAATATAATAATAATAATAATATTTACTTCGTCCCATCTGATCACAGAGTGAAAATGAAAGAAAACGAAAAGATCGACAATACTTAGACCTTGCCAGAGAACTGAGAAAAACTGTGAACATGAGGGTAGGTCGTGGCCGATTGTGATTGGGGCCCTTGGAACAATCCCCAAGGGGTTGGAAAGGAGTCTGGATGAATAAAAATCGGAGAAGAAATCGAGACCATCCAGACTACAGCATTATTGAGATCGGCTGGAATACTCAGAAAGTCCTGAAGACCTAAGGAGACTTGCTGTCACTCAGCCTCCAGTGAAACCACGGCTTCTGCCAGGTGTGAAAAACTCGAATGGAATGAAATAATAATAATAATAATAATAATATAATAATAATAATAATAATAATAATAATACAGTATCACAAAAATGGACAATACACAGGTAAATAGCAAGCGTAGACTACGTAGGAATAGAGATGAAATAGTTAATTGCTTAATAATCGAACTCAGTAAACTTGCACAAAAGGAATACAAGAACATGAATGAAATGTATGGGGAAGGTACTGCAATGGGAATTGTGCAAGTAGCTAAAGGTTCAGCATACTGACGAATGGCGTGGGCACAAATTTTAAAATGAAATCTATAAATTCCCAGAAACTTTAAGATCTATAAGGATCCCTCAATTCAGGTTAGAAGAGTAGACTTAGTCTCAATTTCCAAGAAAAAATGGACCGTTTGCCATTTAAACGGACTACAGAGTGTAGGTGAAAAGCTGGACAAATGTTTATGGAACATGAAGGTAACAGCTATATCAGTTATAGCTGAGGCCATTGAAACGGACTCCAATAACCTGGGATGAGTCCCCGTGACGCAGTGGCTAATGTGCTAGACTGTAACACCGTCGTGCATATTTCCCAACCCCTCCAAAGAGTAAAATGTGACACAAGGTCAAATTCTTAAGTAGAGTTTAACAGGTTTAAATTCAAAATGTTCCTTCATCTATACTAGTTGCTTAAGGAAAATTAGATAGCCCGGTCTGTCATAATATTTACCCATAGCTGGAAGGAGAATATCGGGATGCATACTATTTCCGCTATGTGAGATGCAAACAGCGTGGTAGTAATATCGTAGTGAGTTAAAATCCTAGTTACTTTCTCTTTCGGACTAATACCCTTGGGAAAGTTATGAACCTTCTACCCTCCCCCACTTATGGGTGAGATAGTGTCACTACTGTTCTTCTACAAGGATGGTTTTGGCATTAAATATCCCAAGAGGATTGAAATGCCATCAAACAAAGAAACCAAACCAAACCAAACCAAACCAAACCAAACCAATAATCTGGAAAATATATTGGATGAACCTGAGAATAGAGGAATGATTAAAATCATCGTGAATCCAGTTAAAACTACCTGGTGGGAAATATTGGAAAGAAGTAAAATAATAATTGTAAACCAGTATTCTATTATTCTAAATAGTATTCATAGTCTAGTATTCATGAATTTAACATTTTTAGAATAAACAAATGATGTTATTAGTTTGCTGACAGAATCTGTTTCGACCTTTTAATAAAGCAGTCTTCATCAAAAGCAACATATGAAGAAAAAATGGAATAAATAACCGTTAAATAGGAGGGGTACGAACGAACGCTGCTCTTCGATGCTGGAATTTTAAAAAAATGCGTATTCTGTTTTAAAAAAAGAATAAATTTTATTTAAAAAAATCAGAAGCATTACAATCCATAAGAAAAACTCAAAAGAGTTTTTAAGTAAAAATATATAAAAAAAGTGTATAAAAAAGTATCAAAAATGTTCATGATGTATTCCAGCTACAAAAAAGTAAGTTAAAGGTCCACAGCACAATTGAAGAAAGATGGAAAGTTTCAAAAATTTTTAATGTTGACAAATCTGTAGTGTTGTAGATCATATTAGCCTCCAGAGATGTAAAAATCCAGATATTTTTTCAATAGACAATATGAAGTAAATGGAAGTGAATCCGACAGTATGAATTTAACATTTTTAGAAAAAACAAATGATGTTATTAGTTTGCTGACAGAATCTGTTTCGACCTTTTAATAAAGCGGTCTTTATCAAGAGCAACATATGAAGGAAAAACGGAATAAATAACCGTTAAATAGGACGCTGGTATTCGATGCTGGAATTCTAGTATTCATCCAGACACTTGATCTCTGATACTACATAAAATTTAGACAGTGAGCAGACAGTGATTCCAGGCAGAGCGCACAGATAGTACGCCAACTTTAAACAGGGAGCTGATTACTGATTATTTAAAGATACCTTAAGTAAAAAATATTTATTACTAAACTCTGCAACTAAAAATATGAATGTGTAACAGTTAGATAATAATACACCCTTTATATATACTTATGTAAGTTCATTTTTCGGTACAGAGGATTCGCAATTTTATTTTTTGCTTAGAGTATCTTTAAATAATCAGTAATCAGCTCCCTGTCTAAAGTTGGCGTACTATCTGTGCACTCTGACCGGAATCAGTGTCTGCTCACTGCCTAAATTTGATGTAGTATCAGAGGCTCAAGTGTCAATCTGCGGTCCTTGTTTTAGGATGTGTAGTATATATACAGAACCTAGGATAAGTGTTGCTCCCGGGCTCTCTGAATAAGATCAACGTACACTCAGAGCCGAATATCAATTAACATATTATTACAGCCTAATCGAGATGAAATTATATCCCAGGCGCAGGTTTTAGGTGTCACGTGACTCTGGAAGGTGAAGCCTGTTCTAATTGGCTGGCCACTTTTCGAATCGAGGAAAAATACCACAATTGTGATGACAGATCTGATCGACATTTGGCAATCATAATGTCTGGTGAGGAATTCAATCCGGTTACTTTTTTTAAAAAGTACACTCTCAAAACGAGGATTTGGCCAACAACATAGTTACCTTGGTGCCACTCATTGAGAAGGCACCCTTCACCAAAGAAGATCTATTGTAATTGAAATTGTTTGTGTCAAGTGACGACCGAAAGCAACCACGTGAATCACTTTACCAATCGCTAAAGTTCAATGATAAAGTATTTCCGCCAACAAAAAATATTACAGCAGTCTTCAATCTGTTGGCGTTTTTGGGATATAGTTATTTACTAAGCTAAGCTTAGATGTGGCACAAGGCCAGAAATATTGGGCGCCCAATGAGAATCGAACTCACTAACAATGGTCTGCTAATCTAGCTTGCTAACCATTACACCACATGAGGTGCCCGCGTTTTGGGGATATAAGGTGTGTGTCCGATGTCCACTTCTACTTATAGACTCGATAACCATGTGACCAACCTATTGGCCAACCACTGGCAGTACTCTGCTACTGATATTATTATTTATACTGGCTGTTCTGGTCATACCTGCACACATTGCTTTGAACCTTCGTGTACGACAGAACATAGGATTATATCACTGGACCTTTGAAACTACGTAGGATTCCATAACGCAGGACTTAACAAAGGA
>CM042142.1:31818351-31820475 GCA_023376005.1 Doryteuthis pealeii
GAGAGTGAGAAAGGGAGAGAAAAAACATTAAATAGAAAGGCATTAGAGAGGATAAATAAATAGAGAGGGTGTGTGTGTGTGTGTGTGTGTGGTGTGTGTGAGAGAGAGAGAGAAGAGAGAGAGAGAGAGAGAGAGGAAGGGGGATTTGATGGAACCACGAATTTTTATTTATTTATTTATTTTTTCTACTCTATAAAAATAAAAGTTTAGATAAAAATTGAAAGACTCTCCTTACTCAAGAATCCTGTAGCACACTAAAAACGTTTTTTTAGACTTTCTGGAGATGTTTCTGGAGATGTAGATAAGTGAGAGGGAAAGAGGCAAAAGCTGGAAGAGAGAGATAGAGAAAGAGAGAAAGAGAGAGGGGGAGAGTGAAAGGAAGAGGGAGAGAGTGAGAAAGGGAGAGATAAAAACAATAAATAGATAGGTAATTAGAGAGATAATAGATAGAGAGGTTGAAGAGAGAGGGAGGGGCGGGTTTGAGGAACGCACGAATTTTTTATTTATTTTTTTTCTATGGCATAAAATAGAGTTTAGATAAAATTGAAAGACTCTCGCGTACTCCAAGTTTTATCTATCTATCTATCTATCTATCTATCTGTCCTCGAATTTAAAAATAAAAATAAAAACAAAACAAAACTAACAAAAGAAACAGTAGATAGTCGTAATGTGTTCACTGCGCGTTTGTGTTTACGGAGGGGCAGTGGCCCAATACGGGGATGAGAAAAATCTTATGTAGATTGAATGTTCATCAAACGAGTTTCTAGAGATACGCGAAAAAAAAGGACACTAGAAAACACAACACACACACACACACACAAACAACATACACCACAAGAGACAGAGAGACAGGCTAGACAGTGGGGTTGATATTTTAAACCCTAGTTTATTTTTTTTTTTATGTCCAGTTAAGATAAAATTGAAACACTTTTCTTACTCAAAGTTCAATCTCTCTATCTATCTATCTATCTAACTGGACAATAAAAAAATAAACTAGGGTTTAAAATATCACCCACTGTCTATCCTGTCTTCTGTCTCTGTGATGTGTATGTGTGTTTGTGTGTGTTTTGTGTGTGTGTGTTTCTATGTCCTCTTTTTCGGTATCTCTCGAACTCCTTTGATAACATCCATCTAGCTATCAGATTTTTCTCTCCCGATTGGGCACTGCTCCGAACACCAACGGCAGTGCAACACATAACGACTATCTACGTTTCTTTTGTTAGTTTTGTTTGTTTTTATTTTTATTTTTTAATTTTCGAGTGACAGATGCTAGATAGCCATAGATAGATAGATAAAACTTGAGTACGGAGAGTCTTTCAATTTTATCTAACTTCCTATTTTAATGGCAGTAGAAAAAATAATAAAAATTCGTGGTTCCCATCCAGAACCCGCCTCGCCTCTCTGCCTCACCTTCTCTATCTATTTATCTTCTAATACCTATCTATTTATTGTTTTATCTCTCCCTTTCTCACTCTCTCCCTCTTCTTTCACTTCCGCCTCTCTCTTTCTCTTTTCTCTAATCTCTCTCTTCCAGCTTTTGCCTCTTTCCCTCTCACTTATCTACATCTCCAGAAACATCTCCAGAAAGTCTACACAACGTTTTAGTGTGCTAACGGATTCTGAGTCAAGGGAGAGTCTTTCAATTTTATCTACACTTTATTTCTATAGAGTAGAAAATAAATAATAAAGATAAATTCGTGGTTCCATCAAATCCCTTTCTCTTTTCTCTTCTCTCTCTCTCTCTCTCACTACACCAACACACACACAACACACACACACCCTCTTCGTATTTATTGTATCTCTCTAATTGCCTTCTATTTAATAGGTTTTTATCTCTCCTTTCTCACTCTCTCCCTCTTCTTTTCACTCTCCTCCCCTCTCTCACTTTCTCTCTCTCTCTCCTCTCTCTCCTCTCCTATTTATTTATCTCCTAATTGCCTTCATTTAATGTCTTTATCTCTCCCTTTCCCCTCTTTCTCCTCTTCCTTTCACTCTCCCACCCTCTCTCTCTCTCTCTCTCTCGTCTCTCTCTCTACACACCCTCTCTTATTATTTATCTCTCCATTGGCTTCCTATTTAATGTTTTTATCTCTCCCTTTCTCACCTCTCCCTTTTCCTTCACTG
>CM042142.1:31820575-31890575 GCA_023376005.1 Doryteuthis pealeii
TATTTGGTTGAAACTCGAGTAGGGTTGTCTATTCGTTATCATTTCTTTAATAGCATTTGCTTCTACTTCGTATTCTAGCACTTCTGTATTTGTTTACACTGAAATTAACCCCTGAATGTTGTGCACCTCCCCAAGGATCGTGCCCATATTCACCGGTAAGCCAACTTTATCTATCTATCGTATCTATCTATCATCTATCTATATATTATATAATATATATATATAATATATTAAGAAACGATAATAACACTCACTCAATCGCCCACAACACGCATTCATGTACGTACTAGGACAATATGAGAAGGAAGAGAGCAGATCAAAGGTTTCCACCGATATAAACACAGACACCTAGACTGACATCCAGCTGGAATTAACCACTAGGATTTATTACCACCCACCCTAAAAATGTCTATATATATGAGTTCTAACACATAATTGTATTTGCCTTGAAGAATTTTTTAACCATCTATACATATATAATTGCAGTTGGTGTGTATGTATGTATGTATGTATGTATACATGTCCGGAGGAAATTACGAAAATAAGCAGTTAACAACAAAGTAAATATATATACACATTCACTGTTTTCTAAGTCTTGCATTTTGTGCCAAAATTATTCATTTATATTCGCGAAGATATTTATACATTAAAATAGCATTAAAATAGTATTAAAAATAGCATTAAATAGTATTAAAATAGCATTAAAATAGCATTAACATACTTGTTAAAAATGTCTGTGATTTTCTTAGTTAAATAAATCAATAGGGAAGCGCAAAATATCATTTTCTTAAGGCCGGATTAACATTTAGGTCTTTTTATGTGGGGACTGTTATGGGACACCCAGCGAGGATTAAACTCGGTTTTCAGAAGTAACGGATCTGCAAGACTAGCTTACTATCCATTATACCACTTTGGTGTGTTTCTCCTCTACTAAGTGGCGCCGGCTAGTCGCTTCTCTAGTCCAAAATAAATGTCGCACTCACCTAAACAGAACAAAAATCCAAGCCACTCGGACCTGTTTTATTATAAATTTTACTTTTTCTCTCATTGATTGCAACAATCATTATATATATATATTATATATATATATATATATATATATAGTATATCTATATATATAATGATTGCTTGAATTTTGAGTTTTCCTACTCATAGACGGATTACCTTATCCAAGGTTAATGATGAAACCAGTCCACCCCAACAATTTACCCAAAGCTGGAGGGAGAATAGTTGGACGCTTATTTTTTCCAAGGATATTAGCGCTATGTGAAATGCAAACAACCCTCGACCAGGATTTGATCTTCGGGTCGACCGCGTCTATTACACCTCGTGCCTCCACACACACACACACACACACACCACACACATATATATATATATATTATATATATATATATATCATAACATGTGTCAAAAAAAGTATAGAGACTTTTTATACTTTTTGACACACCTTGTATTCTAGATAAAAATAACGTTCCATTTATTCTTCATTTTCTATCTCGGGGTAAAACAGCTTTAAACTTGGTACTTTTTGACACACCTTGTATTCTGAAAAAATAATGAATGTAACGGTATTTTTTTTTTTCAGAATACAAGGTGTGTCAGAAAGTACAAAAAAAATCTCGATAATATTTGGACACACCTTTATATATTATAAATAAATAAGTAAGTAAATTAATTTATTAATTCAAATTGAAGGCTAAGAATACACCTCTTTATTGTTGCCAATTTATGGCTGCAGGGGTCGCCTGCAGTTCCTCATTGCCTCTAGACGATCTGCCAGTGATCTGGAAGTTAGTCGACATCTTCGCAGTACAGCAACAGTAAGCCAAAAACATTTAATCGCAGAGTATTTGCGAAACAGAATTATCGATTAGCAATGATAGTGAGAAATTAGACTTCTGCTAAATTCGAATTTAATTTCCCTTAAACGGATTTTGCTTCTCGGCACCAATTAAATACAACATCGGCCTTCAGTGACGCCTCCTAGCGATCCAAGAGTTCCACTTAGAACGATAAGAGTGTGATATTTCACTCCTCTCTTAAATATCATCAACTATGAACAAGTAAAGCAAAATACATATTCGACCATTCCAGAAAGTGGAAATTCTAGACGTCGAGATGGAATCTGTTATTAAATAAGATGATAGGTTTAAATGTGAAGCATTATCTCGGATAATGGGGTTAATTTGTACCCAAATCACCATGCTCTTCAAAACCACACAAAAATTTTGCAATGGCTTCACTGTATGTATTTACTAAAACTATCCACCATGAGCAGATGTGTGACTCAAGAACAATATTAAAGCTGGTTTGACTTCAGAGTTTGGAGCCCTTTGAACGATCACGAAAAACAGGGAAAAGCTTGAGTGAATGTTGAGAAACAGAAGGACTGATACCATCAAGACTACAGTACTATGAATATCAGATTGTTGTCTACTAAAGACGATGGCGTAGTGTCCATTTAAAAAATCTGCAACTGCGTGAGTGGCTGAACAGACCCCAATTTTTGAATGGCAATCTCTAGTGCAGTGACTGCAAACAAACAGTGATGCTTGCTGGAGTTGCTTGTTGTCTCTCCTTCCTTTTGGCTTTCTTTTCTGTGGCGGCTTCTTTTCCTCTCTTTTTCACTCCTTTTTGTTCCTTCCTTGACGAGGGAGGCACCAGGTCGCACAGTCCTTTCTACCACAAGCCTCCCATGTGTTGGTGTTCATGTGGCATGTCTTCATGTTCCTCTTGCAGACATTCTTTAAAGTGCAGACGTGGCCACCCTACTGGTCGAATGCCCTCTTCTAATTTCGCCTACAGTAGGGGTTTGGGGATGCGGCCCTTTGTCCACCCTCCTGACGTTGACCAAATCACGTAGACGTCTCTCGCAGATGATGGTGGGCATGTTGTTCATGTGTGCTGGTTCCAACACTTCTGTGTTTGGCACTTTCTAGTCCGCCAACGTATGCGTAGGGTGCGACGGAGGCAGTTTCCTCTCCATCCAGACTACAGTACTATGAATTATCAGATAGGATACTGAGAAAAAGTCCTAGAAACTTGAAGTCACTCACACTTCAGTGAAAAAACACCAGTTTGAAACTGATGAGAAAAACTGACAAGTAGTCACCCGTTATAGTAGAGAAGATAGAAAGGTGAAAAGAAAAACAACTTATATAGATACTTCAAGCGACAAATTGGAGAGATCGCACATGAGAAAGACCTAGACATGGTTAAGAAAAGGGAAACCTTAGATAAAAAGATAGAAATTGAATCTCTCATAATTGCAGCACACGACAATTTCACCAACAAGGAAACTATAATCAAAGCAAAAAAGTAGATAAGACACAACGGAATAGCGAGTGTAGGATGTGTGGGGACAAGGATGAAACGGTTAATCTATTAAAAGCAATTCATAAAATGAGCACAAAAGGTAATACAAGATTAGGTACTACTATGTGGAAAGCTGATCCATTGGGAATTGTGCTAGAAACTAAATTTTCACCATGTTTCTAAATTGTATATGAAACAAACCGCCAATCTGTCCTAGAGAATGAGACGCATATAATTCATTGGGACTTTGAGATACAGAGTGATCAGTACTGACCTGAAGACCAACCTAGCGTTAATTAACAAGAAGAAGAGTACTCCACGCCCCCATAGATTCAGAGATGAAGCTAGCCACCAGATGTAAATACCTATCCAGAAAACTCCTTTTTGAAGGACTTTTTACTATTCTTCATGGTACTCGTTTTAAGATAATTGGACCATATTACCTTAGGCACCCCTCTTTGATCTCGATTAAGAAAGGACATGTTTTTCATTTACACCATCAATATCAGGTTGTTTGTTAGGGTTATGGTTAGGTTTATGGTTAGGGTAGGTTAGGGTTTGAGTTAGGGTTAGGGGTTAGTTTTATAATTTAGAAAAAATCTAAAAATCGTCTGTTAAAAAACCAATCGGATATTGACGGTGTAAATTAAAAACATGTCCTTTCTTAATCGAGATCAAAAAGGGGTGCCTAATGGTCATATGGTGCGATAATTTTACACAAAAATCTCAGGGACTTACTATTATAGAATAGTAAAAACTATTAGTGCTATGTCTGCCCTACTATTTACGCATACCTGAAAGGAGGAAGAACAGTTGAAATGCAAAAAGTACCAATACTAAATATATTTGTGGCAATTTAAATAGTATGTTGGTCATTTATCCTTTTAGCTTAGACGACGCTTCGGCACATAATTAGAAAATAGCTAAAAGTCTTCGTCAAAATCTGAACTAGGCTCACAGTTTGCATAAAAATAGCTAACCTGTTTGCATTGTCTAAGTCAGAACTCGGCTCACCATCTATAAAAAGATGCTAACATATTTGCGTTGTCAAATATTTACTCACTCACCGTCTTCATAAATATAGCTCATACGTTTGCATAGTCAAAATCTGAACTTGGCCCACCCTCTCCATAGAAATAGCTAACACGCTTACTTCGTCAAAATCTGAACACGGCTTAACGTCTCCATAAATATAGCCCATACGTTTGCATAGTCAAAATCTGAACATGGCCCACCCTCTCTATATAAATAGCTAACACGCTTACTTCGAAAAAAATCTGAACACGGCTTAACGTCTCCATAAATATAGTTAGTAAGTTTGCTTCGTCAAAATCTCAACTTGGCTTACCGTCTCCATTGAAATAGCTAACACGCTTACTTCGAAAAATTTGAACACAGCTTAACATCTCCATAAAAATCACTAGCAAGTTTGCTTCGTCAAAATCTCAACCTGGCTCACCGTCCCCATAAAAATCGCTAACACGTTATCTTCGTCAAAATCTGAAATCGGTTTCCCGCCTCTATAAATATAGCTAACACGTTTGTTTCGTCAGAATCTCAATTAGGGTCACTGTCTTTTCGTGCGGATAACTATTACTGTATTCACTCTCCGCCCTTTGTCATATAAGTAACGTTTTCCTCTTTGATAGATTCTGTCTGAATTTTGTTTGACAGGGTGTTTAAATCATAGTATTTTGCTGATGGCATTAAAGAAAAGAGTCCTGTACTGTGTTCAGTTTATTCAATCAGCAGACTGGAAATTGACATTAGTGGGTTTGAAGAACTATTAATCTGGAAGCAAGAAACGATCAGTTTGGGGGTCCCAAAGGCACGGTCTAAAAAAGAGTTAGGGCGTATCAAGTCGAACTGGAATTTTGCGAGGTCAGCACAAGGAGTTGAGAGCAGACAGTCCTAAAAACATACAGATGCAAAACACTGACGTGACGTGCATGAGAAAGGATGTGCGTGACCCTGTGGAACAAGTCTCAACCACCTTCCAAGTACACTGCAGACACCCAAGGAAGGCCTGGGGCAACACGAAGCAAGCGTTCTGAAAAATAAGGGCAAAATATAAGTGAATTATTTCGAATAAAACTCATTCAATTATAGCATTTTCCTATTTGAATTTGGTTTGCCATCACAAACACTTCAGTCGCCTCTCCCTCTCTACCTCTCCCCCAGGCAACGTTTTGGTATTTTTTCTAGTTTCTCGCTTTCTTCTGCTTTCACTCTGAAATTCTCTCGCACATCAGTATCTACGATGTTTCTCCTCAAATAATTATGGAGTCAATCTTTATCCACTTTGAACGTCAGTTGTGAGAAAAGCATAGATTTGTGCTAGTTCACTACCCATCGTAATTATCAGAGTTAGCTCCTTGAAACTTTTACTATTTACTAAACTGAATGTTCATCTAAAACGTAAAGAATTTGGAGGTGTGGAAGTGATTTAAAGAAATACAACTTAACACCATCCGCATGAGCAAATTGCGACACAAGGTCAATTTGTAAGGGGAGTACCACTTGGTTGAATTCAGTGTTTACCTTCTCCTATACATAATCGTCATATATGGGTTAGAAGTGCGTGGTCTAATGGTTAGAGTCGTCATAGATGCACTCGTCGACACGAGTTCAAATCCTGGAAGAAGCTCCAGTTTACTTTGCGCTAATACCATTGGGAAATCCAACTACTCTTCCTCAAGCTAGGGTGAAATAGAAGGACAGACTGGGCTCTTTAACCTAGGTTAGGTAACCAGCCTAGGAGAAGGAAAACTCTGAATTAAAACCTGTTAAACAAAATGTTGCTAATCGTTCGCAGTGACATAGTAAAAGTAATATTTTCTAATATTTCATGTTTCAATTTACGTTCAGCATTTGACTTGAAAAAGGAAGGAAGTGCGTGTGCAAAGATGTCAAGATAAAATATTACGTTTCATTTTGAACTTTACCATAAGAAAACTGATTAGATTTTTTTTTTATGGCTTAGCTAAGAGCGAACAAAAATAAACTCTATATTCGCTCATCGTTTAATCAGAACAACTTAGTTCATTCTCATGTGAAACTGAATACCAGACTGCATATATTAATTTAATTATCATCATTTGCTACATATGTGCTGCAATTCTATTTTATTTCATGGCTTGGCGTCGGGAACGAAATTTTTAAAGTGGTGGTCAACGTTGACTGCAGTCATGTTCATGGCTGATAATAGGCTACCGTCCCAAAGGCGAAAAGTGTCTTACTTTTTAAAATCCGTCAGACGTAAAAGATGGTTCAATAATTTTTACGTAATAATTAAGATAAAATCACAAAAAGAGTATACTTACTTTTCGCACATAGGTTTCTTGGTTTCATAACTATTTAATTAAGCTTTAAATGAATAAAATACGAAAAAAAATAATTAGCTCCGAAATAAATATATATATATATATTGAAGGAAGAAATGTAAATATTTTTGAACTTTTGTTTTCCTTTCAAGTTGTATTAAAATGTTCTAATAAACTTGAATTACACCAACAAGTTTTGAAATATTTTGGATTTTCAAAATTATTAAACTAGATAGAATTTTAGTAGTTCGTATCTTAAAGTTAAACTTTTTATTCTAAAAACAATCTGTTCACAGATCATTTTTTGCAATTAAGGCTTGTCAACCTTCCAAATTCTTCTATTTATCGACATATTCTACAAATTGTGATATGTATTTTTTCTGATTGGCTGATAATAAAATGGCAGTTAAAATCACTTATCTAATTGGCTAATTTTTTATTTCGGAGTTAAGTAGTTTTTTTATACGTATTTTACTAATTTAAAACTTGATTAATTAATTATGAAACCAAGAAACGTATGTGCGAAAAGTAACTATACTCTTTTTGTGATTTTATCTTTATCATTATGTAAAACTTATAGAGCCATCTTTTACATCCGACAGAACTAAACGAAAATCGCTTTGGGACTGTGGCCTATAAGGCCTATGCCGGACATACTGGAACGGTTACTGTGGCTGCAACTGAAGGTTTAATCAGGGTTTGATGGCATTTATCTCTCTCTTTCTATCTATTTATCTGCCCGTCAGTCTCTCTCTCTCTCTCTCTCTCTCTCTCTCTCTCTCTCTCTCTCTCTCTCTCTCTGGATGTTTATTTTTGGCGTTTCCTTGAATTGAGTCTGTTTATTCATTTATTTCTTCTTTCTGTGCCTTTTGTCCTTGAGAGATGCCCAGCGGGTGTTTTCAAAGAAAGAGACGGCCTGGTTAGTGGTGACCCAACAGGCGTCTCGCTTCTCAACTAGTGAAGACCCTCGGAGATAGTGAGACAAGATCACCAGGATGGGGCATCCAGTGAGGATCGAACTTGTTATTCTGTAGTAATGAATCTGCAAGTAGCTTGCTACGCATTACACCACGATTGGTTGTTTGCACATTGCTGAAGGTATAATGAACTGATCCTGGCGTAGATAACTATGTTTTACTTAGCCACAGGGCGTTAACTTATTGAGGGGTAATACTGTGACTGCACACAAAGAGCTTACCATCGTGGTATAATGGTTTGCAAGATAGTCACACAGATCCATTACTACTGAGTGGCGAATTCGATCCTCGCTGAATGCTCCATACTTGCGACCTGATGTCACATACTACCAGTGACGAAAGGGTTGGGTGAATATCTACTGTATAAGCATACACACCAATGCACACACACACGCATACACTCACACAGAGATGCGCGCACTCACACACACCTGTGTGCTTTCACTCGCATGCATACATGTACAAGGTGTGTCAAAAAAGTATTGAGATTTTTTGTACTTTTTGACAGACCTTGTATTCTGAAAAAAAATAACGTTCCATTCATTTTTAATTTCTATCTTCGTAAATACATCTTTAAACTCGGCACTTTTCGACACACCTTGTATTAAGAAAAAATTAACGCTCCGTTCATTGTTCATTTGTATCTTGCTAAATACGTCTTTAAACTCAGCACTTTTTGACACAACTTGTATTCTCGAAAAATTACAGTTCCATTCATTGTTCATTTCTATTTTTTTTTGATACATCTTGTATTCTGAAAAAAATTAATAAATGGAACGTTATTTTTTCCAGAATACTAGGTGTGTCAGAAAGTACCAAAAATATCGATACTTTTTTTACACATCTTGTATACACATACTGGCATACATTGACATACATATATGTATGCAGTTTCTATACATTTAAATTGTCTCTGAAGATCTCTCGTCGAGGCATGTGGCCAATTTAGTCCCTCTTTTATTGCTACTATTACGGAAGATGTTTGTATGAGTTGCATTCTTTGGTTCCACTTATATAACGGTTTCCAGTAGAAACTCATTTTCCTGTCACTAGCAAGCAACATCCGTTTTTTCGAAATCTTTCACACACCGGAAGCAGGTCTTTTTCTTTGTAGCAATTTTCCCTGCGCATGTTTTTTTCTTCCAGCTGCAACCTTCGGCCTTTTAAGACTAGGTTAAAAATGTGTTAAAAAGTATTAGGAATAAGGTCAAACTTGAGAGTATCCGACAGTATATAGAAATTTCGGTAATTATGAACTTTAGTTGGCCAAATTCCTAGCATAAAATTGTGTGTTCGCATTATCCCCTTAACAAATTTGCTTGTATAGTTTTACTTATGAGATTTTCAGGACACGTGGTGAAATCTTGTGAAGTGATAATGAGTGACTTGTGGAATATGAGAAGTGTTGATTATATATAAAGAAGGGGGAGTGACCAGTATCAGCCGGTGCAGATTCCAGGACGCATGGAAGACCTTGATCTGTGGTGTGGGGACATGGAAGAGCTAAGTTGATAAGTTGGTAAATTGGTAAAACTGAACGGTATTGGGAGAACGTAAGTCAGGTGTTTCCATGGTGCATGAATATATTCCAGTTGTGGTGTGAGCTCGTAGGACGAGGGGTATCTAAGTTGAAGAATTGGTTAGGATTAAACTATAGTAGGAGAACATTTTATTTTCATGGTGGGGGTCTTTGTGTAGTGTTAGGAATGGCAGCTTGCTTGAATTTGGCGTCTCAAAGCTATTAACGATTATTTTACCTAAATATGGTAAAATGCTGTAAAAACCGGGTCTTTAATTTATAGTTGGGAATGTAGCTATGACATCTGCTTCAAATCTCCTTCTCTCTTAACCAAAATAAAGCGTTTGTTTTATCCTTTTCAAACGTTTTCATTGTGATCTTAGTGTAATAAACTTCCTTATTTAACACACACACACGCGCGTAGACACACACACACACACACACACACACACACACTCTCTCTCTCTCTCTCTCTTTCTTTCTTTCTCTATCCCATACACACACACACACATACACAAAAAACACAATATATATAATATATTAATATTTTGAAGGCCAATACAATAAGTATGAAAAATAAAAACAAAAAGATGTTATTTTTGTCTTATCGATTTCGAAGCATGAACTTCATCATCAGAGTTTATTTGCTAAGCACGTCCATTTCTGAAAATAAACTCTGATGATGAAGTTCATGCTTCGAAATCGATAAGACAAAAATAACATCTGTTTGTTTTTAGTTTTCATACGCATTGTATTGGCCTTCAATATATTAATATATTATAACATACTTAACAATGCTTCAAGCAGATTACCAATTGCTTATATATATATATATATATATATATATATATATATATATATATATATATATTATATATATATTATGCTGTAAAGAGAACAAAAAAATCCCCACAAAAACAAAAACTTATGAGTCTGGGGACAGACAATTATCATTACCACTAACCCAGAGCACACCAGAAGGATGCTACAATATCACTAAACATAGTTGATTTTCTGTAAAATTCTTAGAATGTCAGTAGAAGGTGCAGACACTTCGGATAATCCTGTGTAGTATTCACAACGTTCTAGAAACGATGACTTAAGTGACTAGATAACGAACCAATAAACTGAACAAGACATGCAATTTCCGTGAAAATCTCGGGTGAAGACAATGTATAAATTCTTAATAAATTGTTAATTCAATGATTTCAATTTGAATTATCTAGCGAGATGACAATGTTAAGTCAATTTGACGTCGTCGTCTCGTGATATAATTCAAATTAACATCATTAAATATAGCTATCACACACACACACACACACACACACACACACACACACACATATATATATATATATATATATATATATATATATATATATAATAGAGCTGCGAAGACATAAAATCAACGACATTTGGTCTGTTTTTCGTTTAATGGATTTTCCATCTTGAAGCGCCGTTAACTTTATGTCTTCGACATCCTTATTGATAAATGTTCTATAAAGGATATTGAGCACTCTTTACTAATAAATATAGAAAACTATAATATCTATATTAATAAATCCCGCACGCACGCACACACACACACACACACACACACACACATATATATATATATATATATATATATATGTGTGTGTGTGTGTGTGTGTGTATGTGTGTGTGTGTGTGCGTGATTTATTAATATATAGTTTTCGATATTTATTAGTAAAGAGTGCTTATGGAGGCGCGTGGGCTAGTGGTTAGAGTCGTGGAAAATGGACTCGTCGATTTGAGTTCAATTCCTAGACAAAGCTGTTGGCTTTCACATAGCACTAATACCCTTGGGAAAGGTATGAATCCATATATTCTCCCTCCAGCTATGGGTTAAATAGTAGGGCAGACTGGGCTCTTCAACCTTGGGTAGGTAACCAGTCTAGGGATAACTCTGAATTCAAAATTCCTGAGGTCGGTCGTTGATTGGGTTTGTGGCAACCTTTGATGCACCAATTCTTTCCTATCGACTGTGCCAAAAAGTGTGGATAGTCCAACACAAGCTTTCACCACTATAAACAAATCACTATGTGGGAGTTCATTGTGTGTATGAACCCTCATACGTCGAAAATCGACGGGAGAGTCAATTATTATATATATATATATATATATATATATATATATATATATATATATATATATATATATATATACAGTCATCCACAGACACCGTGACACAGAGTTTCGACGTATCACCTCTCTTCAGTGGAGATAGACATTTCCAGGCTACCTCTAGCCGGGATGGAAACACGATCGTTTTATCATCAGTCAATTTTGTTAACCACTTGGCCATCCGCACCTACAGACTGGGAGGAGAATTTTAACTGATAAATACATATACCTGTATATATGTAAAAGCCACTAGAGAGTGCGCCATCCGTTATATATATATATATATATATATATATATATATATATATATATATATATATATATAATATATATATTATATATATATATATATATATATATATATATATATATATATACCTTTCAACCGACGCTTCTTTTTAAAGTAATCGTCGATAAATATAAGGTGGTCAAAATAATCTGATACATTTGTAAACTTAACAAAAGTAAAATACGATAAATAAGGAAAAAATTGTTTTTATTTTCCACATGTATATACGATGACGTATTGTTTTATTTCTTATAAAATTCCACCAATCAAATATTTGCAGTTATTGTCCATATAATCTATTAAACATAGAACTGTATCAGATCATTTCGTTATGCCCTGTAATAAGCAATTAAAATACTCAGAGGACGGAAAAATAATCCCCAAAAGACAAACAAGCATTATATAAATTAATTCACCACAAAATTTGGAATTGCTTGGGGTACTATTCGCAGAGTCCCGTCCCGGCCTCCTGCCTTTAAAAGAACGCTAGGCGGTATTAGCTTAAAAAAAAGTTCGATAAAAACGCCTTCAATGAAATATGAAAAAATGAACCGACAAAAAACGATTTTTACTTCGTTCTATAAAGATAAGTTTGTATAATTATATCCGAAGATTTTTATAAGTTTCGGTGCGAGATCTTTTTTATCAAATCAACCATGAATACAGAATTCTGCTAAATAATATCAACAAAGAAATTGAACCTCTGGTAAAAAACAAAACAAAAAAAAACGGACTGTTTTACCATAAAGTATTTTTAAAAATTAAAAATGACCTGACATTTTTTATTAAAATATAAAAGAAGATCTTAATACTCAGATTTTCTTTTATTTATGTTTGTTTAATGTCTTGTTGTTCGGTTAAATAATCAAAAATATCTAAATATTTCATTGAAGTCGTTTTTATCGACAGTTTTTTTTAAGCTAACACCGTTTTTCAAGACAGGAGGCCGGGACGGAACTCTGCGAATAGTACCTTGTTTGGACACCCATTTAGTTATAGTATAGATGAAAAAAAAATTTTTTTCCTCCTTTAAGTTGCCGCCTCTTCTCCTTTTAAGTATCCCCCTCTATCACAATTAGTTTTTTTTATTCCCTGAGATATGACCTGTTAACGGTCTGTTGGTTTGAGTTTGGTGAACATGAAAAGGTTAATAAAGTACTTAAATGTAAATCCTTGTCTGTCGGAGAGCCCCCCTCCCGATCAATCGGCTGGTCTGGTCAAGTCCTAGCACCTATATGATTTTCAGACCCTATTTCCCTTATAACAAGCCACAACCCTTTTTATCATATATGTCCTAGAAGCTGGTGGCTGAGGGTCTTCATGTCCCGAGCATAACGATAAACTCTACTTGATGGTGAGGTTCTAGTTCTGAAGGTCTGGGGAATCTGCTCCCATTTTCACTCTGACCCGGAGTGGTAGTACCTGTTAGGGTCCCATCTATGGGTTAAATAGATAAATAATGAGTTTAAAATAAACTGAGTACCCATCAAGAATGAATAAAACATAAACATCTTCGGCATAAAATAACCTAATGGGTTTACATGCCGTAAAACCAACCAACCAACCAACTAACCAACCAACCTTATCTGTCTTATTTGACAGGGACGTGCATAGCACACAACCACACAAACTCACACAAACTCACACACGCCCACAACCACCCAGCCACCCCCCCACACGCACACACACACACACACATATATATATATATATATATATATATATATATATATATATATATATATATATATATATATATAGTAAAGAAACTTAATTTATTTCAGAAAGTATTAATAATTAAAGAGGAGGGGGTTGGATGACCCCCAAATTCGTAAGAGCCTCTTTGGTTTGAATTCAGTTTTCCTTCTCCAAGTCAGGTTGCCATACAAAGGTTAAAGGGTCCAGTCTGCCCTACTATTTACCTATAGCTGGAGTGAAAATTGGATTTGTACCTTCCCCAAGGGTATTAGTGCTATGTGAAATGCAAGCAGCCGCGTTCAGGATTTGTCTTGCCGTGTCTATTTTATGCGGTTATCATTACACTATGCGCTTCCAACAATCTGTTTAAGTGCCTGCAAATGTTTACATTGAAAAAAAAACTATTTTTAACCATTTATTCAGTCTCGGCTATTCACAGCGATGGAAACTTTTAGCACATATGAATTAATTCTTAAAGATATAAAGATTGATTTTGAAAGGTTTATAGATTAAACTGTGATCATATTCATACAATTTTTCAACTCATTGTTATTGTAATGTCTCATGGGAAATAAGCAAATGTTTAGAATCGGGTATTCAGTTTCCGAACCCTTTATGGTTGGATGAGTTGAGTGAGGAAAATTAGATAGAAAGGAAAGAAAGGTTGTGAAGAAATGAGAGAGAGAGAGAGAGAGAGAGAGAGAGAGAGAGAGAGAGAGAGAGAGAGAGAGAGAGAGAGAGAGATGAAGAAGAAGAAGAACCCCAAAGGGCCTGATAACAACAGGAATGGTCTCTAATAAGTATAAAAGTCTGTAAGAAATAATAAGATCTGTATTTACCAATGTTACCTTGTGGTTATTGGTTATTGGAAAACACGGGAGATGATTATCTTTCATTTCCCTAACAACAAATAAGAGAACCATGGTAAGTACGGGATGTAATCCCATCAAACTACAAAATGATGAAAAAGACGAAGTCAAATCCATGATTCTCACATGGCCAGCTGTATGTGGGATGTCCACTAGGAAGTAGTCGAAAAAAGATTACATACTTGCAAAAAATGTTAGAATTAAAAACAGAAGCATGGCCGATTGTTGCATAATCAATGTGATAGCATAGATTATTGACAAGCACTTGTAGAATAGGGCTTTCAAATCAGCACGTAGACGGCAGTTTTCGTGGAAAAACACCAAACGTTGGTAAAAGCGGGGATCTCACACGTCATGTGATTTGACTAGTTATAGCCAGATCCCAGATGAAACAGACGTGTTTCAGCCCGGCTGTCGGCTCCGCGTGATGAGTTACAGAAGACAAATAAAATAAGCGTTATTAATTAATTAAGCATACCCTTAGATAGAAAATGAAGAACCAACAAGAGAAGACAGAAGCAACAGGTAAAGAGAAACCAGACTAAACGTAGACATCATGGCCGAAGAAAGAAAGAAGAATTGGATATTCAACATGGCGACTCGGCGAAGTAGAAAGAGAAGTAACAACCAATTAAGTTATATCTATCTGTCTATATATATATATATATATATATATATATATATATATATATATATATATATCTGATGCTCTCTCCCCCCTCTCTCTCTTTCTGTCTCTGTCTGTCTGTCTGTCTGTCTCTCTCTCTACAACAAGAATTCATCGTGTATATACCCAACGAGGGTGTATGGCATTATAACGCGATGTAATGAAAAAAATCAAGAGGAGCTATTTAAGTAAGAAAGGATGATATGTATTTTTTATGTATAAATTCTATTGTGGATTTCGTGAGAGGGGTGATGGACTGTAGAAAAGAGAAAGGGATACGAAATGTAAAGATAGAGTAGTAGACAGTGGGGAGTAAACTGAAGAGGGGATTAGAAAAGGAAATTGGGAGTGGAGTAAATGGTAATGTAAAGAATATCATTATAAAAAATATGATTATCCCAACTCCAATGCTCTTATTCATATCTATCTATCTATCTATCTATCTATCTATCTATCCTGGTCTGTTCATATCTATCTATCTATCTATCTATCTATCTATCTATCTATCTTAGTCTGTTCATATCTATCTATCTATCTATCTATCTATCTTTATATCTATCTATCTATCCTGATCTGTTCATATCTATCTACCTATCTATCTATATATCCTGGTCTGTTCATATCTATCTATCTATCTATCTATCTATCTATCTATCTCATTCTGTTCATATCTATCTATCTATCTATCTCATTCTGTTCATATCTATCTATCTATCTATCTATCTCATTCTGTTCCTATCTATCTATCTATCTATCTATCTTGGTCTGTTCATATCTATCTATCTATCTATCTATCTTGGTCTGTTCATATCTATCTATCTATCTATCTATACTGATCTGTTCATATCTATCTACCTATCTATATATATATCCTGGTCTGTTCATATCTATCTATCTATCTATCTATCTATCTCATTCTGTTCATATCTATCTATCTATCTATCTATCTTGGTCTGTTCATATCTATCTACCTATCTATATATATATCCTAGTCTGTTTATATATATATATATATATATATATATATATATATATATATATATATAATATATAATATATCCTGGTCTGTTCATATCTATCTATCTATCTATCTTGGTCTGTTCATATCTATCTATCTATCTATCCATCTATCTATCTATCTATCTTGGTCTTTTCATATCTATCTACAGATCTATCTATATATCCTGGTCTGTTCATATCTATCTATCTACCTATGTTAGTCTATTCAAAACTGTCTATCTGGATTTGCATGTAGATGACCTACATCTCGTGGCATTGTGGCTAACGTGATGGACTGTGATATCGTAGTAAGCGAGTTCACTATTACTTTCACTTTCAGACTAATACACTTTGGAAAGGTATGACCCCCTCATCAATCCAGCTATTCTTTAAATAGTACCACAACTGTTCTTTTACAAGAATAATTCTGACCCATCAAGGTTTAAAATGCCGGTAAAAAAAAGAAACCGAAACCGAACCGAATGGAAAGAAGATAAGAGAAATAAATATTGAGTTGACAGTGAATTAAAAAAAGAGAGAGAGAGAGAGAGAGAGAGAGAGAGAGAGAGAGAGAGAGGGGGGAAAGGACAACGAGAAGCAGAAGGAGCATAAGTAGTAGTAGGAGTAATAATAATAATAATAATGATAATAATAATAATACAAAATAATTCCATAAGGACAAACTATATCAAAGCGAAAATTGATAAGACCCAACAAAATAGTAAATGTAGACTATGCGGTAATAGAGATGAAACCGTAAACCATGTACTATGCGAATGTAGCAAACTAGCACAACGGGAGTACAAAACTAGACACGACTGGGTTGGGAAGGTGATCCATAGGGAATTGTACGAAAAATTAAATTTTGACCATGCAACAAAATGGTATATGCATAAACCGGAATCTGTTCTTGAGAACGAAACGTATAACATTTTCTGGAACTTTGAAATAAAAACGGATCACCTTATCCCAGCAAGAAAACCAGACCTAGTGCTGATTAACAAAAAAGAAAGAATTTGTCAACTGATGGATTTTGCAGTGCCAGCAGATCACAGGGTGAACCAGAAGGAAAATGAAAAAATGGACAAATATCTGGACCTTGCCAGAGAACTGAAAACGTTATGGAATATGAAAGTGAAAGTTATACCAATTGTAGTTGGTGCACTTGGAACGGTCCCAAAGGGATTGGAAAATCTGGACATCAGAGGAAAGATTGAGACCATCCAGAATACTGCACTGCTGCAATCTGCCAGAATACTCAGAAGAGTTCTGGAGACCTGAGGAGACTTGCTGTCACTCAGACTCCAGTGAAAGACCATCAGCTAACGCTGATGTGAAAACTCAAAAGGAGTGAATAATAATAATAATAATAATAATAATAATAATAATAATGAAGAAGAAGAAAAGAAGAAGAAGAAGAAGAAGAAGAAGAAGAAGAAGAAGAAGAAGAAGAAGAAGAAGAAGAAGAAGAAGAAGATGATATCCTCACATTCTCCTTCGGGAAATAAAGAAGACAAAGATTACTACAAAGAAAGATAAAACGAAACTCCTTGTCTTTTGGTCTTGTTTGATTTTGCTGAAACTAAAAGGAGAAATCAACTCCCGCGAGACCTCATGGCTGATCTTAAAAAAAAAAAACACGAAGAGGTACTAGAAAACTTGTGGCATAGGATAATCTAAAAAAACAAACAAAAAAACCCCAATTCAACGCAACTTGAAGACTCCATATTGTACACATCGACTCAATTTTAACGTTATAGTTATTTTAAGACGTTCCAACAAAGGAACATAAATGAAAACTGATTTTATGAGCAAATCAAGAATTCTACTGCAATTGTGAGGCCTGTATTGATCAGACACAGAACAAAATGTGAACAAAAAAAACCATTAAAAGAAGTAAGTATGAAGGTAATCCAATAAGTGGGGTTGCCAAAGTGGGGGAACATAGGAACACATTTTTTGTGTGGCTATTGACAACACTGTTGTGTATGTTGTTATTGTGCCTGTGCCTGTGCCTGACCCTGACTGCGCCTCGCTGACATGCTCAGTCGTCTTCGCAGTCTTTTCTCCAACCGTGAAGTTCGCACAGTTATTCAAATTTTGAACACTAAAGACATTAAACGGATTGAAAGTGCCGTAAACACAAGGAAATTGTTCGTGCAGCTATTGGCAACACTGTTATGTCTGTTGTGCTTACACCTGAACCTGTGTGTGCCAAGCTTCCACGCTCAGTCTTGGTGTGGCAGTTGTTTCTGGTGGACCTCCCGATTGACACTACCACCAAATGTAAAGTTCGCCCAGTTACTCGATTTTAGAACGCAAAAGGCATTAAACCGATTGAAAGTCATCTCCAATTAACGGAAGTGTGTGGCGAGTCGTGTATGGATCACAAAACTGTCGGCAAGTATGATAGGGAGTTTGCAATGTGAGGAGGTTCACCGCTTCCTCAATGATATGGCGACAATCTGGTATGACATGGGAATACAAAAACTTTCACAGCGCTTACAAAAAGGCATCGACCGAAATGGCGATTATATAGAAAAATAGATACATGTTGAAACATTAAAATGATGTAAACATCATTGAAAATAAACAACAGACGATTCTGTGATTTCTAAATATTCTGGAGAAAGAGAGACAGGGAGAGAGACAGACAGAGACAGACACAGACACAGACACAGAGTCAGCGCGATCTGATGATGATGATGATGATGATGATGATGATGATGATGATGATGTATTGAATAAAGGGTTCTGTTCGAAATTCTTTGAAGGCTACCAACACCAAAAACTGTACCTGAACAAGGACCGAGGGCACAGCAGCCGAAAGATTGTAGAGTATAACAGACAAAATGAGGACAATAGTTCGGATTGTGTGAATAATTCGAATAATTGTGAGCCAATTTCTTGAACGACAGTCTATGTCAAAATGTCCATGTAAAGTTCGCCTGATTGGAAAGTGGCTGTCTTAACAGGATTGTTTATATTTAACATTTTAAACAGTAGCATATTCTCAGTCTAAATTGTTATAATAGGGTAGAAATCGTTCCTTGTCCCTGGTCTCATGTAGACGGAATCCTGGTGGCTGAACAGTCTATAACATTAAACACTCTACTTTGGCCCTTGGCTAGACAGGTGGTCGCAGGGGCCCACTCCGATCAATCGGCTAATCGCGCTAAGTCCTGACACCTATATGATTGTACCAACCGTCTTGCTTTTATGGTAAACCCCAACCCCTTTATTCATATTGCTAGAAGGCGGTAGCTGAGGGTATTAGTGACTTAAACTGCCTCATGTGGTGAGATTCATATTCCGCAGCTCTGGGAGTGTGGAGTTCCACTTCCTTGCCATTACTTCCAAGGCCACTCTGACTGGGAGTGGTAGTACATGTTAGGGGTCTCATTTATCTGTTAAATAGATGAATATTGAGTTTAAAAATTGTTTACCCTACAAGAATGAATAAGAAAAATGTCTTCGGCATAAAATAACCCAATGATTGACATGCCATAAAATCCAACAAACCACTTTCCTTCCAAGTTGTTATGATTTGTGTGACCATAGGTTTAAGCAACAGCGCGTGTCCAGCGCAGATCCTCTGTGTTAAGCAGGAGGCGATCTTTAGTGAATAATCCTTTGGTTGTTCCTTGGTGCTCCTCAGTTTTGCAGGTCTTTCGTCAATGATTGTAAATGGACGTCAGTCAGTATCACTGATTAAGTAGTTAACCAATCACGTATTGGGGCTGTTGATTGGCTGAGGTTTAAACCATGTGACCTCGCTTAGACTATAAATTCAAGTGGTAGATTGCATCACAACTTATATACTACAAATAATCCAGCATTATCTCATTATTCTGCAAACTGTGTGTACCAGATTAGTAATAGTAATTTATTAAGTTTTGCTAGGTTTGGCTCAAGGCCAGAAGTATGGGTTACTCAGGGAGAGTCGAGCTAACTCGTCATTATCTGATAGCCTATCTTTCTAAATATGTGGACAGGAAAATCAAGGAATACAAATCCATCAGGAATCAACTAAACAAAATGAACAACACGCTAGCAACCAAAACCTTATACAACCTACCTTAACAACACAGGAACTAACACAAGAATAGAGAATGGATATAGAACTGATACAACAAATCATGACTGATAATAAGAGCACATTACCATCCCTAAGAAACATAGAATGGAAAAAAGTCAAGAAAGAAACTGAAAAGATAAACAAAATATTAGTGAACATCCCAACAAACAATATCACTGAACTCAACAATCTTATCTATGCAGGAGCAAAACTAGTCTGCGATAGAATTGGTGCACCCCTTCGAAACACTAACACAAACAGGGAAACAAACAGAAACACCAAAGCTGGGTGGGAGTTAAGATTGGAAGAACAAATAAAACTAACAACACCCTGCATGGAACAAGTCTGGAAACTATGCATTTTCACAGTAGTGGCAATTTATCAAGCTTTGCTAAGTTTGGCCCAAGGCCAGAGGTATAGTGTACCCACTGATAATTGAACTCACTTCCAATATTCTGATAACCTACCTTGGTAACCATTACACCACGCGAGGTGCTGAAGTGTATACTATCGTAGTGTAATGAGAGTTCGATTATTACTGGGTGTCCCATATTTCTAGTCTTGAGCCACATCTTATTATAATGGAGATTGTGTGTTTTTCTGTCTGTAACCGAAACTATATTCCTACTCAAGTCACAATCCTCTTAGTTATTGACATCACATTCTCCATGATTTTATTTTTATCTAAAACTCAATTTTTAATAAAATTGTCTTACATTATTAATACTGTTAACTATGTCTACATATTAACAACATGCAATTATATTTATATATACAACAAAATAGCGGTTTACAGTGTGAACGGGAAGGCTAATTTGCATATTAATATTAAAAAATCGAATTTAATAAATATGTGCTTAATATTATTGATTTCTAACTGTTTCGTTTTAATTTAATGAATATGAGCAAAAATCTCTTCAATGAATTTTAAATGAAATCCATTAACAAGATAAAATAACTGTCATTTTATTATTTACTTCCTCTTATAACTAAATACTTAAATTAGAAAAAATAACAATGAAAGACGAGAGTGATGGAAGAGTAAGTTTCAGTTGTTCCATTTTTTATTATACTCCCTCTGTTTCAAATCTTTTATTATACTCCCTCTGTTTCAAATCTTTTTATCTGTATTCTTATTTAGTTTCATTAGCCTTTCTAATTTAATACAATATTTTATTACATTGAAACTTAAATACTTGCACACGGAGGGTGCATATATTTGCTAGTAACTATAATTTCGAAAGTTTTTGATAGGTTAGCGCATTTATGGAATGTCAATATAATATTATTCTTTGCTGTTTTCAGTGGGATATGTGTACAAGTATTCCATTACAAAATATTTCAAAGATCATGCCGGTTTCTATGCTTTTTGTATCTGATGGAACTTTGCCATGAGTTTTTGATAGGGTTGGTTTCCAGTGATTGTGCCAGCTTTGTCAGCATCTAAAACTTGTTTTCTAGGTAGACTCTAACTATTCAAGAGATCGTTACTATGAAAGAAAATCTGAATCTGTCCCATATGATTTTCAGCATATTCATCAAACGTTTATAAGCTAGTATAGTACCCACCAACAATGGTTAGATTATTCACGCGTGGATCGGTATTTATGCCAAAATCAGAGTATTTGTGCTCAGTACTTAGAATTTAGGGGCCGGGTTAGCTCAGTCGGTAGAGCGTGCGGCTAGAAACCACAAGGTTCTTAGTTCGATACCGGTCCTCGCCAACTCAGCGTATGAGTAGCACAGGGATCTGTGCGGTAAAGTAAGGAGCTGATGGTAGGTGTGGTGCTCCACCTCAGATGCTAAAAATAATCTCCTTGGTCTAGTGCTATTGAAAAGGGGATATACTCCCTCGCTGTCTGGCTGATACCGACTTTAGGCCGCCTCGTCGACTTTACTTACTTACTTAGAATTAAAATATTTCATAGGGGCTAATTTGCGGTACGTATATCACATGGCCGAAGCGGTTCAAGCCGTGGTAGGTAGTATCGTGGTAGTTGGTACGCTGACGCGTTGTTCTTTGCTTGACACTGTGTATGATTTGAAAGCCTCGCTAAATCATAGTCTAAATAAATAGTCTAAAATCATTCCCAAAAATTCGCTTGGGTTGCAAGAATCTCGACAATTAGGCAAGGTCAGATAGGTCTGAAACCGAAGCCATTTTCCAAGCCATAAAGTTACATACCGCGAGTAGCATTCAGAGAGTATCAGGCGAACTCGGTATCTCACAGTCCAGTTTTGTTTGATAATAAATTCGTAACGACTTACTTCTGATTGATTGTCGAGGTTCTTGCAGCCAGAGCGAAATTTTTTGAACCATCTGATTACTGTTCAGGGATCATTTGCACCTCCCCTTTTCGCGCAACCAATGCGTTTGATTGCTTCTGCTGTGTAATAAGTCAGTCTGAACTCGCAATTAGACTAGTTCAAATCATGGACAAGGTTAGTTGCACTAATACCTTTGGGAAAGGTATTCAAATTCCCCTCAGCTATGGGTATCTACCAGGGAAGAATGGACTCTTTAACTTTGGAAAGTCAAGGACATAGAAAATTTCTCAATTCAAACCTGTTAAACACCACTTTAATTGGCCTTGTGCCATATCCTACTCATGTGGAGGAGTCATAGAAAATACATTGACTACTCTGCACGTTCATCTTTGTTACTTTCCAATCTCTCACGGAATGTGTAATTTTAACAATGCACAACATATCAACGCACCAACTACCACGATACGACTAACCATAACGGGTAACTACACTCTAGAGCAAATTGATTGAAACAAAGCGAATAATGCCCTATTGTTATAATATCCTCAATCTCACAGTAAGGCTTGCCAGAGTGTGCGTGCAGCCTTGACATTTTCGTACACTGCCTTGAAGTAGGGTCTATTGTGATAGACCTTACGGACAATGGCCGTAGGATAACTAAGTGGCTGTCAAGACAACTGTGTCAGAGTGTAATAAAAAAGATCTGGTTATTTCAGTAAATAGTTGAGTAACATGAGTGACCCAGAAAAAACAGAACCCAAATCATTTACTTATTTTCCGATTAAACTAACCCTAAACTCCAACCCTAACCCTTACCCCAATCCTAACCCTAAACCCTAACCCTAACCCTAGTTGGATTTAAACTTTAAAATAAAAATTAGATTTAAAATTAACATTTTTATTACAAAATTTGTGGGTTCTGTTTTTTTCTGGGTCACTCTGTAATATTATGTTACTCAACTAGAGGAATTAGGGTTAGGGTTGGGGTTTAGGGTTAGGGTTTAGGGTAACAGTTAGAGTTAGGTTTAGTTTAATGGGAGAATAAATAATTTGGGTTCTGTTTTTTTCTGGGTCACCCTGTAATATCATGTTACTCAACTAGGAAATAACCAAAAATGTGATACAATCACGGTCGACGTAAAATTTTTCAAGGCCCCCCAAAATTGATCATACCTCTGCAAAAAGGATTCATATTACTGCTCATCACTGCAAATGACCTAATCTGAGGAAAAAAGTAATCGATTACACCCTGTCACTACAGTGGATCTAAAACTGACCGTGCGATAGTTTCAATTAATTTGAACAAGGGTGTTTCGGTGACGTGACATACGCGTTGCAAACTAGCACGTACTGAAATATTGCAAAGCTTTTGAGCCACCTTACTATTTTTACTGTCATGCCCTTAATTTCTTTTACTGTTGAGAAATATACATTTATTGCACAAGTAGTTTACATGTTGCATATTTCATTGATATTGTGAATCTGCATAATTATCAGACAGATACAATTCTAGCCGTATTTAATAACAGGTTGCAGAAACAACAAGTGCGCAGACAGTAACAACGCGATGTCTAATAAATTCACAAGAGAAACTTTCAGCGTGTTGGTTGTGTTGAATATTAAATTCATTGTCAATTTGGATCCGCAGAGACAGAGATCAACAGGCCATTCTATTCACAAAAAAAAGTACAGAATTTATTTGGACATTGATAAATAGTTTTTCTATTTTAATACATAAATTGTGAACGAACCTCTCATAAGAAAGAGCGCACACACAACACACACACACACACATACACACACACACATATATTATATATATATATATATATATATATTATTTTATGAGTAAAGAGACCAAGCGAGAGAGAGAGAGAGAGACAGAGAGAGGAGAGAGAGAGAGTGAGGGGGGTGAAAAATATAAAGAATAGTTAAGAGTATTTATACACTGAACCGTGCTATTGTTGGATGGAATATTAATTTATAACATTATTCAAGAGCGTCAATTGAATAACTTTACTGATAGCAAAACAATCATAAGTAACTCCCGAGCCAAAATCCATACAGTGAGCTATCATCGTATTTAAGCAAAGTTTCCTTATTTTGGCGGGAAGACTTTCAGATTTGAAATAATGTTTTCTTGGTTGGCTGGTTAGTTTTACGACAGTGTTAAGTTATTCAATACCAAACCAGTAGTTTTTTTTCCGCTATTTTTAATACAAATAATTTGTACTCAATTCTATGGCATCAAATATTTGAACCAATTATATGTTTTCTGGTTAAATTGAACTTAACGGACCTAAATTCCACCATCGTATGTCACCCCACCGAAATAAAAATAAAAATACCAAAGATTAAAGAATAAACCGAATTTGATTAAATTTTCAGAATTGATATAATAATGAATAAAAGATATAATGCACCAGTTATTCTACTTAAAAACTTTTACATTTTTTCAAGTCAGTTAACTTTGAACCACATATTTGAGAATCTGTGTTACATCTCAAAGATACGTGGTTCAAAGTTAAGTGACCTGAAAAAATGTAAATGCTTTTAAATAAAATAACTGGTGCATTATATTTTTTATTCATTAATATATCAACACTGAATATTTTATTAAATTCGGTTAATTCCCGTATTTTTGGTATTTTTTTCTTTCGGTGGGGTGACATAAGATGATGGAATTTAGGTTCGTTAAGTTCGATTTAACCTGTTTTCAAATAGCTAAACATACATCAAGGCCATAAGAATAAATTATATTTTAAAAAAGACACTACAAAACAGCACATGAAGGGTCTTTAAATAAATTAGAATCTGTTCTTGAGAAGGAAACGCATAACATTCCCTGGGACTTTGAGTAAAGACGGATCACCTTATCCCATGCAGAAGACAAGACCTATTATTGATTACCAAGAAACAAAGAACTTGTCAACTGGTAGATTTTGCAGTCCCAGCAGATAATAGGTCTAAAATGAGAGAAAGAAAAAATAGACAATACTTGGACCTTGGTAGATAAATGAAAAAAAAAAAAAGAAAAACAACAAACAGTAGAATATAAGTGTGAAATTTTAGACGGTGCCCTTTGAACAGTCCCCAAGAGGTTAGATAACAGACTCGGGGAATTGGACATCTGAGGGAGATTCGAGAACATCCTGACAACAGCATTGTTAAGATCGGCTAGAATATCCAGAAGAGTCTTGAAGACTCGAGGAGACTTGTTGTCACTCAGACTCTAGTAAAAAACCAGTTTACGCTGGGGTGAAAAACTCGCAAGGACTGAAATGATAATTATAAACAACTATAAAACAAGTAGAAGAAACACAATTATATGGGTACTTCAAGCGATGAAATTGCACACGAAAATATGTAGACAGGGCTAAGAAAGAGAAACCTTAAATGTGGGACTTAATATCTAATAATAACAGCACAAAACAATGCCATAAGGATTAATCATACAAGCGGGAAGTCGATAAGATGCAATAGAATAAGTACAGGATTTGTGGGGACAAAGCGAATTCAGAAAACATAAAACGAGTACAAGACTTGGCAATTTCTCTGAATTTTTGAGATGAGCTTTGATGATTAGTATTATTTGTATTATTCGGACTATTGTCCTCATCTTCATTGTTATTATAGGGCAGAACGTTGTACAGATAAAAATGAAGATGAGGACATTAGTCCGAATAATACAAAGAATACCAAGACTAACAAATCTGGATGAAAAAGGTGAGCCACCGAGAGTTGTGCAAGAAACTAGTATTTAAACAAATTACAAAATGGTATACGCACAAACCAGAATCTACCATAGCGAATACGATTTTCTGCAATTTTGAGATACAAATGGATCAACTAATCCCAGCCAGAAGAATTAGTGTTAATAAAAAGAACGAAACTGTCATTTAGTTGATTTTGCTGTTCCAGCGGACCACAGGGTAAAATTGAAAGAAAATTGATTAAGAAGAAAAAAAGAACTTCTTAAATGGTAGATTTTACAGACCCAGCAGATTACAGGATGAAGATGAAAGAATATTAAAAGATAGACAAACACTTGGGCCTTGTCAGATAAGTGAAGAACCTGTAGAAGATGAGGTGAAGCTGGTATCAATTCTAGATGGTGCCGTTGGAACGCTTCCCAAGATTTTGAATAAAGACTGGGGGAATTGGAAATAGATACACATTAAGAGCGATGTACACAAAGAGGAAGAGAGAGAGAGAGAGGGGGGAGGTAAAGATAGATATAGAGAGAAGGAAACAGGAGAGAGAGCGAAAGTATGAGAGAGAGAAAGAGAGAGAGACAGATGGGGAGGGAAAGATAGATAGATAGATAGATAGATAGATAGAGAGAGAAGAGAAGAAAACATGAGAGAGAGCAAAAGAATGAGAGAGAGAAGAGGGGAGAAAGAAAAGAAGATGAAGGACACACAGAGAGAGTGTGTGTGTGTGTGTGTGTGAGAGAAGAGAGAGAAGAGAGAGAGAGAGAGAGAGAGAGATGTATATATCTTTTGTGTGCGAGGAGGGAGATATATCAAATTTATTTTGTATATGGACTTTCATTAATCGGATAAACTCTTTTTATGTTATTCAATTTTCTCAGTAAAGTAAAATATATCTTTCGGCATCTAAGTATAAAACTTATAAGATATTTATTATCTACTTTAATTTAAAATATAAAGCAATATTATGAAAATAATACAAAAGTAAAGATAATACTAAACAAATATCTATTTTCGTAGGAAATGGAATCGGTGACCCGGGTTCAAATCCTGAACGAGGTTGCATTTCAAATATCCCTAATACTCGTGGGAAAGGTACGCATCCAACTATTCAACCTCCAGCTAGGGATAAATAGTGGGACGGTCTGGGCTCTTTAATCGAGATTAGCCAACCATTCAAGGCGAAAGAAAACTCAAATTCACATCAGTTAAACTTCACTGAAGAAATGTTCATCCTACTCGACGATGAGTTGATAAATATATTTACAAGTACACACACACACACAGACACACACACACACACACACACATATATATATATATATAAGATGAGTAAAAAATTATCGAGATTTTTTGTACTTTTTGACACACCTTGTATTTTGAAAAAATAACGTTCCCTTCATTCTTCATTCTATCTTGGTAAATAGAACTTTTAAACTTTTACTTTATTGATACACCTTGTATAGTGAAAAAATAACTTTCCATTCATTCTTCATTTCTATCATGGTATACAGCTTCACTCTCGATATATATATAATATATATTATATATATATATATATATATATATTACATTTTACTTGAAGGCACTTACAATGCATGTATCGCATAAAATTCGATACTTTTTCTTATAGAAAATGAAATTGACAAGTGTAATCCCGGCAAAGGATTGCTCGGTGTGTAGAATGTCGTACAGACTGTTTCGACTTTATTAAGTCTCATCAGCGACATATACTAACGATTTCCCTCCGACAGAAATCGAAACCGGGACCTCAGCGAGCATAGTGAAACACTATATCGCCTCGAATTTTTCCCACCGAGCGATCCTTTGCCGGAATTACACTTGTCAATTTCATTTTCTATAAGAAAAAGTATCGAATTTTATGCGATACATGCGTTGTCAGTGCCTTCAAGTAAAAATTTAATATATACTTTATTCAGCAACGTTTCTAAAAATAAACAAACATCCAAAAATCTTATTCACTTCGCCGAAGGGCATACGGTCTGTTTGTTGTTATTATTCTCTCAAAAACGCCCCCTTACCTATTATGGTAGAGGCGTGTAGTATCATTTGACAAGGTTAATTTCGCTAGGATTGTTAGCTGTGTACTGTGGTCGAGGCGATATAGTGTTTCACTATGCTCGCTGAGGTCCCGGCTTCGATTTCTGTCGGAGGGAAATCGTTAGTATATGTCGCTGATGAGACTTAATAAAGTCGAAACAGTCTGTACGACATTCTACACGCTGAGCGATCCTTTGCCGGAATTACACTTGTCAATTTCATTTTCTATAAGAAAAAGTATCGAATTTTATGCGATACATGCGTTGTAAGTGCCTTCAAGTAAAAATTTGATATATACTTTATTCAGCAACGTTTCTAAAAATTAACAAACATCCAAAAATCTAATATATAATATATATATATATATATATATATATATATATATATATAATTATATTTAAAAACTAAAAGTGCTCAAAATTAAGGGAAACAGGTATCTGATATTAGCAAACACAATGTATTGAAATTGATACTCAAAGTTTCACGCCGTAGAATAATATAGTGGTTTGCCTGTTGCATGGAAACTATCTTTGTGTAATAGGTTTTCATGTGCGCCAAAAGAGATATATATTTGTCGAGAGGGTGTCAGATCAAATCAATGAATTGAACTTGTTCAGCGCATATCACCCTCGTCTGGCAACATGACTTCCGATCGATTATCACAAGTGGCACCCACCGGAAATGAATCGGCGGCTTCATTTGAATGGAAAAGGGTGAATGGGCCTTGTGTAGAAGGGCTGATAAGCAGTCGGTGATTTTTACTTTGTCAATCGATACGAACCGATTTGATTTACTGTATCCGATGTCATGATTGGATGAAGGAGCACATTGACTCGTACACAATCCTTACACACACACACACACACACACACAAACACAAACACACGACACACATACACTCATAAATATATATATATATATATATATATATATATATATGCACATATCTATACATCTGTATATATATATGATTATATATATATATGTATATGTATATATATGTATATATATGTATGTACGTACGTATAAATAAACTTTAAAAGAGACAACCTCCTGGTAATCGTACCATCAAGTTTCACGTCTCACCAGGGTCATTTGATTGAATTCTTTTTTCCCCATTTAATGATCTTGCTGGCACGTGAAAGTCAGAGTACTGGAAGGAGTTCCATATCCTTTATAAATTTTCAGGATTTTACACCGGGTCTGCATTAAAATCAACGTGCATTTTTTAAACATCTTCCTAAACAACAACAACACCAACACCACCACTAACAACAACAACAACAATAATAATAATAATAATATACGATGAGTTGTTATCCCGTGGTGTCCTTGAGAACCGAGGAGACTTGCTGTCACTTAGACTTCAGTGAAACAACACCCAAGAAATAATAATAATAATAATAATAATAATAATGATATTTACCGTCCCGTCTGATCACAGAGTGAAAATGAAAGAAAACGAAAAGATCGACAAATACTTAGACCTTGCCAGAGAACTGAGAAAACTGTGGAACATGAGGGTGAAGGTCGTGCCGATTGTGATTGGGGCCCTTGGAACAATCTCAAAGGGGTTAGAAAGGGGTCTGGATCAATTAAAAATCGGAGGAAGAATCGAGACCATCCAGACTACAGCATTATTGAAATCGGCTGGAATACTCAGAAGAGTTCTGGAGACCAGAGGAGACTTGCTGTCACTCAGCCTCCCGTGAACCACCAGCTTCTGTGAAAAACTCGAATGGAGTGAAATAATAATAATAATAATAATAATAATAATAATAATAATACATCATCACAAAAATGGACAATACACAGGTAAATAGCAAGCGTAGGCTATGTAGGAATAGAGATGAAATAGTTAATTGCTTAATAAGTGAACTCAGCAAACGTGCACAAAAGGAATACAAGAACATGAATGAAATGTATGTGGAAGGTACTGCAATGGGAACTGTGCAAGTAGCTAAAGGTTCAGCATACTGACGAATGGCGTGGGCACAAATTTTAAAATGAAATCTTTAAATTCCCAGAAACTTTAAGATCTATAAGAATCCCTCAATTCAGGTCAGAAGAGTAGACTTAGTCTCAATTTCCAAGAAAAAATGGACCGTTTGCCATTTAAACGGACTACAGAGTGTAGGTGAAAAGCTGGACAAATGTTTATGGAACATGAAGGTAACAGCTATATCAGTTATAGCTGAGGCCATCGAAACGGTCTCCAATAACCTGGGATGAGTTCCCGTGATGCAGTGGCTAATGTGCTAGACTGTAACACCGTCGTGCATATTTACCAACCCTACCAAACAGTAAAATGTGACACAAGGTCAAATTCTTAAGTAGAGTTTAACAGGTTTAAATTCAAAATGTTCCTTCATCTATACTGGTTGCTTAAGGAAAGTTAAATAGCCCGGTCTGTCATAATATTTACCCATAGCTGGAAGGAGAATATCTGGATGCATACTATTTCCACTATGTGAAATGCAAACAGCCTGGTACTAACATCGTAGTGAGTTCAAACCCTAGTTACGTTCTCTTTCGGACTAATACCCTTGGGAAAGTTATGAACCTTCTACCCTCCCCCACTTATGGGTGAGATAGTGTCACTACTGTTCTTCTACAAGGATAGTTTTGGCATTAAATAACTCAGGAGGGTTGAAATGATACGAAACAAAGAAACCAAACCAAACCAAACCAATAATCTGGAAAATATATTGGATGAACCTGAGATTAGAGGAATGATTAAAATCATCGTGAATTCAGTTAAAAATACCTTTGACTACTAGTGGGAAATATTGGAAAGAAGTAAAATAATAATTGTAAACCAGTATTATATTATTCTAAATAGTATTCATAGTCTAGTATTCATGAATTTAACATTTTTAGAAAAAACAAATGATGTTATTAGTTTGCTGACAGAATCTGTTTCGACCTTTTAATAAAGCAGTCTTCATCAAAAGCAACATATGAAGAAAAAATGGAATAAATAACCGTTAAATAGGAGGGGTACAAACGAACGCTGGTGTTCGATGCTGGAATTTTTTTTAAATGCGTATTCTGTGTTAAAAATAGAATAAATTTTATTTTTTAAAATCAGAAGCATTACAATCCATAAGAAAAACTCAAAAGAGTTTTTAAGTAAAAATATATAAAAAAGTGTATAAAAACGTATAAAAATTTTCATGATGTATTCCAGCAACAAAAAAGTAAGTTAAAGGTCCACAGCACAATTGAAGAAAGATGGAAAGTTTCAAAAATTTGTAATGTTGACAAATCCGTAGTGTTGTAGGTGGGGGCTAATATGATATTAGCCCCCAGAGATGTAAAAATCCAGATATTTTTTCAATAGACAATATGAAGTAAATGGAAGTGAATCCGACAGTATGAATTTAACATTTTTAGAAAAAACAAATGATGTTATTAGTTTGCTGACAGAATCTGTTTCGACCTTTTAATAAAGCGGTCTTTATCAAGAGCAACATATGAAGGAAAAACGGAATAAATAACCGTTAAATAGGAGGGGTACAAACGAACGCTGGTGTTCGATGCTGGAATTCTAGTATTCATCCAGACACTTGACATCTGATACTACATAAAATTTAGACAGTGAGCAGACAGTGATTCCAGGCTGAGCGCACAGATAGTACGCCAACTTTAAACAGGGAGCCGATTACTGATTATTTAAAGATACCTTAAGCAAAAAATATTTATTACTAAACTCTGCAACTAAAAATATGAATGTGTAACAGTTAAAAGATAAAACACCCTTTATATATATTTATGTAAGTTCATTTTTCGTACAGAGGATTCGTAATTTTATTTTGCTCAGAGTATCTTTAAATAATCAGTAATCAGCTCCCTGTCTAAAGTTGGGTACTATCTGTGCGCTCTGACCAGAATCAGTGTCTGCTCACTGCCTAAATTTGATTAGTATCAGAGGCTCAAGGTCAATCTGCAGTCCTTGTTTAGGATGTGTATATATATACAGAACCTAGGATAAGTGTTGCTCCCGGCTCTCTGAATAATTAAACGTACACTCAGACCGAATATCAGTTAAAAATAATTATTACAGCCTAATCGAGATGAAATTATATCCCAGGCGCAGGTTTTAGGTGTCACGTGACTCTGGAAGGTGAATCCTGTTCTAATTGGCTGGCCACTTGTCGAATCGAGGAAAAATACCACAATTGTGATGACAGATCTGATCGACATTTGGCAATGATAATGTCTGGTGAGGAATTCAATCCGGTTACTTTTTTTTAAAAAGTACACTCTCAGAACGAGAATTTGACCAACAACATAATTACCTTGGTGCCACTCATTGAGAAGGCACCCTTCACCAAAGAAGACCTATTGTAATTGAAATTGTTTGTGTCAAGTGACGACCGAAAGCAACCACGTGAATCACTTTACCAATCGCTAAATTTCAATGATAAAGTATTTCCGCCAACAAAAAATATTACAGCAATCTTCAATCTGTTGGCGTTTTTGGGATATAGTTATTTACTAAGCTAAGCTTAGATGTGGCACAAGGCCAGAAATATTGGGCGCCCAATGAGAATCGAACTCACTAATAATGGTCTGCTAATCTAGCTTGCTAACCATTACACCACGTGAGGTGCCCGCGTTTTGGGGATATAAGGTGTGTGTCCGATGTCCACTTCTACTGAAAGACTCGATAACCATGTGACCAACCTATTGGCCAACCACTGGCAGTACTCTGCTACTGATATTATTATTTATACTGGCTGTTCTGGTCATACCTGCACACATTGCTTTGAACCTTCGTGTACGACAGAACATAGGATTATATCACTGGACCTTTGACACTACGTAGGATTCCATAACGCAGGACTTAACAAAGGATTCTATAGCTCGGGACTTATTTACTTTAAGTCCTTTTCAACTTACCAAGGATGGCGGTCAGAAACTTAACACAATCAATCTGCCAAAGTTCACTCTTTTCTTGTCCAATGCACGTATCTGTTCACGTTAGTAAGATCAAACACAACTGCACCACGACCGGAGAAGGTAGGCCTTAAATAATAAGTAACTGCCCCACCCAAGATTTTACATACGGACCAATAACACTCGGCGCTGTCCGACCCGTGCGAAATTTGCATATTCAACAAGGGTAATAGTAGTCCTACTACGAGCCACTCCTTACGACGAGGAGGTTGCGAGTTCAATATCTGTATTCAATCGCTACACCCTCCCCCCCACTCGCGGGCGCTTCATTCTTGGGGATAAGGAATCTTCTCATCACGCTGAAAGGACCGCTTTCCACTAGACCATCGAAGTTAAGTAGTGATGAGCCTGATCAAAATTTAATTGGATGACCACTTAAGCAATAGATAGTACTGTAAGCAACCTGAGTCCTTGCTTTATATAGATGACATTATTCGGCATTAAACGATCAGAAAAGGGTTGATATCTGTAGTCTATATAATATTTAAGTTGCGTTACTTTAGCTGGTCTTGTGGTTTTATAGTTACAAGATTTTATCATTCGCCATATTCATGAATATGGAAGCGCGTGGTCTAAATGATTAAAGTCCATGGGAAATGACTCGTCGTCTCGAGTTTCAAATCCTGGATGAGGTAATTGCATTTCATTTTAGCGCTATACCCTTGGGAAAGTTATGAATCCTACTCTCCCTCCAGCTATGGATAAATAGTTAGGGCAGACTGGGCTCTTTAGCCTTGGTTAGGCAACCGGTCTAGGAGAAGGAAAACTCTGAATTCAAACCTTAAGAAATTGACCTGTGTTACATCCTGCTCGTGTGGAGTGGTTGGTAAATATATATATTCATGAATATGTATGTGTATGTGTCTGAGTTTTTTTTTTATTCGTTTGTTCGTTTCGTTGTGTGTGTTGTGTGTAGTTGTTTGTTAAATTTACGGCATATATAGTTTCGGTCACAATATACCCATTCTCCATTATAGTAAGATTTAAATGGGAATAGTAAATTGAAACCAGATAAATATGTATACAGCATTAGTAGTAGATAGAAATACATGAAAAACATATCACTATAAAAATGAGTATTTATATAAGTCGATTAAAGATTAATGGAATAGGACATTGAAAATAGAAATAGGTACGATTATTAAAATCAAGTTTCGGTCTTAAATAACCCAATAAGAGTTTATATGCCGTTAGATATCAAATCTATCTATCTAACTTAGTCTGTTCTTATCTATCTATCTATCTATCTATCAGTCACTTCATATCTATCTTATTGTGTTCTTATGTATATATGTATCTATCTTCTCCTGTAAACCCGCCCTTGTGGTGGGAGTCCAGTGGCTTCGGCCCTGGATCGTTACAAGTAAATAGCGTCGATCCCAGGGCTATCCCCCCAGGCAATACCTCCCCCTTGATTTAAAGGGGCAGGGCTGGGTTTATTGCCCAGTGCCTGAGGCGCTCCCCTTGAGGGGGAATGCCGACGGGATTGACGCAATTTTTTCCACCTGCCACCCATGAGTCTCGGCTAGTGGGTGGTCCCACATAAAAACGAGACCTTGTGTCCAACCCATACAAGTGGGGTATGAGGTAAATAAATGTATCTATCTTCTCCCCCCTCCTCTACTTTTCTTATATCCCTTATATCTAATAATAATGAAGATTCATTATCTGTCTGTAACCGAAACTACTTCACTGCTTACGTCGCAATACATTTAGGAATTGATTAAGTTTATCAATGTGTTTTTGTCTATAGTCAAAACCATTAATACATAGAATAAATCTTATTTGTTAACGATGTTCTTTATGAAAATCTCAGTTAAATTTGCCTCAAAGAAGTCCATGTTATGCGTAATGTGGGTTTATATTCCCTAAGCACTAAAGGATTGCATACTTTATTTTGTGGTTAATTTACATACTAGTTTTAACAAACCAGTTAATAAATGATGACTTGGTGTTATTGTTATTGATCTTTAATAATATTGTTTTATTCTACAAAACGTATTAATATAAATCCTATGAATGATTTTATATAGAAACCAATTAAATATAATTAAAATAATGTAATCTTTTTATATAGGCTTTTATTTGATTTCTTTAGTCTTTCTAAATTAATATATTTTAATAGATTAAGAGATAGATACTTACGCCCTGAGGATGCATATTCTTGTAGTATATATTTATATATATATATATATATATATATATATATTCTATTAGAATATATATATATATATATATATATATAATATATATATAGATATATATAGATATATAGAGATATATGTCCAAGTGTTTTATCTATCTATCCATCTATCTCGATCTTATCCTGTTCTTATGTATGTAGGAATCTATCTATCTATCTAATTGCCTATCTATTTATTGTTCTATCTCTCCCTTTATTCCCCTTTCCCTCTTTCTTTTCCCTCTTTCATCTCTCTCTCGTCTCTCGTCTCTCGTCTCTCTCTCTCTCCCTCTCCCTCTCTCTCTCTCTCTCTCTCTCTCTCTCTCTATATATATATATATATATATATATATATATTACCCTTTTATTATGTATATAATAATAAAAGGCTAATATATAAAAGGATATATATATATATACATACATATATTTTTGGGAGAATATGTGCTTAATTGAAGTTGTACCTGATTTTGAAAATTTATTGATTAATAATTAATTAATTAGGCGGGAATGCCTATTTAAATGTATGGCTAAACAAATCAAGAAAAATCAATCCCTGTATGTAAATTTCGGCCTATTAGACCTCATCAGCAGAGCTATAGATAGGAAGACCGCCCTGTGCGTTGATTCGAAACCGGACTGGTCAAGCTGACAGGCCAGTACCATAACCCCTACACCAAACGGATAATAATTAATATTAATCAATTAATTTCAAAATTAGATACGACTTCAATTAAGCACATATTCTCCCAAAAAATTGTCGGCAAAAAGCCCATATCCAAACACATCGTGTTTACATACTTATCACATATAATATATATTAATATATATATATATATATATATATATATATATATATATCCAATCAATCCTGGATTATAACCCTCAACAAAGAGATATTGTTCGGTTCTTATTTAGTCCGTCAAAGCGTTCTTTAAGATACCGAGGAATTTTACCGAGTGAGATTTCCTAAGCCACTACCAAGAGTTCCCGTCCACGACCCTGACTTTGGAATCAGCCTTACTAAGTCAGTTGATTAATTCCTCATTTTAATGACCTTATCGCAAATAGAACCTCATTCTGTTGTTGTGTACGAACTTTTTGATAACGAGCAACACCGACCTTATGGACCTTTTCGTTCAATTTAATAATGGTCTCGGGGCCACACCTGCCAGCCGTCCGTAGATAGTTATGGATGTCAACATTTTATCCGAGGCTTAGGCACGATGGTAAGTTTGGCTTCAATGATTGCTGGGGGCTAGAGAGAGAGAGAGAGAGAGAGAGAGAGATGAAGAGAGATGAGAGAGAAAAGAGAGAGAGAAGAGAGAAGAAGAGAGAGATTGGACAGATAGATAGATAATAGATAAGACGAGAGAGGACGAGAGAGAGAGGAAAAGTGAGAGAGAGAGAGGAGGGAGAGAAGAAGAGAGAGAGATTGGGACTAGATAGGAAGATAAGATAGAAGAGAGACAGAGACAGAACAGAACAGAGAGAGAGAGAGAGAGACGAGAGAGAGAGAAGAGAGAGAGAATAAAATAGAGAGAGATTGGGACTAGATAGATAGATAGATAGATAGATAGATAGAGAGGAACGAGAGATGAGAGAGAGGAGAGAGAGAGGAGAGAGAGAGAGAGAGAGAGCGGTTATGGTGTCTCCTGAAAACCAATGACCCATCATCCACCCATACTCTTTTCCTGGTCACTTCTCTTTGGAGCTTCAATGATTGCGGGGTGGCGAGAGAGAGAAGAGAGAGAGAAGAGAGAGAGAGAAAGAGAGAGAGAGATTGGACAAGATAGAAGAAAGAGAGAGAAAAGATGGAGACAAGAGAGAGATAGATAGATAATAAGAGAGAGAGAGAAGAGAGAGGAGATTGGGACAAGATAGAGAAAGAGAGAGAGATGGGGACAAGAGATAGATAGATAGATAGATAGATAGAGAGAAGAGAGAGAGAGAGAGAGAGAGAGGGGGGTCTCCTGAAAATCCAATCTAACCCCTCATCCACCCGATACTCTTTTCCTGGTCACTTCTCTTTGGTAGTGCCTCTGGCTTTCTGCCCTCTGGAAGTGCCAAAATTCTGGCACGGGTTCAACTCTGCTAATTTCCTTATCGGAAGACCATTCGTCATTCCACCGAAAGTCACCATATTTGGCCAAGCGTCAACTTCCCCTCTTCCCACCAATGATATGCTTTATTTGGTAATTCTGTCGCAGTCTACCAACACGGAACAGTCGCTAGCTGCTTCTGATTCAATCATCATGCTGTATCATCAGCTTTTAGGAAGCTTATTATGTTTTTTTGTTTGTTGTGTTTTTTTTTAATTGATGCAGAGTATCAAACAGGAGGCCATTGTTTTGTGATGTTTAGGGATGTGATGCATTGCCTTTTGGCGTTTGACTGCTGTTACGTTGCCTTACCTTGTGCGAGATTTTGGAAGAATCCTGTAGCAGGCTAAAAACGTTTTTTTAGAGTTTCTGGAGATGTTTCTGAAGATGTATATAAGTGAGAGAGAAAGAGGCAAAAGCTTGAAGAGAGAGATAGAGAAAGAGAGAAAGAGAGAGGGGGAGAGTGAAAGGGAGAAAGGGAGAGATAAAAACATTAAATAGAAAGGGCAATTAGAGAGATAAATAAATAGAGAGGGTGAGAGAGAAGAGAGAGAGAGAGAAAAGTGAGAGAGGGACAGGAGAGGAAAAGGAAGAGAGGATGAAGAAAGGGAGAGATAAACATTAAATAGAAAGGCAATTAGAGAGATAAATAAATAGAGAGGTGAGAGAGAGAGAGAGAGAGAGAGAGAGAAAGTGAGAGAGGGGTGGGAGAGTGAAAGGAAGAGGGAGAGAGTGAGAAAGGGAGAGATAAAAACATTAAATAGAAAGGCAATTAGAGAGATAAATAAATAGAGAGGGTGAGAGAGAGAGAGAGAGAGAGAGAGAGAAAGAGAGAGGGGTGGAGAGTGAAAGAAAGAGGGAGAGAGAGAAAGGAGAGATAAAACATTAAATAGAAAGGCAATTAGAGAGATAAATATAATAGAGAGATGTGAGAGAGAGAGAGAGAGAGAGAGAGAGAGAGAGAAGAGAGGGGGCGAGAGTAAAAGAAGAAGAGAGAGTGAGAAAGGGAGAGATAAAAACATTAAATAGAAAGGCAGTTAGAGAGATAAATGAATAGAGAGGGTGTGTGTGTGAGTGTGTGTGTGTGTGAGAGAGAGAGAGAGAGAGAGAGAGAGAGAGAGAGAGGGGGGATTTGATGGAACCACGAATTTTTATTTATTTATTTATTTTTCTACTCTATAAAATAAAGTTTAGATAAAATTGAAAGACTCTCCTTATTCAAGAATCCTGTAGCAGACTAAAAACGTTTTTTAGACTTTCTGGAGATGTAGATAAGTGAGAGGGAAAGAGGCAAAAGCTGGAAGAGAGAGATAGAAAGAGAGAGAAGAGAAGAGAGAGAGAGATAGGGGGAGAGTGAAAGGGAGAGAGAGAGTGAGAAAGGGAGAGATAAAAACAACAAATAGATAGGCAATTAGAGAGATAAATAGATAGAGAGGTTGAGAGAGAGAGGGGCGGGTTGGATGGAACCACGAATTTTTATTTATTTTTTTTCTACTCCATAAAATAAAGTTTAGATAAAATTGAAAGACTCTCCGTACTCAAGTTTTATCTATCTATCTATCTATCTATCTGTCACTCCAAAATTTAAAAAAATAAAAATAAAAACAAACAAAACTAACAAAAGAAACTGTAGATAGTCGTATGTGTTGCACTGCCGTTGTGTTACGGAGCAGTGCCCAATACGGGGATGAGAAAAATCTTATAGTAGATTGAATGTTCATCAAAGAGTTTCTAGAGATACCGAAAAAAAGAGAGATAGAAACACACACACACACACACACACACACACACACACACATGCACGCACACACACGCACACACACACACACAAACACACATACACACACACACACACACACCACACACAGACAGACAGAGAGACAGGACAGACAGTGGGTTGATATTTTAAACCCTAGTTTTTTTTTATTGTCCAGTTAGATAAAATTGAAACACTTTTCTTACTCAAGTTCAATCTATCTATCTATCTATCTATCTATCTATCTGCACATTTCATAGTTTTGGTTGCTATCTATCTATCTATGTTAGCCTATTTAAAAATTAAATAAACAAGTGTTCGCACACAGACAAAAAAAAAAAAACAACAAAAAAAACACGAAACAACAAAAAAACAAAGAAAAAGTTCCACAACTTTTGAAATTTACCAAACGAGAGAGAGAGAGAGAGAGACAGGGAGAGAGAGAGAGAGAGAGAGACAGAGACAGACAGACAGACAGACAGACAGACAGACAGAAAAAGATAGGGGTATTGATGAAAACTGGTTTGTCTTATAACTAACTTGTTGCATAAGGACAAATTAGAAAAAAATATTGTAACACTAAATTAAAAAAAAAAGTTTCAAACCTTAAAAAAAAGACACTAAAAAAACAGCAAAAAAAAATAGATAAGTTTAGAATCGATTTATTATGACTTTTAAAAGTAATTTACTTGAATTTGTTTTACATCATTTTGCAATCATCTGTGGGGGTAGGTATTTGCCCAACACGTTCGACACATGTAGGATGTGACACAACCTCGTAAGTCTAGAGTTTCCAGCGAGAATTAAAGTCGCTATTTATTTGTAATTGATATGAGAGACAAGCTTGCTAACCATAACACCACGATAGTACACTCAGTCGTCCGTAGAGAAAAGGTATTTACCCCACACATTCCCCACGGACTGGATGTAACACAAGGTCGATGGTACTCCTTAGTAGATCGTGGGTGTGTGTATTATATTGAATAATTTCTGTAGATTATACTTGTTGATTGGTTGGTTGGTTGGTTGGTTGGAAGAGAGAGAGAGAAAGAGACAGAGAGAGACAGAGACAGAGACCGAGACAGAAAGAAGGAAAGAAAGAAAGAAAGAAAGAGAGAAAAGGTGAGAAAGAAGGAGAGAGTTTTTTTGGTTTGGTTAGGTTTATTTAATGGCATAACAACACTGTGGGTTATTTAATGTCAAAACTATTAGAGTGTGAGATAAATGTTGGTACTCAAGTTTCCTTTACAAATGTATTTTTGTAGATAGTTTCGTGGATGTATTTTATATGTGATTCATAAGTTTTGGTATATTTTTATTTCTCTCAAGAAGGACAAAATGTCATTCATTTTAATATTCTCAAACAGATCCCGCATATCATTGCGTTGAAAATTTTCTCTCTGGTTGGACCGACATCTCCACACTCCATGAATAAATGTTTGACAGTGTAGGGTGTTTGACATGTCCCGTACCAGGATAGATCCTTCCTGCTTAAGCATAAAAGAGTGTGTAAGTCTTGTATGGCCAATGCGCAACCGAGCCAGTATTAATTATTCCTCTCGGGATTTTCTTCATCCCAGCGTCCGTTCTTCTACTGATGGCTTACTTAATAACACTGGCCTGTGATGTTTTCAAGATCAAATATATAATAGCTGATTTTAAGGCAGATTTTTTTTACGCTGAATCCAAAAATCATACTCATTTTTTCTAATCAGATCGGATTTTTCAGATACAAGCTCTTACTTGAAATGTATAGAACAGTGTTATAGCTATGACAAGTAGAGTCCACAGGCTTTTGATATAGTGTTATTATTATGTAAAACTTATTCAAGCACATTTTAAAAATCAGACCTGACTAAACACAATGGATGTTATTTTGAATTCAGCATAAAATGGCGATCATATATCACTTGGTAAAATTTTTACCTTTGGACATTTCTTTAACGCAGGCCATTGTAATAATTTGTTCGGTGTACTACAATTCCAACGTTGTGTCGTTTTTGCTTGATAAATCTTTTTATTTTGTTCTTTATATCTATATATTTAGAGAAAAAATGAGAGTAAGAGTGGTGAGAGAGAAGAGAGAGAGAGAGAGAGAGAGAGAGAGAGAGAGAGAGAGAGATAGAGAGAGAGAGAAAGAGAGAGAATTATGTCAAATTCTCCTATTTCTTAAAATACAGTTAAAAAACTGAAACATATATTATTTGAAAAACTTTTCAAAATTTAACAAAAATAAAAATTTTTAGAAGACTTGCGTTATTCAAAAATAATCAATTTTATTTATTTGCTGCTGATATAGGCATTATTCAGTCGATCGTCATGACATGGTGGTAATGGGTGGGGAATTGTTGCTTTCAGTTGCCGTGTCCGGGGACTTCTTTTTTATTTCGATGGAATTTTATTGAATAGTTGGTTGGTTGTATTTTACAGCATGTCAACCCTTGTTAAGTTATTTCATGACAAAGACATTGTTTTATTCATTTGTTACATAATTATTAGATTCCTAATACTTATGTACAGTAGTGTAGAAACCAACATGGCTATTATAAGTTGCAGCCCACGGCCTTGAAGGGTTCAATGACAAGGCTTGACCTCATCCTGATCCTTCCGGTGGATACCGTGAGAATCAGTGTAGAAGACCCTCTTCCGGTTTAGATTAGAGAGAGTTTTAGACAGATCGGCCAAATCCACGACGTTGGTAATCGTGTTATGCACGCTGCCGACTCAATCTGCGCAGGTAGTCTGGTGGGGATTTTGAAATAAAATATGATCTAAGTAAATCAATGACACAGGGCTTCTGATAAAGAGAAATCCCCAATGGAAGACCAGACATGAAGTCCCCAAGACGAAGTCCAGACGCTAGAAGAGACGCTGGAAGAATAATAATAGAAGTAAGAAAGTAAAAGGAAAGAGAGTATACAACACATTCTTGATGGTTATTGAATTAAAAAAACTCAATATTTTTAAATACATTTTTGTTAGCTGATTTTCTTCTATTTAAGCCATAAATGGGACCCTAACAGATTCTACCACTCCGGGTCAGTGTGGCCCTAAGAGCAATGGCGATGAAGAGGTACTCCACCCACCCCAGAGCTCCAGAATTGAAGCTTCACTACTAGATACAGTCATCCCCAGAGTACAAGATGCAATTCAACGTCATGGACACGAACACTCTCAGCCAATTACTTCTTGTACATATATGATAACAAGGATTGGAGGAATTACCATAAGGGCAATAATGTCGAGACAATCATATAGGAGGTAGGGTTTGACGTGATCAGCCGATTGATCGGGGTCCTCTCTGACCGTCTATTTAATCTGAGTAAGGGCCAAAGTGGAGTATTGCCTGTCATGGACTGCTCAGCCACCAGGATTCAGTCTTTAAGCATCACGGGTCTCTACCCACGGATAATTGGAGGAGATTTTACTCCTCTGAAGAGGTGGCTCGGTGTCTTCTACACCCAGCCGACTGGCGAGGGATTTTATTGAAGAATTTCTAGAATTAATATCAATGCAAGAGATAGCGGAGAGAGAGAGAGAGAGAGAAGAGAGAGAGAGAAAGAGAGAGAGAGAGAGAGAGAGAAAGAGAGAGAAGAGAGAGAAGAGAGAAGAGAGAGAGACAGACAGACAGATAAAATAATAGAAAGATAAACTAACAAGTAAACTAACAGACAAACTAACAGACAGACATACTAATAATCAGACAGACGGACAGTTAAATTAGCAGACAGACAGATGCACTAACATGAAAACTAACAGACAGATGAACTACCATATAGATGTTGATGATTTGAACATTTGTTAGTTTCTAATAACAACGTTGTAGTTTGAATATAGAAAGTAAAGGCTAAAAATCGTTTACCTCAAAAGGAAGAGAGGAAAAACTAAAGACGAAGATGAGTGAATATCTTATATGTACTAGACCGGAAATAAGTAGGATTGTGGGGGCATGAACGGAGTGGCAACATACATAAAAGACTAAGGAAAGAGAGTCAAGACTATTCTTTGATCAAAGGCGAATCGAGCTAATTGCGAGCACAGAGAAACAGGACGAATTTGGAGTGAGAGATAAAAAAGGAGAGAGACGTTTTCAGAGAGATACAGAAAGAGAAGTTTTTCAGAGAGAGAGAGAGAGAGAGAGAGAGAGAGAGAGAGAGAGAGAGAGAGAGAGAGAGAGAGAGAAGGTGAAACTGTTCGAAAGGCAATTTTTGTGAGCTACTTTAAGACAACAGCCATAATGTTTCATACCTAGAGGTTATGGAATCGCGTTCATCGTAGGTTCATGTTAACATTTTTGATAAATTGTTTATTTCGAAAACAGTCCAATCAAGTACTAATAATTTTTAAGCAGATCTATTTGTCCCATGGATGGGGCCCTAACAGGTACTGCTACTTCCGGTCAGAGAGCATTTGGGGTTAATGGCAACGAAGGGGTACTTCACGCTGCTCAGATCTTCATGAGTGGAGCATTATCATCATATTCTGTTCAGTACACCCCCTTTTGGTTGGGAGTATGACCCCAATACAGTCCCTGTCGTGTGGTGGTTAACAATACGGACTGTGACATTGTAGTATACAAGTTCGAACTCCAGCTGCGCAATTAGGTTCATTTAGCAAATAATAGAGTAATTCCATGTCAAATAATCCAGTCGATATCCTTAAATTTTTCTGAAATTTTGTCCAATTGTGCATTATGATAAAGTTAGACAATCCTCAAAATTTAATTTTCCAATTCCAAAAATGGCGGATTTATATCGATATAAGCTTTCAAAATTTTCTAGATGATTTGACATGGATTTACTCAATACCCTTAAGGAATGTTATAACCCCACCCCCCATGGATTAAATTGTACCACTACTGTTCTTCTAGAAGAATGCTTTGGCATTGAATACACCACAAGTGTTGATGTGCTATTAAACAAATAATACACGCCTGGTTTAAAAAAGATAATTTCCAGACCTTATGAATTAAACAAAATGGATAAAATTTATGGAGACATTTTACTATTTGTTTACATTTTATTTATTTGTTGCAGATGTGAGCATCTCTCCCATGGCAATCCTCCAGTGGAGAGTAAGGTTGTTATATTGCCTTTCTCTCTATAGAGATTAGAAACATTGTTTACAACACAGCATTTCATTGAGGAACTTATGAAGTTAATAATATTCTTGGATGTGTTTGTGTGTGTGTGCATGTGTTTGTGTATGTACGTGTGTACACACGATATATATATATATACTAGCAAATTTATGCACCCTCCGGGTGCAAGTTTTTAAGTTTTAATATAATAAAATATCATGTTAAATTAGAAAGGCTAATAAAACTGAATAAAAATGCAGATAAAAAGATTTGGAACAGAGGGGGTACAATCGAAAAATAGAACAACTTTGAAACTAACTCTTCCATCATTTTCCATTACTCCCGTGTTTCATTGGTAAATTTCCTAATTTAACTATTTAGTTAAAATAGGAAGTAAAGGATAATATTACAGTTATTTCTTCTTGTTAATGGATTTCTTTTAAGATTTATCCCCGATATTTTTGCTCATATTCAATAAGATAAAACCAAACAATTAGAAATCAATGATACTAAGCACATATTTATTAAAATCAAATTTTTAAGATCAATATGCAAATTAGCCTTCCCATTCACACTGTAATCCGCTATTTTGTTATATCTATAAATACAATTGCATGTTATTAGTATGTAGATATGGTCAACAGTATTAATAATGTAAAACAATTTTGTTAATCATTGAGGTTTAAATAAAAATAAAATCATGGAGGATGTGATGTAAATAACTAAGGGAATTGTAACTTGTATAGTAATATAGTTTCGGTTACAGACAGACAAACCCACAATCTCCATTATAAAATATATATATATAATATATATATATATATATATATATATATATATATAAGAAGAAAAGGAAGTGAATCCGACAGTGTATAGTATATTAAGAAAGAATGAAAAAACACAGGTTTAAATAAGTTAAGTGGTGAGTTTATTGGCCGACGCTGCAGTGTTTCGATCTATTAACTAGATCATCTTCAGGGCATTTGTTGGTATATGGAAGGTAATAAGATTTTTTTATCACAGAATAACAAGAAAAGCGAGTGGTAGTCCGTGTTATTCAGTCTGTTTAAAATTTGAGGTTTGAAAAAGGAGACGGTTTAAAATATGACGTCAAATATTCTCTTTTACGGTGTGAGTATTGGACTGTGTAAGTGTGTGTATATCAAAAAGAAAGCATTGTGCATTTTTTAGGTGTGGTTGCGCGTGTGTGTATATGAATAACAAGGACTACCACTCGCTTTTCTCGTTATTCTGTGATAAAAAATTCTTATTACCTTCCATATACCAACACATGCCCTGAAGATGATCTAATTAATAGATCAAAACACTGCAGCGTCGGCCAATAAACTCACCACTAACTCATTTAAACCTGTGTTTTTTCATTCTTTCTTAATATACTATATATATATATATATATATATATATATATAATATATATATATATATATATATAGAGAGAGAGAGAGAGAGAGAGAGAGAGAGGAGAACGGTGAATGTTTTGGAACTTGTTTTTTTTTTGCTTGTAATTGTTCTTCTACATTAAATAGAGTTTAGAAAAATAAAATCGATTTACCCGTTTTAATTTTTATTAAAATAAGTTTCAAGTTTTAAAATAAATAAAAAATCGGGCGAGTGCATTAATGAATTCTTTGCAATTGTTTTCAGTTATCTGGTCTTCGATGTTTGTATCTTTGTCTTGTGACGTTCTTAGGAATTCAACTCTCGCTTTTATTTAAGCGGAATGGCTGTGATAACGAATATTAAATAATAAAGTAAAAGAAAGAAAAAAAAAGAATCGGATATTAAAAAAAAATTACAAAATTAAAATGACAGAGTGGAAATAAATTGTGTGTCATTCTTGCCACAGTCTTGGCCAAAACAAGCAGAGGGGAAAATTAATAAGAAGGAGAGGAGGGCAGAAGACAATGGAAAGTGAGAGAGAGAGAGAGAGAGAGAGAGAGAGAGAGAGAGAGAGAGAGAGAGAGAGAGTGAGAGGTGAAGAGAGAGAGAGAGGGAGGATTGCTAGGAAAGATGGGAGAAATGCAACACAGGAACAATGTGTCTTTATATTTCATGGGTGGAAGAAAGCCAGTTTTTTTCTTTCTTTTCTTGTTCCTTTTAAAGAAGCAAGTTTATTATATATTCTTTATTTATTCATTTTTTCCAACTCAATCCTCTCTCTGCAAGAATAACCTTCTATTGAACCGCTGTTTCCCACTCTTTAGTGATTATATATATATATATATATAATATATATATATATATATATATGTGTGTGTGTGTGTGTGTGTGTGTGTGATTTATATGAAAAAGCTGACTTACCGGTGAAATTAGTCACAATGGTTAGTTCACGCAAGTTTCACAATGATAAGACAGCGATATAACAAATTTAAAGTGCTTAATACGTGAGTAGAGCAAATGTATTATTATAATGGTACTCAGTAATAACCTACGTCATTGGCAATAAATACACACGTGCAACCGGCTGCAATTAATCAATATCTCGATTAATTCAGTGGATTTAACCCTGAAGATCCTTATGGTGAAACTCGAGTTGGTTATTACTGTGTACCATTATAATAATAATAATAATATATAATATATATATATATATATATATATATTATATTCATTTATTTATTTGTATGGAAACAATTCTGCTACCAATGGTTTCACGCTATCCAAGTTTAATTGTTTAAGCGGAGCTATCGTCGGGCATGGAAAGTTTTTTGGAGTAAATCCGACAGAATGCGGTAAGGATAAAGGAGAAGTGGACAAAAAGGAATAACTCAAAATAAATAGATGTGGAGAGATATATTTCGTTCCTCGTTAAGCGGTACTTCTTCAGTCAATTCATTAAAGCATTGTACACACACTGTATTTATAGAAGAGAAAGTGAGTCGTTGGGGGAGAGTTTGGTCAGTAATTCAGTATGGAAGGGAATGGTTTGTGAGGATTTGGTTGTTCAGAGGGCATCTATTATGGAAACCCAACCAGCACTCAACCACCTCCTCATCTTATCACCACGAACAAATCCCAATCTTCTGTTTTTTCCCCCTTTACTTTCCATGATAGATGCCCTGACCAACCAGATCCTCACAAACCATTCCCTTCCATCCTGAATTACTCACCAAACCCTCTTCCACCCACCCACTCACTTACACACACACGCACACACACACCACACACACACACATATATATATATATTATATATATATATATATATATATATATACAGAAATACGAAAAAAATGTATCAAGTGATTCTAGAGTACGGAGAATAGAAAGACCGGGGAAGGAGCCCCAAATATGGTAAGAAAAGAAGGAAGTGTAATACAGGAGAAGAGGGAAAAGAGTAATAGGAGGAGGGGTGAAAAAAGGAAAGGATAAGTAATACTTGAAAGTAAGTAGGAAAACGGGAAAAGCGTAGTGTTAGATCAAGAAGAAAGGGAAGACAAACATAAAGTAATTTCGAAGAATTAAAAGAGACGAAATATTAATGAAGAAAATTCCATACATTTAAACTCCCACAAAAAAATACAAGGTGAGTCAAAAAAGTATCCAGATTTTTTGTACTTTTTCACACACCTTGTATTCTGAAAAAAAAAATAACGTTACATTCATTTTTCATTTCTATTTTGGTAAATACAGCTTCAATCAGCTGTTATGACACACCTTGTATTCATTTCAGAGAAAGAGAGCTCCCCAGTCATACTTGAAATCCAGACCCCCAAGTTTTTTTTTACAATGGCATCAGATTGATCATCAAGAAGATGAATCAATATATCATTGAATTTCAACTTTGTAAAGATAAAGATGAGGTTATTTCTCCCGAACAACGCCGGGTATCCCCACAAATTAAATCTAAAGTTTTGACAAGTAATATGACAAATATTGAATTTCGTTTATGTTGACCCTATTGGTCGATTATTCCTCTAATTCTATACGTCATCGTTCGCATTTGTACACATTGTCCTTTGGGTTTTCTTTTCGTTTAAATTTCTAGATATTAATACAATCATAAGAAGTTTAATGGTGCGTAAACTTTGGTTTACAATTCTGATAACTCATCATAATCTTATACTATATTTGTTGTTATTCTGTCTGTCTGTTCAGGTTGGAATTGAAAACAGCATCCTGTACCACTATCAACCAAAACTTTGTAGGGTAAAATTTTAAAGGTTATCCAGTGGTGAAATTTATATTTAGTTATAAATTCATTTGAGGTGCCTAGCCACCAACTTACTGGCTGTGGTATGAGAAAATAGGAAATAAATAAATAAATAAGCCAAGGGGAATAACTCTGATAAAATTGCAAATTTAATGTATTTTCATATCAAACATTTTGTTCATAAAACCACTTGCTTTAATAATAATTGTTGATATTGCATCTCACTCCCTTTCAAAAAATATTATTATAGAAATATTAATATGCAACAATTTCCATTGTAACATTTTTATAATAAGCACATCGAGCGATAGGTATTGCTGTCTAAGGGAGATCAATTTGAGATTTAAAAAGTGTATATCTAAATGTAGCAAATACATAATCCAGACAAGGCCAGGTGCATACAGCTAGTGTACTGATATATTTTTTTATTTTTTCCAATGTGTGTTAACAATTTTTAAAAAATCCACCAGAAACATTGTCACGTTGGAGTACATCAAATGAAATATGTTTATATAATAACCGCACTTCGCCTAAGAAGGTCTCTTGAATTTCCAATCTTATCCAGAAGATTATATCGTAATGTAGCAGATAAGGTTCCTGGTTCGATACCGGACCTCGCCAACTCAGCGTATGAGTAGCACAGGGATCTGTGCGGTAAAGTAGGAGCTGGTGGTCCACCTCAGACGCAAAAGCAATCTCTTTGGTTTAGCGCTAGTGAAAAGGGGATAGACTCCCTCACTGTCTGACTGATACCGACTTTAGGCCACCCCGACGACTTTACTTGCTACTTAAATGAAATAATACACCCTGCAAAAACAATAATAGCGTCAAAGTAAAACATAGGAAAGCTAGATTGGTTGGTTGGTTGGTTGGTTGGGTTTTACGGTATGTTAACCATTGTTGTTTATTTTATGGGTTTTCTTGTGTGTATGGGGGGGGGGCGTGTGTGTTTGTTTATTTGTTTGTTTGTTTGTGTGTGTGTGTGTGCGTGTGTGTGTGCGTGTGTGTGTTTGTGTGTGTGTGTGAGTGTGTTGTGAGTGTATGTGTGTGTATGTGTGTGTATGTGTGTGTGTGCGTGTGTGTGAGTGTGTGTGTGTGTGTGTGTGTTGTGTGTGTGTGTGTGTGAGTACCAATGTAGATCTATTTATGATCCCCTGTATGTATTTATCTTTCGGTTTTTGTGTTTTAATCATTTTTGCTGATATTTCTTAAGCTTATCTTTCTAAGACTGGAAATCAGCCATTGCAATACTCATTGCCTTCGAAGAGGACATTTTATTTAATTATATAGGTGTGTTTATGTACGTATGTGTGTGTGTGTGTGTGTGTTGTTGTGTGTGTTTGTCGTCTATCTATCTACGTAAATCCATTTTTATCTGTCTCTATGTCTACTTATCTATCTAAGTTTGTTCTTATCTGTCTGTTCTTGTCTGTCTGTGACTGGCTTAGCGTTGTGAGACGGATACCCTTTCAGATTGGTTGATTGGTTGGTTGGTTGTTGTTTAAAGGCATATCAACCCTTGTGGGTTATTTAATCTTGTTTTCATATGATTTGTTTAACTTCCTGTGTATTAATAGATCTTTCCTTAACTTCATGTTTATCAATTAGTAGAAATAATTATGTTAGTTTGTTATTTTGTTTAATGGTATATCAATCCTTGTATTTTTGTATATATGATTTGTGAGCGAATAGTTTGCTGTGAAATATGTTATTTTAGTCTGGTTTTATAAACTGGTATAAATAATTTTCATTAATTTCTCTGATTTTTTTTTTAGATGAGGCTTGTTAATTAGTTATTTAGATTATTGGACACATATCCTAGTGGATAAAGGAGTTAGGTTAAGACAGTTCTAAGTGACAGTTATCTCTAGACTGCAGGTTCAATCCTGGTAAGGGAGAGCAGTAACATAGAATTATAATTAACACAGCTTAACACCTGTACCTCCGCTATGGTTAGCAGAATGATAACAGGATACCCCCGTGGACTGAATAAAGGGTTAGGTTCAAAGTTTCGTGATAGCTCCCGATTACGACAAGAACGTTCCCGAGTTCGAATAGAAGGTTCCCGAGTCCGAAAAGAAGGCTTCTGTGTCCGAAAAGGTTCCCGAATCCGACAAGAAATACCTGAAGAAGGCAGGAAGGCGCATCGGCCGAAACGTTGTACAGATAACAATGAAGATAAGGACTATAGTTCGAATAATCTAAATAATACTAATTTTCATTTACTTCACGTGTATTTTTAAATAGGCAGAAATAATATTCATTAACTTCATGTACGTCAATAAATTGGCAGGATATAATTTTTATTAACTTCACGTTATAAACTGATTTAGATAATTTTCATTAACTTAATATCTATTGATCTACCGATAAAAATAATTTTCATTAACTTAATATTCACCAATATATTTCAAGACATAATTTTCACGTCAGATTTATAATTAACTTCATGTGTATTAATAAACTGTAAGAGATCTTTTTCATTAAGTAGGAAATAGACAGGACTCTAGCAGGTACTACCACTCAGGACCAGAGTTAACCTGGGAGTAATGACAATGAAGAGGTACACCATACTCCTCAGAGCTTATATGGGTTTGTGTATCACGGTATGAAATGAAATGAAGAAAGAATAACAAACACAACTGGTTAGCTGTATAGATGGAGACTTTATTGATTCGAGCGTTAACTCTGGACGCTAGAGTCCAGACGCCCAGAACTTTTTATTTATTCATTTAATTTTGATTTAATTTAATTAATTTAAATCCCCACGGGCTCCAGAATTGGAACAAGCGTTGAAATGCTGCAAAGTCTAACCAACCAACCAACCAACCAACCAACCAACTAATTTCTGCGATCGTTTTCAGCGATTTTTTACGTGTTTTTTTTGGGGTGGGGTTGCGACGAACTTTTTTTGTACGATAAAATTTTTTGATACTTGGAAATAAATTTGGGAATAACTATTTTAATTGTCACCTGATTATGTGGCTTTTAAGCTTTCCATTCATATTTGTTGGGGCACGTTCGGAAGATTTATAATGTTCCTTTTTAAACAATTTGACCCATGAAAACATAAACTGTCGACCAGGCTCCTTGTGACTGAGGCGGAAAAAACTAAGATTTAAATATCAAAGAAAAACTTCAAAACAAATATGAATGGAGGACCTGAAAACTCCCCGCTTTTTTAAAAAGGCAAAACAAAATAACAGCAAACTTATAATTGGCAATAAAATCGTTTGTTGGAGAGGGAATTTTTTTCTTGCTAATTTTTTTTCTTTTTTCGGAAAATAAAAATTATTGTCTGTGTTTTTATAGATTATCTTAATTCTCTTTGGCCCCTAAAAATCAAATTGAAATATTTAGAAGAAGGAAAAACAGGAATTAATCATCTTCTTTAATTGTCAAAAACATAAAATATGTAATTATTAAAGATAATGCTTTAAAAAATTACTTTTTTCGTAAAATGTAAAATAAACAAATCTAATGTGCATAATTAACACTCCTACTTCTCCTCCACCTCCCCTCCCCATCCTCCTCCTACTACTACTGCTGGAGAAATTGGAAATCATAGGAATGATCGAGACCGTCCAGACAACCGCATTGTTAAGATCGACTAAAATACTCAGAAGAGACCTGGAGAACTGAGAAAACTTGTTATCATACTGGAAGCCCACAAGCTAACGCTGATCTGAAAGTGAAATCTTATTATAATGGAGATTGTGGGTTTGTCTGTCTGTAACCGAAACTATATTACTATACAAGTCACAATTCCTTTAATTATTGACATCATGTTCTCCATTATTTTATTTTGATTTAAACCTCAATTATTAATAAAATTGTTTTACATTACTTACACTGTTGTCCATATCTACATTCTAATAACATTCAATGTATTTATATATACAACAAAATAGAGGTTTACAATATGAATGGGAAGGCAATTTGCATATGATCTTAAAAAATTGATTTTAATAAATATATGCTTAGTATTATTGATTTCTAATTGCTTATATTGAGCAAAAATCTCTTCAATTTTAAAAGAAATACCTTAACTGTAATATTATTCTTTACTTCCTATTTTAACTAAACAGTTTAATTAGGAAATTTACCATTAATGGAAAATGATGGAAGAGTTAGTTTCAAAGTTTCTATTTTTCATCATACCCCTCTGTTCAAAATCTTTTATCTTTCTTATTCAGTTTATTAGCCTTTCTAATTTAATATGATATCACTAAAATACTTGCACCTGCATATATTTGCTAGTAATAATAATAATACTTTCTTCCTACTTCTTTTATTTCATTACTTCTTCTTTTCTTCTTATTTTTTTCCTCTCTTTACTTCTTTCTATATTGCTCTTTTTTTTTTCTATTTTTCTTTCATTCTTTTATTTCATACATCACCTTTACAATTTATGCTCTTCATACATTCATTTATTCCTTCCTTCTTCATTCTTTTTCTTTTTTCTCCTCAATATTTTTATATTTCTAAAATGTACTTTCTTTTTTACTTTTCTCTTTCATATTATCCTTTTTCTTATTTTTATCAATTTCTTTTCGTTCTTTATTATCCAATTCTCTTTTTTTAAAATTCTCTTCATTCATCTAAAAAACGTTTTCTTTGTCATTTCTTTTCAATCTTTGCTTCCTTTCTCTTTGCTCCTTTTTTCGTTCATATTTACTGCATTCCTTATCTACTATCTCACTTCTGTTGTTTACGACCGTAGTTTTCATTAGAATTCAAAAACAGAACTTCCATTCTGTCATCTCATAAGGCCACTGTCCATTCTGGTTCATTGTTAAACTAATGGGCTTTTGGGTTAATAACTTCCCAACGTATTCCATTCTTTCTTCTTTCCTGCCGCTACTTTTCTTCTGCCGATATTTTCTTCCATTTAATATCTCTCCTTTTTACAGTTCCTTTTCTACTATTTTTTCGGTCTTTTAACCATTGTTATATCACTAGCATAAATAAGCCGCCGAAACTGAGTTATCAACATTGGTTGGCGGCTGATGAGGATAGGGTATCACACGTGATATTTATTACACGTTTTATGATAAAATTTGAACACTAAAACTCTTCGCAAAGTTAGATGACTATTCGGAAAGTTAGAGTGACATTTTGGAAAGACAGGAATTTAAAATAATTATGATTAGTACAACAGACGATGAATACCCTAATGAGGGCGCGTGGCATAATGGTTAGAGTCGTAGGCAATGGACTCGTCGACCCGAGTTCAAATCCTAGACAAAGGCAGTTTGCATTTCACATAGCGCTAATACCCTTAGGAAAGGTATGAATCGATATATTCTCCCTCCAGCTATTGGTAAAAAAGTAGGACAGATTGGGCTCTTTAACCCTGAATTGGTAACCAGTATAGGAGAAGGAAAACTTAATTTTAAAAACCTTAGGTCAGTCGTTGATTGGGGTTGTGGTATTTCTTGTTCACCAATTCTTTCCTATCGACTGTGCCAAAAAGTGCGGTTGGTCTAACACAAGTCTTCACCACTATAAACAAAACACTGTGTAGGTTGTTCAATGCTTGAATCTTCATGCGTCGAAAATCGACGAGAGAGTCCATTTTTCAACGACCCTCTGGATGACTGTAGCGGGGAGGGAGAATATATCACGGGTCAAACTGACTCAAAAGAAAATGATCTGGACATGTACCCGGCTACCACTGGTAATTGCGACTGAAAATTTAACGGCTGGCAAGATTTACGAATCCGCAAGACACGTTGGTGCAAACAATGCAATTCCTCTATCGGAGACTGTAAATCGAATGATGGGATTATGAATCAGGATTATTGATGTGGAACTGACCTCTGATTTAGGTCTGAAAATTAAAGCGGAAAGTTTTTGGGTGGTCCCCAATAACAGTTTAACTACAGTCTATGAATTAACATTTTGCGAATTGGATTACGGTTTTAGGGGATTAAGTTTGTTTTTAATTACGTATTGCTTAAAAAAGTAAACAACAAAAAACCCAAATTACTATACATTTAATTAACCATTAAAGTTAATTATTGAATCTATTATTGAGACAGTTGTTTGTGTTAGTATTGCAATGTATATTTTCAATTAAACTTAGTTTAAAAAAATATTTTTCAACATTTGCAGCTTTTAAATTTTTAAACACTTTTCCTTTTTGTCTATATGTCTTTTTCTTTCTTTCTTTCATTTTTTTATTTATTTATGTATTTATGTATTTATTTATTCATTTATTTCATGGATATTTTTTTTTTTCTTTATTTTTTTTTGGTGCTATTTCTTTCTTACTTTCTTTCTTTTATTTGCTTTTCAATTTTTTAACACCTTTTCCTTTTTTGTCTTTCTTTCTTTGCTGTCCTTTATTTGTTGTTCTTTCTTTGTTTAATGCACTTTCTCTTTCTTTCTTTCTTTCTTTCTTTCTTTCTTTCTTTTTTTCTTTTTTTCTTTCTTTCTTTCTTTGCTGTTTACTTGCTTGTTTCTTTGTTTTTATTTCCTGTTCTTTCATAATTCTTTACTGTTCTTTGTTTCTCCTCCAACTTCTCGTCATTACAACCACCTTCTTCGGTTATGATATTTTCATCACCTGTCTGAAGACCAATTACATCTGCACTTAACCTGCAAATTCAATACTTACTACGCTCCTAACTCTTTGCAATCATCGACCCTCTGGCAGACACTATTATTGCAACTTCTCTAGAAAAAATAAGAACAACAAAAAAAAGAAGATCCTTATGTGTTTTCGCGCGTTTTCCGGAAAATATGGAACATCTGCTTCATTGAATTGGACACACATATCAATACAAAATTCCATTTTTGTTATATTCTTTCAGAATGCCAGATTCTTGTAGCAGAAAAAAACATACTGCAAATATAAGAAAAAATGCAATGTGTTGAACATATGAAATATACGTGTGTTTTTCTTTGTATTTTTGCTTTGTTTCATCTCTGTCGGCTGGGGCTCCAGAAATCACCAACTGTACCTCTGCAGAGGCTTACTTCTCCCTTACTGGGGCCACCCGTTCGACGTGGTTAGGGATTCGTGATGCTTAAGGTCGGAAGCCTGGTGGCTGAGCTGCCCATGACATGCAGCAGTCAGATCTTGTCCTTACTTGAGCTAGACGGGCAGTCGAATAGGCTCCCTCCGATCAATCGGCTGTTCACCTCAAGTCCTAGAATTTATATCACTGCGTGGTGTAATGGTTAAAGCCATAGGAAATGGACACGTCGCTCCGAGTTCAAATCATGGACGTGGTAATTGGATTTCACTTAGAGCTAATATCCTTGGGAAAGGTATGAATTCTACTCTCCCTTCAGCTATGGGTAACTAGCAGGGCAGACTAGGATCTTTAACCTTGGTTAAGCAACCGGTCTAGGAGAAGGAAAACTCTGAATTCAAACCTGTTAAACTCCGCTTAAGAAATTGACCTTGTGTCACATCATACTCGTGTGGAGGGGTTGGTAAATATATAAAGACTGTCCCGTCTTTAGTCATCAAAGGCTGCTATGGCAAACACCCAACCCTTTTTATCATATATTTACTAGAAGGTGGTGGTTGAGGTAGTTAGTGTCCTGTATATAGTGTTTAAGCGCATCTAATAGCGGGGCTCCAATTCTTTTCGGGTCAGCTAATGCCGAATCAAGTCATTTTAATAAGCAAAGAACTCAGTTTGGTTACAGTAACAGTTGTTGCTTAAGTGATCACCCAATCAAGTATTGAACAGTCTAATCGCTTCTTAACTAAGGTGGTCCAGTGGGAACCGCTGTTTTCTGCATGACTTGGCCGTAATAAACATCTTTCAAACATCTTCTGACGAAGGGATTTCTCATCACAAAATATTAATATCAATGGTAAATGAACAACATCTTAGTTTTTGCTTTTATATATATATATATATATATATATATATATATATATATATATATATATATATATATATATATATATATTGATACCTTTTACTTCAAACTCTTTTGAGTTTTTCTAATGATAAAAATGCTTCTGATTTTTAAAAATAAAATTTATTTTATTTTTAACACAAAATACGCATTCTTAATAATTTTAAAACTTCCATCCCTGAACGAGAGCGTTTGTTTGTACCTCGTGATTAACGGTTTATTTATTCCGCCTTTCCTCGTATGTGGAGTACGCTTTCATTGTTAGATCTACTCTGATCCGGAGTGGTATTACCTGTTTGGTTTCCATCTATGGGTTAAATAGTTGAGAATAACTTTAAGATGTGTTTAATTTTTTTAATGAATATCCAACAAGAAAGAATAACACAAAAACGTCTTCGGCATGAAAAACACTGAAGGGTTGACATGCTGTAAAAACCACGAACCAAACAACTCACCAACCAATCGCAAATTCAATACTTGCCACGCTCCAAACTCTTTGTTATCAACAACTCCCCAACTGACGCTATTATTGCAACTTTTCTTTCTCCTCTCTAGAAAAAAACCAATCCTTAGGTTGTTATATGCCGTCACTGAACCCGACAAAGAACAAAGAATACAGTATATATAAAAGTAAGTAAAGTCGACGGGGCGGCCTAAAGTCGGTATCAGCCAGTCACTAAGGGAGTCTATCCCCTTTTCACTAGCGCTAGACCAAGGAGATTGTGTTAGCATCTGAGGTGGAGCGCACACCTACCATCAGCTCCTTACTTTATCGCACATATCCCTGTGTTACTCATACGCTGAGTTGGCGAGGACCGGAATCGAACTAGGAACCTTGTGGTTTCTAGCCGAACGCTCTACCGACTGAGCTAAATTCTTTGATTTTGTGTAGACTGACACAAGCAATCTCAATCTCGATCTCTATCTGCTTAACCCATATTTCTAAGGGATTTTTTATAATTCTTCAACTCACAGGGTCACGCCTCCTTGATCGTGACACCTACGCAGTTTTGCTGTAGAAACACGTCTTCACCCACGCAGCCTGTTTTCATTGGTCATGTTCTACACCTACACATTTTCCGTGCATACGCAGTGTCAATGTACACCTACATTTTCTGGGTGCCAAAGGTTAGTTTAATGCGTTCCATGCCATATCCTGTTTTTGTTTTCAGGCCCATGTTTGACACCTACGCATTTCCTGCATGCAGCATCTGATTCCCAGTACGAACTCTGGAAATGTGCAACATTGTATCAACATCTGCAACGTTGAATGTGACATACATATCTATACTAAAATCTACATTAGAAATGTCAGATTCTTCTAGCAGAAATCAACATTCCACAAATATAAGGAAAAAAATGCAATTTGTTTAGTAACTAAAATATATACATTTTTTCATTGTCTTTTTGTACTTTTTTAGAAAAAAAATTGATTTTATCTTTTGTTTTATTTTGTACGATGTTGTCTTTCTTGCTTGAGGGATGATTTCTGAATATTCATGCCACTATATGTATGCTGTCAATATATATATATACATATATATATATATATATATATATATATATAATATATGCATCAGTATATATTCTGCAATATCCATCATACGAAATAATTATACATTGCGGTGGATGAATGTTAATGCGGATAAACCCTCTAATTAAAGATTGCTGATGAATCAATTGCGATACACTTTTGCTAGCGGTCACTATATTTGTCGAAAATGTTCGATACCTCCCGGGGTTTAATATCTATCTATCTATCTATCTATCTATCTATCTATCTATCTATCTATCTATTCATTCTATTCAGGATTCTTTCAATTGGTCATTTTTCTTATTTTCTTTCTCATTCCTATCATATATATCCATGTCATTTCATTCCAGTTAAACAATTAATCACGTTCTGTTTACATCCATCTAACTATCTATCTATCTATCTATCTATCTATCTCATTCTATTCAGGATTCTTTCAATTGCTCTTCTTTCTTATTTTCTTTCTCATTCCTTTCATATCTATTCATGTCATTTTATTCGTTAATCAACTAATCACATTCTGTTTACATCTATCTATCTATCTATCTATCTCATTCTATTCAGGATTCTTTCAATTGTTTTTCCTTCTTATTTTCTTTCTCATTCCTTTCATATCTATCCATGTCGGTTTATTCCAGTTTATCAATTAATCACGTTCTGTTTACATCTATCTATCTATCTATCTATCTATCTATCTATCTATCTCATTCTGTTCATGATTCTCTCTCCCTTTCTTTTTCTTTCTTTCTCATTCTATCCATAACTATCCATACGATTTTATTGAAATTAATCAATAAATCCCATTCTGTTTTCATCCAGCTATCTATCCAGGCATCTATCTATCTATCTATCTATCTATCTATCTATCTATCTATCTATCTTTTTCATCTATCTATCAATATCATTCTAGAGATACCTAGCACATTATATTCATGTTTCTTTCTTTCTGCCTTTCTTTTTCTATTCAAATTAATCAACAAATCACATTCTGTTCACATGTATATATCTATCGAGCTGATTCTATTTAAGCCTATCTCATATTATTGTTTATGTATTTATATTCATATTCATATTAATACAAGTATCTAATTTTATTCCGATATATATATATATATATATATATATATATATATATATGTTCTATCCCAATCTATCCATGTTATCCTCTTCATATTAATCTATGAATCACATTCTATTTTTATCTATTTATCTATGTATCCATCTATCTACGAACTTTGATTGAAAAACAAAAACGATTCGAAGATTAAATCTAAAATTCACATGAAGACGTATTCTTCGATGATTATAATAAAGTGATGCAGTTCAAAGAACCAATGACACTGAAGATGGGTCGTGGTTGGGTATCCCAGCATGACGATGGCAGAAAGCCTACGGCTTGGGCAACAAAGGTGTGGCTCAAGAAAAAGCCCATTTAGGGAATGGAGTGGCCTAGTCACTTTCTGGACCTCAATCCTTTAGAGAATTCGTGTTTGGGGCTGAAGCTTCGAGTTTCCGAATAGCAACCTACAAATCTTAAGGATTTGGAAAGGATCCGCAAAGACGAGTGGGCCAAAATAATAAAAATGAAGCCAATGTCTTTTGATCAGAGCAAGTGCAGCACCCGCCGTACTCACCAGATTTATTCAAATATTGAACTGTTCCAAAAGTAATGATGTTTTATCAAAGAGGATATGAAAAGCAAATGTAAATTAAATTCATTTAGATATTAGGATATTCCAAAAGTAATACAGTTCTGATAAAAAAAAATGAACATAGTGACAGAAATGCCAGATTTCAGAGGTTCTGATAAAAAATGCAACAAAAGACAGAACTGCCAGATTTCTGATAAAAACGAACAATGTGACAGAACTCACAGATTTCAGAGGTTCTGATGAAAAATTCAAAAAATGGACAGAACTGCAGATTTCTGAGAAGTTCTGATAAAAACGAACAATGCGACAGAACTCACAGATTTCAGAGGTTCTGATGAAAAATTCAAAAAATGGACAGAACTGCAGATTTCTGAGAAGTTCTGATAAAAACGAACAATGCGACAGAACTCACAGATTTCAGAGGTTCTGATGAAAAATTCAAAAAATGGACAGAACTGCCAGATTTCTGAGAAGTTCTGATAAAAACGAACAATGCGACAGAACTCACAGATTTCAGAGGTTCTGATGAAAAATTCAAAAAATGGACAGAACTGCCAGATTTCTGAGAAGTTCTGATAAAACGAACAATGCGACAGAACTCACAGATTTCAGAGGTTCTGATGAAAAATTCAAAAAATGGACAGAACTGCCAGATTTCTGAGAAGTTCTGATAAAAACGAACAATGTGACAGAACTCACAGATTTCAGAGGTTCTGATGAAAATTCAAAAAATGGACAGAACTGCCAGATTTCTGAGAAGTTCTGATAAAAACGAACAATGTGACAGAACTCTTTCCCAAATTGAACATTCCTGTGAAGAATATGATGTGAGAACGTTTAGGATATTAAAAGAAAGATGACACTGCAACTTAGCACCAAATAAAAATTGGATATTCAGAGGTGCTAAGATCGGTGGAGAACTGGCTGGAATAAGTAGGCTTAGTGCCAATAAGAAATGAACATTTACTTATCTAATTTATTTATTTGTGGGCGAATGGAAATTAAATTAGGTTACAAGGGGTGCATAAAGTAAAACGTTTGGGAAGCCCTTCTCTCTAGAATGTATCTAGCCACATTTTTTTAATAAATTAAAAGTATAAAAGACTAATTCAGATAGTTATGCTTTATACACTTACAATTTCCTTCGCATGGAACCTAACGCACTTAACCCCAGCTTCCCTCTCACTTTAAAGAATCAGTTTACAAAATCCTCTTTTAAGATGGCCATTAGTAGCTGAGTAGCCTCCATGTTATTTCAGAACAATTTCAACTTCTAGAATCTGAACTGAAGGGAGTTTGATAAAACCTCAGTGATGAGGTGTTTGGCCAAAAAGTTAGCACAAGATATGACCCCACTCATTCTGTCAGCAGGGCTTAGAATACATCCATTGTAATCAACTCAGTGCTAAGACACTCCCCATCACTGGATATTTCAATGTTTTAAAGAAAAAGATTTTCATTCATTGTTCATTTTTATCATGGAAAATACAAATCGAATCTAGCTAGTGTTTGCTCTTATTGGGGGCATAGGGGCTGTAAGAAAGAAATGTGATGACACAATTTCCGCCATTACAAACTTAATGTTTTCGCAGGACTTTAACAATTGTTAGACATGGAAGAATGAAAACGCTATGTGCAAAAGGGACTAGTCTGAAAAAAAAAGAAAGATTTTCATTCATTGTTTATTTCTGCCTTGATAAATACAGCTTCCTTCCTGGAGACTCTTTGAACAAACCTCGTTTTGTCACTCTGTTCTCATCTCTCTGTGTCTCATTATCTCTTTTTTTACTCGATCCATCTATCTATATATGTCTCTCTCTCTCTCTCTCTCTCTCTCTCTCTCTATATATATATATATATATATATATATATATATATGGTAAGTTTATTCGCTGACGCTGCAGTGTTTCGATCTATTAATTAGATCATCTTCAGGGCATTTGTTGGTATATGGAATATACTAATATATATATATAATATATATATATATACCAACATATGTATATATATATACCAACGTATACTTATATTTGCTTTTCTCATTATTCTGTGATAAAAATTTTTTATCCCCTTCCATATACCAACAAATGCCCTGAATATGATCTAATTAATAGATCGAAACATTGCAGCGTTGGCCAATAAATTTAGCACTCAACTTATTTAAACCTGTGTTTTTTCAATTTTCTTAATATACTACACACACACATACACACACACACATACACATACACACACACACACGCACACACACACACACACACACACACACATATATATAATATATATATATATATATATATATATAAGTTGATATATTGAACATACTGATATCAGTTTGTTCATTTTTATCATATTTCTGTTATTCATTCTCCGATATGTTCTCTATTCTCTATTCTGTTTATATTTCCATTGCTTAATATATATATATATATATATATATATATATATATATATATATATATATATATATATATATATATTTCCCACATATTTTTCTTTCTTTCTTTCTCCCCACTATCCTACTTCTATTCTTCCATCATTTATTTCCTCCAGCGTTGTTCATCATAATGCCACGAGATTTGCCATATCTTCGCTAATCGAAATTGCTTAAATCCATGAAATGGAAATGTGTGTGTATTTGTGTTTTTTCTTTTTTATTATTTATTTTATTTTATTTCATTTTCACTTTTTTATTTTTTGTTTTCCTCCAAGAATCTCAAATTTAAATTGAGACGGACCCAAATCGATCATTGTTTTCTCGCGGCTAGGTACTCCACGACCACTTTCATTCCTCGACTGGCATTTTCAAAAATAAATAACAGCCATCACTGACTTGTAGCCGATTTTTATATTTGCCCATCAAGCGGCATTGCAGCATTAACGCTGACGGCGTTTTGCTTATATAATTTTTAAGTTATTCATTTCTATACATTAAAAAGAAAACTATCGTTAATATAACCAGCGTGGATAGAGAAGTCCGTAGAATGACGCTACATTTTTTGCCATACTTTTCACAGTATCACTTGCAGATATTGCAGATTTGAATATCTAAATATTTAATTAAGAAAATGACTAAACAAAAGAAAGAGGCAGAGTAGCGGTAAGGACAGTGGGCAATATATATGTATCAACCCCTCGGCAGCCCTGTCAAATGGAGCTGTAGAATACGCATGTATGCAGATGGATAAGCCCCTCCCCTCACCTAATGGGTCCATCTGTTAGCCATGGACGGCGATTCGTGATCCTTAAGGACGGAATCGTGGTGATTGAACTCAATGGCATGCGACACTCCTCTTGGGCCTTACTTGAGCTATACGGGCGGTTAGACAGGCCCTTCCGATCAATCGGCTGATCACGTCAAGTCCTAGCAACTATATGATTGTCCCGACCATATTGCTCCAACTATTTCTATTATATATGTGCTAGAAGGCAGTGACTGAGTGTCTTAGTGTTTTGGGTATAACGTTAAACATCTAGTAATGAGGTTCCAATTCTGAAGCTCTGGGTGTGTGGAGTAACCCTTCATTGTCATTACTCCCATGTCCATGTATTTGAATATGTTTGAAAAATATAAAAAACTGAAAATTCCTAACAAGAATGAATAAAACAAACATCTTGTCAAAAATACCTAATGTTGACATGTCGTAAAATCCTCCAACTACCAACCAACCAACCAACAACAAATCCCTCCGCATTGTTACAAAATATCCACGCATGAATTCATCTGTTCTCTTTTCAGTTATGGCTAAATAGTACGACAAACTGGGTTATTTAGCCTTGGTTAGGCAACCAGTCTAGGAGAAGGAAATATATTTACTCTGCTTTAAAAATGACCTTATGTCACATACCATTTGTGATGGGCGTGGGTAGGTAAATGCTTACATCATGTTGTGGTCGCTGTACCCTCTGGTCTTCTTCAGGTGTCTTTTATTGAATTTGGTGAGCATCAGAGAATTTTTAAGTAAAATATAACTCAGTATTTGGTGAAGAAACCTTTGTTGGCAAGTACAGCAGCCAGGCGTTTCCTGTAGTCGGTTACCAAGTATTTACAAATCCCAGAGAGAATTTTGACTCACTTGTCTTTGCAGATCCTCTCCAAATCCTTAAGGTTTATAGGTTGCTGTTCGGAAACTCGATGCTTCAGCTCCCTCCACGAATTCTCTAAAGGATTGAGGTCCGGAAACCGGCTAAGCCACTCGATTCCCTTAATGGGCTTCTTATTGAGCTACTCCTTTGTTGCTCAAGCCGTGAGCTTTGTATCATGGTCATGCTGGAATACACAACCATGACCCATCTTCAGTGTTTGGCTGAGGCAATGAAGTTTTTACTCGAGATTTCCCTGTACTTAGCCCCATCCATCTTTTCCCAATGTAGTCGACTGCCCCCCTTAGCAAAGAAACAGCCCAAATCATAATATTTCCATCACCAAGCTAATGGTTGGGTGGTGTTCTTGGGATCGAAGTCAACTTTTTTCCTCAAACATGATTTCCTAGCGGACTGAAATAATATGGTGCCCTTCTACAAGATACCCCTACTCAAGAAGGCCCATGGACAGGCCCGCATAAATTTTGCAATTGAGCACTTGGATGATTATGAGGAGGGCTGGGAGATATTTCAATGGTCAGTTGAGCTTTTTATCATCATCTCGATTTGCCGAGTTTAGAAGGAAAAAGTTGACTTCGACCCAGAAACACCATCCTAAGCATGGTGGTAGAAATATCATGATTATATTTCTATTTACCCGGCGCTAGAGAATTTCGGTTTGTTCCTCAAACCATCATCAGGGCTATGATCTATGTAAAAAGATATTTTTACAAACAAAAGTGTGTAAGCTTTTGTTTTTGTCAGTGTGTTTGGCTTAGATAAGTATAAAAATATTTTTTTTTTATTTTCCAAAGATAAGGTCTCCAAAATATTTAGAATACCAGAGAGAGTTATTGTTTATTGTCAATAAGGTATACATAATTAAAAGTTTGAACATATCTGTTTTTCTACATAATAATCATTTCGTTCGATGCAATTTTGTAGGCGATGTGGCAATTTTGCATGCCCATGTCATACCAGCTCACCGCCATGTCATTGAAGAAGCGCCGAACATCATCGTCGTTGCAAATTCCCTTATCCACTGCGCACGTTTTTGAAATCCATACATTTCCATCAATTGGCGATAAATTTCAACTGGTTTCATGCCTTTTGCATTCACAAAATGAGTTACTCAGCAACATTTACACTTGGCGGCAGCATCAATCGGGAGCTCCATCAGAAACAACGGCCAAGGAAAGACTGTGCGTCGCAGCGAGACGTGCATGAACTGTGTCTATAGCGCTTTGGAAACCATACTTTTGGAATTACACTCGTATATATATATATAAAATTTATCATAAGTAACTATGCGGTTTAGAAATATAATTGAAAAATGAAAGAGATTGTAGCAATTAACAATGTATTCATATAATATATTTCCCTTATACAGCTTCATAAGAGGCTTTTTAGAATAATAATGGGATTTGTTTCCATGACAATTACGTCAGTAAATTCCGTTATGATCCTAAAATGACAATTTCGTTGTATCGGAAGAAGCTGTAAAAGCGAAGCATCATACAAATTAATTCCTCATTTCAATAATCTGTCTTTTATTTTATCAGTAGTAAACTTGCACCACACACACACACACACACACACACACACACACACACACAATATATATATATATATATATATATATATATATATATATATATATATAATCTAATTCAATTTCCACATTATTTGTAATAGTTTCACACACACACACACACACACACACACACACACATATATATATATATATATATATATATATATATATATATATATATGAAAACCATAATTTATCAAAAATAAATTTATTTTGGTTAGCTTGTTTTCTTTAAGTCTGATTTTATAATGAACATGAATTATATATCAGGTCTATTTAAACAAAGGGAATTAACTCTTATTAAGTCTTAAAAGGACTTAACTCTAAAAACAATCAGAGTTAAAGTCACTTTGTTCTTTTTCCATGAAGAAGCTTGTAAACAATGGCAGCCATCTTTGATTCAACGTAATTTTCACGGAGAAAACACGACGCTTTTCAAATCCAATTTAGTGCATGTTTTTGACTCAAAAATATCATAACATGTGTTATTAATAACAATTAAGTCCATTTCAAATAATGCGCAAGTACAATTTTATGGTAGGAATTTAGTCACTTAAATTTCAAGATTACCCAAGATAGTTTGCATTGTTTGACTCCGTATGTGTTTTGAAAGCCGCACAGCTGAACGTGTAATGTTAGTCTATTTCGGGAACTTTTGCTTTAGGAGTTCGAACTATGTCATAAACATCAGAAGTAAAGGTGAAGGCGCAGTTGATCAGATTACAAAAACCAGATGGTTGAACAACTTTCGCTTTGGTTAGAAGAACCTTGATATCATATAAGTCTGAAACCAGGGATTCAGCGGCCATTCTTCAAACCACAGAGGAACGTCCAGAGACAAGTACTAGGAGACAATCAGGTGAGCTATATCACAGTCCATATAGAAGCGCTGGTGTAATGGTTAGAGTCGTAGGAAGTGGACTAGTCAACCCGAGTTCAAATCCTGGACGAGGTTGTTGTATTTCACATTGCGTTAATACACTTGGGAAAGATATGAATTCGAGTAATTTCCCTCCAGCTATGGATAAATAGTAGGGCGCACTGGTATCTTCAATATTTTCTTGGTAACCAATCTTGGAGAAGGAAAACTCAATGTGGTTCTCTACCTTCACTACCTTGACAAAAGCTTCTGGAGCTGCTAAAATTTCCGTATGTTACCAAAATATTTCAAAACTTTTTGCTCAACATATGCCCCGTCGTGGTGTAAGGTAGTTTCGTAGATCCGTTATTACTGAAAAGCAAGCTGGATGACACCTAGGGTAAATAATTTTAAAGAGATGGGTCTAGCTCGGTTGATAGAGTATCCGCCGAAAAACCACCAGTTTCAGGTTCGATATTGGTCTTCGACAACTATGCATGAGTAGCACAGCTTGGATCTGTATGATAAAGTGGGAAATCGATGTTAGGTGTGGTGCTCCACCCAACCGCAAAATATCTCCCTAATCTAGTGAGATGGCGATAGACTTCCTCGCTGTTGGTTTGATACCGATAGTAGGCCATTCCGCCTACTTCACTTACTTTATTCTATATAAAAAAATACACATATATAATTTTTCAGATGGTCGTTGAGGGTCGCAAACTATTAGTTGCTATATCAATAATTTCGTGGTCATACAGCCTATATATTCATGTACACTCTCTTGTTGATGTCAATGTAAGAGTGCCCAGTAGTTAAGTTAAAACGTTACCCGCTAAACTATCTACACAGATAATTTGTCGCCCTGTCGGTGGGGCAGAAGAATACACTAACTGTATTTCTGCAGAGGGGTAATCCCCTCTGAGGGTGGCAACTGAATCCTGGTGACATGCAACACTCTTACTCAGGCTAGACGGGCAGTCGGAAAGACCCTCCAATCAATAGACTGGTTAGGTCAAGCCCTAGCGCCTATATGATTGTCCCGACCTTATTGCTCTTATGGCAAACCCTAGCCATTTTTATAAAATATGTGCTAAAAGGTGGTGGCAGAGAGTCTTAGTGTCCTGGGTATGACGTTAAACTGTATCTAGTGGTGAAGTTCCAATTCTAGGGGTCTGTTGCACTCAGGTCCAACCTGGACTGGAGTGGTAGTACGCGTTAGGGTCCCATCTATGGGTTAAATAGTAGAAAATGAGTTACCAAACAGTGTGTTTTAACAAGAAAAAAAATGTTTTTTTTAAAAACGTTCAGTAACCATTTAATTTTCATCGTGATCGGATCACTGGTGTAGATGCCAACTGGATATACACTGACACGCAGAAATTGCCATTTATGTAACACACACGCACGCACGCACACACACACACACACACACACACACACACACATATATATATATATATATATATATATATATATATATATGCTGATGCTGAATCGATTGGAGTTCTATCCCGGCTGTAGGTAACTCACAGAGTGTCTAGCTACACTGAAGAGACTTGATAAGTCAAAACACGTGTCTGTGGATGATTATATATGCTCCCCATACCCCTGGGATTGAGCACTTTGGGGAGGATTTCGCTGATGACCGTAAACGCAACGCTCTCCTATAAAAAGAAAAAAATGTTGTTTTTTTTAAAAACGTTCAGTAACCATCAAGAATGAATAAGACTATATCTTAGATATAAAATAACCTAACAAAAGTTAACAAGCTATAAAATCCAACCAACCAACCAACCAAAAAATCAACCAACCAACCAACTAACAGATGATTTGTTTATAGCGGTGAAGCTTTTTGGATAAACTGATAACAAAAAAAAAAAAAAAAAAAAAAATGATACACCTATGTGCCAAAATTATATCCCGAACAACAATTCTCAGGTTTTGAAGCTAGTGTTAGTTTCTTCTCTTTGATCGGTTCCCCAAAGCAAAAGTCCAGGCTGTCCTACTATTTACTGGAGAGAGAAGTGAATTCAAGACGTTTCCCAAAGGCATTAGCACGAGAAGAGAAAGGCTAACAGTCTCGGCCATAATTTTAACTCCGCAAGAGTTTTTTTAATAAAAAAATATAAAAATAATTTGATAAGATTAAATTAAATAAAAAGCGGCACTTTCACACCCACTTGTCACGTGTAGACTTCGTTTCAAATAAAATAAAATTTCACTTCTGCTGAACATATCAATTGAATTTTCCGTATGTCTTCCGCTGCTTTTCTCTCTCTCTCTCTCTCTCTCTCTCTCTCCATCTATCTCTCTCTCTATCTATCTATCTATCTGTCTATCTCTCACGTACCCACACTCAATCTCTCTCACTCTCTTTCTCTCTGTGTCTGTCCCCCACTCTCTCTGTTTCTCTCACTGTCTCTCTCTGTCCATGTCTCTCTGTCTGTCTGTCTGTCTATCTCTCTCTCTCTATATATATATGTATGTGTGTTTTCTGTCTAACACCCATCTACCCCCACACACACTCACACACACACACACACACACACACACATAGATATATATATATATATATATATATATATATATATGAATGTGGTTGGTTAGTTTTTGCTTGAATTGAATAAGAAAATATTTTAAAGTGCTCAATGCTCTTTTTAAGTAAAACAGATTTAAAAGCTAAAATATTAAAAGGTTCTACATGTTAAACAACGCCCGTGTCTCTTATTTTTATATAAAAAAGATGTATGTATTATTTAGTTTTGAGATTTTTTAAAATATTGTAAATTCTATAGCACCCACATTTATATAAAGAAAGAAATGTCGTGGTACGTGCGTGTCATCTTAGAATTCCGAAAAGATATGTCAATAAGATTTGAAATCTCGCATACACCTTAATATGTTTATAATTAAGAAGCAAACAAATTTTAGTTATTGATTTTTACTGATTAAGTGATATAATTAATAAGTTTAAAAAAATTAATCGATTTGTAGAACGTGTAGCTGCTATGCCCTTGCTACCCCTCAAAATTGGTTCAAACTACTTACGAGATTAGGGTAAGAGTTTTAAAAATAATATTTTAAATGTAGGTATATACCTGAACCATTCGCCACGGGTAGGATGTGACACAAATACGCAAATATAAGACATCCAGAGAGGATCGACGTATATATATATATATATATATACATATATATATATATATATGTTCATAAGAGTCATGTTCTTGTGATTACCTGAAGATGCCGTATTAATACGGTTGAAATAAATTATTGTAATGAAGCAAGTTTAGAGTTTTTCTTCATTTACTAAATATCTTGCTCTGTCCTTCTACTCACTGGTATTAGGTACATTGAGCTCTCCTTATGGTCTACCTGCATCAGCTTGGTTAAACCACACATGGAAAGACCCTAACTACGGAAAAAAACTATATATATATATATATATATATATATATATATATATATATATATATATATATTAGAAGAGCTATACATATACTAGAAGACTACCTGTTGGTGCTCGGTACATAAAAATTAAAAATAAATCAATTATCTCTCTCTCTCTCTCTCTCTCTCTCTCTCTCTCTCTATATATATATATATATATATATATATATATATATATATGGTAAGTTTATACCCCTCCGCACGAGCAGGATGTGACACAAGGTCAATTTCTTAAGGGGACTTCAACAGGTTTGAATTCGGTGTTTTCCTTCTCCTAGACTGGTTACTTAGCCATAGTTAAAGAGCCCAGTCTGCCCTGATATTTACCCATAGCTGGAGGGAGAGTAGAATTCATACCTTTCCCAAGGGTATTAGCTCTAAGTGAAATGCAATTACCACGTTCATGATTTGAACTCGGGGCGACGAGTCCATTTCCCATTACTTTAACCGTTACACCACGCGCTTCCTACTGCGCTTTATCTATATTTATATAGATTATTTTATTTCATATTGTACGAGAATGTTTTAAATACATTAGATTACGCAGTTGTACTACTACTACTACAACTAATACTGTGATTATTACTACTATTAGTAGTATCAGTAGTAAATAATACATTCAAGAATTACAGTAAACAGAGTGTGATAAAAAGAAGAGTTACTACTACTATTCCTCTTCCTCTCTCAATCTCCCACCCCCTCTCTTTCTCTCTCTGAAACGTCTTCATTGTAAAAACGTTCCGAGGGGTTTCATTATTGATTTTC
>CM042142.1:31895575-31910575 GCA_023376005.1 Doryteuthis pealeii
TACCAACTCCTCCGGACGAGTAGGATGTGACACATGGTTAATTTCTTAAGCGTTTAATTCAGTTTTCCTTCTCCAAGGTTAATTGCTGTGCCAAGTTTAAAGAGCTCAGTCTGCCATACTATTTACCCATAGCTGGAGGGAGAAGAGTTGGATACATACATTTTCCAAGAGTGTTAGCGCTATTTGAAATGCAAACAGCCATGTCCAGGAATTGAACTCGTGTCGCCGAGTACATTCTCTACGATGATCAACATTACACATGTGCTACACAATGTAATTAGAGGCTATAAATTTCAACGTGAATTCTGTTTATCTAAGTCGTATTGACAGTAGAGATTCCCATGAATATCTCTCGTCAACCGTCCTTATCGGTCATAGCTCCTTGAAAGTCCTCCAGGCAGCATCCAGTGTCTGCACAAAGCTGATCGACGTAAGCTTTTGTTGGTCGGCAAACACTGTTGTGCCCATGTGTAGATAACGTTACTTATGAGTTTATACTTGCATGTCTTGTTCCTGTTATTTGGATGGTTTGTGGTGTAATGGTTAAAGTCATGGGAAATGGACTCGTCGCCCCGAGTTCAAATCCTGGACGTGGTAATGGCATTTCACTTAGCGCTAATACCCTTGGGAAAGGTATGAATCCTACTCTCCCCTCAGCTATGGGTAAATAGTAGGACAGACTGGGCTCTTTAACCTTGGTTAGGCAACCGGTCTAGGAGAAGGAAAATTCTGAATTCAAACCTGTTAAACTCTGCTTAAGAAATTGTGTCGCATCCTGCTCGTGCGGAGGTGTTAGTAAATATGTATATGTATTTATCTAACCCCTTCACACGAGCAGGATGTCAATTTCTTAAGCGGAGTCTAACAGGATTGAATTCAAAGTTTCCCTTCTACAGTAGTTTCCTATCCAAGGTCAAAGAGGCTTGTCCGTCCTAGTATTTACCCATAGCTGGAAGGAAAATAGTCGGATGCTCTTTTCCAAGAGTATTAGTGGCATATGAAATGTAAACAGTCTCATCCAGGATTTGAACTCGTGTTAGTGACTCCATTTCTACACCACGGGCTTCACTTATATATATATATTATTATATATATTATATATATATATATATATATATATATATACTAACCCTCCGCCTGAGTAGAATGTGACACAAGGTCAAATTTTAAGCGGGGTTTAACAGGTCGAATTAAGATTTTTCCTTCCACAGAACTGGTTACCTAGTCAAGGTTAAAGAACTCGGTTCTGTCTTACTATTTATCCATCGCTGGAGGGATAATAGTTGGATGCATACCTTTCCCAAGGGTATTACCACTAAGTGAAATTCAAACATCCTCGCCCAGGATTTGAACTTGTGTCAGCAAGTCCATTTCCTCGAGGGTAACCATTGCACTATGGGCTTCCACATATATAGCATCAGCATCAGCAGCAGCAGCCAAAAGATATAAAAGACAGAAGGTCCTAGGACCCTGCCACTTTTGGTTCGGACCTTCTGACGTGATAGGCGCCTGGGCTTACTCACAAGCACGCTAAATGAGAATTGCTATCCGAAACCATCTTCATTCTGTCTTTTTTACATGAACTGCATTTGGCCATTTTGATTGAATATAAAAATCTCGAAATTTACGACATAAATTTGCCAAAAACCTTATCAAACATTGGCAAATTAATCTGATATTTTTGGCAAAGAAATTACCGAAATCACGCAATGAACATAACACTACAATTAGTCTCATTAATTTTCCCTGTCTCTGTGATTGATAAATCGATTTTAACAGCCTGTAGAATTTTATATAACAAACACATAATAATTACTACATTTTAACAGCCTGTAGAATTTTATGTTGTTAAGTATCTGGCCGCCATCCTTGGCCAGTTGTAAAAGAACTTAAAGTAAATAAGTAAGTAAGTAAGCCAATAAGTCCTTGTGGTATAGTGTCCTTTAGGTCCGACGTCCTAGAAGATCCAAGTATGAATGATCTAAGATTAAGAATCAGGCTAGTATAAATACAACAACAGCAGCAGCAGCACTGCCAGTGATTGGATAAGAAGGCTGGTCACATGGTAGTCGACGAGTCTATAAGTAGAAGTGACTACTTGCCTCATTCATGCCTTATATACAACAAAAATTCCAACATATATAACAAACATATAACAATTACTTACTACATTTTACAGTGTAACATATGCTGTTAGAGTGTGTACACTTAGATCTGTTGCGAACAAAATACTATGAAGCAAATAATTGGAAAGAACTTTTCATAAAATTAAGTCATCCAGGATTTTACATTTTCTAAAAGAAGTTGGATTGTACTGAGTAATTGAACAATAGTTCAAATATATATATACATTGTTTTCTACCAAACTATCGCTACGAATCTAACAATTTATCGCCAATAAATGACCCACGAGGTTGATATACCGTAAAAAAAAAAAAAAAAGATTTAGTACATCTTGTTTAGGAGTCTGTTGGCGGGGTTTAGAATATTCCGGTTCCTTCCTCAATCGTGGGATAAGATCCCTCTCGGCAAAAGGATATCAACAAACTTACTACATCCTGTTTAGAGGCCTGTCGGCGGGGTTTATAATATGCTGATTCCTTCCTCAATCGTAGGATAAGAACCCTTTCAACAAAGGGATCTTTCGGGTATCACGCTAACCTGCGTTCGGTGATGAGGCCCTAATTTTGGAGCTCTCTTGCCATTAGTTCCAGTAAATTTGATCTTGGTATTTTTACCTGTATGATGGGATATTTCAAAGTTCTCTATTCGTTCACCTCAGAAATCATTCTATTCAAATAAAGTCCTATTATTATTGTAATCCTTCTGCTCACTAAACAAGTAACACGTGCGAGAGCGACTGTCAGTTGTTTAAGGTAGGATCGCAGTGGTTGTATTCCTACTGTTACTGTTTGTTTAAAAAGAACCGTGGAAACATCTCATCACTTCCGACCTGATGATGGATCTAAGTAGTGTATAAAGTACTACTGTAAGAACTTCGGTAGATTCTTTCATCAATTCCACTCTGATATGAAAAAAACAAAACATGGACAGACAATTAGAAAGGATAGAAAAGAAACTCGTCAGCCAAGAATTGCCGTCGAGTTCAACAACTCAACACACACACACACACACACACACACACACACACAACACACACACACAAACACATACACAAACATATAACACACATACACACGCACACACACGCACACACACACACACACACATATATATATATATATATATATATATAATATATATTGCATTTTTTTTAGATATGTAGGTATTTACGTATCCATTCGCAATGATCGGACTTGCTATTCAGTAGTAATGGATCTGCGATATTAGCTTGCATACCATTGCACTATGATGGGACACTCTCATATGAAATCTTTTCGACAAAAAGTGTTTAAAAAGGGTGATGTGAGGGAAACATGCTCTGTCCCAACAGACCACAATAAAAATTGAAGAGAATAGAAAAATAAAGGGATATGAATGTTACAACTTTACCTGAGCTCTTGGAACAACTCCCAAGACGTTTGTACCGGCTCTCGGGGGCCTGGGTCCATTGGCTTCAGCCTCTGGGCCGGTACTGTAATTAACGCCATGATCCAAGGGAGTCATTCTTCCAGGCAACACCTGCCCCGTTTGACGGAATCCAGGCATTTTTTGCACCTGTCATCCCATGAGCTTTGGTTCGTGGGTGGTCAAAAGAAAATAGATCCTTGTGTCCCGCATACCTGGGATGCGTGGTAAAGACGCTTGTAAAGTTAGAAACTTCGTGGAAGAATTAAAACCATCTGCAAGAATAATGAATAGAAGGTTGACGCAACACTGGAGACTTGCTGTCGCTCGATCTCAATAAAAATACGACTGGTATCAAAACTCAATGATTATAACCGTCCTATAGTGGTGTAATGGTTAGCAAGCTAGCTTAGCAGATACATTACTAATAAATAACGAGTTCGATCCTCGCTGGATGTCGCATACTTGCAACATTGTTTCACAATCTATCCGTTGTGACGGGTTGGGTAAAAACCTACATAGGCTAATAGTTGTAATAATTAACTAGAATAATCTGGAAAAAAAGCTGGGGTAGTGAGCAGGCTTGGTGTCACTTAACCTCGAGGGAAAACCACGAGATACTACTGCTGCCAAAACTCAATGTCTACAAATAATAATAATAATAATAATAATAATAAATAACCCGCAAGGAGTATATAAATAATAATAATAATAATAATAATAATAATAATAATAATAATAGAGTAATCGATCACCGTGGGCTTTGGGGTAATCTAAGCGTCCGTTTTATGGGACTATTGATTTCTAGATAAATTACATGTATGATATACGAATTTCGCAATGCGCTTATCAACACGGAACGGAACAAGAAGTACTTTTACATAGCTATACAAACACCTATACAGCCGAACAAATAAATATAAGTATACTCAGCAGGCAATATCCACAGCAGTACTTCATTATATGTATATATATATATATATATATATATATATATATATATATATATATATATATATGGGGCTAATTGGGCCAAATTATAGATTATCTTTGATTGGGATATAACATGAATAAAGAAATTGAGCACAATTTAGGTGATTGCTCTTGTTATGCGAGGAATCTAATAAAAAATTTATAGACGTATTTTTACATTCAATATGTTTAATAGAAAGTGTAAACGATTTGTCTAGTTTATTAAGTTTAAACAGTTATAATAAAAAAAGCATAAAATGTATTCAGAATTCATCTATCTATCTATCAATCTATCTATCTATGTAGACTTCGAAATCAATTCATTTCTATCTATATATCTATCTGTTGTGAAATGGGTATCGTCGTAGGAAATGGAGACGACGACACAGGTTCAAATCGTGGAGGAGACTGGTAGCATTTCAAATAGTGTTAATACCCTTGGAAAAGGTATACATCTAACTATTCTCCCACTAGTTATGGGTAAATAATAGGGTAGAGTGGGCTCTTTAATCTTGGTATGGCAACCGGTATAAGAGAAGGAAAACTGAGTGCAAATCTGTTAAACTTCGCTTAAGAAAATACTTTGCGTCATATCCTGATCGTCCGTTATATATATATATATATATATATATATATATATATATATATATATATATATATATATATATATATATATATATATATATATATATATATATAGTGAATTTTATATTTTATATATATATATATATATATATAAATTCACTCTGATGAAGGTCGCAAAAAATCTCTCTGTGTACGGAATATTTTTACATTTTTCCTATTATTATTATTATCATTATTTCAATTTCATCAGATTATTTTAATAATAATGATAGCGTAATCCGTATACATTTTGATAAACTGACCGAAACACATGTGTAAGGGATATCGATTAAAGTGATATCGCTTAAATTCATTTTATCCATCTACAGTTCTTTTCTTTACTCATTTTTCCTCATATTGTCGGATTCAATTCCCTTGCCATTCTTACATATATATGTGTGTGCGCGCGCGATTGTTTGTGTGTCTGTGTGTGTCTGTGTGTGTTAGTGTAGCCAAGACATAAAGCCTATCTACCTATCTATTTATCTCAGTCTGTTCATATATGTCTATATGTTTATCTCAGTCCTTTCATATCTATCTATTTCAATCTGTTCATATCTATCTATGTATGTACTGATCAATCTATTTCAATTCATATCTGTCTATGCAAATGCTGCTTCTCACATCGACATATCGATTTCACTCAGTTTTGTAAGATCTATCTATCTATCTCTTTATGACAGCCAGTTTATCTATCTATATTTCTCTATCATCCACTTATTATCAATATAACTATCGTTCGATCCCTGTCACTCCTCAATGACTGTGACACTGCGCTAGACTCAGTTTCATAAATATTTCCAATGTTGTTGACAATGTTCATCACCAAACGTTACTGTAATCATTAAATAACGTTAAAATAGTTTGTCTTAAAGCTAGAAGCATGAGGCTCCCAGCAAGATTCGATCTCACTAATATTTAGCCGGGTTTGTTAACCATTACACTACGTGAGTTGCTAACAACAATAACTGTAAGCTAATCAGATAATCCTATATAATTAAATAAGAATGCATTAACTAGGTTAAGTAGCCCAAAGCTTATAAGAAACAGCGAATAGAATCAACAAACAACGTTCAAACCACAGCTTACATTTTCATCTGAGAGAGAGAGAGAGAGAGAGAGAGAGAGAGAGAGAGAGAGAGAGAGAGAGAGAGAGAGAGAGAGAGCAGGTTTCGTTTATCACTAAAAAAATATTTAGTTTGGTAACGGGATCTAGATGGTAAAGAAAATATTCCATTTTTTTTTTTTTTACCCAAGTCCGTTCGACCATTTCCTTGGTCGTCCTCAATGGGATTATTGGTTGTAGTGATTGTTTGGAGCGAGTTTTATTCGTTTTGAGTTTTATTTATCTTTTTGTTTTTGTTTTTATTTTTTCACTTAGGTAAATCTATTATAATAAATCTATTATAGGAAGGTTGTTAAGGTAGGTGCATTAGTTACTAAAGATGTTTAGTATATGGTTGCTGGTGTTATGTTAGTGATAAACGAAACATGTTCTCTCTCTTTATCTCTCTCTCTCTCTCTCTCTCTCTCTCTCTCTCTCTCTCTGTTTTCCCTCCTCAACCATGACTAAATACCATGAATGACTGGGTTCCTTAGCCTTGGTACAGCAATCAATGGACGCACTCGTGTTATAACGGTTAACACCGGAGGAAGTGAACTCGGCTACTTGAGTACAAATCCTGAACGAGTCAGTTTGCATTTCATGTAACGCTAATATGAATTGGGAAAGGTATTAGTGCAACAATTCTGCTTCGTTATGAGTATATGCTAGTAGAGATGGGATCTTTGACCATGGTGTGGCAACCAGTCTAGGAAAAGGAAAACTCTGAATCCAAACCAGTTGTAGATCTGGACAGAGATGGTTCAATCAGACTATTCATTCCAAATACAGACTACATGTCTTTGTAAACCCTTCCGTACGATGAGGATGTTACACAAAATCATTTTATGCGGCGTTTAACAGGTTTAGATTCATAGTTTTCCTTCTCCTAGATCGATTACCATAACAATTTGAAATAACCCAGTCTGTCCTACTATGGCTGGAGAGAAAATAATTGGATTCATACATTTTCTAAGGGCATTACCGATTTGTGAATGGCAAACAGCCTCATCCCGTATTTGAACACATGTTGTCGTGTCCAATTCCTATGACGATAACCATTACACAACGGTAACCAGGTTATGGGATATCTTTGTCACAACAGACAGTCTAGAAAAAAGAAACATCTGAATATAAACCTGAATTACACCGCTTTATTGGCCTTGTGTCACATCCTAAGTTTAGTGCAGTGGTTGGCTATATATATATATACCAAACCCCTCCGCACGAGCAGGATGCGACACAAGGTCAATTTCTTAAGCGGGGTTTAACGGGTTTGAATTCAGAGTTTTCCTTCTCCTCGACTGGACCCCTATCCAAGATTAAAGAGCCCAGTCTGCCCTACAATCTACCCATAGCTGATAGGAGAATCTATGGATGCATACATTTCCCAAGGGTATTAGAGCTACGTGAAATGCAAACAGCCTTACCCACGATTTGAACTCGGGTCCCCGAATCCATTTCCTTAGATTCTAACCATTACACCCCGCACCTCCTCACTCATATACACTCATGTTGATTTGGAGAGGAAATGAATACAGTCAAGTAATTTAAAAGATGCCATGTGGGGTAATTGCATGACTTGGAATCTCGACGATCTTGGTAAACATAGGAATTCATTTCTCATATTCGTGATGAGAAAATAGTGGGGTATTTCGAGAGGTTAGTCATGCAAGATCAGTCTAACTCAGTGGTTCCCAAATGTTTTCTATTCCGCACCCTTAAAAGAGTTTTGCTCTGACCTCGCACCCCTCCAATTTATACTTTTGTTCAAAAATATAGAATGTAAATCCATACTACAGTTTAATCAAAAGATCATATATATTTCATTCTTTAAATAATAATTATAATAATCTGAAATAAAGAAACAAAAAATATAATAATATTAATTACAAAAGAAAAAAATAATCTAAGTTTGAAAGGACGATTCTCGCACCCCCTGAATGATGCTGTCCGTATCCACTGGTCGGAACCCCTGGTCTAACTAAAGGAAAGAACGTTATTCTGATAAAAGAATAAAAAGGGAAGAAAAATAATCAAAAGCTCGAATAAAATGCGGTGAGATCAGTGTTGAGTGGAAATATACCCCCCTCAAAAAAAAAATAATTAAAATAAAATAAATAAAATAAAAAATGAAAAATAATAAAAATAACAAACAAAACGACTTGTTCCTGGAGCAAAAAATATAGCCCTAATGCACCACGGGAATACGACATGGTCTCCTTTCAAGTTTTTCGGGATTGGTATTACTGACATCTTCATGTTCCACAGTTTATTATTATTATTAGCAAAACTATGCACTAAGGCGCAAGTATTTTAGTTATAATTTAATGAAATATCATTTTAAATTAGAAAGACTAACGAAACAAAATTAGAACAAAATATTACACTTTATTCTAATGTTATTTTAATTGATTTCTATATAGAATTATATATAGGATTGCTTTAAAACGTTTGAGATTATCATGATATTATTAGAAATCTGTAACAAAAAATAATAATTTATTAAAGCCAGTTTTCTTAAAATCATAATGCAAACTCTCCCACCATATACTATATAAATCTTTATTTATTAGACATATATAACACATCTTCTAGGATTTTAAATGCATTAATAATATGGGCAGTTTTGCGGCTAATCTAACTCAGCTATACTTTAACAGAGATAAATGTTAATAAATAAGATGCTAATTAAGATTAAATAATTACTATTTTATAATCGCTGAGAATATAACTTGTTAAAAATTAAATTTACTGAATCTTCCCAGTTCTGCTTGTTACAAGTATTTTCACCTTTCCTGGTCGCCATAGTCCATTCTTTGTGCAGCGGAAGTATTTACAAAAATGCAGAATAGTGGCTAGCTGAAAAACGAATTAAAGCAAAAATAAAATTTCACATATTTTTGTCTCTAGAATACAGTTCTTGTGGAATAAGATTATTTTTAATTACTTTTTTTTTAAAAATTCACAGTTTTCTTCGTAAAAAGCTTTTTAAAATCCCATCTAGGTAAAATTAACCATCGTTCTCCTCAACCGGACTGAGAAAACTCAACTTTTAGCTGTATCCTGAACTCTGAGTTCACTACTTCCGGGTCAGATGCACTTCAATTTTAGGTCAGTTGATGTTTACTAAACATCGGATGCAAAATGTTAAGAAAGAGCGAATAGCTGACATTTTGTGTTGAGTCTTTGTATAGAATTTAATACGAACATCTGTGATACTAATGAAGGTAAGTAAATAGCAAAAACACCATGTATAAATGTCTAACACCACAAAAACAAAAAAAACAAACAGTTTATTAATATTTCTGGTTATTATTTGTTTCATTTATATTTCCTTAGAACGATGTCCATTTATGGCAATATAGAATCCATTAGTTGCAATTGCAACTATGGTTTTATTTGATATTAACTTTTTATTATAAACCAACAAAATTTAGTTTTAATGTGCTACCTTGGTCGATTACAAATTTTATTACTATCTTTTTTGTTTAGGTAAGAAAAATGTAATACTTTTGGGATTCCTTATATTATTTATGTCTCTTTGTTTAAAATTTTTTCGTTTTTATTTACATTTAATTATTATAACTCAGAAGTTATTTTTTTATTTGTTTTCTAACAATAATGGGACAATTTATTTTTACCACGCACTAAAACACATGTAATCTAACAATAAATTGATAATTTCACTCAAGATTTGACGTATTTTTTCTGTTTAAGAAAAAAGAAAAGAAAAACGCCGTTTGGGCGGTGAAAAAGTTAATGTTTGAAAATTCTGCATGAGGGGGAGGAAGTTAGAAAATTAATGTCAGAGGATTTGTATTCTAAATAAGTAAAATCATAAAATCTATTAAAAGAGTAAAAATAAAACAATTCGAAATGGAAAGTTTACTTTGTCCCCCTTAAATAAAATGTTGTGTGCATCTATTAATTATTAATCCATAATCATTTTTAATATTTTACTCATAAATTTTACACAAAATCATATCTAGTTATTTGTAAAGATTTTACTTAACTTCTTTTTCACTGAAAAAATGCCGAGAGTAAAATGATTTAATACAAATTTCGCAAATATTTTTTTCCATTTAGAGTAATAATGCAACCTTTTCATTAATATCATAGTTTATTTATCTAAATTGTCATTTTTACAGTAGGAAGAATTCAAATGTTGAATTATAAGGAACAGCTTTTATTTATTATTTATATTAATATTGAATATTAAAAAAAATAGATAAATGAAAAGATATATAATACAAAGGTGTTCTTCATTCTAGGTATTAACGATTTCATGTATTTTGACGAATGCAGTGAAGCAGTTTTGGTTACTCACAGATAGACATCGAACCCCCATTATTATTATTATTTACTCCTTTTGAGTTTTCACATCAGTGTTAGCTGATGGTCTTTCACTGGAGTCTGAGTGACAGCAAGTCTCCTCAGGTCTCCTCAGGTCTCCAGGACTCTTCTGAGTATTCTGGCAGATTGCAGCAGTGCAGTGTTCTGAATGGTTTCAATCCTTCCTCTGATTTCCAAACTTTCCAAGCCCTTTTCTAATCTTTTTGGGACTGTTCCAAGTGCACCAACTACAATTGGTATCACTTTCACTTTCATATTCCACAACTTTTTCAGTTCTCTGGCAAGGTCCAGATATTTGTCTATTTTTTCATTTTCCTTTAACTTCACCCTGTGATCTGCTGGCACTGCAAAATCCACCAGTATTATTATTATTATTATTATTATTATTATTATTATTATTTCACTGCTTGTGTGTTTATCCTCATTAGCATAAGCTGATGGTCTTTAATTCTAGTCTGAGTGACAAGTCTCCTCAGGTCTTTAGAGCGATGAAGCCGATCTTAACAATGCTGTTGTCTGATAGTCTGGATTCCTCCTCCGATTAACAATTCCTTTAGTGTGTTTTCTAAACTTTTCGGGCCCGTCCTAAGTGCCCTAACTGCAATTGGTATCACTCTAATATTCCACTTTTTTTAAAAAAATTCTCTGGCAGTTTCAGATATTCGTCTATCTTTTCGTTTTCTTTCATCTTCACCCTGTGATCTTCTGGGACTGCTAACTCTACCAGTTGACAAATTCTAGTTTTCTTTAATCAGTACTATGTTTGGTTTTCTGCATGGGATAAGGTGATCCGTCTTTATCTCAAAGTCCCAGAGAATTTTATGCGTTTCATTATCAAGAACTAATTCTGGTCTATATATATATATATATATATATATATATTATATATATAAAAAGGAAGGTCCGGAAAAAATTTTTTAATTTTTTTGTTTTACATATGCAACACGTGTTTCAGATCTTCTGGTATCTTCTTCAGGCTTTGATTGATAATATCAATCAAAGCCTGAAGAAATACCAGAAGATCTGAAACACGTGTTGCATATGTAAAACAAAAAGAATTAAAAATTTTCTGAGAACAAAATACATTTTGCGGACCTTCCTTTTTTATAAAATATTGAATTTTCTCCCGTTGGAACCAGAACAATATATATATATATATATATATATATATATATATATATGTGTGTGTGTGTGTGTGTGTGTGTGTGTGTGTGTTTTTGTTTTATGGTCAAAATTTAGTTTCTTGCACAATTCCCAGTGGATCACCTTTCCAATCCAGTAGGCTTAGTTTTTGTATTCTCGTTGTGCTTGTTTGGTACTGTCTCCACACGCTCATCATTTGCTGTTCTGTTGTGTCTTATCTATTTTTGCTTTGATATAATTTGTTCTTATGGTATTGCTTTGTGCTGCAATCATGAGCATCTCAGTTTCTCTCTTGAGGTTTCCTTTTCTTAACCATGTCCAGGTCTTTTTCTGGACAATCTCCCCAATTTGTCGCTTGAAGTATCCATATAGTTTTTTTTCTTCCCGTTTCTATTTTCTTATTTTTGTTGTTTTTCAGTTTGTCCACATGTTGGTATTGGCAGCTGTAATTAATCTTTCCATGCTTTTTCGTGTATTCTTTGAGTCCTTGGATTGTAGCACCAACGCATTCCTCAATGTTGGCTAGGTCTCTTCAAGCTTCTCTGTTTGATACATATAGTCTGTCTCTATCATCTCAAGGGTGTAATACCTTGTGTATCATCATTTATCTTCTTGTCTTTTTGTCTCTCTGTTGAAGTTCTTTTCTTATAGTAAGGATGATTCATGTATTTATTCCCTTGAAATATCTGCTGCAGGGTTTGGTTTCTAGTTTTCTTGGTTTTCCGAGGTATTCTTTTGAAACCTTTTCTTTCAATTTTTTTTGTTTGGTGGTGTTCGCTTCCAAAATTTCAAAGTATTTATAATTCTCTTTTGTCCAAGTGTTCTTATATTTTCCTGATTTGGTAGTTCTATACAATCCATTGTTTCTTTTTCCCTTTTTCAGCATGGTACATTTTATACCGAATTCCATTCCTATATCTTGGTTGTATATTTTTATTGTTTGTACGAGTATTTCCGGTTGTCTTTCATTTTTTGCAAAAATCTTGATATCATCCACGTACATTATTATTATTATTATTATTATTATTATTATTATTATTATTATTTCACGCATTTTCATGTTTATATTAGACGTTTGTAAATTGTCGTAATGGAGTGAATGGCCTCAAGTCTCTTCTAATCACCCCATCCTTCTCAGTATTGTCGCAGACCCCAGCACCACAATCTCAATTCTTTCTTGAGTTTTCAACTCATTCCAATGTCGATTCTAGTGTTTGTGGCTTGGTTCCAAGTACTTCATTGCTTATGGGTATGACTGTAACATTTATTTTGTTTTTATTGTTTCTTCTTTTGCTTTTTTTTTTCGTTCCCGGGTATTTTTCTTGGTATTTTTCCAATGTTTTCTTTTTTCATGAGTTTCATATTCGGTTTTCTCACTAGCAGAAAAAAAAAAAAATTTGATAACATAAAAAGTCAGGGATCCTTCGTTGCTGCTAACGCTATACAATTTAATAAAACATGATACATATTAAGTGGAGAGATGGGCACAACCACGTAACACCGATCACTCTTGGAAATACTATAAAGGGGAATTACTCGGTATAGCATTTCTATAACAAGGAAGTAATAATTTCAATGCCATAAATCAACTTATTATCCTAACTATGGGTAAATTACCTCCCCTTTTGAGTCTATTAAATATAATATTGTCTAGAGTGGATGGCTCACATGATTTGTTCCTGTAACTTTTCCACCATTCATTTTGCACGTGATAACCATCGTTTTTAGAACTTTAAGAATTATTTATCGACCTAGCAACTGTTGGTTGTTTTAGTGGTAATCTGGTGTTGATTTCGCGAGTGCTGTATCCTTCTTCACTGAGATGTTGATATGCAGATGGATTGTGTTTAACTTCTTTTACCAGTCAGTCACTTTGTATCCCTCTAATTCACAGCTAAATCAGACTTCTATTCACAGCCAAATCCCACTTGAACGAGAACGTGCAATGAAAATTAATTGAATATCTTTGATCGAACAAAAAAAAAAACAATGTGTAATCCAATTGGAACAATCAAAATGAGTCTATTACGTGCCAAAATGAATGCACATTGCGTTATGGAAAAGTACATGAAAAATTATGTGAGTCAACCATTCTGACCAATACCGTAAATTACTTCCATTTTGATTTTAATACCTATGTATGACTGTAAAGAGGATGTTAACTTTACTTGTTTACGTTCTGAAAAAAAAAAACATGAAGGACAAAAAGAGGCAACAGAAGGAACGAAGAAATATTGAAGTCAGTCAGTATACTGTTGGATTGAACAGCAGCAACTGGCTAAACAGAACAGCCAGTGTCCCAAGATAGCTGGAATTTATGGAAGTCAAGAATAGTCCATTCATGTATTTGGGTGATTCTATTCCTTGAGTCCTGGTTGGCTACTTGGTTTCTAAATTAAATTATGGGGCTTCATAAATATCCTGTCATTTTGCAGTAGTGTTGCGACAAGATTAGATTCGTATTCAGTTACGACTCCTTGTTGCCTTGTCTTACCAATTCGTCAGTAATTTGAACTTAGTGTGATTATTCTACAAGAAATAATTATTTCTGAACTACGTCAAGTGAGGAGTAACACTGGTAGTAGAAGGTATACCAATTTGAAGGGAAGTTCTACAGTTTGCTTTCTCTATTTTTACCTTTTTATTGCTTCACTGTTAACTTGACACGTTGTGTGTAACTAAGAAGAGTGTATTACGCCCTGTCACCACCGCAGATAAATAATGGAACATTCCGTTTTGATTGTGAGAAAAGAATGAATAAAAATAAAAGAGAGAGTAAAAATTTTAAAATGATGTATACATCATTGACAATAAGAAAATAAATGTTTCTGAGATTTCTAAAAATTTTGAAGAGCTTACCTTAGGGATTACTCTCTTATAATGCACATTATAGTGGAAACACGTGGTGTAATGGTTAAAGTCATGGAAAATTGGATTCGTCGTCCAAGGTTCAATTCCTCAATGGGGTAATTGCATTTCACTTAGCGCTAATACCACTGGGAAAGGTATGAATCCTACTCTCTCTCCAGCTATGGATTAATAGTAGGACAGACTGGGCTCTTTAACCTTGGTTAGGCCACCGGTCTAAGAGAAGGAAAACTCTGAATTCAAACCTGTTGAACTCTGCTTAAGAAATTGACCTTGTGCAACATCCTGTTCGTGTGGAGGGGTTGGTATATATATATATATATATATATATATATATATATATATATATATAATGCACGTTATTCTCCTACGGAAATATTTAAACACTTGGAATGTGCTGATTGTAT
>CM042142.1:31915575-32000575 GCA_023376005.1 Doryteuthis pealeii
AGTGCTGCCCACAAGAAACATGATACTCCACCAGACAGCGACTATGAAGATAGCTTTAAAGGCCTGTGGTTCAAGTGTTTGTTCACACAGCAGATACCTTCCAGAAAAACCTAGTTTTGGCGCTCGGAAATAAATTAGAGATAGATGAATGAAAAAAAAAAAAAGAAAAAGAAAGGATGAGAAAAATGAGTAAATGAAAATACGAATTACACGGAATTGAGATGGAATAATGACGAAAAAAAAAAGATAAATAAATGAAAACTGAAAGGGATTAAAATGAATAGATACAGAAAAGGAATAATAGAGAAAAGAATTATTGACCAGCTGAAGAAGGCGACGATAACGCCGTTGCTTGAAAAAAAAAAAGCTATAAATCAGTATAGGTCTGCAATTGATAAGAATGAAAAATAAATGAGTATTTTTTTAAAATTCAAATTGGGGAGAGTATTTCCAAAAAAAAAAAAAAAAAAAATGAACAAATAAGTAGGTAAGGTCAGAGCACAATTGTGGAGCAAGGAGGAGAAATATCACCTGCTTTAATGATTTTGTAAATGTTCTTTTTACTTTATATATGTATGTTTTTTTTTTGTATTATTGTAAAATTGAATGCTCGTGTGGCTCTATCGGGGAGAGGAAGGTCTATATCGGATAGAAGGAAAAAAAAATCTAATGAATAATTACGCATATTCTTGGAAAAAAAAGAGATACTTTGAAAATTTTTACGGGTAAAAATTTTAGAATGATGGTAAGGGAGGAGTGTTGCAATATGACCCTTGTGAGCTAGAACTGCTAATGGAAGGAGGAGGAATAAATAACAAAGGCTTAAAAAATAGTGATGACCCAAAAGAGGAGAGCGATGGTTTTGACCGTAGCGTGACCCCGAACGAAGAATTGAGGGGCAAGCGGAAGTCTGGTGTTGACCGGAAGTCGGGTGTTGACCGGAAGTCACGTGGTGACGTGGGGGAAGGAAGAAAGGGTTCGTTCTCTTTTTGCCGGTGGCGGGCCTAGTGTACAGACCTGATTAGAGCCCAGGAATTTAGTAGTGTTCTCTCTCTCTCGTTCTCTCTGCCTCCCCTCCTCCCTGGTAGAAGCCACTAGACGAGCACGTTAATAAAGGCTGGGAGTTGTGACGACATGTTTCTCGGGTTATGATTTTTTATCGGAGTTTTAGTACCAAGAAAGAAAAAAAGGACTACGGTGCACGTATCGTTTTAGTACCGTGAGTATTACAACGTAACACAATTTCTTCACCCCATAATACATCCTGATGAAGATTTAAAGAAACCGAAACGTTAAAGCGTCGATAAATAAATTCATCTTATTTTTGGAACACTTGTTTTTTCAAATTTCTTAATATTTAACTATCTATCTGTTTATCTATCTATCTATCTATCTGTATTTTCACATATAGCCATCTGTTTACCTATCAGTTGTGGACTAGCAAGACTTACCTTGTTTTAGAGCAAATGTGTGCTCTTTTACTAGACTCGTCCCGGGTTCCTGCCCTTATTCACGCTATGTCACTTCCTGCGTAATATTGGCATGTGATTGTTATAAATACTACATGTGCGTTATATAAAACGTGAAAACAGTACTATGTAAAAATTACAACATTCATTTGCCTCCCCCGAGTCCTTTCATATCTATTGTAACCTTTTCATATCTATCTATCTATCTATCTATCTGTCTGTCTGTCTGTCTGTCATTGTATTTTCGCATTTTATCTAACCATCTGTTTACCTATCAGTTGTGGACTAGCGAATCTTACCTTTCTTTAGAGCAAATTCGTGCTCTTTTACGAGACCCGTCCCGGGTTTCTCTTCTTATTTACGCTATGTCACTCCCTTTTATTCTTTGCCGGTTACTAGTGTAAAATGCACCTCTTCAGATATTTACTGTGTGCTCTTACTCGCTTTTTATCGGCAAAATGATTTAGATAGTTTTTTGATTTACAATGTCCTACCCGTGGATAAAATACAAATAAGAAATGAGACAACAAATAAATTTGAACTTGCGCATTTTTCAATTGAATTTTTACGGTAAATTTTATTAAAAAAGCAACAAACAAACATTTAAAATTGTGCTAGGGTTAGGGGTTGTGGTAAGGGGTTAAGGTTGGGGCTGAGGTTAGATTTAGGGTTAGCACAGGCTTATGGTTGCCGCTAATACGGAGATGGGAACATTGTAAATAAAACCTATCAAAATGATTTTGCTTATAAAATTCGAGAAAAAGCGCATGGTAAATATTTAAGGAGTTGCATTTTTACGCCGGTAACCAACAAAGAGAAAAAGTGGCGTAGCATAAATAAGGGCAGGAATCCGGGACCACTCTAGGTTAATAGCCCCAGTAAATGAACTGGTCCAAGACTTCTTGTGTGTTGCTGTTTAGAACAGTCATAGATTATTGCGATAACTTACCTCAATTCTGTTGCGAAGTACTTTATTGTTAGATAAAAGAAATATCCAATAAACGGGAGAGATGGGGACGATTCTATTTGGGATCTTTATTCTCCGTATATTTATAATGAATGCCCATGTAGATGCACTCGTATTGATTTATACAAGGATTTTTCAAGTCCCTAAGAGAGCTCAATGTATGATAAATGATAAATTAATCATATACAGAACAATATTTACACTTCGAATTCGAGAAAAAAACTGAACTGAGCGTCATTTGGCTATTACAAATTTATTTCAGCTGTTGACTCTATAAAAGAGCTCCATCTCGTCAGATAGCCATCATACAATGGAGAAAAATATACTAAAATTAAGAAAAACTAAAACTAAAATGATGGACTCTTCCTCATTTAAAAAAACACATACCCCCCCAAAAAAAATACAATAATAAAACAATCAAAGACATATTGGAAGTATATATATAATATATATATATATATATATATATATATATATATATATATATATATATATAAGGTGTATCAAAAAGAGTATCGAGATATTTTGTATTTTTTCATGCAACTTGTATTCTGAAAAAATTAACGTTCCATTCATTGTTCATTTCTATGTTGACAAATACAGCTTCAATTTCGATAGTCTTATGACACACCTAATATATATATGTGTGTGTGTTGTGTGTGTGTGTGTGTGTGTGTCCCTGTATGTGTCTTTACCATTATACTAGATAATAGCATTGGATTATTACACTCTCTTTGACGAATAATGGAATAGAATCGATTAGAGATTAAATGGCACTTGATACTTGATCCTTCATAGTCAAAGACAAACAAAGTCAGCTTCTAGTTCCAACGGATACATTCCACCAGGCAGCAATTTGGCGTTGAACTAAGATAAGTATGGCCAGATTTAATGGTCTGTAGCAGTACTAAATTTTCAAAGTGGAGGGAGAACTGGGTTTCACCTTTTTCCCGGATCCGCTTGAGGTCATATAATTAAGAGAAAGGAGGAAGAGCGCGATGTAATGGTTATCGTCGAAGGAAAGGCACACGGCCAGACGAGTTCAAATCCTGGACCAGGCTGTTTTCATTTCACATAGTGCTAATATACTTGGGAAAGGTATGAATCCAACTATTCTCCCTATACAACTATGGGTATATAGTAGGGAAGATAGAGCTTTTTAACCTTGGTTAGACAAGCAGTCAAAGAGAAAGAAAACTTCGAATTTAAAACTGTTAAACTCCATTTGATAAATTGACACCACGCAGAATATGGGATTTAATGGCGTTCGAAGTACGTAGTCTAGGTATATTATAAATGTATTTGGTCCTAAGATATATAGTGTAAAAAGCGGAGGCGCGTGGTGAAATGGTTAAAGTCATGGGAAATGGACTCGTCGACCCGAGTTCAAATCCTGGATGTAGTAATTGCATTTCACTTAGCGCTAATACCATTGGGAAAGGTATGGATCCTACTCTCCCTCCAGCTATGGATAAATAGTAGGGCAGACTGGGCTCTTTAACCTTGCTTAGACAACCGGTCTAGGAGAAGGAAAACTCTGAATTCAAACCCTGTTGAACTCCGCTTAAGAAATTGACCTTGTGTCACATCCTGCTCGTGCGGAGTGGTTGGTAAATATATATATAATATATATATATATATAGCGTAAAAAGCAGCAATTAACATAGGGTTGTTGAAATAATCCAGACTCCTTCTGTAATCTAAGTGATCATGGGGGCGAATTAAGCGTACAACACACAGAAATGTAATTTGAAATTCACTTTTCTGAGGATCCCCATAAAAGAACACAAGAAGACGATAGGAGAGTGTCCCGAATTATTAGTTTGTCTAATGCTTTATCTTGAGAAAACAATTACATTTTCGATTCGTATGAAAATATAGTCCGGTTGAACAGTAAGGAGATATGTGTACGTCAAGGTTAATGCAAAGTATCTATCTATCTTTTCTGAGAAGTGTCCACCAGTGTCACCAGTTTGATCTGCCTAATTCAATAGAATTTCTTTACCTTTCTCCTATCAGTCTTAATTTCTTCTGAAGAAAAGCTACTTGAGGTGGCTTGAGAGTAAGAGAGCGAGGGAGAGAAGTGTGTGTGTGAGAGAGAGAGAGAGAGAGAGAGACAGAGAGAGAGAGAGAGAGAGAGAGAGAGAGAGAGAGAGAGAGAGAGAAAATGACCTCAAAGATCCGATAAGAGTTGTTTCGTTTTGAAGCAAAGCAAAACTCGCGAATCTACACCGGAACAGCCAGTGACTCTCACCCGTTTCCACCTATTTCAACATCCTTAGTATCTAAACAGAGCAAAGCGATTAAATAACAGAACGTCATATATATGAGATGAATTCACATCAACAGTTATCGGTGACAAAGCAACACTGTCTTTCTGTCGGTCTATCTGTCTAACAGATTCTACTGTGAAGGTAGGTGTGGAGAGATGACAATTCCTAATGTTTAATTGGCAACTGCTATTCGCTGCCGACCTACCAAACCTGTCACGGCTGGTTTTGAATTCGGAATATTTCTTCTTCTGAATAGGTTGCTTACTTGGAAGTAACTTGAATGTAGATGAAAACAAATGTCACCAAAGGCCGCTGTTACATAAGTTATCTAATGTGAAAGCCTAGAAATGATCCCCATGTCGTTGTGTCCAAGTTGAGGATTTGCAGATGTCATTTTGGACAACTGGGGAGTTAAAGTGAAAAGAATATGTCCTATGCTGGAAAACTAGCTGACATAAATACGACCCCACGTGTGATGACATAATGGAGATACGGTGAGACGTATGCTCCCTCCACCCACGGAAAGAAATGGCGACTCAAAAATATACTAAAAAATACGCCACGAAAGTAATATTACTTAGTGTGGTAAATTTAAGTCCAGACTAGGTTGTTTGCGTTTAATTTAGTGATAATTATCTGAGGAAAAGTATGAGTACATTTTTCTTCCCCCCCCCCCGCTCTTTGGATAAGATTTCAGTACAGGGTAGGCTGTTTAGTCTTGTGACAGCAACCGACCTTAGAAAAGGAAACTGAATTAAAAAAGTTTTACTCCGCTTTAAAAATTGGGACCAAGTTACCTTTAAGCACCCCAGAAGTGACCTGGATTTAGAGGGACATGTCTCCTTTGCACCGTCAACATTGATTGTTACCAGACAATTTTTAGACTCATTTTTTTAATTCTAAAACTAACTGCTAACTATAACCCTAACCCTAACAAACAACTGGATGTTGACGGTGCAAAGCGAAAAATGTCCTTTTGAATCCAGGTCGCCCCTGGGGTGCTTAAAGGAAACTTGTCCAGAAATGACCCTATCTTTCATGCTGCTTACAGCTGAGAGGCTGGGTAAATTCCTCCTACCCTGGGTATGAATTAGTAGTTGACAGACAATTCCTAAGAGGAAATGACTATAACCACATTTCAAGACCCACAGAATTTGTTAAAAAATAAGAACTCGCATCAAAATGCAGACAGAAAAACAAGGTTATTACAGCTTTGCAGCCACTTATCAAAATATCTAAAATATTAAATAGTGAACTTTTTAAAAAGAGTACGATAGGAATCTTTGAGTATTAACAAAAATGCTGGTGAGTATGAAAATAAGACTTACGAAACGAACCAACAACACTTACGTTTTCAACACGATAAGTGTCTATTAGGTCTTTTTTAAGTGCAGAGATCCTTGTAAATAAAAGAACAGATGGTTCTGAAGTCAAGTACTTATGCCTGGGGTTTGGTGTCCATACGTGAATGTGAGTTGAAGTTTGTTAACAACTTATGCAGTTGATACGCAGGTGCTTAAAATATCTTACAATTCAAAATTTCCCTTTTGTCGGGAATATGTCAAGTAAAAAAGAAATGAGGCTATAAAAGTCGATTTTTAAAATTATCCATTGTTAAATATCTTTTAAACATTTTTAGGTTAAATCGGTCTTAACGGACCTAAATTCAACCATCGTATGTCACCTCGCCGAAAGAAAAAAAATCAGGGAATTAACCGAATTTAATGAAATTTTCAGTGTCGATGTATTAATGAATAAAAGATAAGATGCACCATTTATTTCATTTAAAAAACTTTTATATTTTTCCAGGTCAGTTAATATGAACCACGTATCTTTGAGACGTAACACACATTCTCAAAGATAGGTGGTTCAAAGTTAAGCGATATGAAAAATGTAAAATGTTTTAAATAAAATAACTGATGCATTATATCTTTTATTTACTAACGTATCATCACTGAAAATTTCATTAAATTCGGTTAATTATCTGATTTTTGGTATTTTTTTCTTTTGGCGGGGTGACATACGATGGTGGAATTTAGGTCCTTTAAGTTCGATTTAACCCATTTTTAATATAAAGTTTAATACATAATGAGGGTGTATGTATTTATAAATCCCTCCACACAAGCAGGATATGGCACAGGGTCAGTTATTTAAGCGAAGTTAAATGGAATTGTATTCAGAGTTTTTTTTCTTCATATAAATATTTTGCCATACCAAGAGCCTAGCTGCCCTACTATTTATCCATAGCTGAAGGAAAATTGTTGGATGCATACCTTTCCAAGTGTATTAGAGCTATGTGAAATGCAAATAGCTTCATCGAGGATCTGAACTCGAGTTGCTCTGTCCATTTCATACGACCTTAACCATTATAGGACCAGCATTTGATAATGAGGGAGCAGGTTTTTTGGAGGGGTCTGTAAAATGTGATGGTTTTCTGATGAATTTAATTACTTGTTGAGTCCTTTGGGGGTAATATTTCTACACGTAATATCCATCTATTTTCTCAGGTTTCTCGAATTAATGAAGGGTTTGATACATTTTTTCTTTTAATCTTTTCTATTATTGTAACCTAGCCGTGTTATCCAGCATTGCTCAGGATTTAAAAGGTGAAAATAAATCTCTTATGTATATTTAAAAGTAAATATTTTTCTCTATACTTGTTTCATTTTATTTTATTCTTTATATATTATTGTTTTTAGATTATTTTTTGCTATTCATCTTGTTTGTATTTTTTCTTTTATTTGTCTTTCATTTTAGTTTTATTATGTTTTAGCCTTTATTAATTTATTTAATTTTTTAATAAGTTTTAAAATTATTCTTTTATATATTACTAAAGTGGCTACCCGGTGTCGTCCTGGGCAAAAAGGAGGATTTTTTTAAAAAGTTAGTCTCGCAGATCCATTATTACTTATCGCGAGTGAGATCCTCGCTGGTTGCCCCATAAAATCCCCACGGAAATATATAACAACATAGTAAGAAATTTCCATTCAATGATTTAAATTAAAAAAAAAAGATATAAATGATGCAATTAATTCAATCAATCAATTTTATATTTCAAAGCGAAAAAAAAAAAAACAAAAAAAAAAAAAGATAACAAAATAACATGCTAATGACTTTTCCTTCTGTTACTTTTCAAATTTGAATTTTTACCTATCTTCCCAAATATAACTCAAATCTTCATTATCATTGCTCAAAAACAAAGCCCTGGTGATATTTAATGTGTATATATATTTACTTTGTCGTTACTTTTTCTTCCGGACATACAAATTCACACAACTGCTCTTTATATATGTATATATAGATAGATTGATTTACACCCTATTTTTATTTAGCTTTTCATATGGAAAATGAGGGGTAAAAAGTTTTTTTGAACTCTGTCTTGAACAAAAAATAGAGTGTGTGAACTTAGATTTTTGCTGGTCTCAAACATACAGAGATACAGAAACAGCAAAGTCAAGGTATATGTTGCATGTATTTTATCTGCTCTCCTGTTATGTTTGCGAAACCTGGGCCACGTACAAGAAACATCTTAAACGTCTCGAGCGCTTTCACCAGCAATGCCTACGACAAATATTAGGGGTACGCTGGCAAATGTACGTCAGTGACATTGAGGTTCTGGAGCGAGCCAAATGTCAAAGTATAGAATCTCTCATAATCAAATATAGCTTGAGATGGAGTGGGCATTTGGTAAGGATGAACGATGGGCGACTTCCTAAACAACTGTTCTATGGGGAACTTGTAAACGGAAAGCGTTTGGCTCAAGGGCCCTAGATGAGATACAAGGATTGCCTGAGGTCGACATTGAAAAAATGTAACATCGATGAGAAGATCTGGGAGAGTAAGGCTTTGGACCGTGGGCAGTGGAGAAGAGCTGTGCAGAAGGCACAAACAAGTTTGGACAGCATGAGCAGTTGAAACGAGGTTCAAATCGGACTATGTGACCAGTGTGGAAGGCTACCAGTCACCAATCTATGCATCGGCAAATGTGGGACATGTGCAAGACTTTGACAGGACTAAGAGCCACTTTCGTGCAGCTCATTGTTGAACTTTTTGAAGCTCACCGTTATATTCTTTGAACTGTTGAACTTGTATTTATTTATTTATTTATTTTTTTATCAAGCAATGGCAATACTTGAACACGAGTTTGCTGCCATATATATATATATATATATATATATATATATATATATATATATATATATATGTATATATATTATTTCCAGTATAACACGACACTGCAGAAGAAACAAGTGACAACAAGTCTCCCAAGATTTATCCAATTTTTACTTCCGTAAAACAAAAACAATAAACAAACATCACAACTCATTTCATCACGATTATACCCTAACAACAACCGCTAAAGCCTCATAAATGATTTATATATATATATATATATATATATATATATATATATATATATATATATATATATATATAGTCATTTATTGTAAAAAAAATTAAGAGCATATTAACAAAATCCTATATTCCACCAGACTAAACAATTATAATAAGTTATTATTATTAATTAATAATAAGACCATTTAAATGGAAAAATTCACCTGCATATATATATATATATATATATATATATATATATATATATTCTATTAATTTTTATTAAAATAATAAAAGTTTAGGTATATATTAAACACAGTAACAACCTGTTCTATTATACATAGAATATACAGAGAATATAATGCACCCATTCCCGCGTGATTAATGTTCACTAGTTAAATTTACATTAGTATCTTAATAAAATTATGATAATGAAGAGGGAAAATATTCTTATCTATTTGCCGTATTATATTTTAAGATTACGCTTTGCATAAATTATGTAATCGCAGACATTTTACATATATTTGCAATAAACTATGATCAGTAGGAAGCGCGCAAGTGATTCTATGTAATGAGATAAGCAAAATATCGGAAGAGCTCTAGCTCACTAACGTTCACTCTAACCAAAAAATCCACACGTGTGCACCCGGCCTGTTACAATTGCTAGAATTCAATTTACTTAATGATTATATTCAGAGCTGGATTTTATAGAAACACTAGAGAGATAACTCAATGATAGAATGAAGGATTTGTACAACTGCGTGAGATGGATGATCTATATAGAGGATCATTGAAGAGCTTTATCGCCTATATTCATATAATAAATAATAAACACAAACAATTTAGAATATACTATATGAGTGTAGTGTATGCATGTGTGCTGATATTGTTGAGATTGTAAGTAAACTCACATGTTTTGATATGTTGTCAATATGAAATTTAGCCTTCCCATTCACACTGTAAACCCGCTATCTTTTGTATATATAATACAATTCATTATTGTATGTAGATATGGACATACGAGCGTGAATTGTATAAGTTAACGTAGAGGCCAATTTTATAAAGATTTTGAGTTTAAAATGAATATATAAAGTCCTATATCCACCGAGCGAGGAGGAATTGGTTCATGTTAGAGGAGCTAATGTATGTCAGATTCTATGAAGAAGAACCGATAAGGCGGGAATTATTATTTCTTAATTGGAACCAGTACGATTACAATATAAATATATTTGCATTATATCCAGACTTGTTTGAAATATATCATGACCCAACGACGAATAAAACTCAAAAATCACCAAATCGTCACAGTTTTGTCCGATAATAAGAATATAAGTTAAAGCTGAGGGATAGTGCCAATTCATAACTTGTGCGTCCATAACTGTGTATTAGCGAATTGAATAGAAGAGAAAGTCACTGGTCTGATTTAAATCCATAACAACTGGAAACTTAACGTTATTGCCCTTGAATTCCATTATTTTAAAACTATAAAATCAAGCTCTTGTTTAATACTTACACCATTAGTGTGTATGATGGAACGAGTATAAGTCATGATAGAAATCTTATTGTAGATCAGAACAAATAGAATCCGTCCTCATTCGAACTTGTTTGTTATATCTCCAAATTATCTTTACAAAGTGATCTGACAGGGTAAACAATGTACGTCTGAGATCTATACTAAGTAGACGTTCACGTCATCAATTAGCGGTCTGCTTGATATTTGTAGTAGTGCTACTGATACCTTTCCATTATTAGTTGAACTTCCAAATATCTTACCATACTGAAGTTGCGCCCATAGACTAATCTAAATAAATTCTAAAGTGCAAATGATACTAAAATGTCCCTTATCCTTGATAGTCTAATCTAGTGTCTTCCCACGGCTGGAATAAATATCTAGTATTTAAGAATATCCGCTAGAGTCGTGGCTCTGTGACTTGGATTGACGTAGATAGCATTCAGTCAAGTGGATATCTGGGTTGTACTTAGATATTCTGTCATATTCTATCTCGCGTCGTTCATTGCTGTCCCAGAGAGTACATCATTAGCTATCGTATCAGTTACTGATCTCTATCACATCTCTAGTCGTGACTTCTTATCGTACATCTTAAGTCCTTGTCCTTATCCAATGCCTCAGTACCGCCTTGTGGTCCGTAGTAGCAATTGATATCTATCTATCTTATATACTGATCTATCACATCCTTTCAGTCATGTTTTACCGCGAGATAATGTAAAATCTACTAAGTTATCCATATTCTATTCGGTGAGTCTGCAGTCTTGTAAAATCGATTCTCCTCAAGCCTTGCCATGATGAAATTCAGCATTAAATCATTTGATTAAATATCATGTACGTATACATATCCTCTGTTCATATCTGTTCTGTTCTTTATACCTATCTCCAGTCTGTTTCACTTATCTGTCTGTCTATCTATCTACAGAGTGGTCTTGTCATATCTGTCTGGTCTGTCTATTCCAGGGTATCTCATGTTCATATCTGTCTTCTAGAACTGATCTCCTAATCCAAATACTCCATGCCAACATTGAAATGTTCATTTCATATACTATCTATTTCTAGGTCTGTCTGTTGTTCTCTATAATACTTATTCTCAGTCTGTTCATATCCTGTTCTTTGTCTAGTACCCGTAATCTCACCAGATGATACCTCATGTCATAATTTTATTCTGCCATCTCTGTTTTCAGTAATCTGGTCTATTTTTCAATTTTTTCATCATTTCTTAATTTTCCGATTTCATGTCTTTGGGTTTATCTATTCATTATCCTTCAGTGCATGTTCATCACTCTTTATTTTTTCTCATATGGCTCAGTGTGTTCGCCTTTGTTTTTCATTTATTTCTTTTATCTTATCTGTTGCTGTTTCCCTCTATACATCATCCTTTTTCTCCTGTGTCCTTCGCTTCTGGGCTGCGTTGAAAAAACAACCAATAACATACAATCTGTCTGATCCCAAAGTTATTTAACTTTGTAATTTACTCGTGTCTTTTTCATCATTCTATCTCGCCTCTGTTCAAGTGTTTATCTTATCTTTCCGGCGTTCCATGTTTTACAATATTTCTATCCGGTTTCCTTGTTCCTCTTATATCTATCCCTGTGTCGTGAAAATTCTATCTATTCTCGGTGCTGTTCATTAATCTATTTGACTGCTATCTATCAATTATCTTCGGTGTCTTGTTTGTAAATATATCTATCTTCGTGGCTTCATATCCTAATCTATCTCGGTGCTGTATTCATTAATCATTCTAGTTATCTATCTTATTCTATCTATCTCGGATCTCTGTTCATACGTCTATTCTGATCTAATCTATCTTACTGCTTGGTCTGTTCATATCCTATTTCTTGTCTTAATCTTATTCTATCTCAGTTTGCTCATATACTAATCTGTCTAAATCAACCATCTCAGTACTGCATCATATCTAATCCATGTCTTAGTCTTAATCTCTGGTCTGTTTCATATCTGTCTGTACTAAGTCCTATCAGTCTGCCTCTTCAATATCTTATCTATTACTGTGCGATTCTATTCTTCGTTCTGTTCATATCTATTCGTCATCTTTGTCTATCTATTCTCTGGATACCTGTTCTAAATTATCTATTTATCTGTTCTGTACTTGTCTTATTTCTATCTCGTCTGTTCTAGGTATAGCTCTTAATGTCTCGCCCCCTGTCTATCCATCTCGGTCTGTTTTCATATCTATCTGATCGTCTTTGAGTGTATTATCTTATTCTTCGTGTCGTGTTCAATATCTATCTGTTCTGTGGTCTTAAATCGTATTCCTTCTAGTTCTGTTCATATCTATTCGTGTTCTTCTACCTCTTTATAACAGGTTCTTCACCTCTTTTCTCAATATGTCTTTCTGTATGTCTTATTCAATTATCTTCATATTATTATTTATTCTCCTTTAAAATTCTGAGTACAATGATTTCTATCTTTCAGCCGTCTCTATCTGTCTTCCCTCGTTCTCTAGAGTCGTTGTATAATAAAACAACCTCTCAAATTTTTGCGTGCTGAGATGGTAGATAGGAACTGTAATTATCTAATAATCTCCGTCTATTGTATAAAGATAGTTCTTTATATTTGCGTACATGAAATTCAATATTATATCAGTAATAGACCGTCTTTCTTCATTCATCTGAGTTATAATTTTATATATTATCATTATTTATTATTATTATATTTTAATCAGTTATTCACCAGATAAATAGATGTTGCACCGCCCCACCACCGACATCATTGGTATTGTCTAAATTATGATATCTCTGATCTTAAAGTCCACTCTCTATCGTCTCTACTCTTACTCTTCTACTCTCTACTCTACTCTTATCTCTCTTTCATTAACTAATCTCACTCTTACTCGGATCATATTATTAAATACTCAGTGATTTATTTCTAAGCGGTAATTTTAGTTAAATTATCATATATATACCTTTATATAACACACCCTTACAAAACTTCTTACGATTCCTTATTCTTAGCGTCTATATATTTCTGTGTATACACTGCTTGCTCATCCTGTCTTTCTCCCTCTCCTCGCGGAACTCAAACTCAATTTATAATATACGTCAGTTATTTCCTGCGATTCGTTTGATATCCGGTCCCATTTCGCTACATCTTTCAATCATACCATATTCTTTGATTACTATTAGTCCTTTCAGTATTCATCGACTTTCTTCTAGCCTACTATCGTGGTTTGTTCATAAAATCGGCGTTGGTTCACCTGTCTTTCTATGGTGCTGATAGTGGTGTATGTCTGCTATAGCGTACCCGTCTTTCTATGTCTCTCTCGCTCTCTCCTCACTCCTTCTCATTTGCGCCTCTCCCTCCCTACTAATACAACATAATCTTCCACATTAGTTTCTATAAGTAGATATATTAATATATAACTAAATATGAGTATATATGTTCGCAGGCATATGAAGACTCTCTCAAGATGCTCTCGTGGTGATACGGATAAGCGCGGAGACGTTAGATCTAACTTTTGTTCTAAAGTCTATTATCCTCTGAAAATACTATAGTAAGTGGAAAGAAATTAAGTGGAATAAAAAATAGGTAATCTCTATTATCTCTCTGTGTAGTATATTTTTCAGTTTATATTTTACTATATTTTTATTCCCATAAAATAAGTTAATATATGATTTTATTATACATGAGATAAAATCGAGTGTGACATTTACTGAAGAGACATGAATAACATATAAAGGGATTATAAATGTACCCTGGTGTCCAAGGTCTTCACCTCATTTCGAGAGTTATTAAGGAGTGTGAATCGGAAGTTGATCACAAAAAGACCTAAATGGTCAAAATTAAACGGCATAGATAATCTAACGGATAGTAAAGGCAGCCATAGTTGACTTGAAATTTTATCAATAGTTGTCCTTCTACTTTTATGTGCCGGTTATAGTCATGTTTGATTATTTGCTCCTTATGCTTTCTTTATATTCTTTAATTTCTTTTCTTTTTCTTTATTTATACTGTGCTTTTTCGTTAATTTCTTTGGTGCCTTTGCTTTTGGTTCCTTTGTATTCTGTCCCGTTGTTGTCTGTGTTGCTGTTCTTGGTTCTCTCTGCATGTATCTCATGATTATCGTCTGTCCTGTCTCTATCCACCCCTCCCTATATCCTTCCTCGGCTTACCTATATTGTCTGGTGATATATATCCCTTTTTTGTGCTTTACTCATCTTTATGTCTTTTTCCTTTCTAATTTTTATCCTCCTTCTCTCTTTTCTTTATTCACTTATTTCTTGTTCCTTTTCTCCGCGTTCTTACCTTTCTTATTCTTTTTCTTCTATTTGTTCCTTTTTTTTTCTTCTTTGTACATTCCCCTTCTTCTGTTCCTTTTTTTTATTTTTCTTTCATCGATTACACTCTTTGATCAACTATATCTACCTATCCATATTACTCGAGTTGCGCCCATCCTATTCTTTAATCATTTCTATATACTATAATTAACATAATTCTCTTTTTACTTTTCCTATATATTACTTTTTTCTCTCTTCTTTTAGTACTATATCCTTTTTTTACTTATCTTATAATCAGGAAAAGGAAAAAAAGCAGAGTCACAATTTTTTTTGTTAAATTCTCGGGAATTTCTGTGTTCCAGACATACATAACGAAGGAAAATTTATCTCTAATATCGAGAAAAAAGGATTACTCTCTACTGAAATTATTTTTAAAGAACATACCAACTGGGAAACTGGGATCTCCACCGATGTTTAACTCTTATATATATATTGAAATAATATTCCTACTTCTTGTCTCACCCGTATAAGGTGTCTCGAGTTATTAAAACTAACCACACTCTTCCACAATTCTTGACCGTGGTAATAAATGTGAAAATAAATCTGTCCTGTTTTTCTGGACATCTTTAACCCGATCAACGATCCCCACATCTTTCGTCTAGTGGAGTCTCTGTCTGTTCTGATTTAGTCAGTAGAGTGCCAGTACAGTACAGAAGTATATAACGATATAAAATCAAATTAGCTGTAAGATGGATAATACGATATTGATTTTATTCTATAAATACATTGTATTATCTTATTTAACCCATCGTATGATGCAGAGAACCCCACTTAACACATGTCTTGATGAAACTTGACCACTATGCCAGCGTTCAGGAGTTTTGAGACCAGGGTAAGTCGCAAATTAGTGCGATACTAACTTGATTGAAGGTAGCAATATGTCTCCACATTCCCCAGGGAAACCTATCTGACCTTAGGCACCTTTTTGATCTCGATAAGACTCCAAAAAGGACACTGTGTATTCTCACTCATCAGAATTATAGCACGCTTAGTCATTAACTAGGTCATCGGCCCAGGACGATTTATGATCCCAATCAAGTCAAGCCAAGCGCCTTTTCTTATTGTCACGAGACCATTATTTGATAAAAAGGAGATGGTGGTAACTTCATAGAGACTCAACCCCGTAACAAACACATGATAGATATTGATTGTGGAATGCAGCCAAATTCGAAAAACATGTCCTTTCTATGGAATCGAGCTATCAAGAGGAGAGCTTGGACGTGAACCGAACCGAGTGTAGACTCGCTAAAGGTAATATGGGGGGCCTCTCGACCACCCGTTCCCGCAGCTCTCTATATGTATAGAGAGGCAATAAGTGGAGGTATTGAAATGTCCAAACAATAATGAGATCCAAGTTCTAAGCGTTCGAATCTCAATGAAGCTGTGGTAACATATCCATAGAGATGCAAATTATCCTATTCGAGAATGCGTTCCTTCGCTCACCAATCGGCCATAGACACCGGGTGTGCCCCATTTGGGGAGTGCCTCTACCCCTCTGACAGGGCTAGGGGCAGAACATTCAGGTCAGCATGTAACCTTAAATGAGCGCCTCAGACCTAATAACATAGAAGACAGACAAAGATGTACCATATGATACTCAAATTTATTTAACATGACTATTATATTATATAGTATTGATAATAGTGTAAGAGGACCAACAGATGACATTACCTATTTGATTCTTATGATAATAGACGTGTGTGCTAGTTGGTAAGTGTGAAAATCGCCATTGAATTAAATAATTACGAATGTTAAACTCTTTGCCCTACCAAATTCCTTCCCCACCGGTTGTACCAAGAATATGTTTCTTCTTGGCTTAGTCAACAGGGTACTCTATACAACTGCAAGACTCGAATACGCATGTTTCAAAAGTCGTCATATTTTTCGTGTGTATTAGAAACCCTGACTATCTCCCTAAATCTTATAGCTAGGTGGTTTTACTCACATAGTGATATTCCAAATGAGTACCCTGAAATGCTGACCCACAGCGGCCGCAGAGCTGCTATCCGCTCTAAAGGAATATAGCCCCTCATACGTGGGGCTTAACGACCTATATCTGGTAGTGGTGAAAGAGCCGCTGGAAGCCGATATTGCTGAAGTAAGGCAGTAATCTTACGGCGGTAAAGTCGTTGATTGTGTTACTTTATTGTGTAATAAACACTTCAATCAGATTAATAAACAAATCCTTCTTAGATTCGGTCCTCCACCTAAGACATTTAATTAGGAGTTTGTTTCTGTATTGAGGTTTTCCACCCAAAATTTAATAAAAACAAAATCTTTTAAACCCAGCCTTTGAGCCAACTCCGAACCTACTTCAAATCGCTCACAGCGCTCTTTCACCACTACGATACTACCGCAAATCGCAGATAGCGGCTCTCGCACGTGTCAGTTGTTTACATTGAAATATCACTATGTGAACACCCCTGCTATATTTTGGTGAATAGATAATGAACTTTGAAACATGCCTTCATGCAGGTAAATATACCAACAAATTTGGTACAACCGTGGGAGAAATTTGGTAGGCAAAGAGTTAAAAATCTCAAATGGGTTTTACTCCCCGACTTTCAAAGAATATATTTTTGTTTCAACTTATCAGGTAAATTATAAATTTGAATATTTTTTTCTGTTTATTATAATACTAGCTGTATGTTCTCAGCCTTGCCCACGTTATATAAGGAAATTTAAGTATACCTTTTTAACCTCATATTTCTGACTTAACGATTTATGTGGGTTATTTAAAAAATGGGAACATATTACCTTTAGGTACCCCTTTTTGATCTCGATTAAGAAAGGACATGTTTTTCATTTGCACCATCAATATCCAGTTGTTTGTTAGGGGTTAGTTTTATAATTTTTTAAAATCTAAAAATCGTCTGTTAAAACAACCGGATATTGACGGTGTAAATGAAAAACATGTCCTTTCTTAATCGAGATCAAAAAGGGGTGCCTAAAGGTCATATGGTCCCGAAAATGTAACAGTAGAAATGTGTGCATATAAACAAATCATCATCATCAGGACGTACTGTTAGCACGGATATCCCTGATTCTCCCTCGCTTTGTTTTCGACTGTATCCACTGACAAACAGACAGACAGAGACTCTACAAATGCATCGTAAAGTGTTCCAAAGATGTTTTCATTTTCAGGTCAGATGTGAAGAGTGTGTTAGTTTTAAACAAACCTACCGGGGAGAAGAAGAAAGAATTTTAAAAAATAAGGGTCCCTGTGGATTCCAGTCTCCAGTGGAGTTCTAAATATTAAGGTTTTGAAATTGAAATTCTTCGTTGTATGTCTGGAACACAAATTCCCGAGAATTTAAAAACAAAATTGTGACTCTTTTTTCCTTTACTATCATAGAAAAGAAAAAAGAAAAAGAAAAAAAGAAAGAGAAAAAAGTATAAGAAAGAAAAAGGAAGAGAAAGAAAATAAAAAAAGGAAAAAGAAGAAGGTAAAAAAAGAGAAAAAAAAGAAAAAGAAAAAAGAATAAGAAAGAAAAGGAAGAAAAGGAAAAGAAAAAAAGAAAAAGAAAAAGAAGGTAAAAAAGAAAGAAAAAGAAAAAAGAATGAGAAAGAAAAAGGGAAAAAAAGAAAAAAGAATGAGAAAGAAAAAGGGAAAAAAAGAAAAAGAAAGAAATAAGAAAAAGAAAAGAAAAGAAAAAGGAAGAAAAAGAATAAAGAAAAAGAAAGCAAAAAGAATAAAGAAAAAGAAGTAAAAAGAAAAAGAAAAGAATAAAGAAAAAGAAAGCAAAAAGAAAAAAAAAGAAACGAAAAAGAAAAAGAAAAAGAAAAATCAGCACCCATCCGTGATACCATTACTTTTGCATAGTCTTGTCCGACACATCTAAACTCTCTGAAATGATTGACTGACACCGTCATTATAAATCCGTTATATGTATTCTGTTCTTAATATCTATGTATATTACTTTTGAAAATACTCGAAATACTTTTATTCAACTTAATTTTCTCCTAAGTAATAAAGTAGGCGGCTTATCGGTATCAGCCGGGCAGTGCAGGAGTCTATCCCCTGTTCATAATCACTAGACATGGGAGATTGTTTCTGCGGCTGAGGTGGTGCGACATACGTACCATCAGAACCCCACTTTACCGCACATATACAAACTGTGCTACTCATACAATGTGTTGGCGAGGGCCGGTATCAAACCCGAAAACTTGTTGTTCCGAGGCGGATGCACTACCGACTGAGACGAAGTGGGTTTATATATATATATATATATATATATATATATATATATATATATATATATATATATATACTTTAGATCAGATATAAATTTAATCTGATCTGTGCGGTCACACTTTTTGGATGAACTGATAAAATAATAATAATGATAATAATAATAATAATTATAATAATGATAAAACGTCTTTACTGAATATTTGATTTCAATGTACCAAATATAAAACACTTTAACAATAGCGGAGATTTGAATATAAATTCTTTACCAAACTGCCTCCATTGTTTATTCAAGCAAATACTTATGCTTGAAATAGAATATGAAAAAATACAACAAAAAGAACAACATCAAAAACTACAGCGACTAGCAACCAAAAAATAATAAATTAGTAAAACAACAAACAATAGTGAATACTACAACATGTGATTGTGTTTAAAAAAAACAATACGATAATATATACATGTACCTACACACATATATACATACTTTCACAAGAAAGAAACACGATAATAGTAAGAAACGAAAAAACAATCAAATTCAAACTTTGTTTGTTTTGTTTTTTTCAACCAAGCCAAGCCAAGCAAGCAAAAAAGGATTGACAAAAAAAAAAAAAAAAAGAAGCGAAAACCATGATAAAAAAAGGTGAAGAATAATACCAAAACTGAAATAAAAATAAAATAAATCTAAAATGAATAAATTGTCTCTGGTTGACGTTTAAGTTAAACACACAATAAAAGACATTATTTTGGAGTTTTTGGTCGTTCTTATCCACTGAACATTAGGAAGGATAAAAACGTCTTTTAATAATTTATGCATTTCATTGCAGTTGGCTACAACTGCTCAATGTACTGTACTTCATATCTCGAATATTTTATCAGATCTCGACCCACAAGCGTCAGACTATGCAAAGCACTGTTACCCGCTAGTCTCTGCAGCATGAACCATATAACTATCAACCTATCATGTGATCTTTCTCTCACCAATCACGCCCAACTTCGTATCTTACAATTTTTCGGGGACCTTTCAGAGACATTTTCTCTTTATTTTATTCTGCACCTGAGGACATTGAGTTCATTAATAGGTCACCACAATTCAGAACCGTGTGAACGCAGTGACACAACTGACTTGTCATCGGTTAGATAACACAGTCAAAGATTTCTATATTAATTTGTATCTCCATATAACACTACTGGTGTAAGTATTTAAACAAGAGCTTTTTTATAGTTTAAGATTGAAGAGGTCGTTAACGGTTTTGAATAGGGATATATATCTTATTATAATGGAGATTGTGTGTTTTTCTGTCTGTAACCGAAACTATATTACTACTCAAGTCACAATTCCCTTCGTTATTTACATCACATTCTCCATGATTTTATTTATATTTAAACCTCAATTATTAATAAAATTGCCTCACCTTTTTATTAGTGTTGTCCATATCTACATACAAATAACATGCAATTGTATTTATATATACAAAAGATAGCGGTTTACAGTGTGAATGGGAAGGCTAATTTGCATATTGATATTAAAAATGTGATTTTATTAAATATGTGCTTAATATTATTGATTTCTAATTGTTTGGTTTTATTTTAATGAATATAAGCAAAAGTCTCTTCAATGAATCTTAAATGAAATCCATTAACAAGAAAAAATAACTGTCATTTTATTCTTTATTTCCTAATTTAACTAAATAGTTAAATAAGTAAATTTCAGCAATGAAAGACGGAGTGATGGAAGAGTAAGTTTCATTTCTATTTTCTATTAACCCCACTCTGTTACATATCTTTTTATCTGCCTTCTTATTAGACTTTCTAATTTAATACGATATTTCATTACATTAAAACTTAAATACTTGCACCCGGAGGGTGCATATATTTGCTAGTATATATATATAAACTTACAAGACTGAAACCTTCTTTAAATAGCAATAGGAAATCATCTTTTGAATCTCTATGATTAATTTTGAACAAGATTTTCTGAGGAGAGAAAAAAACTGTTTTTCGTTCAAATATTTGATTCTATTAAAAACCCACATATTCAAGATATTCATCACTCAGAATAACAAATGAATAAATGAACAGGTTGTTGTATTCTTTTAAACTTCTTGGGAAAAAATCAAACAGAAACAAATACGATGATGTGAGTGTATGTGTATCTGTGTGTGTGCGCGTGCGCACGTGTTTTTGCATCCAAGCTCTCCGATACGGACAGGATATGACACATGGTCAATTCTCAAGTAGAGTAAAGCTGGTTTGAATTCATATTTTTGTTTCTGCCATACTTGTTGCTCAACTGTAGCTAAAAAATCAAATCTGCCTTACCATTGACCTGCAGCTGTGGTTGGGGGAGAAAACAGATACTTGCTTTTTTAGTGTATTAGCGCAGATTCGTCCAGGATTTGAACTCTAATCACCGATTCTATTTCTCATTACGCTAACTGTTACGCTCAGAGCATCTGCAAGTGGACATGTAATTGACGTCTGTTGGGCCAGCTGTGTACATACACGTCACGTGCTTTTAACTAGCTCTATTTATCCTAATCTCTTATCCCCTCCCTCTCTCCCTCTCTCCCTCTCTCTCTCTCTCTCTCTCTCTCTCTCTCTCTCTCTCTCTCTCTCTCTCTCTCCATATGCGTGCGCGCGTGTATAGCTTTAGTCTTGGCAATTTTCCAGAATATATGCATAATAATTGCACGAATTTAAACTATAACATTCTCAGATAAATCGTGGTCGATCTCCATTTAAAAATTTAGTGAATTAATAACCACACATGTATTAAACAATATGCACCTATTCATGGATTTAACCAGAAAACATTCCTTCAATTCTGTTGGCATCCTTCAATCTACTAAAGACGATGGCATAGCGTCTATTATTTTATATGCAACTTTGTGAGTGGCTGAACAGACCAATTTTTGAGTGGCAGTCTCTGGAGCAGTGACTGCAAACAAACAGTGATGCTTGCTGGAGTTGCTGTTGTCCCTCAATTTCAGTGGCGGCTTCTTTCCTCTCTTTTTAACTCATTTTCGTTCCCTGTCTGACGAGAAGTCGCCAGGTCGCACGGTCTTCTGCACAAGCCTCCCATGTGTTGGTGTTGATGTTGATGTGTCATGTCTTCATGTTTCTCTTACAGACATCTTTAAAGCGCAGGCGTAGTCTCCCTACTGGCCGGGTGCTCACCGCTAATTCGCCATACAGTAGGTCTTTGGGAATGCGGCCTTTGTCCATCGCAGGCTCATCTCGGAGATGATAGCGGACATGCTGTTCATGTTTTCTCGTTCCAGCACTTCTGTGTTTGGCACTTTGTCCTGCCAACGTATGCATTGAATGCGGCGTAGGCATCTGAGGTGGAAATTTTTCCTTCAATTCTATCTCCTAATTTTTCACACACACACACACACACACACACATATATATATATATATGTATGTATATATATATATATATATATATATATATATATATATATATATTATGGACTGTCTCATCAATTTTCGACGCATGAAGGTTCTCACACACAATGAACACCCACACAATGATTTGTTTATAGTGGTGAAGGCTTGTGTTGGACCATTCACACTTTTTGGTGCATCAAGAGTTGCCACAAACCCAATCAACGACCGACCTCAGGAATTTTGAATTCAGAGTTATCCCTCTCCTAGACTGGTTACCTACCCAAGGCTGAAGGCCTAGTCTGCCCTACTATTTACCCATATATATATATATATACGATATTAGGCGAAAAAACTCATAGGATAACATCATATCTGATGTTGGTGACATTTTTTACTAATCAGATCCAAGCACTGTAACACCGATGGTAGACGCGTGTGAAACGGACTACGGTGATAAATAAAACTCATTTGGGCAATTTTTATTGACTGCATCTTTGTTGGCCTAGAAACGATTCAGTCGACACTTAAATATGAATCAATGTGTGTGTGCGTGTGTGTGTAATGAGATGGCGCCCTTTTTGGTAAGTATGTGTCGACTTATACCGCAAAAGAGAGATACCATTGAGCATTAAAATGACGCATACACTTTGATATTTTTACAATAAGGAAAAGAACAAAAGTTAGTTTTTGATTACATGATAGAATTCAGTAATTAAAAATCAATCGATTTGTGGAACACTTTACTCTTCTTCAAAAGTAAGTACAAAAGAGCACGTAAGAACCTCTATGTTTAAATATCAGACTGATTCAATAGGCGAATTTTGAATTTAAAGCTCTTTTGAAAATTATTGTTTTATTGAAAAAAAAAAGATTTTTAAGAAAAAAAGGATAAAAATGTTTCAAACGTTATAATATGTGAATTCTTTCCGAATTTTAAAAAATAATTAGGAATTTGTTAAATAATTTCATTCTTAACCTCTGTCTTACTCATCTCTTCCCCCTTTTACTCTCACTTCCTGGTGTTCCTAAGATTCCTATAGTCCAGACATGGACCGTGTACTACTGCTAATATATATATATATATATATATATATATATATATATATAGAGAGAGAGAGAGATAGATAGATAGATAAAATGTTGTTAAAATGAATATAGTTTTATATCCATTTTCATTGCTAATATTGACAATATTTCGATTTATTAGCAATGAAAATGATTTAAAAATATATTCATTTTAGCAACATTGTGTTTCATACCCTTTTATCTATACATATACCGTCGGATTTTTTCCTTACTCCTAAGTCATATATATGTGTGTGTGTGTGTGTGTGTGAATAATATCAAATATTTTCGTGCAAGGATTCAACCTATTTTGAGAACTCAAACGGACAATTATATATATATATATATATATATATATAAAGATAGGAGGGTTAGAGTAAATCCGACAGAATGTGGTAAAGAAAAAAGTAGACAAAAAGAGAGCAAAACTCAAACAAGTAGATGTAGGAGATATATTTCGTTCTGCATTGACCAGAACTTCATCAGCCAACTTTTTATGAAAATATATAAACCTATAAAATATACTGAAGTCCTGCTCAATGCAGAACGAAATATATCCCCTACATCTACTTGTTTGAGTTTTGCTCTCTTTTTATTTATTCTTTACCACACACACACACACACACACACACACACACACACACATATTTATATATATATATATATATATATATATATATATATATAATATATGAATCAAAGCAGTGTTGAAGTAGGTTTGAATTTAGATGACAATTTAGACAATTTATTTACAGTAAAATTCTTGCAGCCTTACTCCAGACTAACCTAGTTAAAGTGCATTAAGACTTGGAGCATTCATTAGAGAGTTGGACTAGCCAACCATTTATACGGGACAGTGAATTTGATCCTCCTTTTATTAAAGAAGTAATGAGAGAGTGCAGCAATTGAACCCGGTAAACTGCAATCAGACGCTGAGAACCGTCAAAACGCTCGAGCCATAAACATGAAGGATTCGGTTTGAGGTCAAGTAGCTGATCGATAGATCGATAAAAATCTTTGCGAACAGAAGAACCAGGATCACTTATTCCCAAGTCTCTTTCATGTTGAACATCACGTTCATATAATAGACGTCTATTAGTCTGTCTAAATATGTAGACACTAGGAATTTAACGACCTAACTTTCCAATATATCTATCTATGTGAAGAGAAAGTGGAAGTGAATCCGACAGTATGTAATATAAGGAAACACTGAAAAAACACAAGTTCATTAAACGAGTAGTGTTTATTTTGCCTATACTGCAATGTTTCGATCTGTTTCAATAGATCTTCATCAGGGCTTTCTTCAATTCGAAAAAAATTAAATTTATTAGTATTATCTGCTACCCGAGCTATGGTTAGCGGAATGAAAACCGGATACCCCCGTGGACTTGATAAAGGGTTAGGTTCAAAGTTCCGTGATGGCTCCCGATTACGACAAGAAAGTTCCCGAGTCCGAAAAGAAGGTTTCAAAGTCCGAAAAGAAGGTTCCAGAGTCCGAGAAGGTTCCCGTGTCCGACAAGAAATACCTGAAGAAAGCCGGAGGGAATATCGGCCGAAACGTTGCACAGACAACAATGAAGATGAGGACAATAGTCCGAATAACGTAGATAATACTAATAATCTAGCCTCATCTCAAACATTCAGTGAAATAAATTCATCACAGAGAGTAAGAAAACTGTGAGAGTCAGTCTATTTAAAATTTTTTGAATGAAAAACGAGCGTTCTTGGGTGTTTGAAAAATAAAAACGAACGCTGAACAACGCTTGTTGTAGATATGAAAATGTAAACAGACGCTCATTTACGTTGGGTGTGTGTGTATGGGTGTGAGTGTGTATGAAAATGTAAACAGACGCTCACTTTCGTGTGTGTAATATCTATCTATCTATCTATCCGTCTATCATTTTCTGAATTTTCTTTAATGCTCCCCTTCCCCGGCGACAGACATTAGGTTTGTCTATCTGGGCATGCATATGTCTATGAATTAAACCACTAAACGATCTCTCAAATCTCTCTAACTTTATTTTCCTAATATCTTCCATAACTCAATTTACATCGCTATAATGGACGTCTGTATGTATATAAACATGCATTTAACAAACTGACCTTCTCTAGATTTCATATTTTCTCTCTCTCTCTCTCTCTCTCTCTCTCTCTATATATATATATATATATATATATATATATATATATATATATATATATATATATATATAATGTCTGTATGTCTATCTTGTTCCTAAAATATCTTTCAGATCTTACATCCCATCGACGTAATAGACGCCTTTTAGCCGGAAGATTATATATCATCATATATTAAAAATACCAAACTTTCTCTCAATCCAATATCTCTTTCTCTCTCCATCTATACATTTGTCTGTCTATATCTATCTATCTATCTATCTATCTATCTAGTGTGGGGATGTTTGTGTGCATCTATCTATCTATCTATCTATCTATCTATCTATCTATCTACATGCTTTTCCCGATATATTTTATATCCTTCATCACATCGATATGATAGACGTCTATCAGGCTGAGTATATGCATAGTTATACTTAACGACCAAACTTTCTATGAAGTCAATATATCTTTTACTGTGTCTGTCCGTCTGTCTGTCTGTCCGTCTCTCTCTCTCTCTCTCTCTCTCTCTCTCTTTCCCTCTGTCTGTCTGTCTATCTCACCATATCTCTCTCTCTCTCTCTCTCTCTATATATATATATATATGTGTGTGTATGTGTGAGTATGTGTGAGTATATAAATAAATGCATATATATATGTGGGGGGTGGATGTATGTTTGTGAGTATCTATCTAATTATTTATCTTTTTCCCAAATATCTTTTATCTTACATCACATCAATATAATGGATATCTGTGAGGCAGAAGTTGTGCATACTCAATATATTTAACTACCTATCTTTCTTTGAATTAATTAACTCCCTTTCTTTTTTTTTATTTGTCTATAATTGTTATTTGTAAAAAAAAACAGTTATATTGTATCAAGTATTCCCATCAAATACTAGTAATTTATGCACAATCCTATGGTTTACATAAACGATTCCTATTCAATGATAATCATTTGTTTGCACTCAGTTATACGGTTTTAAGTTACTTATAGAAATCCTTAGTAAACAATTATAGTGACAATTAACCATTCTTAAAACAAATCATTTGCATACAGGGTAATTCCTTGTTAAATCATCTAGGCCTTTCACCCCCCCCCCTTCAATCTATCATTTTGGTACAAATAATGTTCAATATATGTGAAATAATAATAGAAAAAACATAGATACTAGACCATATTGGGATATTGATCTTGCTATGAAAAAATCAGAAATCATCAATAACTTAAAATAGGTTGAATGTTTCGATAGCATTTTTGAATTCCTTGGTCAAAAATGCTTTTATAAAGCAATTTCTAGGAGTAAGGAAGCTCTAGAACTCATTTTACGAGAAAAAATAGATTACAAAAAGTTTTTTCGCGACCGCCCTCAAATTTGGAGACCTAAAAATCGACATAACGCCGTCAATTCTTGGAATTGGAAGCTCAAATTTTTGGAAATTTCTAACATTAACATATTCCATACCTGTGCAAAATCTTCAGAAAGATTTAAGGGGGTGGGTGACAATTTTACTTTTTTCTGGATGATTTGACATGGAATTACTCTACAGTTAAATCGTTTTAAGTATTACTATCTAACTTTGATAATTCTATTATTTGATAATAATCATTTAGTAGCACACATTTATATTGTTTCCCGTATTCCTATTTAATACCACCCATCTTTATAAATCTATTCGATGGAACCGTAACAGGTACTACCATTCCGATCAGAGTGGATCTGGGAGTAATATCAATGAAGATGTGACTTTACTCTCCCCAGGGCTCCAAAACTTTAGCGTCACCACCGGGTGAATCTTTAACTTCATATTTTAAACACCCCTTTGGAGAGGGGTGCCTTCCCTACTTGGAAGAAATATGCACCCAAGAACTCTGCCTCCAGCTATAGATAAATAGTAGGACAGACTGAACTGTTTAAGCATGGTTTGGCAACCGGTCTATGAGAAGGAAAAATTCTGAATTCAAACCCTTTAAAATCCACTTAAAAATTGATATTGTGTCAACATCGTGCTCGTTCGTAGGATTTGGGTAAATATATACCTTATTTTGGGTATATGTACTGTTCATTCATCTCATTGGTACCTGTATATGTACGGATCTGTATATATGATTATTTACTGAAATCCAGATATATTACCTGTACGTCCAATCTTCCGTAGATTCAAACATGTTTTCACAATAAAATTAGTATTAGCCAATCGATGTCGCTAAAGGATATATTTATATTTATACGAGCAATAATTCGTGTGGGTTTCAGCTTATAATAATATCCGTTTTTATCAGAAATATTTACATTAACGTATTTGGTGGTATGAGTTTTTACTCTGCAACATGAACGCTGTTCGTCTTATGGTAAATAAATATATCTAATACTACAGTTATTGATATTTATTTTTAATTTCGCATATACACCGACTTATGTGTAAGAAAGATTTCACCTCAAAAGAGAAACACGATGTAAAGTTATTGCATGATGGGAATGCACATTTGGAAATAGCGAAAAAAAATAATAAAAAGGATGAAGAGAGATAACGGGAAAATCAAAATATTTGCAGATGAGGACAAAAAAGAAAAAGAAAGAAAAAAATGACGCAAAGGTAAGCAAGACTGACATGCTAGAAAATATTTGAACAAGCTCGTGTTGTGAACACAAAAAGAGACAAAAGAGGCGGAATACCAAGAACAGTGTGTCGAAAGACATGAAAGCAAACAGAGTACTACCTTTAAATAAATATCTCAAAGAGAAATGTATAAGATGGAGGCGGGACAGAGTTGTATGTGAAAGCTGATTTCTTGACAATAATTTTTTTTTACGAACGTAGAGTTATACTGGTTGTACCTGATGATTGTTTCGCCTTGGTGGCAGGGCTCAGAACGCTTAGATCAGTCGGTAGAGCATCCGCCTAGGAACCACAAGGTTCCGGGTTCAAATACGGCCTTCGCTAACTCAGTATGAGTAGTACATTTTTGGATCTGTGCAGTAAAATGGGGAGCTGATCATAGGTGTGGTGCTCTGCTTCAGATGCAATATATCCCTATTATAACGCTTGTGGAAAGGGGATATACTCCCTCGATGTCCAACTGATACCGGCAATACGTCACTCCGCTGCCTTTACTTACTTTATTATTTCAGATAGAAAACTATTCGTCATGTTATAATTTTTCAGCCATGTGCCACACACACACACACACACACACACACACACACAGATAAAGGTAATAAAAAGGAGAAAAAATCAGCCATGTCTGGAGAACACATACACACACAATATAAACAAACTACTTAGGCCTGCCTCATAATAATAATAAAAAAGGATTGGCCAAACCTGGAATGATACTAAGACATTTTTGGACAGACACACACACACATAAACACACATAACTACACACACACACAGGCTTACGCATGCACACACGCAGAGAATTTGGAAGAAGATATCAGCAGGCATACAACAGAATAGACAAATCCTAGCAACAAGGTAACAGCTCCAGATTAAGATTTCTAAAATCTTCTGACGAAGGGATCTCTATCCCGAAATATTATGAATAAATCAAAGGTAAACAATCAACATCATAGTTACCTCATTTTCCTTTACAACTGCATTGTGATAGCCTTCAAAACCAACCATCAAACCATATATATATATATATATATATACCAAATTTGTTGGTATATCCTCGCCATGAGAAAAAACAGCAAATAGTTTGATTGTAAAAATATACTACCAAACATCACCCGGGGAGAAAAACAATTTTGGAAAAAAAGAAAAGACCAAGATTATCGTACTAACCAAAACTAATCTATTGGTACAATATTTGGCTAAAAGAAAAAACAATTTATATGTATATATATATATAAGATATATATGTTTATACAAAACCGCCAGAAAAATAAAGCTAATGATTAAAAAGTGCTCAATACCTAAGTAGAGCAATAATAAAGATAAACCTAATGAGTCAGATAAACCTACTAAAAGTTTCGGTTAGTGCTCTTCAGGGCTAAGATCCGAGTAGTCGGATCTTAGCCCTGAAGAGCACTAAGCTCCGACTAGTCGGATCTTAGCCCTGAAGAGCACTAAGCGAAACTTTTAGTAGGTTTATCTGACTCATTAGGTTTATCTTTATATATATATATATATATATATTATATATATATATATATATATATATACAAGATTTGATAACATCAAATATTAATTTTTTAGGCACTGTTATCTATTTTTAAATGGTCTGAAAGGGATACTTTTTTTTGCATCTAAAGATGTAATTTTCTTTTCGTTTTTTTTTTTTTTTTTTTTAAATACTCAACATTTTTATTAAAAAATTGCTAAAGTATAATTTCTTACCTAAATTTCGATAAAATCTTATTCTTCTTGGGTAATATTATTCATATTCTAGATCTCGGAATTAAACTATTAGAAGCAAATTGACTTTTTGTTCAAATATTTATGATTCATGAAATATTGAAATGATAATTCGTTCGGATACATGTGATATTGCGTTAATTAAATATATTTTCTCCTAGCTTCTATCTTTTGAAAGTATTCATAGATATATTAATAAATAAATAAATAAATTTATCAATAATAATAATAATAATAAATATCATTTAATGGCTGATTAATTACCGTTGGTTTCAAAGCATTATATGCTTATCTTCAGACAGATCGCCTTGTAAATGGCATCCAAATGAATATACCTTATGAATAGCGTTCTCGCTTTATTGGACCGCGTGTCACCCTTGTACGTGTGTGATGTTAAAATAACATTTGGAAACACTTTTCCTCTGAAGGTGGTTGATTTTCTGTTATACTTTTTTCAGTCCAAGAGTTTAATGAAAATGTATTTCTGTGTGGTCAATCTGAATATTTCCGATTTAGTATTTATATATATATATACGTGTATATCCATATATGAGGTTAAGTAAACAAACAAAGGTGTTTTTTTTATATGGCTTTAAGCCGACAATTTCTGGAGGATAAGTGCTTAATCGAAGTCATACCTAATTTTGAAAATTAATTAGGTAATAATTAATGAATTTAGGCGGGCATATATGTTCAAATGTAAGGCTAAACAAATCGAGAAAATGTCAAAATGTACATTCAGGGATTGACATTTTCTCGATTTGTTTAGCCTTACATTTGAACATATATGCCCGCCTAAATTCATTAATTATTAACTAATTAATTTTCAAAATTAGGTATGACTTCAATTAAGCACATATCCTCCAAAATATCCATATATATATATATATATATATATATATATATATTGCAATTGGTTTATTTTCAGAATAAAACCAGTCATACCGGAAAGATAAATTATTGTCAATATTAAAAAATAAAGATAAATATTCATATCGGTGGCAAGAATTATGGATTAGTCATAGTTATCTTGTTGTTTTTTTTTTTTTTTTTTTTTTCATTTACCAGCAAATAAAAAAGTAACTGATAAGACGCAAAACATTTTTATCTAATACCTGAATATAAGTAACCTAAATTAAATTGGTTAAGTCGAACTTAACGGACCTGAATTCCAGCATCGTATGTCACCCCGCCGAAAGAAAAAAAAACTTTGAACCACGTATCTTTGAGGCGTAACACAAATTCATAAAGATACGTGTTTCAAAGTTAACTGACCTGAAAAACTGTAAAAGTCTTTAAATAAAACAACTGGTGCATTATATATTTTATTCATTAATATATCAACACTGAAAATGTCATTAAATTTGGTTAATTCCCTGATTTTTGGTATTTTTTCTTTCGGTGGGGTGACATACGATGGTGCAGTTTAGGTCCCTTAAGTTCGATTTAACCATTAATTATTTAGATGAATGACAGAAGCTTTCCAGAGGAAAATATTATGGAATAAAACAATATGGTGAAAAATATGATGGAATAACCGAATAACTAGGAAAGAAGACAAAATTCATTAACGAAAAAAAAAAATGGTTAGTTGCCGCTCCTCTACCTTTCATAAGCTCTGACGACGAAGCTTAGAATACGATTAGTACCTATATGATTGACCCAAACCTTTTTCCCTCATGGCAAACTCCCAACCCTTTTTATCATATATGTACTAGAAGGCGGTAGCTGAGGGTCTTAGTGCCCTGGTATGAGGTTAAACAGCATGTAGTAGTGAAGTTCCGATTTTGGAGCCCTGGGGAGTGTGGAGATCCCTTTATCGTCATTACTACTAGACCCACTCTAAACACTTTAAACAAAAATTGAATAACCACCGAGAATAAATAAAACAACATCTACGGCATGAAATAACCCAACAAAGGTTGTCATGGCGTAAAATCTAACCAACAAACACACCTAAATGTGAAAACTGATTTGATTAATAAAATCTAACATAGTATATGATACACCGTGTTGGTCGTGCCCTAGGGTAGTTTGATTTTTCCCTTTTTTTTTAAATATCAAATTTTCTCAAGAAGCGAAAGTTGTATGTTGGTATAATGAATACTAATACGAAAATCTTGATCTCTTACTTGCACCATTGTTTGAGGAAATAACAGATAATATTTTCGTTTTCGGAATATTTAGTCCAGAAATTGGTTATAAAATTTAGGAATTTCAGTATTCAAAACAGAAAAGCTTGTCATTATAAACGAAACGAATAAAATATTATTGAAAATATCCCCCCATCATTACCAAAACCTCCGATAGGCTGCTTTTTACATCATTAATTAAGCTGTAACAGATTTAAAAGATTGAAATCTATTTGCCTCAAACGAAGGCAAAGTATTTTGTGTGGTAATTATATATGTTAATTTGCAACTTTTGCCACATGTGAGACGTTGCAGTTCCAAAATCGACCTACCCAATCGTACACGTTAAACCTCTTAGTTAAACCTCTTAGTCTTCCCTGTTCTCAATAAATGCTTTGTCAGAAATTTTATGGTTGCTTTATAACAACTGTCCAATAAATCAAGATGGGGTTCCGTTAAGATTTCACGTTACTTATATTTTCTGTAAACCTTACCCTACAGGCGGGATTTTAAGTTACTTTAATAGACCATAAAATTACCCATTTGAATTTTTATTACAGATTTATTTAGTTTGGTTTATTAGCTTAACGTCATATCAACATATTATGGGTTGTTTGATACCGGAATTTGATTCATTTGTACATTTTTAACAGTAATTTCTATATTTTCAATGATCCATTACACCTTTCACTCTATTATAATGGTTTCTGGTAATACTATATAACACAAATGACTCATACATATGGTATTATTATATAAAACAAATGACTTATACAGAATCATATGGTATTATTATATAACACAAATGACTTATACAGAATCATATGGTATTATTATATAACACAAATGACTCATACAGAATCATATGGTATTATATATAACACAAATGACTTATACAGAATCATATGGTATTATTATATAACACAAATGACTCATACAGAATCATATGGTATTATTATATAACACAAATGACTTATACAGAATCATATGGTATTATTATATAACACAAATGACTCATACAGAATCATATGGTATTATTATATAACACAAATGACTTATACAGAATCATATGGTATTATTATATAACACAAATGACTCATACAGAATCATATGGTATTATTATATAACACAAATGACTTATACAGAATCATATTGTATTACTATATAACACAAATGACTTATACAGAATCATATGGTTTAAAGTAACTATGTCCCATTAATGGTATCATTTGTTTGTACAGTTTCAAGTATTCAAATTTACTAGTAATCAAATAGTTTCAAGGAACAAACTATTAAAACTTTAAATAACTATTTGTAATACAAATGATTTACATATAGTCAAAGAGTTTCCTGTAATCCCTATCAATAATAGTATTATTATTATTAATAATAATAATAATAATAATAATAATAATAATAATTCAATGCAGCAAACGTGAGTACAGGGCTATGCACGACAGGACAGGAAAAGTGACCCATTGGGAATTGTGCAAGAAATTACATTTACACTGTGCTATTAAATGATATATGCACAAACCGGAATTAGTCCTAGAGAATGTGATGCATAAAATTTTCTGGGACGTTGAGATACAGACGGATCACCTATCCTATATATAAAAAAAACAAAACAATAAAAAACATAAATAAAAGAGCATTTAACACCGGCAACAACGTACTAAAATGTTTAATAACTAACACACTAACGTTAGCAACCCTTCTAAAATAGACTTTCATAATATAATAAACAACAAAAATAACATCCAATTGAATAAATCTCGCACCAAACAAGCGCTACAACTAACAATTCCCTGAGGATGACCAGGGTTGGGTCTTGGTTAAAAAGTATGGGACATTTTCTTTACCATCTGGCTCCCGATCTACGAAAAACAATTAGAAGAATTGAACGTCTACAACTGAAGATCCTAAAAAATGATAATATATATTTAGTAAAAAGAAAAAAGCTTAAAAATCGGCTATTATGCGGTTATGGTACCATTTCCACTCATAGGTATCTGAATATACCCACGAGCTTTATTAGACCGCAATTTTTATTGAAAATGGTACACAGATATATTCTGATGTTAAATCTATCCCAAACAGCCTGTATCTCTCTCTCTCTCTCTCTCTCTCTCTCTCTCTCTGTATATATATATATATATATATATATATATATATATATATATATATGTTGAGAAAGAAAGGAAAGAAAGTATTGAATGGATAAAATAGGATATTCTAATTAATTTAACTATAATGATATTAATAACAAATTAATAAATGAACCACCAACAACTCACACGTACGTATAAATTCTATTTTTTTTAAATCCCTCATGCTTTGAAAATTAAAATTCCACATGACTTCGTTCCAGCCATCCTCTCTCCGTTTCAAAATCCGTCGCATGCGACATGACGTCATTATAACTGTCTTCTCCACCGCGTTTGAAATCTTTTTCACGTGATTTTTAAAAAGTTATTTTTTCGAACATTTCAAAAATTCTCCGCGTTCCAACGAATTTTATTTTTTTTAAATAAGGATAGATAGATAAAATAATATGTATTTACATTGTTGTAATGTATTCTTATTCATTTATACACAAACATAAACGTTGCTTAATTCCATTTGCTTGTTAGTGAGATTTATGTATATCAAATCTAATGCTCAAATTTATATTTATATATGGATATGTTTACATTAATTTATCTGTGGATGATAAGTATTTTTTATACGCGTACAATGTAATACGTTGACATAAATATCTGTTTATTAATCAGACGATATAAATCAATAATTTTCCATTGAAAATCTTCCGTACTCACCTAGGCATATTTACAGAAAGTCATACGTACATTATATATACTAGCAAATATATGCACCCTCCGGGTGCAAGTATTTAAGTTTTGATATAATAAAATATCATATTAAATTAGAAAGACTAATGAAACTGACTAAGAATGCAGATAAAAAGATCTGCAACAGAGGGGGTATAATCGAAAAATAGAACAACTTTGAAACTAACTGTTCCATCATTCCATTACTCCCTGTTTCATTGTAAATTTTTCCTAATTTAACTATTTAGTTAAAATAGGAAGTAAAGGATAATATTACAGTTATTTCTTCTTGTAAACAAATTCTTTAAGATTTATCCACGAGATTTTTGTTTATATTTCTTAAGATAAAACCAAACAATTAGAAATCAATAATACCAAGCACATATTTATTAAAATAAAATTTTAAATATCAATATGCAAATTAGCCTTCTCTTCAAACTGTAAATCGCTATTTTGTTGTATATATAAATACAATTGCATGTTATTAGTACGTAGATATGATCAACAGTATTAATAATGTAAAACAATTTTTATTAATAACTGAAGGTTTAAAAGAATGAAATCATGGAGAATTTGACGTAAATAATTAAGGGAATTGTGACTTGAGTAGTAATATAGTTTCGGTTACAGACAGAAAAACACACAATTTCCATTATAATAAGATATATATATATATATATATATATATATATATATATATATATATTTAACAAAAACTTGTTAAATAAGAGAAGTGAACTCGTTTCGAAATGCAGGAATTTGAACAAATTTTTACTGTGTCACTTACCACCTGACCTAATTGATCACTTAATTTTCGCACTCCTTTTATTTAAAAAAAAAATTAATTCATCTGAACACCGCGTAATCAAAACCAAAGCAAGTTTGTTTTATTATCATTTTTTAAACACAAATTTAATCTCATAACATTACATCACGTGAATACAATCCACGTCACATAAACGTTAAACAAGCCACAGTTTAAAAAAACAATTTTAGCTTTATATTATCCCATCGCGTGAAAACGCTCACGTTTATATAAACGCTAAAACCTACTGGTTTTAAAAATCTCAACCATTTAAAAAAAATCTCAACCATTTAACTACTGGTTTTTAAGATCTCAACTATTTGACTCATTGATGATTGCATAACCATGAAACTTTAAGTTATGAGTCCAAATCCATAATATTATAATTGATATATATATATATATATATATATTATATATATATATATATAATATATATATATATATATATATATATAATGGGCATGACACTAAACTGAATCCAGTGGCGAGGCCCCAGCTGGGAAGTGTGGAGTCTCACTTCATCATTAGTTTCAGGTTCACTCTGACCTGGAGTAGTGTCCTTTAGGGCCTTTCTGTGGTTAATAAAATAATATGTATTTAGAAAATTATCCAGATTACATGGAAGTATTTATAACTGTGTAATTGTGTACAGATTATTTATGTTAAGAGTAATTATTTGAAGCTATATTTATATGCAATAATATATTTCAACAGAAATTAAAGTCATATATATATATATATATATATATATATATATATATATATATAATTATTATTATTATTATTATTACATGTTTGCGAAGAGATTCTCGTATCTGCTTCAGAGGAAAATTAACAGGTTATATAATTATCGAGGTATACTTGTTCATGGGTCATACTCTCTCTCTATATACAACATCATCCTTAAATAAACAGACTGCAGAAAATGCATATATATATATATATATATATATATATATATATATATATATATATGGTATTTGTGGAAAAAGTGACTTGCCAGTGAAAATGGTCACAATGGTGAGTTGATTCAAGTTTCACAATGATAAAATACACACGTGAAATCGACTGCAATTACTCAATATCTTGATTAATCCAGTGGATTTAACCCTGAAGATCCTCATGGTGAAACACTAGTAGGTTATTACTGTGTACCTTTATGATAATATATATATATATGTATGTGTGTATGTGTGTGTGTGTGTGTGTGTGTGTGTGTGTGTGTAATGAAATGGCGCCTTTTTTTGGTATGTATGTGTAGACTTATACCTCAAAAGAGAGATACTATTGAGCATTAAAATGACGCATACACTTTGGTATTTTTACAATACGGAAAAGATTGTAATACTGCAGAAAACCTCTATTTTATGTATTCTCTACTATGTATCTGTATTTCAGGTTATATCGTGTTCCATGTGCTTTTAATTAAAGTCCATCTTGTTATATATTTAACACCCTTGTCGGAGTTTGTTTCGTTTCAACAAGTTATAACATTATTATAACCTTGAACCTTACAATAATAATAATTTAACAATAATCGCTATATATATATTATACGGATACTTAGGACAGTGTGAACAGGTGCGTTGTTATGGTGAATCACCCACGAGTTGTCCTGCCACATATCTCGCATCTTCTCGCGCACTGAAAGAAGCAAACGCTGCAGCATCTATTTGTAGACATGCTGGTTGATCGTCTGGCCCTGTGACTAGAACTTGCAGTGGACGATGTCCCTTACATCGAAGAATGCGATCACCTGGAACTTTTTTGATATACCTCGTATGCGCACAGGTACCAAAATAAGGGATGTATCATCAGCAATCAGACTCTATCTCAATGCACTGTATATCCTCGTTATGTGTACAAATAGACCAGTGTAAATACACACATTCTATTGTATTAAATAAACAAAACTTATTGCACACATTTCCAGAAACTTATTTTTCTTTGCACAAAACAATAACAATTCATACAAATTGAAAAAGCAAAAGTTTAAAGAGGATTTCTCATAATGTTTATATTTGATTCTTTGGAAAAAAAAAGGACGAAAAAACAAAAAAAAAAAAAAAACAATCTCCATCTCTGTTGATTTTTGAATTAGCGCCCCAGCGTTCATTAACTGCGAATCTGTTTTTAACGATCATAACCACAACATAAACTCCTGCAGTTAGCTGTAATCAATCAATATCTTGATTAATTGAGCACTTTATATTTGTTATATCTCTGACTTATCATGGTAAAACTTGTATCAACTAACCATGGAGACCAATTTTACCGATAAGTCCCCATTTTCATATATATAACTCATTTATTAATATATACTCCCACGTGGTTGAGTTCTCTAATTCAGTAGATTTAACCCTAAAGATCCTTATGGTGAAACTCGAGTAATTATTTCTGCACATAGAATTGTAATAAATTCACTCTATTTACGTATTGAGCACTTTATATTTGTTATATCGCTCACTTATCATGGTAAAACTTGTATCAACTAACCATTGAGACCAATTTCACCGATAAGTCACCATTTTCATATATATCTTATTTATTAATATATACTCCCACTTGGTTGAGTTCTCTAAATAGGGATTTAATTTTAAAATTCACTGTCTGGCGTGTAGCTAACCCTCACTTTGTTTACAAAGTTAGAGAACTCTAGTGAATTCATTTCCGCTTAGAAATGTATCAATTAAATATTCTCCTATATTTGACGGCCGCTAATGGCCGTATGGGTAAGAGACTTGGCAGACGAAAATTCATTCAGGTCTCAATCCCGGCTAGAGGTAGCTGTTAAAGTGTAGCCACACTGATGAGAGGTGAAGCCTCGAAACACGTCTGTGGATAACTTATTTATTATATATATATTATATATATATATATATATATATATATGCATTTATATACTTATAGACATGTTTTATTAGAGTTAAATGGTAAGTTTATTAGATTTTTTTCTTAAATATTGAAGTTGATGTTTCAGTATGGAATTTAAATTGCGTCTTTGGAAATAGATACATTCATAAAGACAAACTTATTTTCAAGTGGGAACTATGAATTATCATATTCCACTAGTCGAATGTTGTAAAACACAATTTTTATGGAAGATAAAATGAAATTAACTGTGCATTATATCATGTTTCAGGTGACGTAATATCTGTTCCAAGTTGCTACTCTGGATTTACACACACACACACACACACACACACACACACACACACACATATATATATATATATATATATATATATAATATATATATATATATATATATATGTATGTCTTGGCTTTTATGTGTACGTTCCTCATCCATTATAGACAACCTTGTAGTATCTTATTTCGCTAGATCCAATGTTGTCGCCATTTCATCTGTCATCTTCTCAGTCCCACTGTCGTAATTCGAGTATATGCCAGTGTGTGAAGTCTCAAGATTATTATGTCTCGCGTGAAGTCACACACCGAGTTAGAATGAGGGCAGAATCGAGAATCAAGAGAAAAGTGTATAAGTTTCGCATAAAAATGATGTCTCTTTTTTTTTTTGTAATTGGCAGTCTGGGTATTTTTTAATGCGATTTGCTTTCAGATCATATGTCTGTTTTTATTGACCACTAGTTTTTTAACCTTTTCTTTTATGTCATGATACTGATATATATATATATATATATATATATATATATATATATATATATATATGGTGTGTCATAAAAGTATCGAGATTGAAGCTATATTGATAGAAATGAACAATGAATGGGACGTTAATTTTTTTCAGAATACAAGGTTGTCATAAAAGTATTACCAGATAGAAATGAACAATGAATGGAACGTTAATTTTTTCAGAATACAAGGTGTGTCATAAAAGTCACGAGTTTGAAGCTGTATTTACCAAGATAGAAATGAACAATGAATGGAACGTTAATTTTTTCAGAATACAAGGGTGTGTCATAAAAGTATCGAGTTTGAAGCTGTATTTACCTAGATAGAAATGAACAATGAATGGAACGTTAATTTTTTTCAGAATAAAAGTCACGAGTTTGAAGCTGTTTTACCAAGATAGAAATGATGAATGGAACTTTAATTTTTTCAGAATACTATCTCTGTACTTTTTTGACACACCTTGTATATATATATATATATATATATATATATCTACTTTATTAGCTGAAGTGAACTTTAACTTTAAAATAACGATAACACGTAGTGACTCCATTATATATTTAAACCATAGATAGACCATTTCAGAGAGAGAAGATGATGTTGAAGTGCCATAAGTTTATTTCTTTTTCCCTAGGACGGTTGACGTGAGTGTCTAGCTATTAATCCGTTGCTAGGTGGAGAGGCAGTTTCCCAACTTCTCATGGAAAGCTCGAAGTAAAATGCAAATCGCCTCGTTTAGGGTTTGAACTCGGTCACTGATTTCTTTCTTTTTTATATGATGATATCCGTTATGCTGTGCTAGCCTCCTGGCTTGCAATATATGTATTTACCCAAACATTCTTCCACGGGCAAGTTGCGATACAAGGTCAATTTTTAACTTGAGGTTGGAATTCAGAGAATTATTTCTCCTAGATTGGTTGCCGAACATGAGTTAATAACCCGGTCTGGCCTACTATTCAAATGTTGCAAGAGAGAAAATAGATAGATTGATGTTTTTCCAAAAATTTCTTTCTCCTAGTTTGGTTGCCGTGACAAGTCTGAAGAGCCCAGCTATTTATCTGTAGCTGGGATGGAAAAGACGTATTTCGGACTTTCTAGAGGAATTAACCCGAAGAAAAACGGAAACCGCCTGGTCCACGATTTGAACTTGGCTCGCCCGGTCATCAATGATAACCTTTAGACTATACATACCTCATTCTAGTGGTTTAGACTCATTTATGTTTAAGTAGGACAGTACTGCGTGATTTGACCGCCTTTTCTTAAACGTATCTCATCTATTCAAATGCATTTTTTTTGTTCACGTCATGCGTTCTTGACCACACTTTGCAAATAATTCATTGTCCAGCTGCTCTGGAGAAGGCTACAGGCGTCAACAGTGCTTCAATAAGCAGTAAGAAGCAGCGGCGACGGGGCGGTCCAATTTTGCCGTCCGGCTAATAGAATTCTTGAATGAAACATTTGCCGGGCGATGGAAGAGACGTGATTTAGACAGGGCGTCGTCCTATTGAACTTCCAGCCTCGAGCACTTGTCATAATTTGCTCTGGGCCAGAGTGAAAAGAGAAAATTTCGCAATTCGGCCAAAGTACTCTTGAAGAACTGGAAACGGTGATAAAATCTAAATTCTTGGAATTCGACTCCATTAATCCGGAAGAAGTCCCAAAGAAAAAAAAATCAATTTGTCTTGGAACTGAAGGGGACTTCGCGTAAACTTTTGTCCAAGTTGGCTAAGGTGGCAACGACTTTTCTTCTACTGCAGTCTGTACAATAAAGTAATTACTGGATAATTGTTTGTCCAGTGAGGTGGACATATCAAACTGTAGCATCTATATGATTGTCCCGGCCGTATTCTTCAAATTGCTCTTATGGCAAATGTCGAACTCTTATTATCATATAGGTACTAGAAGGTGATGGATGAGCGTCAATAACCAATTTATTAATACATATGAAATTAGTATTATTTGGATTATTCGGAATATTGTCCTCATCTTTATTGTTATCTGTACAACGTTTCGGCCTATGTTCCCTCCGGCCTTCTTCTTGTCGGACTCGGGGGCCTTATTGAACTCGGAACCTTATTTTCAAACTCGGGAACCTTCTTGTAATCGGGAGCCATCACGGAACTTTGAACCCAACCCTTTATTCAATCCACGAAGGTATCCTGTTCTCATTCCGCTAACAACTGAAACGTTGATAACAATAAAGATGAGGACAATAGTCCGAATAATCCAAATAATACTAATTATCAAGCCTCATCTAAAAAATTCAGAGAAACATATGAAATTATTTCTTCTAATTTATTAATACACATGAAGTTAATGAAAACATTAAATTATTTCTATTAATTCAGTGTCCTGGGTATAACGGTAAACTGCATCTAGTGGAGATGTTTTAATTCTGAATCTCTGGAGAGTGTGGAGTACCCCTTCATTATCATTAACTCCAGCTTCACTATGACCCGGAGTGGTAGTATCCAATCTATGGGTCAAATAGATCTATTAGCAAGTTAATGTAACTTATTTCTACCAGTTTATTGATACACATGAAATTAATGAAAGGTCTAACATAGCCATCAGTTTATTGATAGACATGAAGATATTTATTCTAATTTATTGATATACATAAAGTTAATGGAATTATTTCTACCAATTTTTATAAAACGTCTTCCACATAAAATAACCCATCAAGGGTTGACATGTCGTAAAATCGAATCGACCAACAATCGAAAGGCGATTTGTTTTTAACATATCACTCAATAAGTCAAAGACCTAACTAATAAAACGGCAACTTTTAGGCAAAATACGACTTTATTGATCAACATAGTCTTCTTCTTTAAGGGTGATATGACCGTTAGGGTGTGAGAGTCATGCGTATTCCAACTGTCAGTGCGGCATGATGATAATGATAATGATGATGATGATGATTCTCTTCTTCATCCTTCACTTTCTCAATTTTTGATAAGCCATATCTGTTCAAATGGATCCGCAGGTCAATTTTTCTTTCCCGTCTCATCTTTTTAACATTTGTTTCTAATTTTTTGACATTTAAAATGTAGTTTGATCAAATGTTGCATTTGCTTACGATCAGATCTAATAACAACAACTTAGTCATCCCACTAATTCAGGATTGATATGAAGCAATTTTACCCCGGCGAGCATGTGCTACTGAATAGAGGTGTACCGACAAATAAATCACTCCAAGCATCTTTCCGGTTTCCACAAAGTGGTGTCGTGCTTCGAAATGGACAGTTTGTTTTGAATTTTTTTCACCGATAAATAAGGGGATAGATATCGTAAGCGAGCCGACCACGTGATGGCACCATTTAGTGAAGTGAGGCGGCGGCAAAGTCAAATCCGAGAGATGATCATGTCAGACACTCTATTATCAATAAATCACAAATAATATAATTTCTCGAATAAAAATTTATAGGTATGTCTAGTAATATCAAGTTAAAAATGCAATAAGAAAACTGATTTTCAGAGTTAAAGTTTAAAAGCTCTTTAGCAACTGAGCTGGTCTCTATATCGATTTATATCAACAAATTCCGTTATCATTTTCGTATATGTGAAACATGACAGAACACAAATAAATCATTAACTTCAAATACTCGATATTCATTTTCAACGCTTCTTTAACAATTCGATGCCTTTTTTGTAGAACGATTTGTCTTTGGCCACAAAATACACCTCATTTTCCGATATCACTTCTTCATTGGAGCAACATCTCTTTCCCCGGAGCATTATTTTGGGGTCTGCAAACAGCCAGTAGTCACTAGGGGCCATATCTGGAGAATAGGGTGGGCGCGGAAGCAATTTGAAGTGCAATTCTTGAAGTTTTACCATCGTTGCGATCGACTTGTGACACGGTGCGTTGTCTTTTTTTCTTCTTCATTTGTAACTGTTTCCTGGCGATTTCTTCTTGAAACGCACCAATAATGCTATATAATATTCGCATGTAGTGGTAAAGGTTGTGTAGAGACAATCACACTTTCTGGATGATCTGCTAACAGAAGAAATGTTTCTCGGTGTGCCATTATTAAATACCTTCGGACGGGTGTGTACTCGCTTAGACTGACACGTCTTTTGTCTTTATGTCCTGAACGGTCTTTTACTGTTAGGTCAAAACACGGGGACATTTTTGTTTTCGGAAAGAATAAACTACAAGACATCTGTTGTGTGTACGCTTCTTTATTTGTGTAGGAGTTATTTTCGTATTTGCCTGGGGAGTTGTCTGCCCGTTTAGTGTCACTGGTTCCCGCTAGGGGCCTTGTGTATTTAAGCGGCTGATTTGAACTTCTCTTCCTCTTTTTTTCCTGCTGCTCGACCTACGAGACACTATGGGTTAGACTTAGGTCTACCCCTTTCTCGTTGGGGCTTTGGCCCTTAACACTGGCCACTCACTGCTAGTAAGTCTATTATACGATATATGACTATCCTTTAGTCATGTATCCGTAACTACGTTTTTATGTACATTTAGGTATCTCTTTGATACCTAAATATCTTGTATTTTACCATTCATGAATGTGTCATTATCTCTACTCTCGTTTATGTATCTATGTACTTTATGTATCTCGTCATATCCATGTGCTGTATACCTATTAAATGTTTTCCTCAACCTGTGTCGGAGTTTGTTTGCGTTCCAACGAGTTATGACTTTGTCATAACCTTTGAATCATACATTTGCTTAGCTAAGAGGCCTTTGATTGAGTCAACTTAATTAAATATGTTGTGTAATGGATAATAGTATTATTAGTGAAATAGATCACTAATTAATTACTGAGCCTGTTCTAGTAGAGACCACCCTAAGCGGATTTAACAGGTTTGAATTCAGAGTTTTCCTTGTCCTAGACTGGTTGCCTAACTAAAGTTAACTAAATCCCAATCTTCCCTACAAAACTTACATCTATAAGAGCGGCATCTATTGATGAGAAAAATAGACATCGAAAGATAACAATGACTCAGTCCAAAGATTTTTTGTGTTATGGGGAACTTTATATTGTTACATAATCTATGCATAGATTATTGTCAATCCCCTGTATTTCTGAAGGGATGCTTCCTTTTCATATCACGGACGGGACTTTTCATGGAATATTACAGAAAGCCCGCGAAATACGTGAAGTCACGTGGGACCTGGTTGGGTCTTCAGTTTCAGCTTGGACGTCAGGCAGATAAGGTCTTTCTGCCTTAGCTGAAGCTCACTGCACACGCGCGTTATGTTAGTTACATGAAATGTTTAGTTAAGTAAATAAAGGTTTAAATAAATAATATGGTCTTGTGGTTGATGAATGTCTTGGCAACAAGACTGATCTAGAAGAAGAAATGAATTAAGTGCGACCGACCACCAAGACGAAGTCCAGACGCTAGAAGATGAACGTAAGATACCAAAGATGAGCAGAAGAATAATAGAAGTAAAAAGAAGAGTATACAACAATATTATCCATTATAAATTATTTATAATATATATATTTACCAACTCCTGCTTAAGAAATTGACCTTGTGTCACATCCTACTCGTGCGAAGGGGTTGGTAAAATATATATATATATACGAAAAATAATCCAACATCCCATTAAAAAAATTACTTTGTTTCGCATCCTGCCAGTAGCGGAAAGGTTGAGTAAATAGAAAGTGATAAAAGAAGTTGTTAAGAGCCGTGATCCCTCACGTGGTGAAAGGAAAATGGCAATATTTCTTCCGTTTCCTACAGGAAGCTATTGTTTGTTTAATTAAATGAAAATTATAGACATTTCTAATTTGTTTAATTAAACGAAGATAAAAGACATCTTTAATTTGTAAAGTAAAAAAATTAAATATATTTTTTTCATTATTGGAATTAACGCTATTGAAAAAACATGTTCACCTTTTTGTTCAAGGTTTCATCGTTGGAAATACGTTTTTTTAGAAACTGCACCTGTATTTGTTTCGCATATTTTCCTTTTTTTCTTTTTAAAACCCGTTAGCCGTTTGCACCTGAGCTCAGAAATATCACAAAAACTCAAGCACAAATGCCATGAAATGTTAGCTTTATGGGGGGAAATAAAAATTTTAAAAGAGCTATCCTATTATTCCATTAAAAGAAAGACTGTTCATTGTTTCTGTATTAAGTCTTTTATCCTTTACTAGCAACAGAAAACGTCGTAAAAATTAGTTTTTGAAAGACATTGCCTGAGAGGGTGGGAGTTAAAATTCAATGTCAGAGGGTTTGTATCATCCAGTAAGACAAATCCTCATATTTATAAAAGGAGTAAAAAATAAATAAAACAATTTGAAATGAAAACTGAGCCCTGTCCCACTCAAATAAAATGTTGTACGCATGTAATAATCAAACAATTATTTTGAAAATTTCCACATCAATTTTACACGAAATCATAGATATTTATTTATTTGTAAACTTTTTAGTTAACTTCTTGTTACTGTAAAAAAAAAGGACGAGAGTAAAACACAATTTTTAAAATTGCTTACTCAAATTTTGGGTGTATATAGTATAAGAATATTGTGACGTAAGCTGTGACGTAGAGCTATGACGTAGTTTTTGTTACAGATAGAAATACAGACAATCTCCATTATTAATAGATATCTCATGTGATTGCTAAGATTTTACAGTGTACAATAAAAATAATGTTCAGCTGTTACGTAACACTGGAAGTAATGGCAATGAAGGAGTACTTCACACTTCAGAGAGCTCTAGAAGTGGAAAATCACCACTAGATAGAGTTTAACGTCAGCCCCAGACACTAAGAGCCTCAGCCACCGCCTTCTAGCACATATACGTTAATAAGATTTAGAGGTTTGCCATAGGAACAATAGGTCGGGTCAATCATCTAGGTTCTAGGGCTTGACGGGACCAGTCAAGAATGGAGAGAGTCTTTCCGACCGCCCATCTAGTAAGGGCCAAAGTGGATTGGTTTGGTTTGGTTTGTTCTACGGCATATCAACATCAGTGGGTCATTTAATGCCGATAAAGTTTAAAATAAATTCATTCTTAATAGATACTCAATTTTTCTATAAACAGATTTTTTCTATTTAAATAGAAATAGATGGGGTCCTAATAGGTACAACCACTCCTTCAAAGTGGAGTGTTGCATGCCATAGACTGCTCAGCCACTAGGATTCCGCCCTAAAGCATCACAGATCGCTATCCTCGGCAAACAGGAAATTTCATAGGTGGTCTTACCCCTCTGCAGAGGTTCAGTCGAAGTATTCTAAAGCTTTTGCCTACATGGCAGGAGACCAGTGAAGGAGATGCCTTTCGTTTAATTCCGTATAGATAGATTTAGAGACTTTCGATATTCCATCGGCTCTTAAAGGCATTTCCAAACTATTGGTACCTCTAGCTACCATCTTTTCCTCTGCAATCAACCGAGAAGTGTTTTTCAAACATTAGAAAACATTATACACCGCAGAAGTAAAAGGTTAACGCCGAGAAGCGTGAAATTAACGGCTTGTAACGGATTTCGATAATAAAAATAAAAGAAGTATTTGTTAATGTTCACTCAACGGATCGTCACTTTGCCATGGTGAATGGGACTGAGCCACCCAGACAAATTGTGATCAATAGCGGAGGAGAAACATCTGCAAAACGGCCTCCCGGACCAGGAGAATCAAATGTGTGTTGGCTAAGAACGATCTTCGATCAGAAGCCGGAAACCAGGCTGAGGAGGATTGCCGAAACCAAAAAAGAAACCAAAAACCTGGAAATGTAGACGGGTTGCAAAAAGGTATCATTCTTCTACAAAATTATATTAAATCTCTCTCTTTTTTCTCTCACTCTCACATATCTTCTCTCTATTTTCATTGAAGGATATACCCCTCTCTCTCTCTCTCTCTCTCTCTCTCTCTCTCTCTCTCTCTGATACCCCTCTAAATCATTCCAATACATCTATATATTCCTCTTTCTCTCTCTCTCTGTATCTCCCACAGGCTCGCTCTCTCTTCTCTCTCACTCTCTCTGTCTCTCTGATACCCCTCTCAATCATTCCAATACATCTATATATTCCGCTTTCTCTCTCACTCTGTCTCTCCCACTCTCTCTCTCTCTCTGACTCTCTCTCTCTTCCCCCCCTCTCTCTCTCTCTCTCTCTCTGAGACACACCTCATACTCTATACTATACCCTCTCTCTCAATCTTTCTGTATTCTCTCTCTCTCTCTCTCTCTCTCTCTCTCTCTCTCTCTCTCTCTCTCTCTCAATATACCTTTCTCTTGATCAACACACCTCTATTTATTCTTGTTAGATCTTTCTCTCTCTCTTATTCTCTCTCTTCTCCCTCCCTCCACCCCCCTCTCTCTCTCTCTCTCTGTCTCTCTCTGTCCCTTTCCAACACACCTCTCTTTTTCTGAGATATACTTGTTCTCTCATCCCCCTCGCTCACCAATGTACCTTCTCTCTCTTTGTCTTTGGTACAGTCTGTCTGTCTTCCCCCCACCCTCTGTCTCATAAGCACAACTTTTTTCCCTGTCTGTCCAACAAAAAATTTCGCTCACTTTATACCAGAGACAAGTATTATTTTTTAATTTATACTGAGTTATCATAGTGTACGTACCACGTGCAGGCTGTCCTTCCATCCACAGGATTTGACCATGAAAAACACTAACTCAAGTGCAGATTTGTTGCATCGTCTAAAGGGACACGATTATTAGGGTGATATTCTTGTTGTGTGAAATGAACAGGGACCCAACATTCTTTTGTAAATAATTGGTGAAATTGATATTGATTGGAGATTACGGATCGTGGATGTTCAGTTAATGATTAATACTTTTAATACTAATAGAAATAAAAATCAGCAAGAATTTATCTGGAATGTATTTTATTATTTAAACTCATGAAATTTGTATTAAGTATCTGGCCGCTATCCTTGGCCAGTTGCAAAGAACCAAGAAAATAAGTAAGCAAGTCCCGAGTTATAGAATCCTTTGGTAAGTGAATAAGTCCTGTGAATAGAATCCTTCGGTAAGTGAATAAGTCCTGTGATATAGAATCCAATGGTCCGTCGTCCAAGAAGATCCAAGTAGTAATGCTTAGGTATGACCAGAAAGGGCCAGTATAAATAATAATATCAGCAGCAGAGTACTGCCAGTGATTGGACAAGAATATGGTCACATGACTATCGCCCAGTCTATAAATAAGAGTGGGCGTTTAGAACTCACCTTATATCATAGAAAAGTCAACAATTTGTATGAATGATTTTTGTGGGGTTTGCATGGTTATAGCTAGTGGCTAAGATAAATAGGACTAGATACCAACCAGAGTGCTGGAAATTAAGGCATGGCTTCGTTTCTTTGTTTCATAGCATATCAATTTTCGTGGGTTATGCCAAAGCTATCCTTGTAGAAAAACAGTAATTATACTATTTAACCCGCAGCTGGGCGATCATATCTTTCGCACGGCTATTAGTCTGAAAGTGAACATAATAGCGTGACTGGAGTTCGAACTCACTTACTACAATGTTATAGTTCAGTACATTAACCACTACTCCACGGGGACTCCTCCGCTGGAAATGAAAAGTATTTAACAGAGAAATAATCACAAAAAATTACAAATTAAAATTAACTTCCTAACCATTATAACACGATGAGACACCCCATTTAAATAATCCCCTATACTTAGCTGTGATGTCTAGACGTCTTGGGAATATTTAAAGGAGTCAATACGAATATCTGATACTCTTTAATCGAAGAAATACTCTTTTATTTGAGGATCCACACAGTTTTGCATATGTAGCAACTTTTATACTCATCCCACTAAACGCCATGCGATTATGCCCTACTTCCTAAACTGAAAACACACTCTCGTTATAAGCGTAGCTTTACCCAAATAAAAAAATAGTTCTTAAAGCACACTTACTGCATCTCTACAGAGAGGTAAGACACTACCTGCAATCGGGCCACCTGTTGGCCGTGGGTGGTGAGCTGTGATGCTAAAGGACAGTTTTCGGGTGGCTACGCAGTCCCTGACATGCAGCACTCCACTTTGACCCTTACTCACGTTAGACGGGCGGCCGGAGTGGCCCTGTCCAATCAATCGGCTGGTCACGTAACGTCTTAGCACCTATATGATTGTCCTGATCCTCTTGTTCTTATTATCAACCCCCATCCCTTTTTATCTAACATGCGGTAGAAGGCCGTAACTATTGTTGTGTCCTGTAAACTGCATCTAGTGGTGAGATTCCATTTCTAGATCTCTTGAGAGTGTAGGGTACCGCTTCCTCGCCATTAATCCCAGGTACACCCAGGTCGGAGAGGCCCCCTCCGAATAATCGGCTGGTCACGTCAAGCCCTAGCACCTATATGATTTTCCCAACCCTATTGCCCTTATGGCAAGCCCCAACCCCTTTTTATGATATGGGTGCTAGAAGGCAATGGCTGCTGGTCTACATGTCCTGGGAATGACGTTAAACTCTATCTGATGGTGAGGTTCCAGTTTTGGAGGTTTGGGGAATGTGGAGCACCCCTTCATCACCATTGCTCCCTGGTCCACTCTGACCCGGAGTGGTAGTACCTGTTGGGGTCCCATCTATGGGTTAAATAGAAAAATGTATTTATAAAAAAATTGTATTATCCATTAAAAATGAATTTATTTCAAAACTTTATCGGCATTAAATGACCCAATGAGGTTGATATGCCGTAAAACAAAACAAACCAAACCAAACCAGGTACACCCAGACCCGGAGTGGTAGCAGCTGTTAGGGTTCCTTCTATGGGTTAAGTATATCAACAAATGAGTTATAAAAAATATGTTTAAAAATGAGTTTAAAAAGATGTGAATACCCATCAAGTATGAATAAAACAAAAACGTCTTCGACACAAAATAACCCTGGGGTTGACGTGCCGTAAAATCTAACCAACCAAACAAAAAAAGGAGTTCAAGTGGTACTTCGTCTAATGTAAAACTGGAATGTTTTGCATGACAAGGATACTCTTTTGAAAAAAGATAACGTGGTTATTTCCTATAAGTCTAACCTAATCAAAGGGGAACCACTCTTGACTGATAAATTATTTATTTATTTATTGATCTACTTGGAAAAAAGAAGACGGGGTTAGGGTTAGGGTTTAGGGTTAGTTTTATGGGAGAATAAATAAATAATTTATCAGTCAAGAGTAGTTCCCCTTTGATCATGTTAGACTTATAGGAAATAACCGAAAACGTTTTATTCATTGTTGATTTCTGCCATAATAAATACAGCAACAGTTTCGATGCTTTTAAGCGCACCTGGTATGTTGTTTTTTTTAAATAGTGAAAAGGATTTTTTTTAAACCAGACATGTTATCGAAACTTCCATCTCAAAGTTTGCAGTGCACCAGCCTCGTAAATTTAGATAACATCTCCTCAAAGTAAAAGTTAATTATATCTTTAAGAACTCTTTTTTTGCATATACAGTTTATAACTTGTTTAATTGGTTGTTGGTTGGATATTTTGTTTAATGGCATATCAACACTTATAGGCTATTCAATGCCAAATCTTGATATTTTGTATATATGATTCTTAAGTGAATAGTTTGTGGTAAATTTTGCTTTATTTTTTTTTTAAACTGGACGTGATAACTTTTGTTAATTTCAAGTATATCGAAAAAATTGGTAGAATTAATAAACTGTTTGTTGACCCTGAGCCATTGCCTTCTAGCACACATTTGATAAAAAGTGTTGGGTGTTTGCTGTAAGACCAATTTGAAGAATACAATCGGGACAATCATATAGTTCGCGGGCTTGACATGCACAGCCGATTGATCAATTCGGGCCTCTCCGACCGTCCGTCTAGCCTAAGTAAAGCCCGAAATGGAGTGGTGCATATCAAGGGACCATTTAATACCTGGATCACAGACTGTCCTGCCTCCACGATTCTATCCTTAGGCATTTAGCTCAGTCGGTAGAGCGCCCGGCTAGGAATCATAAGGTACCTGGTTCGATACTGGCCTTCGCAAACTCATCGTATAAATAGCACAGAGATCTGTACGGTAAAGTGAGGAGCTGATGGTAGGTTTGGCGCTCCACCTCAGACGCTAAAATAACCTCCTTGGTCTAGCGCTAGTGAAAAGGGGATAAACTGCCTTGCTGTCTGCTTCATACCGACATTAGACGTCCCCGACGACTTTACTTANCACCTCGCATAGGTGCAGTAGTGTTATTCCAAAACCCCAGGCGTCAGAGTGGTTTAAATTAAGAGAATGGGGTTTAATTGTAAATAAAATAAGAAAATCCGTGGTGAAATAGATGAAAAGATTTACAATTATGCTAAAATTTCTCGAGATTTTTTACCCACCATCCCTGAATTAAAATTAAAAGAAAACACGAAAAAAATGAATGAAAAAATATTGTTATAGTTACGAAATTCATAGAAAAAATGTATATGTAAATTTAGGCTCTGTTATAAGTGACAATTTACAATTATAATTTTTTTTAATAATTTAAAGAAAGAGGGTTGAGTTGTAACGAATTTTTGACTATACCTACAATTATACAAAAAGAAATAACAGGTAAAAGACTGGACACTTACAATAATATCAAATAATTAAATGGTCAAACATCATTTAAATCAATGTCTCTATGTGTTATAAAAAACAACGCCCTAAATAGCAATAGGCGGGCGAAGTCTCTTTAACAAGCGAAATGAAAGCGCCAAATTTCAGCATAAACGTATTAATCAATTGAACCATTATCGTACTTGATATTTAATAAACTCACTGCACCCACCTCAAATAATTTTATTTATCCGAAAATGGTTTCATAGGTGCACGACACATCTCGGCATATATATATTTACCAATCCTCCGCACAAGCAGAGTGCGAACACAAGCGGAGTTTAACAGGTTTGAATTCAGAGTTTTCCTTCTCCTAGACTGGTTACCTAGCCATTATTAAAGAGTCCAGTCTGCCCTGCTATTTACCCAAGCTGGAGGGAGAATTGGATTCATACCTTTCCCAAGGGTATTAGCGCCATGTGAAATGCCAACAGTTCCGTCCAGGAATTGAACTCGCGTTGACGAGTCCATTTCCTACGACTCTAACCATTAGACCACCGCGCCAGAAGTTGTATTAGGGGAGGGGTCATAAAGCTGGTCATACTATTATATGATTCTAACTAGCTAGGTACACTCGCCGACCGATTCACACAAAAATAAATGTTTGCATTATTTCCTGTGCAGCCTACTTTCACCAAAATACCACATTCTTTCTATTGCTTTATTCTACTTAATATATCCCAATTTCGAATGGTTTTGATGATTTGACGCAGTGCTTCAATGAACTTTTGGCGATGGTGACATAGGGTAAAATCAAAAGCAACCCCACAAGAAACTGAAAGTACAACATACTAAAATAGTGGGCCATTTTGGCTGCCCCCTTTCCCTCGATTAGTATATAGGACCGCCGACTTGTCTTCCGATCTTTTAGGTTCGAAAGCAAGCCAGTAAATTTAATAAACTCCACATAACTTTATTATTTCCCTCGTCCATTACTGTTTTAGCGGTTATTTTTATTTTTTCTTGTTTTACGGCATATCAAACACAAGTGGGCCATTTAATGCCGGCAAAGTTTTGAAAGATTTGTAGCGATAGTTTAGAAGAAAAATTTTAAAACTCAATTTTTGTAAATAAATTTCTATTTAACCCATAGATGGTGCTTGCCACTCGGGGTTAGTGTGGACCTGAAGATCTCAGCCACCGCCTTCTAGCACCCATATGATAAAAGGGTTGTGACTTGCCATAAGCGCAATAGGGTCGGGACAATCGTATAGGTTCAGGGCTTGACGTAAACAGACAATTGATTGGAGGGAGACTCATCCACTGATTCCTCCTTTTAGCATAATGGGTCGTCACCCACAGCCAACAGGGGCCCCATTTGCAGTCGTGTGTCTAAGATGAGGCTTTTAGAATACACCGACTAGGAATTCAGGGCTGGATGCGCTTTCTTAGAAAAGTAAGCTGTTTTGAATAATATGTATTTACCCAACCCCTCTGCACGAATAGGGTGACACAAGATCGATTTTTAAGCGAATTTTAACAGGTTTGAATTACAGTTTCCTTTTCTATAGCGGTTGCCATTTAAAGGTTAGAGTCTAGTCTGTCCTACTATTTATCCATAGATGGAGGGAATAGTAGTATATCTTTCTTAAGGGTATTTGTGATACGTAAAATGCAACTAGTTTCGTTCTGTATTTGAACTCTTGTCACCGAGTCCATTCCTACGATGATAACCATTACACTCGGGCGCCACACAAAGGTCCTCTGAAAATAAGCAACAAAATTAGAGGGTAAAAAAGTTTGTGTTTTCTTAACCGTAAAGGTTATCGGAGGAAATGTAGTCGATTACCTGAGTTCAAATCCTGGACTGGATATTATCTGTCGGAATTTTGATTAGAGGTTTGATAACTTTTATTAATTTAGATTTTTCGGACTGTTGTCGGAAGGCACATCGGCCGAAATATTGTGTTTATAACTCTAAAGATGAAGACAACAGTCCGAAAAATCTAAATGATACTATAATAGTCATATTTATATTTACCCTAGAATTAATTTGGGTCACTAAGGACCAAATGAGAAAATAGGAAAAAATAATAGGATAAGAAGAATAACTCTTGTTAATTTGCACATTTAATGAATTACCATATTGAAGATCCTGTTCATTAGAACCATTTGCTTAATGATAACACTGTTTCACTCCTTTCAAGGAAGTATTTATTGTTATTCGTAAGGTGGCTAAAAAACGAAAATTAAAGTCGTCGGGTGGTCTAAAGTTGGTATCAGCCGGACAGTGAGGGAGTCTATCCCTTTTTTCACTAGCGCTAGACCAAGGAGATTGTTTTTGCATCCGAGTGGAGCGCCACACCTACCATCAGCTCCCCACTTTACCGCACAGATATAATACGCTGAGTTGGTGAGGCCAGTATTGAACTAGGAACTTGTGGATAATATTCTAGGACTGTTTCCATTTCACATTCTACGAGGCGCAATTCCCTTATAAAAGTTATGACTCCAACAATCTCCCTCCAGCTATAGGTAAATAGTAGGCAAGAATTGATCCCTTTAATCTTAGTATGTAACCAGTCTAGGGGAAGGAAATCAGTTGTGCTCCGCTAGAAATAATCGATCTTCTATCTCATCCACTTCGTGGCAGAGAGGTTGAGTATATACATACAAGTGGTTCAGATGTGCCAGAAACTGTTTCTGTGGTCGTATTAAACGGAACATCATGTCTTAAGGTCGTTGCGAATGTGATAAACATTCCACTATAACAATTATCTCTCCTCTTTTTTTTTTAAAAAGATGTGATACCCATCAAGTATGAATAAAAAAAAAACGTCTTCGACACAAAAAAACCTGGGGTTGACGTGCCGTAAAATCTAACCAACCAAACAAAAGGAGTTCAAGTGGTACTTCGTCTAATGTAAAAACTGGAATGTTTTGCATGACAAGGATACTCTTTTGAAAAAAGATAACGTGGTTATTTCCTATAAAGTCTAACCTAATCAAAGGGGAACCACTCTTGACTGATAATTATTTATTTATTTATTGATCTACTTGGAAAAAGAAGACGGGGTTAGGGTTAGGGTTTAGGGTTAGTTTTATGGGAGAATAAATAAATAATTTATCAGTCAAGAGTAGTTCCCCTTTGATCATGTTAGACTTATAGGAAATAACCGAAAACGTTTTATTCATTGTTGATTTCTGCCATAATAAATACAGCAACAGTTTCGATGCTTTTAAGCGCACCTGGTATGTTTTTTTTTTAAATAGTGAAAAGGATTTTTTTTAAACCAGACATGTTATCGAAACTTCCATCTCAAAGTTTGCAGTGCACCAGCCTCGTAAATTTAGATAACATCTCCTCAAAGTAAAAGTTAATTATATCTTTAAGAACTCTTTTTTTGCATATACAGTTTATAACTTGTTTAATTGGTTGGTTGGTTGGATATTTTGTTTAATGGCATATCAACACTTATAGGCTATTCAATGCCAAATCTTGATATTTTGTATATATGATTCTTAAGTGAATAGTTTGTTGGTAAATTTTGCTTTATTTTTATTTTTTAAACTGGACGTGATAACTTTTGTTAATTTCAAGTATATCGAAAAAATTGGTAGAATTAATAAACTGTTTGTTGACCCTGAGCCATTGCCTTCTAGCACACATTTGATAAAAAGTGTTGGGTGTTTGCTGTAAGACCAATTTGAAGAATACAATCGGGACAATCATATAGGTTCGCGGGCTTGACATGCACAGCCGATTGATCAATTCGGGCCTCTCCGACCGTTCCGTCTAGCCTAAGTAAAGCCCGAAATGGAGTGGTGCATATCAAGGGACCATTTAATACCTGGATCACAGACTGTCCTGCCTCCACGATTCTATCCTTAGGCATTTAGCTCAGTCGGTAGAGCGCCCGGCTAGGAATCATAAGGTACCTGGTTCGATACTGGCCTTCGCAAACTCATCGTATAAATAGCACAGAGATCTGTACGGTAAAGTGAGGAGCTGATGGTAGGTTTGGCGCTCCACTCAGACGCTAAAATAACCTCCTTGGTCTAGCGCTAGTGAAAAGGGGATAAACTGCCTTGCTGTCTGCTTCATACCGACATTAGACGTCCCCGACGACTTTACTTACACCTCTGCATAGGTGCAGTAGTGTTATTCCAAAACCCCAGGCGTCAGAGTGGTTTAAATTAAGAGAATGGGGTTTAATTGTAAATAAAATAAGAAAATCCGTGGTGAAATAGATGAAAAGATTTACAATTATGCTAAAATTTCTCGAGATTTTTTACCCACATCCCTGAATTAAAATTAAAAGAAAACACGAAAAAAATGAATGAAAAAAATATTGTTATAGTTACGAAATTCATAGAAAAAATGTATATGTAAATTTAGGCTCTGTTATAAGTGACAATTTACAATTTAATTTTTTTTTAATAATTTAAAGAAAGAGGGTTGAGTTATAACGAATTTTTGACTATACCTACAATTATACAAAAGAATAACAGGTAAAAGACTGGACACTTACAATAATATCAAATAATTAAATGGTCAAACATCATTTAAATCAATGTCTCTATGTGTTTATAAAAAACAACGCCCTAAATAGCAATAGGCGGGCGAAGTCTCTTTAACCAAGCGAAATGAAAGCGCCAAATTTCAACATAAACGTATTAATCAATTGAACCATTATCGTACTTGATATTTAATAAACTCACTGCACCCACCTCAAATAATTTTTATTTATCCGAAAATGGTTTCCTAGGTGCACGACACATCTCGGCATATAGCCAGAAGTTGTATTAGGGGAGGGGTCATAAAACTGGTCATACTGTTACATGGTTCTAACTAGCTAGGTACACTCGCCGACCGATTCACACAAAAATAAATGTTTGCATTATTTCCTGTGCATCCTACTTTCATCAAAATACCACATTCTTTCTATTACTTTATTCTACTTAAGATATCCCAATTTCGAATGGTTTTGATGATTTGTCGCAGTCCGTGCTTCGAATGAACTTTTGGCGATGGTGAGGTAGGGTAAAATCAAAACCAAACCCCACAAGAAACTGAAAGTACAACATACTAAAATAGTGGGCCATTTTGGCTGACCCCTTTCCCTCGATTAGTATATGGGACCGCCGACTTGTCTTCCGATCTTTTAGGTTCGAAAGCAAGCCAGTAAATTTAATAAACTCCACAGAACTTTATTATTTCCCTCGTCCATTACTGTTTTAGCGGTTATCTTTATTTTTTCTTGTTTTACGGCATATCAACCACAGTGGGCCATTTAATGCCGGCAAAGTTTTGAAAGATTTGTAGCGATAGTTTAGAAGAAAAATTTTAAAATTCAATTTTTGTAAATAAATTTTCTATTTAACCCATAGATGGTACTGCCACTCGGGGTTAGTGTGGACCTGAAGATACTCAGCCACCGCCTTCTAGCACCCATATGATAAAAAGGGTTGTGACTTGCCATAAGCGCAATAGGGTCGGGACAATCGTATAGGTTCTAGGGCTTGACGTAAACCAGACAATTGATTGGAGGGGAGCTCATCCACCATGATTCCGTCCTTTAGCATAATGGGTCGTCACCCGCAGCCAACGGGTGGCCCCATTTGCAGTCTGTGAGTTCTAAAGATGAGGCTTTTAGAATACACCGACTAGGAATTCAGGGCTGGATGCGCTTTCTGAGAAAAGTAAGCTGTTTTGAATAATATGTATTTACCCAACCCCTCTGCACGAATAGGGTGACACAAGATCGATTTTTAAGCGAAGTTTAACAGGTTTGAATTTACAGTTTTCCTTTTCCTATAGCGGTTGCCATTTAAAGGTTAAAGAGTCTAGTATGTCCTACTATTTATCCATAGATGGAGGGAGAAGAGTAGGATGTATACCTTTCCTAAGGGCATTTGTGATATGTAAAATGCAACTAGGTCTTCTGAATAATAAGCAACAAAAATTAGAAGGTAAAAATGTTTGTGTTTTCTTAACCGTAAAGGTTATCGGAGGAAATGTACTCGATTACCTGAGTTCAAATCCTGGACTTGGATATTATCTGTCGGAATTTTGATTAAAGATCTGATAACTTGTATAATTTAGATTTTTCGGACTGTTGTCGGAAGGCACATCGGCCGAAACTTTGTGTTTATAACTCTAAAGATGAAGACAACAGTCCGAAAAATCTAAATGATACTATAATAGTCATATTTATATTTACCCTAGAATTAATTTAGGGTCACTAAGGACCAAATGAGAAAATAGGAAAAAATAAATAGGATAAGAAGAATAACTCTTGTTAATTTGCAATTTAATGAATTACCATACTGAAGATCCTGTTCATTAGAACCATTTGCATTAATGATAACACTGTTTCACTCCTTTCAAGGAAGTATTTATTGTTATTCGTAAATGGTGGCTAAAAAACGAAAATTAAAGTCGTCGGGGTGGTCTAAAGTTGGTATCAGCCGGACAGTGAGGGAGTCTATCCCTTTTTTCACTAGCGCTAGACCAAGGAGATTGTTTTTGCATCCGAGGTGGAGCGCCACACCTACCATCAGCTCCCCACTTTACCGCACAGATATAATACGCTGAGTTGGTGAGGGCCAGTATTGAACTAGGAACCTTGTGGAATAATATTCTAGACTGTTTCCATTTCACATTCTACGAGGCGCTAATTCCCTTACGAAAGTTATGACTCCAACATTCTCCCTCCAGCTATAGGTAAATAGTAGGCAGAATGATCCCTTTAATCTTAGTATTGTAACCAGTCTAGGGGAAGGAAATCAGTGTGCTCCGCTAGAAATAATCGATCTTGTATCTCATCCACTTCGTGGCAGAGAGGTTGAGTATATACATACAAGTGGTTCAGATGTGCCAGAAACTGTTCCTGTGGTCGTATTAAACGGAACATCAATGTCTTAAGGTCGTTGCGAATGTGATAAACCATTCCACTATAACAATGTTATCTTTTCTTGTATTGTCAATATTCACAATTAAACTGGTCGATAACCGGTATGCAACCCACGCTTCCATGCTATGAGTTGTGGATCTGATAGCCTTAAACGAGGAAAAGATGACCTGACAAATGTTTGGCCGTGACCGTGTCAATGGATCACAGGGTTTACAGGAAAGAAAGCGGAAATGGGGAAAATTCCAGGGCATGGTAAAAACGAATTCTTTGATAACTGAATAGAAATTACTTTCAATAGTTGTTGTTGTTGTTGTTGTTGTTGAAGAAGAAGAAGAAGAAGAAATAATTTTTATTCAGTAATCCATGTTGTTGTTGTTGTTGTTCTCTTCTTCTTCTTCTTCTTATTATTATTATTATGTTTTCCCACCTGCCGGAGCTGGTGGTTTACTGGAGGTTGAGTGACAGCAAGTCTACAGGACTCCTTTTAGTATTCTAACCGATCCCAACAATGCTGTAGTTTGTATGGTCTCGATCCATCCTCTGATTTCCAATTCATCCAAACAAATTCTTTTCCAGAGCTTTGGGGACCGTTCCAATGGCACCAATCACAATTAGTATAATCTTCACCTTCATGTTCCACAGTTTTCTCAGTTCTCTGGCAAGGTTCAAGTATTTATTATTATTATTATTATTATTATTATTATTATTATTAATTATTATGTTTTTCCTACAGCTGGTGGTTTACTGGAGGTTGAGTGGCAGCAAGTCTACAGGACTCCTTTTAGTATTCTAACCGATCCAACAATGCTGTGTTTGTAATTCATCTCTGATTTCAATGTTTTCCAGAGCTTTGGGAATGTCACAGTTCCACAGTTTTCTCAGTTCTCTGCAAGGTTCAAGTATTCACCAGTGTTAGCTGATGGTTCTCACTGAATTTGGGAGTCAAGACTTTCGGACCTCCAGGACTCTCGTTATTCCAGTGCTGTTGTCTAGATGGTCTCAATTCTTCCTCTGATTTCCAGTTCCCCTAGTCTTTTTTTCTAAGCTTTTGAGGACTGTTGCAGATGCTCAACTACCATTGGTATCACTTTCACACTCATTTTTCACAGTTTTTTCAATTCTCTAGCAAGGTCTTGTTATTTGTCTATCTTTTCGTTTTCTTTCATCTTCACTCCATGATCTGCTGGAAGTGCAAAATCTACCAGCTGACAAGTTCTCTATTTTTTGTTAATCAATACTAGGTCTGATCTTCTGGCTGTGATAAAGTGGTCCATCTTTATTTCAAAGTCTATTATTATTATTATTATTATTATTATTATTATTATTATTATTATTATTATTATTAAGAGAGTGAGAGAGATGTGAACAGATAGGAAAACATATAGGAAAAATCACACATACACACACATATATATATACATGAAAATATTCAAAGTGACTGACAGATAGACATATAAAAAGTGACAGATAGACAGATATAAACTAAGACTATAATAGATAGATATATTTGAATTTATGTTTGATAAATAGATAATTACGTGTGTATGTAGATATTCAGACAGCCTAACAGACGTCTATTATATCGACGTGATTACATACTTGAAAGAGATTTGAGAATAAATGATGGCGATTATGTTCACAAAGATCCTATCAATACATCGATCACCGATTTAATATGAAAAGAAATCCTTCATGTTATGATTATCGACAGTACTCATCTCAATTCTAATCACAGTTTACCACGTTGAATGCACTCCAGTTAACTTATTACTCCTTTCACAAAATGTGACATGAGTTCACGTGTGAACATACACAATATTTTGATACTTGCACATTATGATTGTTGGTAATTAGAATATTCAGCATTTCTCTCCTTAAGAATCTGGAATTTTAGCCCTGGTAACACTTCCAAGTGAGTGTTTAGTCTTTAGCAAGGAATCCGAAAACTTTCCAAGACGTTACAAAATTAAATATTAAAAGAAAAAATTAAAATAGAGACAATAATACGCAACGTTGGTAATCTCAGAATTAGAGAAGGTTTATTAATAGCTAAGTTACACGGTCACATAAACAGTAGGTTAGAATTAAACACTGAATATATAATTAGTTAACATACACATTCCATAAATACACACACACACACACACACACACACACACCACACACATATATAATATATATATATATATATATATATACGTTAATGTATGAGTACTGGCTTACCGGTGGGTACGAGTACGATCGTTGGATCGCACATTATCCAGGGGTTAAGATTGAGAAAAAAACAAATACAAAGTGCTCAATACAATGTAGGGCAAAATTTATTTATTTATAAAATGGATAAAGGTAACCCTTTATCCATTTTTATAAAGGTTACCTTTATCCATTTTATATATATATATATATATATATATGTGTGTGTGTGTGTGTGTGTATTTATGGAATGTGTATGTTAACTAATTATATATTTAGTGTTTAATTCTAACCTACTGTTATATATATATATATAAAATGGAATGAAATTGAAATTGATTGAAAACGGATATCACGGCTCTTCCGCGTGGCGTTATAACAATCCACGAGACGCGTGTTTATAACGTCCAAAACAAAAACACACAAGACTGCGTCCATTTCAAAAACAGTCTCTGAAGATGAAGTTCCTTCGAAATTGATAAGACACTGGACATTATTTTTTTATATATACGCATTGTAATTGCCTTCTTAATATAAATAAATAAAAAAAAAAATTTTATCAATTCCAGAAACCCGTAAAGATAGATGGATATTACGTTTTAAATCCTTAGCCCCACATCCACAAAACATAAAATCACCCGTAAAACATCTCATTTAATTCCTCAAACAATTATACCCTCAATATTAAAGTACTTGTTGGTTATCGTTGTAAGAAATGGACATAGCAACCCTAGTTCAAATCCTCGAAGAATCTTTTTGCAATTCGCATCGCTCTAATAAACTCGGAAAAAGTATGCATCAAACTATTCTCCTTCCAGCTATAGGGAAATAATAGGGAGATGAGATCTTTAATCTTGGTATGTGTTGCTAATGGAATATTCCATACACCCTCTTACCCGTATGGTATACCGCCCTGTCGGCTGGGACGTTAGAATGCATCGACTGCACCTCTGCAGAGGGGTAAGACTCCCCCAATGGGGCCACCTGTTTGCCGTGGGTGGAATTCCGTGATGCTTAAGAACAGAGTCTTGGTGGATGAGCAGTCCATGACATGCAACACACCACTTAGAACCTTACTTAGCCTAGACGGTCGGGCGGAGAGGCCCCATCCGATCAATCGGCTGGTCATGTCAAGCCCTAGCACCTATATGATTTTCCTAACCCTATTGCCCTCTGGCAAGCCCCAACCCCTTTCTATCATATGGGTGCTAGAAGGTGGTGACTGAGGGTCGACATGTCCTGGGAATGACGTTATACTCTCTCTGATGGTGAGGTTCCAGTTTTGGAGGTTTAGGGAATGTGGAGCACCCCTTCATCACCATTGCTCCCTGGTTCACTCTGACCCAGAATGGTAGTACCTGTTAGGGTCCCATCTATGGGTTCAATAGAAAAATGTATTTATAAAAAAATTGTATTATCCATTAAGAATTGATTTATTTCAAAACTTTATCGGCATTAAATGACCCACTGAGGTTGATATGCCGTAAAACAAAACAAAACAAAACCGTATGGTATGAATATAAATATAGTAAGCTCAGCATTAGACGGTGTTTGCTTCGAGGATTGGTAGCGTGCCACATTATTCCTGGTCTAAGTGATTCTCTCTTAAATAACATTTAAATATTAATCTACGTACGTGTTACCTGGTCATTCCACCCGACTACAGCCTTGTTTAGATTGTATCACTTTAAAGGACACGACCGTATGGCAACCGGTTCAGGAGAAAGAAAAGTTTGAATTGAAACTTGTTCATGATGATTGTCGGTAATTAATATATTCAACGTGCCCTACTGAAGAACCTGTTAATCATTAGGCCCGAATGTTATTTCTTTGTCGTTGTTTTTTGAATCAACTGACTCATTGAGCATTTTTTTAATACAATCGTCTATATACAGACAAGTGTATAAATAGCATTTATCAGTGAAAATTCACTATCTGGTTAGCTGTACACAACTGGCGTATCACATTAAAACTGGACCGAACTTGATTGTTAAGGATGCGAATACAAAAGGATTCTAAGAAAAATGTATTTAATATATTTAACACTTTGCCTACCAAATTTCCCCCACGGCTGTACCAATTTATTTTTGTATTTTGTACCTTTATGATGAGATATTTCAAAGTTTATTATCTATTCAACTCAAAGCTCATTCTATTCCTATAACGGTGGCTAAAGTCGGTATCAGCCAAACAGCGAGGGAGTCTATCCCAATTTCACTTGTGCTAGACCAAGGAGATCATTTTAGCATCTGAAGGTTGAGCGCCACACCTACAATCAGCTCCTTACTTTACCGCACAGATCCCTGTGCTACTCATACGCTGAGTTGGCGAGAGCTGGTATTGAAGGGACCGTGGTTGTTTGGTGAGTGTTTAGTTGTAGAGTTGAAGAGTTATGGGTCCCCACAATTTATATGTATAAGACTACGGAAGTGTAGTAACAAAAGAAGAAGACAAAATTGATAAAGGAAACAAACTTTATATACATTAATTTACAATTGGTATATTTAATTGTTCTTTCAGTGGTCTTACAGACTGTATGTGTCTGTACATAGTTGTGTGTGACAAGTGTGACATGTATTGTTTATATTTGTCTGTACATTGTAGCAGTTTTGTCTGTGATTGAAACTTGTGATTAAAATTTGGAAACGAAAATACGAGACCAACCTGATATATCATTTTGTGTTTTCGAGCAGCGGCTTCTCCCCATTGTGTCGATGTTGGGGGAGAACTTTCGCTTCTACTGTCGAGTTAGGAGCATCAGCTCCAACTCTGTCGAGTCGGGAAGAGCATAAGCTCCCACTGTCTGTCTCTGTCAGCTAAAAGGGTCTTTTTATAATTCTCTTTTTGTCATTGTCTATTGTGATCATTAAGCTAAAATATTCATCAAATATCAGGTGATTTGCAATGATGCAATATCGAATGATTTTGGTATCTGTGGAATTCTGTTTACATAAATTATCGGATGAATTTAAACCATTGTTTCTATTGTTCTTAAAATATTTCTAAACTAATATTCATTCGATTTTCTTTTGTTTACCTAATTCTAAACTCATGACATACCATTGTACAACTAGTTATTTAAGAAAACTTAATTATTTTAATTTGATCAATTCCACATGTCGTAAAAATATAGGGGCCAATCCCTATAGTATCGAACCTTGTGGTTTCTAGCCGAATGCTCTACCGACTGAGCTAACCCGTCCCTTCCCATAAAATCCTATTTATTTTTAGCTCAAGTCCAAAGTCATATCTTCCTTTAAACTTTTTCTTTTCTTTGGCAATATAGGCATAGATAGAATGTGAGAGGATACTATGATAGATAGAATATGAACAGACTGAGATAGATAGATAAATTGATAGATAGATAGATAGATAGATTTATAGATAGATAGATATGATTATAACTTAGATATGAAAACACTTCCTTTATTTATATAAGTTTAGAGCATCATTATTCAGTCGCCAAATTACCATCCCCGGCTTTCTATTATCTTACGCAACTTTTAATAAAAGTGTTTATTTCATCATATATCATATTGAAAACTCTCCGAAAATCTTTGACACATTCTCTCATTCATTTATTCATAGAGATAAGGGCAACAAGTGCTTACTATCTTGTGAGCACCGAAGTTAATCAGCCTGATCAAGATTTAGTTAAGAAAGAGTCTTTGAACTATGAGTCTTTGAATTAAACACATTGACCTTTGACTTGATCTAAATATTAATAGGAAACAGATAAAAGGGGAGATAACTGCTATAGAATTAACACATTTAAATATCCTTAAATCCACCAGAATCTCTGTCATCAATTCATGAAAAAAACTGAAATTGATAACAACAACAACAACAACAACAGCAATAATGAGAACAACAACAAGAATAATAATAATAGTAATAATACTACCAAATGGTATATGCACAAAACAGAATCCGTTATGGAGAATTCTACCATAAATTGAGAAACATACAATTCTCGGGGACTTAAAATTAGCTCTAGACAGGTTGACATGCCATTAAAATCAATCAATTTCCAAACCAAATTTGGTATTCACAATTATTGGACTCAAGTGAAGATCTTCACGTAAAACATTTAATATCCTACAACTGTGTGCAAACAAATGATTATTATTATTATTAAAGACAAAAAAATGCGAGTAAAACATGATTATAATGGAATATCAAAAATATTGTTTTGATTATAATCAAACATTTACAAATTAATCAAATTTTGTCATTAGATAACCCATAAGGGGTTGATATGCCATTAAATAAACGAAACCAAACCACTGTAATGTTCAAAGGTTATGACATAACTCGTTGAAACGCAAACAAACTCTGACTAGGATTGAGGGACAAAACATTTAATATAGTACAGCACATGAATAAACAAAGGATACATAAATTACATAGAAGTGTACATGAAACATACATATGTATACAATAGTAATATGAACATAAAAACAACAGACATGAGACTGAAGTAGTCCATGCTGGGAAATCACTTACAGTAATGTAAGGGGGGCAAAGCCCCACCAAGAAAGGGGTTGGCATAAGACTACCTCATTGTGTCTCGTAGGTCGAGCAGCAGGCAAAGAGGAAGAGAAATTCAAAACAGCCGCTTAAATACACGAGGCCCCTAGCGGGAACCAGCAACATTAAACGGGCAGACAACTCCCCAGGCAAATACGAAAATAATCCCCACACCACATTTGGTATGCTTAATTATTGGAAGATCTTAAATTTAAAAATTGTTTGTGCTTCAAAGGAAAAGTAGTTCTTATCGAGTTGTCACTAATAATAAACCGTATTCAGTGAGAAACTAGCTTATAAACTCATGATGCAGAATTAAAAAAACTTGAAAAGAAAAAAATGTTGATTTATTTGTCATATTAAAATAATTTTTCTCATGTAATTAAAATTTACTAATTACTTCAAATTGAATATCAGTTACTCAGAACTAACAATCCCGACAAAAAGAAAAAGGTGGGACTTAATAGTTAATGATTTCAATTGAATGTTGAAAATATGAATAGTTATGATTATAATTAAATGTTTATAAACTAATAAAATTTTGGTTGATATAAACGGGTCACCAAAGACTAGAACTAATGTTAATCAACAAATCAAAACTTGTCATTTAGTAGATCTTTCAATTTTAGCGGACCATAGAGCGAAATTTAGATCGTGAATGTAACGTTGATATCAGTTTTACTGATGCCCTTGAAACGGTCTCCAAAAGTCTGGAAACGAAACGGGGGACTGGGGATCGGAGGGAGAATCGAGATCACCCAGACCATTACACTGTTAAGATAAATTATAATATTTAGAAGACTTCTGTTGACCTGGGGAGACTCGCTGTTACTCAGACAAATTTCGGAAATTGCACATGAGTTGACCTAGTCATGACTACGTAGAGAAAACCTAAAATGAGAAACTGAATCCAATATTGTCAGAAAAAAATAATGTTATGAGAATTATATTAAAACCAAACTAGATAAGACTGAATGAGAATGGCAAGTATAGGCTATGTTGAGAGAGAGAGAGAGAGAGGGGGGGGGAGAAAGAGTGAGAGAGGGGGAGGGAGAGAGAAAAAAAAAAGACAGGGAGGGAGAGGAAGAGAGAGAGGATGACGAAATAACATTATTAGACAATGCAGTAAACTGGCATAGTAGACATTGAGTGGGGAAGGAAGGGAAGGATATTATTATTATTATTATTATTATTATTATTATTATTATTAGCAAAATAAAAAGACACCCTCCGGGCGATGTAAAAATAATTTTTTGAAAGATATTGCCTGAGGAGATGGGAGCTGAAAATTCAATGTCATAGAGTGTGTACCATAAATATCTAAAATCGTCAAATTTATTAAGGAGTAAAAAAAAGAAAGAAAGAAAGACAATTTGAAATGGAAACAGTTCCGATAACTTTAAATATTATATTAGAATAAAACAATCTATATATAAATATATAACGCCGGGCATCTATTTATTGAAACAATGAGGATTGTCTAACGTTGCATGCTCACATTTTGAGTATATTTATTCTATGTTATCACGTTGGATTATGTGTTGGGTAATGTGACGTAAGCAGTGACGTAATTTTTGTTACAGACAAAAACCGGAAGCGAATCTCCATTATTACTAGATTATTATTATATTATCATTATTATCATTACGCTATCTTTTCTACTAATTCTCCTAAGTCTGTTATCTTCTCGGCATCGTCGCAGAGTTCTTTGTACTCTCTCATAATCGTATCTGGTGTAGTCTGGGGCCGTTTATCTCAGCATCCATCTTAGTTCATAATCATAAACACGAAGTTTTTTTTTACTGGGATCCAAAAATTAACGCGCGTGAAGAAGAATTCGGAAGACACCATTTTGTGTCCGGTCTAAATCCGTCTTCAACTCAACTCAAATAACTTTCCCCACATACTTGGCTCTCGAATGACAAACTCAAACAATGAAAATATGCCGTCACAGGTCAATCAGTGATGTAGGCCTGCCTATCAAAGCCTTGGTGATATTCCTTAGATTGGAAAGTCCATGGATTTAACGCTAAAGGTTAAATTAAAATTCCACACACCATTGCAAAATGAATAAGCTAACCTATTGATAATGTTACAGTAGATGATCCCCCGGGAATTATCCAATCGACTGAAATTTGACTATACTGAAAAAGTGCACATGCACAAACCAGAATCTACCATAGAAAATGAGACGTAGAAAATTCTCTGAAACTTTGAGATACAAATAGATCACCCAATCCAGGCGAAAATGCTAGTGCTAGTTTTGATTAATAAACAGAAAATAAGTTGCAAATTAGTAGACTGTAGAACGTTCGGCTAGAAACCACAAGGTTCCTAGTTCGATACCGGCACTCGCCAACTCAGCGTATGAGTAGCACAGGGATATGTGCGGTAAAGCTGATGGCAGGTGTGGCGCCCCGATTCAGACGCAAAAACAAAGCAAAGATCTACTTGGTCCAGCGCTAGTGAAAAGGGGATAGACTCCCTCGCTGTCCGGCTGATACCGACTTTAGGCCACCCCGACGACTGTTACTTTACTTACAGTTCCAGCAGATCACAGAGTTAAAATAAAATAATTTGAAAATTCGAGAAATATCTGGTTGTTGTTTGATTGTTTTATTGTACGGCATTTCAACCCTTTTCGGGTCATTTTATACTAAATGATGTTATTTTGATTTACGCTTTCTTACAGTATCTGCCGTTTCTTCAATAGTCTCCTATCTAATCAATGAACAGGGTAATCACTGCTAAACTTAGGTGATCTATCGAGAACCAGTGTTTTCAGAGTAACTTCACCGTAAGCCAGGACTATCTAGCCTTGCTAGAGAGTTAAAAATGATATTGAACATGGTGACTGAATCCATTTAGATGTATTTACCCAGTCCCTCTACACGAGCAGGAGGGGACACAGGGTTAATTCTTTAATCGATCTTTAACAGGTTTAAATTCAGTTGTATTTCTATACCGATTAACATACCAAGATTAAAGAGTCTAGACTTCTCTAATATCCACCCATAGACTTCTCTAATATCCACCAATAGTTTGATACACTAACTGTAATACAAATCATAAAATAGTTTGATACACTAACTGTAATACCCATCATAGAATAGTTTGATACACTAACTGTAATACCCATAATAGAATAGTTTGATACACTAACTGTAATACCCATCATAAAATAGTTTGGTACACTAACTGTAATAGTTTGATACACTAACCGTAATACCCTTCATAAAATAGTTTGATACACTAACTGTAATACCGTTTGGTACACTAACTGTAATAAGTTTGGTACACTAACTGTAATACTAAGGTTTGATACACTAACTGTAATACCCATCATAAATAGTTTGATACACTAACTGTAATACCCATCATAAAATAGTTTTGATACACTAACTGTAATACCCATCATCAGTTTGATACACTAACTATAATACCCATCATAAAATAGTTTTGATACACTAACTGTAATACCCATCATAAAATAGTTTGATACACTAACTGTAATACCCATCATAAAATAGTTTGATACACTACTGTAATACCATAATAGTTTGATACACTAACTGGTTTGATACACTAACTGTAATACATAAAATAGTTTGATACACTAACTGTAATACCCATCATAAAATAGTTTGATACACTAACTGTAATACCCATCATAAAATAGTTTGATACATACACTAACTGTAATACCCATCATAAGATAGTTTGTTACACTAACTGTAATACCCATCATAAAATACACTAACTGTAATACCAAAAATAGTTTGATACACTAACTGTAATACACATCATAAGATAGTTTGATAGACTAACTGTCATACCCATCATAAAATAGTTTGATACAGTAACTGATACACCATCATAATTGGAACCCTTGGATCAATCTTGAAAAAATTGGAAAAGGGTGGAAATCAAAAGAAAAATTTAGATTGTCGAAACCACAGCTTTGCTTAAATAATCTAGGATATTGGGAAGATTACTGGAAGGTTGGTAGACTTCCTGTCACTCGGACTTCAGTGAAAACCATCATTGACTACTGTTGTGAAAGACTCGCAAGGGTTGAAAACATAATAAAATTTCGTTCATTGAATACTGAAATATATTTGGCGGGGTTCAAAAGGAATCCTTTAGTGAAAGTTGTTGGGACATTGACAAAAATGTTACTGCACGACGTCACAGTTAATCAAGTGAGTCGTTTAAGTGAGGCACTGTAACGTAAACAGGTCTCTGTCTGGGCGGTAGCAGCTGAACTCGTCAGTATACCTTGCTGGTTACTGAGTAGGAACTTTCGCCATTGTTAGAGAGAGAAAGAAAATAAGAGAGATAGAGTGAGTGAGAGAGCGATAGAGAGAGAGATAGGAGAGGGGGGATAGAGAGAATAGAGAGAGTGTGTGAGAGATAAGAAGAGAGTGAAAGAGGAAATAGAGATAGAGTAATTGATATTGACAATGAGAGACATAGAGAGAGAAAGGAGGGATACAGAGAGAGACTGAGAGAGAAAAAGAGAGAAGGTAAGATATATATATATATATATATATATAGTGAGAGAGAGAGAGAGAGAGAGGCTGGGAGAGGGAGAGAGAGGGGGAAAAGAAAGAAAAAGAATGTGAAGATAGAGAGAGGGGATAGAAATAAAAAATGTGTGTGTGTGTGTGTGAGAGAGAGAGAGAGAGAGAGAGAGAGAGAGAGGATAGAAAGAAAAAGAATGAGAGAAAGAGGGAGATAGACAGATTGAGATAGATAGCGAGGTAGATAGTGCGAGAAAGAGAGAAATAGAGAGACAAGCAGAGAGAAATAGATAGTGAGTGAGATAAATAGACAGTGAGTAAGTGAGAGAGAGAGAGAGAGCGAGAGAGTGAGATAGATGGAGGAGGGAGAGAGAGAGAAAGAGAGAGAAGGAGAAATAAAATAGCTAGAGAGAGATACAGTGAGATAGATAGATATATACATAGATAGATAGATAGAGAGAGAGAGAGATAGAGAGAGAGAGATGGGGGAAGAAGGAATGCCGATAATGTACGAAGGACATTGAATAAAGTTAAGAAACAAATGTTTGCAACGTTAACTAACTGAAGTTTATTGTATGTGATAAAGTTTAATTCATGAGATCAAAGGGAATTAGACATGTGGGGCTTCCTGTTGTGTACTGGCAAACCTGCTGGTCTATGACATTGTAGTAAGCGTGTCCAAACCCTTTTCGATATTACGTTCACTTTCGGACTAATACACTTGGGAAAGGTATGAATCCTCTCATCACCCCAGATATTGGTTAAATACTGGCACTATTGTTCTTTTACTAGGGTGGCTTTGGCATTAAACAGCCCACGATGGTTGATAAGAGTACTTGTAATGAAATAATTCTGCGTAGTATTTATCCAATCCATTCACTCCGGGTAGGATGTGAAACAAGGTCGTATGGGCCATCAAGCGAAGATCGAACTCGCTATTTGGTAGTAAAGGATATGCAGGACTACCTTCCTAACTATTTCACCACGATGGGATTCCCATATATTTTATATATTTGATTGGGTTTTTTTTTGTTTCGCTTTGTTTTACGGCATATCAACCTCAGTGGATCATTTAATGCCGATAAAGTTTTGAAATAAATCAATTCTTAAAGGATAATATAATTTTTTTATAAATACATTTTTCTATTTAACCCATAGATGGGACCTAACAGGTAACTACCACTCCGGGTCAGAGTGGACCAGGGAGCAATGGAGATGAAGGGGTGCTCCACATTCCCCAAACCTCCAAAACTGGAATCTCACCATCAGATAGAGTTTACCGTCATTCCAGGACATGTAGACCCGCAGCCACTGCCTTCTAGCACCCATATGATAAAAAGGGGCTGGGGCTTGCCATAAGGGCAATCGAGTTGGGAAAATCATATAGGTGCTAGGGCTCGACTTGACTAGCCGATTGATCGGAGGGGGCCTCTCCGACCGCCCGTCCAGCCCAAGATAGGGCCAAAGTGGAGTATTGCATTTCATGAACTGCTCATCCACCTGGGCTTGATGTGTTTTTTTAATCTTTTTGCTCACAGAACAACTTAACTATGTAATTGATTTGGTGAGGATATTGATTTTCTTTATTCCATCTGTGTTACCCAAGTGCAAATAAGTGTCTGGATATGAGTCTGTTTGGTAAATGGCAGCGATTAGACGTGTATTGAACTGACTGGTCAACATCTTGTGAAGGCTTTTGATGTATTTTTATACGGAACGGCTAGGCTCCAAAAGAACTAAAAAATTAGACTTTTTCTCTCAACTATCATTAGTTAAAAATACAGTTTTTTTTCTCCTCGCGTGAATGCTCCGGACAACTTCGGTGCGAGTATTAGTTCGTGATCAAATCCGACGCCTCACTGTCTGATGATTGAGATTTATTCTTTAAGTTTTTCGACATGCCTTATATCTGTTAGTGAAAGGAAAGTCTAAAAACCAATGGTCGAGAAATGTTATTGGATATCACGAAAGAACAGGCCCTGTCGGCTGGAGCTGTAGATTTTATAGCTCCAGCCGACTACACCCCTGCAGAGGTGCAAGGCCCCTCGATAGTGCACCTGTTGGGCGTGGTTAGCGATCCGTGATGCCCGAAGGCGAGATCCTTGTGGCTAAGCAGTCCATGACATACAACACTCCCGTTATCCCTTATTTGAGCTAGACGTGCGGTCGGAGAGGCCCTTTTCGATCAATCGGCGGAACACAACCCCGAGCATCTGCTTGATTGTTCCGAGCGTATTCCTCAATTTCTCTTATGGCATTCACCCAACTCCTTTAATCATATATGTCCTACAAGGTGGTGGCTGAACGTCTTGGTTATGACACTAAACTATATCTAATGGCAGGTTCCAATTTTGGAGCTGTAGGGAATGTGGAGGATTCCTTCAATTCCATTACTCCCGGATCTACTCGGACCAGGAGTGATAGTACTTGTTAGGGTCTCTTCTATGGGTTAAATAGATGAAAAAGAGGGTTATTTCCTATAGGTTTAACATAAAAAAGGGGAACCATTCTTGACTGATAAATTATTTATTTATTTTCCCATTAAACTAACCCTAACCCTAAACTCTAACCCTAACCCTAACCCTAACTCCGTCTTCTTTTTTCCTAGCAGATCAATAAATAGATAAATAATTTATCAGTCAAGAGTGGTTCCCCTTTGTTTATGTTAGACTTATTGGAAATTACCACAATGAGTTTACAACAATTGAATACCTGCCAAGAATTAATATCTTCTGGTTTCTTAAAGTAAAAAAAATCTTACAGATAGGATACACGGATATGGAGGATATAACAAGAAATACCACGCGCAGACCGTTATTTTTTCCTTAAAATAACAGATGAAATATGGCCACCATCAACAAATTTTTCAAAGTTTCTGATGGATTTCCTACAGAATAGTTGATGTACCGAAGCAAAACTAGCAACACGCGTACTTTGTACTAGTATACTGAAAAATAATTGATATTATGATTATAATTGATAAAATATTGAAAAAATTAAAAGCGCGTGGTGTAATGGTTAAAGTCATTGTAAATGGACGAGTTCAAATCCTGGATGTGGTAATTGCATTGGGAAAGGTATGAATCCTACTCTCCTTTTAGCTATGGATAAATAGTAGGGCAGACTGGGCTCTTTAACCTTGTCTAACCGGTCTAGGAGAAGGAAAACTCTGAATTCAAACCTATTGAACTCCGCTTAAGAAATTGACCTTGTGTCACATCCTGCTCATGTGGAGGGGTTGGTAAATATATATATGTATTAAAAAATTAATCATTTAGTCTTTTAAGTCAATATATAGTCCAATGAAATATAATATCTTGTAGATTGCCACTATTTTCATGGATTCAAAGCTGCGCATAAATTCGAACCCTTATATGGTTTAGCTCAAGGTTTCTGGGCTGAAAGTTCTTACCTCTATTACGGTCAAGTCACACTGAAACTTCGGTGATTTAGCAGAATCGGTGCAGTTCCGCTAAATCACGCTAAATTAAGCAGCGATGTTCAAATCTTAATTGGGTGACAACATAAGGAAAACTTGAGTCCTTTGTTTATCGAAATGACTTGATTCAGCATTAAATTACCCGAAAAGAGTTGATATGCCATAAAATCTAACCAACCAACCAATCGACAGGATAAATAAGTCGGTCGGTGACCTTGCACTAGTCCAACACCCGTAAAGGTTTTCTTATGAACAAGAGGAGAAAACAGGAGATGGAGTGACATGATAAAAGAACACACAAAACTCACATTGCTAACAGATAGTATGAAACGGGGAAAAGTGACAAGAACAGACAAGAAATCAGTGAAAATGGCAGGTGCAAAAAAGGGGAAAAAACAGAAGATTGATAATATTCACCAAAATACGTACAAAAATAGGTTTGTTTTTGTTAATTTGGTTTTACGGCATATCAACCTCGGTGAGTCATTTAATGCAGACAAAATTTGGAAACAAATTCAATTCTTAATGATTACTCAATTCTTTTATTAACACATTGTTCTATTTAACCCATAGATGTGACCCCAACAAGTACTACCACAACGTGTCAGAGTGGACCTGGAAGCAATGGTTATGTTCCCCAGATCTCCCATCAGATAGAGTTTAACGTCATTCCCAGGACATGAAGACACTAAGCCCCGGCCTTCTAGCACCCATATAATAAAAAGGGTTGAGGCTTGCCATAAAAGCAGTAGTGTTGGGGCAATCATATAGGTGCTAGGGCTTGACTTAACCAGCCGGTTGATAAGAGGGGGCCTCTCCGACCGCCTGTCTAGCCTAAGTAAGGGTCTAAATGGTGTGTTGCATGTCATGGACTGCTCATCCACCAGGATTCCGTCTTAAAGCATCACAGGCTGCCACCCACGGCCAACAGGTGGTCTTATTTGGTGGTCTTACCCCTCTGAAGAGGCACAGTCTGTGTATTCTAACGCCCCAGCCGACAGGGTGGTACAACAATAGGAGCTTTCTAAATAGGAAAGTACAACAGGGCTTTACTGTCCGCTAAATCAGTAGCTCTCGAACTTTTTTTTACTTATGTATTCCTTTAATTCATATTTTTACCTGGCAGACCTTCCATTACTATTCGATGTTTAAAAGTCATATAGTAGTTTTATAATTAAATATATTTGCTTGCCAGGACCCCCCCAAAAGTTATATGGTCCCCGGGGCCATGTGGATCAAAGTTGAACAGCCTCTGCGCTAAATCACAAACTACAGTCTCCCTTATTTGCGGTTGAACAAATCATATTAAACTAAAACTAATTTAAAAATATATTTCAAAGAAGGAAAAAGAAGTAGCCTCGGAATACCAGATAACATGTCTGACACTTTGAAGAAAAAAATATTGAAGTAGTTTGGTCGCATATAACGCAAAGACAACACATTCATACTGTAAGATTCAAAGTTAATAATTGAACAACAGCTCCGACACGTTGTGAGACAAAACATTCAATAGGGGTACATCACATCGTAACGATAAGATACATAAAGTACATAGATACATAAGATACAAATAAGATATAAGAGTAGAGATAAAAGGACACATTCATGAATGGTAAATACAAGATACAATATTTAGGTATAAACGAGATACCCAAATGTACATAAAATATAAATGTTACAAACATGGTACTAAAAGATAGTCCATGCTGTATAAAAAAACTTACAGTAATGTGAGGGGGGCCAAAGCCCCACCGAGAAGGGCGTAGACATAAGTCTAACCCATGTGCTCGTTCAGAGGTAGTAAGGAAAGAGAGAGAGAAGCATTTGAATCAGCCGTTTATATACCCGAGGTCCCCTTGTGGCCACAAACGGCAACACAGCGGGAAGATAACTCTTCCAGGCAAAGGGAAGATAATCCCCTACAATACTAACAAAGTGATGGAGATTTTATATAAGGGAGGAGCCAAAATACCTCTGCCAACAGCCGAAAGAGTGGCAGAATACGTCCCGTATTGTGTGAACGCATATGTCTTAGGAACCATTTTGGGGTTTATGCAGATAATGCTGAAATGGATGAGAAAAATATAAACAGAATATCTATTGTATTATCACCCCCAAACCACCACCAATTATTTCACCACCAAATCTTGAGCGCTGATGTAGATATTTAAAAGGCAGATATAATTAAAGGTTACGTTTGATTAAAGCAAGTGATGAGAAAGTTGATGAGATACATTTATGGTGTGTTGCAGGACGGAAGAGTGTTTTCGATTTTAACGTTTAGAAAATTATATTTTGGGGGATTCTGTATTTTTTCTTAGAAAATGAATAGACTTTCAATCTTCTATGAAAGACTGTTTGAAACTCACGGAGAATGTCCGGCAGGAATTAACAACATATGCAATGGATTTTTAAAGTAAACGTTTGGACGTAGAAATAAACGTAAAGAAAGATAGAATGATCTGGAAGAACAACGAAAAGAAACAATGGATGGAAAGGAAGACAGAATTAACCGGAACCATTATGAAAAGAAACAATGAACGTGAAAGATGAACGGAAAGGAAGACAGAATGAATTGGAACCATTAAGAAAAGAAACAGGGAACTTCGAGATAGGCGGAAAGGATAACAGAATAAACCGGTAAAAAAACCCCAAAAAAAAAAACAACACAAAAACGAAAAAGTATACCAACATGGAAAGAATGACAGACTAATCAAGAAGCAAATAAAAGAAAGAAAGAATAGATCTGTTGGCACACGGATATGATAAGTCTTAAATGGAAATAATGAAAATCTTCTACTAATAATGGAGATTCGCTCCCAGTTTTTGTCTGTAACAAAAATTACGTCACTGCTTACGTCACATTACCCAAAATCGTCATAACATAGAATAAATACACTCAAAATTTGAACATGCAACATTAGTCAGTCCTCATTGTTTTTTAAAACAAGTTTTAATAAATACATGACTAGTATTATATATCTATATATAGTTTGTTTTATTTTAATACATATTTAAAGTTCACATTTCAAATTGTTTTATTTTTTAATCCTTTAATGAATTTGATGATTTTACTTACTTAGGGTACAAACTCGCTGACATTGAATTTTTTACTCCCACCCGTCAGGCAAAAAAAAAATAAAATATATTTTTACATCGTCGGAGGGTGTTTTTTATTTAGTACTAGTACTTGATAATGAAAACACTTAATGAAAAAGTTTTTCAAGAAATATTCTCGAATTTAACATTTAATAATTTCAAACTATGGTCGAATTAAACCTTTATTTTGGTGTATTATCATAATGACCTTTCTCTGCTATGTACATGCTCTTTTTCGCATAGGTTATAAGTGGGTTGTAAAAGAGAGGAAAGAAGCCGCCGCAGAAAAGAGAGTCATAAGGAAGGAGAGGCAACAGCATCTCCAGCAAGAATCACCGTTTGTTTGCAGTCACTGCACCAGAGATTGCCATTCAAAAATTGGTCTGTTCAGCCACTCACGCAGTTGCAGATAAAATTAAAATAAAAAGTGGACACTACCCCATCGTCTTCAATAAACGGAAGGATGCTAACAAAATCAACACATGCTCTTTTTCGCATGGGTTGTAAGTGGGTTGTAAACCTTTAACCTTCTCAGTGAGATAAAGTGTGTGTCTTGAACCTGATATTTCGTCTCTATGGGGTTCGCTGACTGAAATACTTTCTTCGTAGTAAAGAGGCCCATTACGTCTCTTCTCATAGTTACTTCTCCAACTTCTGTCGCTTGGTCTCAGAATTAAATCAACGTCTTTAAATCAAATCGCTCGATTGTATCCGGTATCGTACGTGTGCTGGTAATATATGGGCAAATATATATATATATATATATATATATATATAATATATATATATATATATATATATATATGGGCTTTTTGAGTTCTTACGTCTCAAATCTCAAGGTGGGCGTACTGAAGCTAAATCGCATGTCATTTGCCAAAGAAATCACTCCGACACTGATTTGAACTGGCATGTGATTTTTCTGTTTAAACAAAGGATCACACAATGCCGTGTGTCGAGTATGCACTTGTTGTCGTCTTTCCGGATTCCAAGGATGAAAGGAATGATGAAGGCTTTGATAATTCTAAGTTTTCCCTGATCTGTTTGTCTACTTTTACAACTCCTAGAACATTACCGAGACTTAAGTGCCTCGGTTTATTTAAGTGCAGAGTTCGAAATCAAACTGGACCTTACGCATTCGAAAACCCAAAGTAAGTTTTTTTTTTAATAATAAAACACTAATCTATTAAAATAATGTCCCATCCGACTGTAGCAATATAAGATGTATTGACTGTTATCAGCAGTTGCATTTTCAACTCTTGGTTCTTGACATAGCTACCTGATTGTTTTGTTGGTTGTTTGGTTTAATGGTATATCAATCCTTGTAGGTTATTAAATGCAAAATCTTATATATATTAGCAAATATATGACCCTCCGGGGCAAGTATTTAAATTTTAATATATATATATTATATTAAATTGAAAGGCTAATGAAACTGAATAAGAATGTAGATAAAAAGATTTGGAACAGAGGGTATGATTGAAAAATAGAACAACTTTGAACTAACTTTCATCATTTTCCGTTACTCCCATCTTTCATTGGTACATTTTCCTAATTTAACCGTTTAGTTAAAATAGGAAGTAAAGAAAATACAGTTATTTTCTTCTTGTTAAGGATTTTTTTAGATTTATTGAAGAGATTTTTGCTCATATTCTTTAAGATAAACCAAACAACTAGAAATCAATCGTAAACCGCTATTTTGTGTATATATAATACAATTGCATGTTAGGTTAATAGGCAAAGGGAATTGTGTATAGTAATATAGTTTCGGTTAAGACAACAAACCCACAATGATATATATATATTATATGATTTGATTCAGAAATAAATTTTAATAGATTCGTGTGTATTGATAAATCGGTAGAAATGTTTTCATTAACTACATGTGTGTTAATAGACACTAGTGGTTGACCCTAAGCCACTGTCATCTAGCACGTATATGACAAAAAAGGGCTGGGTCTTTGCCATAAAAGCAATTTGAAGAATACGGTCGAGACAATAGTATAGGTGCTAGAACTTGATGACCAGCCTATTGACCAGATGGAAGTACTGACCAAAGTGGAATGTTGTAAGTCAAAGTACCACTTAATACCAGGAACACAGGACCGTTCAGTCACAAGGATCCTACCCTCAGGCCAAAGGACAAACAGGTGACCGAATGGGTGGACTTAACCCCCCCCCACCACTTGAAAAGTGCAGTCCAGCCTATTCTACAGGCCCAGCCACCAACATTTAGCTGAGACTAGGTTGATTTGCATCACATTGTAAATTAGACCTAAATTAATTATAGGTGTGCAACTTAGTTGTTGTCAAATGCATCCAGGTGTTAATTTAACTTATCTTCTCTAATGAGAATTTTCTCATTCTTTTTGGTAATTACTTATCTTGTCTAAGATTGCATCTCACTATTTATACACCTATATCTTAAAGTGCCACAGCCGCAATTATATTTCACCAGTGACGTAGTTAACGATCTTAAGCTGATCACTCTTTCGGCGAGACGTAGAATACGCTGAGTGCATCCCTTGCAGAAGAGTAATACCCACCTAAATGTGTCCTGGGTATGATCCGAAGGTACATCTGATGGGGGAGGCTCCAGTTCTGGAGATCTGGGGAGTATGGGATACATATCAATTGCTATTTGCCCCTAGGTTCACTCTAACCCGGAGTCTTTGGTATTTATTCAACCGATTCGCCACGGGTAGGATGTGACACAAGGTCGCAAGTATGGGGCGCCAAGCTAGAATCGAACTCGCTATTCAGTAGTAATGGATCTGCGAGACTAGCTTGCTAGCCATTACACCATGATGTGACGCATTAATCTAGAGTGGTAGAAACTTTTAGGGATCTATGTATAGGTCAATTAGATCTGTTTAAAAATCAATTTATATTCCATAGGACGTGTACAAAAAAGTCTTAAGTATAAGAAGTTCAAATAATATAAACTCCGGTTTTTATAAAGCATTTACTTAAAAGAGAGTACCCAGTGCAGAACATTTCGGTCGGATAACAAGAGACACGTTAATTAAGGACATACAACATATAATCTATACATATATAAAGGGCAGTTGTGTGTATACGTATGTCCGGTGGAAACTTCAAAAATAAAACAATTAACGACAAAGTAAATATATATTCATATTAAATATCACCACGGCTTGGTTTTTGAGCAAAAATAATAGAGATTTAATTCATAATCGTGAAGATAATTAAAAAATAAAATTTAAATAACAGTATGGATTTTTTTTTTCATTTGATATTTTAGATAGTAGACAGTAAACATTTCTTTTCAAAGTAGCTGGATCAATGCAAGGCCTTTTTTTACATAGGGATTTAGATGGGGCATCCCGCGAGGATTCAACTTATGATTCAGTAATAATGGATCTGCGGGACTAACTTTAAAAATCCCCCTCTACCGAAGGCGATGCCGGGTAGCCGCTGCTAGTTTATATATATTGGGGGAACTAGGTTTCTCAGGCTATACAAAAGTCACACTTGTCCAAGTACATGAAGAAGTGTATGGAAAGATAAAAAGATGTGGAAACCACTTACTGTTTCTGGGCTCCGGACCGAGAGCTATGCACCATACGTGATGCTGAGAAGTAAGGAGCACGTCTGTCCTCGTCAAGCCAGCTTTGTAAAAGAGGCTGATCTTTGAGGTTGCCGCGTCACGTGACAAAAAGGGACTCAAACCCTGTGACAAGGGGGACTACTCAATATGGTCCCTTACGCGGAGCTTAAATAGTTTTCCGTATACCCTATCATTTGCCAGTGACTGGTGGAACAGATAAATTCATACCTTTCTCAGAGGCATTAGCACGAAGTAAAATGCAATCCGCCTCGTGTAGGATTTGAACTCGGGTTGCCAATTCCATTCACGATAACGATAACCGTTACATTGAGCGGTATTCATGTATAGATATTATAATTTTCGAAATTTACAGAAGATATTTCAATTTATATCGATATTTACTCAGCTTAGTTTTGTATCAGGCTTTATCTATATGGAAGATCTTAACTAAAATCCAATTTACTACACATTAGTAATGCCAATTCTGCTTGCTTGATTGATTGATTTTAAAGGATTTTCTCTATTTCGGGTCGGGTGCGATTAAGAAGAAGGCAAGACTGTAACATTCAAAATATAATTTAGTTTCGTGTTTAAAAATGTTCTTAAGTCAGTTATACTTTGACCATTTTTTTTTGCTTTCATGTTAGTATAAGTCAAATGCAGTAGGTCGTCATAAATAATCGTCGGTAGCTTGTTAACCCTACCCCCCCAATTCCACTGACCTGTCGTTCTCCCTCTCTTTCTCTTTTTCTGTCTCTGCCTTAAATGCCCACCCCACCTGAATGTTGGATCCATTATAAAACCTTAGATTCCAAATCTGTTTTGAAGAGCGCACATGGTTAAGATTTTGGACTGGACTGGCCGAAACAAAATCAGGTTTAGTTTTGGACTATATATTATGACTTAAAAGACTAAATGATTAATTTTTCAATATATATATATTTACCAACCCCTCCGCACGAGCAGGATATGACACAAGGTCAATTTCTTAAGCGGAGTTTAACAGGTTTGACTTCAGATTTTTCTTTCTCCTAGACCGGTTGCCTAACCAAGGTTAAAGAGCCCAGTCTGCCTACTATTTATCCATAGCTGGAGGGAGAGTAGGATTTTATATTTCCCAAGGGTATTAGCGCAAAGTGAAATGCAATTACCACATCCAGGATTTGAACTCGGGGCGACGAGTCCATTTCCTATGACTTTAACTATTACACCACGCGCTTCCTGGTTTAGTTTTAGTTTAGTTTCGTATCGAGATCTTAGTGAAGATCGAAGTTTACAACACATTAGTAATTTTGCTTACTTAATTGATCTTAACGGCATGTCAACCTAGCTCGGGTTGATCATTTTATGCACAGAGATTAAAGAATTGCATTCATTGTACGTTCATACTTACATATTTAAACTTCGCTTAAAAATTGGCCTTGCGTCACATCCTGCTCATGCGGAGGGGTTGGTAAATACAACCAAATCATCACATTAGTTGCACGGCTTAGATCTGTGCGGTAAAATGTGGAGATGATGATAGGTGTTACGCTCCATCTTAGACAAAAAATATCCCTGGACTTGCGCTAACGAAAAAGGTATATACTCCCTCGCTGTTTGGTTGATACTGACAACAGGCCATTTAAAAGCCTGATGACAGGACAGGGTATTTTAGAGAAGCTTGTTAATCATTACACTACAAAGGGGCTTATTTCTGGCTTATTCTCGCACAAAGCCAAAATATAGTTCCACCCTTGAGAATGCGACTTTATTACACTAAATAACGGAGAAGTCTGTTGGATGTTAACATAAGACTAGCAGGACGTGTAGATTTACCACACTAGGTTAATTTGATTATTACAACGTTTGATATGTTTACTTAAGAGCTATTGCGCATTGTTCAATATGTAAGTAAAGTAAAGTCGTTGGGATGGCCTAAAGTCGGTATCAACCAATCAGCGAGGGAGTCTATCCCCTTTTCCGTTAGCGCTAGACCAAGGAATATTGTTTTTACGCCTGAAGTGGAGCGCCACTCCTACCATCAGCTCCTTACTTTACTGCACAAATGCTTTTGCTACTCATACGCTGAGTTGGCGAGGGCCAGTATCGAACTAGGAACCTTGTGGTTTCTAGCCGAACACTCTACCGACTGAGCTAACCCGGCCCTTAAACCCGTTCAATATGTAAAAAGTATAATAATCTTGATTTAACTCTCTTACTTGTTTTTTTTTTTAAATTTCTCTCTTTCTTTTTCTCATAGATTGAAACAGATTAGCGTTATTGTTTTCGCGTTCTCATCCCTCTCTCTATTTTTTCCTACTCTATTTTCTTCTTTCTTTCTTTCTTTCTTTCTTTCTTATTATATTGTTTGTGTAGCATTTCCTTTCTTTCTTTATAATAAAAACGGAATAGTCCATTATTTAGATGAGGTGACGACACCCATAAGAAATAAGATGTCATCGTGTAAGCTACACCAGATAATCTTGATTCACATTTTCGCATCGCATTTTGGACAATTTAGACGGTCTCATTTTTAACCGGAGGGTGCTGCAGGGTGATAATTGACGGAAGATTAAGGAACACGGCGTATTAATATATAAATAAGGGTCCATCTCATTTTGTCTGAATTGTAAGTATGTACCGTCCTCCTTTTATCAAACCAGGTCAGTTCTATTTAAAATTTCTTTGTTTCAATTCTTTTTAAACATGTTTCTCATCGACCAGTAAACCCTTTTGCCCATCACGTCTTCGTAATGTCGTGCGCTTTGAGGAACTAATTACAGTCCGCGGGGAAGCCCACAAAATAATTCCATATATAAAATGAATTTTCCCATCATTATGGCTTCCCCACAAAACGTGATTTAAAATCGTCCAATTTCTTCCTCCCTTATGCCGATCAATCAACGTGACTGAATGAGGATTGACTGCACCCAAGAAATGTCTTAGTACAGTTGCCCCAAGATGAACACTGAGAAATATAAGAGGTTCCTGGAAGCCCTGTACATGGTACGTGATTTAAGAGTGGTGGATAATTTGATTAGTTTGGCATACGAGCCCCAGGTTACTTAAATCACTTGCTGTTCCAAAGTGGTCACCAATACAAATACTAACCATGCTCATCGTTGCTTACCTCTATCTGACAGGAACCGGTGCTTTATATCCTGGGCATGATGTAAAATTGCATCTAGTTGTGAAATTCCAATTCTGGAATGTGGAGTACCCCTTCATTACCATTACTCCCCGTTCCATTCTGACCCGAAGGGGTAGTACCTGTTAGAGTCCTATATATGGTTTAAATAGAAAAAAATGAGTGGAATATAATTGAATACCCAACAAGAATGAACAAATCAAAAACGTCTTTGGAATGAAATAACCCTAGGGTTGACATTCCATAAAATCCATCCATCCCATCAACTAAACGGCAGGAAAAATTTGGGTCATTTAATGCTGAATCGTCATTTTTGAAAAACTGAAAGAAAAACAACATTTTTGCACCGTTGAATCAATTGAAATTTAACGTAGCCAAAAACAAGTTATGACTAGAGGATTTTTTAAAAATTCTATGAAAAATACATTAATGGTCCGATTTTTACGAAAATTTCGATAATTACTTACCTTTTTGATGTAAATATGTCTGAAATAGTTTTTTTTTTTCTCAAAATATATTAGGGGAAATATTTTTACGAGATATACCCCTAATTTCATTTTATAAAATATGCAAAAAATGAACCGACAAAAAAATATTTTTACATTTTTCCATAAAGATAAGAGTCTGAATAATTATATCAGAAGATTTTTATAAGTTTTGATGCGATAGCATTTTAGTAAAAGAACCATGAATACAGAATTCTGCTAAAAAAATCGACCCCTGTTGTAAAAAGACGGAGTGTTTTACTTGTTTTTCAAGATAACGGTGAGTAATTTTTCCCCAATCGGATAATTTGATCTTTGAATTAACTGTTTTTCTTTGTAACCACTCTTTATGTTTGTTATTTCTTTTTTGCGAAATTTAAAAAATATCTACGCTTCTTCCTTCAATATGGCCTAAACTGATCACGTGACGTATATTGGTGGTACCTATAGGCAACCTTTCGACTTCTATTACTCCCTTCATTTGCTTGTTTTTTTATTACTAGTTCTTGTTTCCAAAAAATCAAAAGGCAACCCCGTGTCTGCCATTAGAGAACCGTTGGGAATATGGAACAGGCCGTGACGTACCAACGGAAGGAAGTGTCAGTAAAAGATATTTAGCGTTATCTCCAGGTGTGAGAACAACGTCTTTGATGATCTATTACATCCAAAGTGGGTTACTTTGATGGATTCTTTTTTAAATTCTAAAATAATTGTATACATAATCTGTGTTGGATTCTCCTGGTATAAGATACACGCAAAATCATCACTTCTATTTATGAACTTTCCCAACATCACTCCCGGTAAAGAAAAAACTGTCCAATGAGAGACGAGGACAGAAAGTATTTAAGATCATTGGCAATTATCCACAAATCAATTGCTAATTGAACTTTCTACTTGCAAGGCTTATCTTTTGGATTAACACCAGATGAATACTACAGAATTAGTCTTATACAATTTACAAGGAACATTGCAGATTGGATTTATACATATTACAAAGCTAACTACAGACTTGGGCTTATATACATTAGAGAGTATTACCAACTCATTATAGACTAGGATTAACCAAATGGATTTTGTGAACATCAAAAAAACTGAACCCCTTCAATGGCGACAAGAATTCTAACAATCTGTCTACTGATTTAATTGAACAAGCTTCTATGTTTACAGTGTCAGCGAAAGAATCGACGAAATTGGGGGTGGGTGGAGTAGGGATAGTATAGTGGGCAGTGACAAACATTCAAATCGACAAGCGCACGCATG
>CM042142.1:32005575-32010575 GCA_023376005.1 Doryteuthis pealeii
TCATATTCATTAAATAAAACGAAACGATTAGAAATCAATAATACCAAGCACATATTTATTAAAATCAAATTTTTAATATCAATATGCAAATTAGCCTTCCAGTTCACACATTAAACCACTAATTTGTTGAATATATAAATACACATGCCCGTTTTTAGTATGTAGATAAGGCCCACGCCGGGGGTCCAGTGGCTTCGGCCCTGGATCTTTACGAGTTAATAGCGTCGATCCCAGGGGGCCATCCCCCCAGGCAACACGTGCCCCCTTGATTTAAAGGGGCAGGGCTGGGTTCATTGCCCAGTGCCTGAGGCGCCCCCCTTGAGGGGGAATGCCGACGGGATCGACGCAATTTTTCACCTGCCACCCCATGAGTCTCGGCTTGTGGGTGGTCCCACATAAATAGGGCCTTTGTGCCTGACCCGTACAAGTGGGGTACGTGGAAAATATCATGTAGATAAGGCCCAGCCGGGAGTTCAGTGGCTTCGGCTCAGGACCTTAAAGTTAACATAATTGATCCCAGGAGGCAATCCCACCCCAGGCACACCTGCATCCTTGATTTTAAAGGGGCAGCCTGGGTTTATTGCCCAGAGCCTGAGGCGCGCCCTTGAAGGGGAATGCCGACAGGATCGACGCAATTTTTCACCCACCACCCATGAGATTTGGTTCGCGGGTGGTCCCACGTTAATAACCCGTACAAGTGGGGTACGAGGTAAATACCAATTAGATAAGGTTCAGCCGGGAGTTCAGTCGTTTTGGTCCAGGACCTTACAAGCTAACATCGTTGATCCCAGGGGGCAATCCCCCCAGGCAACACCTGTCCCTTGATTTAAAGGGGTAGGGCTGGGTTTATTGCCTAATGCCTGAGGTTCCCCCTTTGAGGGGGAATGCCGACAGGATCAACATATTTTGGCAGCCACCACCAATGAGATTTGGTTTGTGGGGCCTTGTGCCTAACCCGCACACGTGGGGTACGTGGTAAATATCAAGTATGTAGATAATGCCAACAGTATCAATAATGTAAAACAATTTTATTAATAATTCAGCTTTAAATAAACATAAAATCATGGAGAATGTGGCGTAAATAACAAAGGGAATTGTGACGTGAGTAGTGATATAGTTTCGGCAACAGACAGACAAAAACAAAATCTCTGTTATGATAAGATCGTGCTGTAAATATCATTAAATCAGAAAAAACAAAAAAGATCCAAAGTTTTAAAGGAATATGTAAAAAAAGGAAATAGCAAATATAATTTCTGCTTATTTACAATCCACCCTTAAAAATATTCTATAATTGTGTGTGTTGTCTCTCGTCTCAAGTAATCAACTTTTTGAAGCCACTATGAGAATGTTAGATTTATCTTTTTCACGTTATGAAACAAAAAGTTTTCCTCATGTGTGAGTTAATTCTCTGTAATCTCAGTCACCCCACGAACACAACCCCACGGTGTAGATTTTACTAACGTTCCTAGAAAATATTTTTTTAAGTGTATACAAAATTGGACTATTTCTACTTTTCATATGTTATCATGAAGCAAAAGTACGTTCTTCCTGTCTTTGGGAGAAAATATGGTCAAGACCAACGTTCAAGGTTTAGGAAAATAATAGTTCCGAAAATTCGTCTGTCTGGATCCAAATAGTAGTTTTCGGATCGTGCATTTGTGACCCTGTACTAAATAAAAGCCATTAGATCATTTGTTTCAAATCTGTTCGATTTTATTTACCTGCTTGGTAAATATTACGTGTGTTACATTGTTGTTAGTCTAAAAAAGACATCGAATAAAACGCTGAAGTACCGAAGAGGGGCCGAATAGTAACGAACGACTTGATGGTGAAGAAGGTCTCACTTGATAAAGGGAAAAGACAAACACGTTCTTACAAAACCCCACTCACGTCTTATATAAGATACTCCGGTTTGGTGCGTTTTGATTATTCCACGAATTCTTGAAAAGAAGCCCAGAGGAATTGGAAATTAGAGGAAGAATCCAGACCATACAGTATTGTTAAGATTGGCTCGAATATTCAGAATAATCCGGTAGATCTGAGAGATTTGGTGTGATTCAATCACCAGTGAAAGTAAATCTGTTAAAACTGGTGTTACAAGAAGTGAAATATAACATCAAAGTGGAGTCAGAGGTTTTCTCTTAGAAATGTACATAAAATATATTTTGCAGCGAAGATTTTTAACATAAAGTAAAAAAAAAAGTCATCGGGGTGGCCTAAAGTCGGTATCATCCTACAGCGAGAGAGTATATCCCCTTTTCACTAGCGCTAGACCAAGGAGATTGTTATTGCGTCTGTGGTGAAGTGTCATACCTACCATCAGCTTCTTACTTTACGGCACAAATCACCGTGCTACTCATACGCTGAGTTGGTGAGGGCCGATATCGAACTAGGAATCTTGGGGTTTCCAGCCGAACACTTTACCGACCGAGCTAACCCGCCCTTAAAAAATAATATCTGATCAATCTAAAATAATAATAATAATAATAATTTATCAGACTGTAAACCATATACTCTGCGAATGTAGCAAACTAGCACAACAAGAATACAAAACTAGACACGACTGGGTTGGGAAGGGGATCCACTGGGAATTATGCAACAAATGTAATTTTGACCACACAACAAAATGGTATATGCATAAACCAGAATCTGTTCTTGAGAACGAAACGCATAAAATTCTCTGGGACTTTGAAATAAAAACGGATCTCCTTATCCCAGCAAGAAGACCAGACCTAGTGTTGATAAACAAAAAAGAAAGAACTTGTCAACTGGTGGATTTTGCAGTGCCAGCAGATCACAGGGTGAAGTTAAAGAAAAATGAAAAAATGGAAAAATATCTGGACCTTGCCAAAGAACTGAAAAAGTTATGGAATATGAAAGTGAAAGTGATACCAATTGTGGTTGGTGCACTTGGAACAGTCCCAAAAGGATTAGAAAAGGGTTCGAAAAGTTTGGATATCAGAGGAAGGATAGAAACCATTCAGAACACTGCACTGCTGCAATCTGCCAGAATACTCAGAAGAGTCCTGGAGACCTGAGGAGACTTGCTGTCACTCAGACTCCAGTGAAAGACCATCAGCTAATGCTGATGTGAAAACTCAAAAGGAGCAAATAATAATAATAATAATAATAATAATAATAATAATAGGACTTTGAGATAAAGATGGATCACTTTATCCCAGCCAGGAGACCAGACCTAGTATTGATTAACAATAAAAAAAGAACTTATCAGCTGGTAGACTTTGCAGTTCCAGCAGATCACAAGGGGAAGATGGAGGAAAACGAAAAGATAGACAAATACCTGGACCTTGACAGAGAATTGAAAAAGCTGTGGAATATGAGGGTCAAAGTGATACCAATTGTAGTTGGTGCACTGGAGAAAATACTGGAGAAACTGGATATCAGATGAAGAATTGAGACCATCCAGACTATTGCTACAATCGACTAGAATACGCAGAAGAGTCCTGGAGACCTGAGGAGATTTGTTGTCCCTTAGACCCAGTAAAATATCATCAGCTAACGCTGGTGTGAAAAACTCAGATGATAAGTATAATAATTCTATTAGATAAAGAAAGATTTTTTTATGAGAGGTGATACCGTTTTTCGTGATGTCTTACTTGATATTGATAATAAAGTATTGATTTTTAGTGACAGATTTTTTATTCACTATCTTGAAGATTGTCATCGAATTCAAGAATCGAATATCACTGTTTTTTATTATATATTTTTTCCATTATTTCCAGTATGAAGTAGGGTGTTACCGTTCGTTATCATTTTCATCAACGAAAACAGGTGTCCCACAATGTTCTTGTAATAAATGATAAGTATTTATCGGTAGATGTGCTGTACTGTAGAAATACCAAACGAGGATATACAGTGCATTGAGATAGCATCAGTAGTCAGACTCTACATCCCTTATTTTGGTACCTGTGCGCATCAAGGTATGTCAGAAAAGTTCCAGTTTGATCGCATTCTTCGATGTAAGGGGCATAGTCACTGCGAGTTCTAGCCACAGGGTCAGACGATCAACCAGCATGTCTACAAATAGATGCTGCAGCGTTTGCTTCGTTCAGTGCGCGAGAAGAGGCGAGAGATGTGGAAGGACAAGTCGTGGGTGATTCACCATAACAACGTACCTGCCCACACTGCTCTAAGTATCCGAGAGTTCCTGACCCAGAAGAATATCACTGTAATGGAGCAACCTCCTTACTCGCCCGACCTGGCTCCATGTGATTTTTCCCCTTCCCCTAGCTGAGGGAGAATAGTTTGTTCCATACCATACCCAATATATATATATATATATATATATATATTATATATTATATATATATAGTTAATTTTTATTATTATTATTGGAGAAATGCTCAATTATTTCTTTAAGAGCTGTATTTATTTATTTATAGTCAGCAATACAAAGTTCGTCTTACCAATGGTTTCGGATGTTTATCCGTCATCAGAGACATTGACTTTTTGAAAATATATATTTATATATATATATATATATATATATATATATATATATATGAGGATAGGAGGGTTGGAGTAAATCCAACAGAATGTGGTAAAGAAAGAGGAAAAGGGGACAAAAAGTACAACACAAACAAGTAGGTGTAGGAGATATATTTCGTCCTGCATTGAGCAGGATTTCATCAGTCTTTTATTAGAACATTAGTGCAACATACATTGGTTTTTATAGAAAGAAAGTGAATGGGTGTGGGTGAGTCTGGTGATGAAGTCAGGAGGATGGGAAGAGTTTGTGAGGATTTGATTGGTCAGAAGAAATCTATCATGGATGGGGAGAGAGAAAAGATCAAAAATGTGGAATTTGTTGGGAGAGACAGGAAGAGAAGGTAGTTTAATGCAGAGGAGCAGAGTATGGTAGGGTGAAATTAGGTCAACATTCTTTGGTTGGTTTGGAGAAAATGTTAATTCTTTGAGTGGGCCAGGAAGCAATGGTGATGAAGGGATGCTCCACATTCCCTAAACTTCCAGACTGGAAC
>CM042142.1:32015575-32045575 GCA_023376005.1 Doryteuthis pealeii
GGGACAGAGATTATGTATGTGAATTATAGAGTGATAGAAAAAAGAATTATAGACTTAGAGTGAGTATATGTGTATATATGTGTGTCTATATGAATGTATATGAATGCGTGTGTTTTGAGAAGAGAGATAGACAAAAATGTATGTTGGTCAAGAAGTATTATCTTTGGTGTGCGTATATAATATATATTATATATATATATATATATATAGAGAGAGAGAGAGAGAGATAGAAAGGAGAGGGGAGGGAGATAGAAGACTGACAGTGTGTATGATTTTATACATATATATATATATATATATATATTATATATATATATATATATATATATATATGAGTATAGACAAAAGGAAAACACCACAAAACTGCTGTTAAAGTGAAAACATTTTATAACATATTCATAGCTGATATTGAACAATATTTCGATTTTATAAAAATCATCTTCAGAGCTTTTTTATACTCCGTGTTGTCAAGAGCGGAGACAAAAGTCATATGAGTTCAAAACAAAAAAACTTGATGTTGCATAATTATATATATATATTATATTATATATGTGTTGTGTGTGTGTGTGTGTGTGTGTGTGTGTGTGTGGGAGCTCGTAGTGCATTGGGTAGAGCGTAGGATATGGACTCGCTGACCTGAGTCCAATTCCTGGACGAAGTTGATTTCACTTGGCACTAATACCTTGGAAAAGGTATGAATCCAATTCTCCTTCCAGCTATGCTTAAATAGCAGGGCAGACTGGGCCCTTTAACCATGTTAGGTAACCAGTCTAGGAGAATGAAAACTCTGTAGTAAACCTGTTAAACTCCGCTTAAGAAATTGAACCTAGTGTCATATCCTGCTCGTGCGAGGTTTGGTAAATATATACTTCTAAACTTCACCTGGAGAAAAAATGAAAAAAGAAAAGGGTCGCACCAACCGAAAATAATCGCTAAATACTATCACGCCTGGCCATAAGAAAAAAAACAATATAAAATATATAGATTTCTAAATTAGGAACGAACGCATCAATAAATATTTCACTAACTTACAATACCCTGCTTCCATCATACGTCGTGCCAAAAAAGCTATCAAAATCTACAAAAATAAACAGCATTCTACAAACTTAACAAAACCCTAATTATATCCCCCACAACTAAGCACATCAAATTACCTCAATGTCCCATTAACTTCTCTAAAGGAAAAAAATATCATCTAGGCATTAACACTGTTACCCGCACAAGCCAAACAATTAGACATTTTATTAAGACATACCACAACAAAACGCAAATTCATTTCCGACGAAATTTAACAACATATTTTGTGTTTACAAAATATGTTGTCAACAATGTGATAAGCTTTACATCGGTGAAACTTCTAGAAATAAAAAAAAACGAATGTATGAACATTTTAAAGACCTAAAATTTGGAAATACATCTAATTCTCTATAGTAACACACAAATTATTAACAAATTACAATTTCAATCTACAAAACTCTTCGATGATCGCTTTGTCCATGATCGAAACAAAAGTCGTTATGGTCGAGTCGTGTACCATTTCTCTCCTTAATATCATTACTCAAAGACCAGGCCTTTATAAAATATCACACATTTTCTTGCTAAAATTATATTAAAAGACTTTAATATACAATATTAAAATTAAAAAAATTAAACTGAAAATTAAAATCCAAATCACCACTTAACTACATTAAGACAAAACACTTTCACATGCTTTTATACCTCTAATTTCCTTTCCTATAACTATAAACATCTCCAACTTATATTAAATTAAATTTGATTACTTTATTTTAGTTTTATTTACCATCGTCATCATTATCATCAACTTCACCCCACTAAATTTTTCTACACCTGCCTAAGCCATTGGCTCACTGAAAAACATGTGACAGCAAGTCTCTTTATAATTTCCAGATTTCTTCTTAGTCCCCCCTAACGGAAATATACCAACTTTCTTAATTTATTAAGATACAGTAAATTTTAACAATGATAACTAAGGTTATATTAAAAACAAATAGATAAATAAATTACCAAAAATAAATAGACGTATGCTCATCTTATCAAACCGATCAATACTTATTCAAAGAATCATTAAATTAATAAACAAATATAATCATATGATAAATAAATAAACAACATTGATCATTAAGATTATATTAAAGATAGGTAATAAATAATTTACCTAGATGAATTCACGTATCCTCATCTTATCAAACCTAACAATAATTATTCAAAGATTCATTAAATTAATAAACAAATTTAATTATATAATAACAACATAAACTCAACATTCTACTTCAACTTTCTTGTACAAGTTAATAATATTATTTACGAAAATTTAAAAATTTCCCTTTTTTCCAATGTCACTTATCACTGAATATTCTGTATTCTTAAACTGTAAATGTCACCAAAATATTACTTTATTATTTTATTACTTTACCAACCGTGAGCGTTTCAAAATTTAAAAAAAAATCGTTTTTTCGAACACTCGAAATTCTCTGTATTTGACCGTCTTTAATTTCAAATATCAAAATTTTGCCCTGAAGAAGGCCGCTTCTTTTGTATATTTAAATATTTTATATTTTCCTATTATTATATTTCCTATTATTATATTTTCCATTATTTATTATTATCATTATTATTATTCATTCATATTTAAAATGATAAATAGAATACAATGTGTACATGGACAAACTCTTGGTCGAAACTCTGTTGGCATTTCATTAAACCATTTTTTATCCATTCAGCATTTTCTTTCCTTTATTTATTTATCCTTCTAATATAATATATATATATATTATATATATATATATATATATATATATATATATATATATATATATCAACGCTAGGATTGTCTAAAACTAAAATGTAAATAGTGGTCGATATCTAAGTAGGGCAAATGATAAAATTAAACATAATGATTCAGATATACCTACTAATAGTTTCGCTTAGTAGCTCATCAGAGAAAAAATCTGACTAAAAAGACTTTATTTATCATTTATTATTATTATTCATTTATTACAAAAAATTAGTTCCTCCTAGTCCAAACAAAGTAGCATAATACAAACAAAACAATAAAAAAAAATAAATAAATTTTTCTTATTCCTTATTCATTTAATTTTCCTATTTTTAGCTTTTTTTCCTCTTCTACGTCCTAAATCCCCCACCCATTTCATTTCTCGCAAACACACACACACACACCTGCTGATGAGACCTAATAGGTCGAAATGTACATTCAGGGATTGACATTTTCTCGATTCGTTTAGCCTTACATTGAACATATATGCCCGCCTAAAATTCATTAATTATTAACTAATTCATTTTCAAAATTAGGTACAATTTCAATAAGCACATATCCTCCAAAAATTGTCGGCTTAAAGCCATATAAAAAATAAACACATTTGTTTGTTTACTTAACCTCATATATATATATAATATATATATATATATATATATATATCCTGACAAAGAATGTGTTTGAGACAGAGAGTTTGTATATGAGAGAGGTGTATAGTAATAGATCGACAAAGAGTGTGTTAGAGAAAGATAGTTAGTGTGTGTGAGAAAGAGATGAGAGATAGGGAGAGACAGAGAAGGAGAGACTGGAAGAGAGGGAGAGAGAAAAAACAGAAAGTGTCAGATGAGAGAGAGAGAGAGAGAGAGAGAGAGAGAGAAGAGAGAGAGAGAGAGAGAGAGAGAGAGAGAGAAGTGGGGTAGAGATAGATCTTTCAGCTAGTATTATATGACAATACGTACCGTGACTAACTGTTTCGTAATCTGATATAACCATATAATACACAGGTTTAGGTAAGGAAATCTGGTATAATATGTCGAGTATTGGGAAATTTGATGTCGTGAAATAAAACTTTGATTTTTTTTATCTGAACTTATTTGTAAGGAAATTCATAATGGTGAATTTACTGTCACTATGATTTAAAAAAAACAGTTAAATCGAACTTTCTTTCCTTTAATTATTTATCCTTTCAACATAAAGAAAAATATATTTAAACCGCTAGGATTGTCTAAAGCTAAAAAGTAAATAGTGGTCGATACCTAAGTAGAGAAAATAATAGAATTAAACCTAATGAGTCAGATATACCTACCAATAGATTCGCTTACCCCCGCCGAAAGAAACAAAATAGCAAAAATTAGGGAATTAACCAAATTGAATAAAATTTTCAGTGTGGCTATATCAATAAATAAAAGATATAATGCACCAGTTATTTTTTTTTTAATTTTAAATTTTTCAGATCAGTTAACTTTGATTCACGTATCTTTGAGACGTAACACAGATTCTCATAGATATGTGATTCAAAGTTAACTGACCTGAAAAAATGTAAAAGTTTTTAAATAAAATAACTGGTGCATTATATCTTTTATTCATTAATACATCAACCCTGAAAATGTAATTAAATTCGTTTAATTCCCTGATTTTTGATATTTTTTTTTTTCGGTGAGGTGACATACAATGATGGAATTTAGGTCCGTTAAGTTCGATTTAACCAAAGAAATTTCTGCGTCAGGTCAAATTTGAACTTTGCTTTGTATCAATGCCCTACTATGGATTTAATTCATTGCTGGCTGGGCGAACCCAAATATTCGTATTTCTTCTGGCGCCTGAAATTCTGCCTTTTTCCCAACGTCTACCTTTTAAATAAGGATTGTTATCGATAATCGATCTGCCGCCACCAACTGATCTTTTTACTGCAAGAAATATTGTTTTGGTGCAACATTTGGACGGACGTGCTTAACTGCAACAGCTGCACGTACCGCCTTACCTCAAGCAAAATGCCTGCAGGTCTTTCTTTCTTACTTTCTTTCTTTTGTCTTTCTTTCTTTTTTCTTTCTTTCTTCTTTCTTTCTTTCTTCTTTTTTCTTACTTTCTTTATTTCTTCTTTCTTTCTTAGGTTTTCTGTCTTGCGGGCTGAGTCCAGAGTGAAGATGTATTTATGGTCGTTGTTATTGTAATATTCTTACATTTACTTTGGCTGAATCAAAGAAATTGTTAAGAAGGAAAGAAAAGATAGAAAATATATTACAAATTTTTTTAAAGTTAGAATGTAACAAGACGTTATATTAAGAAAGAAATAAGAGAAGAAAAATGAGAATAATATTCAACAGAAGAAAAATAAAAGAATGGAAATAAATAACGAAGGAAAAGTTAGAGTGATTTGATGGGTTTAGTTTCTTTGTTTTACGGCATATCATCCTCAGTGGGTCATTTAATGCCGACATAGTTTTGAAATAAATTCAGTCTTAATGGATAATCAAATTTTGTTTATAAACTCATGTTTCCTATTTACTCCATAGATGGGGTCCTTACAGGTACTACCACTCCGGGTCAGAGTGGAGCAATGGTGATGAAGGGTGCTACACATTCCCCAGACCTCCAAAACTGGAACCTCGCCATCAGATAGAGTTTAACGTCATTCCTAGGACATATAGACCCTCAGCCACCACCTTTCTAGCACCTATATGATAAAAAGTGTTTGCCATAAGGGCAATAAGGTTGGGGCATTCATATAGGTGCTAGGACTAGACGGGACCAGACGACTGATCGGAGGGGGCCTCTCCGACCGCCCGTCTAGCCTAAATAAGGTTCTAAGTGGAGTGTTGCAGGTCATGGACTGCTCAACAACCAAGACTCCGTCCTTAAGCATCACAGGTCGCCACCCACGGCAAACAGGTGGCCCCATTTGGGGAGTCTTACCCCTCTGCAGTCGGTGTATTCTAACGTCCCAACCGACAGGGTGGAGAGTGATTTGAGAGAAATAAAAGTAAAAGAAGAGTAAAATATTAACAAAATGAGAAAAGAAGGAAGAAAAAGCAAAATAGGAACAAATGAAAAAATAAAAGAGAGAAATAAAAGACATAGTGGTAAAAACACAGGAAGAAATAAATAAATAAAGAGATTGAAGGAATAACTAAATAAATGGATAAAATGACGGATACAGAAATAAAGAAAGGGAAAAAGCTATTGAAAGAGAAAGAAATAAAAAGTTAAAAAGAAAGAAAAGGTGAAAACGAGCCAAATATAGAAAAAAAGATGAATGCACAAGGAATATGAAACCAAGAAATAAGGAAGATTGTGGTTGTTATCTGTACAACGTTTCGGTCGATGTGCTCTCCGGCCGTCTTGTCGGACTCGGAAAACTTCTCGGACTCGGGGACCTTCTTTTCCGAGTCCGAGAAGAAATACCCGAAGAAGGCCGGAGGGCACATCGACCGAAACGTTGTACAGATAACAATGAAGATGAGGACAATAGTCCGAATAACTCAGATAATACTAATCATCAACCCTCATCTCAAACATTCATAAAAAAGGTTTTGTTTCTTTTTTTGTTTTGTTTAATGGCATCTTTTATTTCATCTTTTATTTATTTCCACCCCATTCCATATATCTTTCATTCTTTTTATTTTTAATTCGTCTTTATATTCTTCCTGGTTGATTTAAGGCCAAATCTATCCTTATATTAAAAAAAAGTAGTGGTATTGTTTAGTAGATAGCTGGGAGGCTGAAGCGGTACATACCTTGACCAAGAGTATTAGTCCAAAAGTGAATGTGCTAGACTAGAGTTCGAAACTCACTTACTACGACGTCGTAGTCCAGCACGTTATCCGATACGTTCATTAAAGAAGGAATGGAGAAATTAGAAGATGAAATTAAGGACACAGAAACACAGAAAAAAGGAAGAAATTTACTGCGATACTAAAAAGAAAAATAATAAAAATACAGAAAAGAAAAAAGTAAGAGAAAGAATGAAAGAACGAAAGAAAAAAGAAAGAATGAAGAAAACGCGAGATAAATAAAAGAAGGAAAATAAAGAGAAAGGAAATAAACGAGAAAAGAAGATGAAAATAAAGAAAGGAATGAAAATAAGAAAAATGAGTGGAAGAAATAAAGATGGGTGGAAAGAAAAAAGGATACAGTGAAGCAATAGGAAGAAAGTGTGAGAGAAATAATAGAAAGAAAGAAAGAAAGAAAGAAAGAAAGAAAGAAAGAGGAAATGTATAAGAAGAAAAAATGGAATAAAGTGAGAAAAATGTAGAAAATAATAGAAAAGCTAAGAAAGCAAAAAGAAAAACGAAAAGGAAGAAAGATAGCCAAAAAGAAGTGAAGGAATGAATATATGAAAAGAAAAAAAAGAGAGAAAGAAGGAAGGAAAAATTATGAAAGAAAAGAAAGAAAGCAACAAAGAAGTAATGAGTTAGAGAGTTAGAGAGAAAATTCAACATCATCGAGTCGAATACAAGCATTCAAGAAAGGAAGAAAGAAAGAAGGAAGGAAAAACAAGGAGGAAGAAAGAATTACAGAAAGGAAGAAAGTCAGAAAAAAGTGAGACGTCGTAATGAATAAAATATAATTCATATCCCTTTTGATTGTATAATGTTTCTTTAGAAATAATCAAGTCCTATAGAGTATCCGCCTTGAAAGCCACTCAGCGCATGCGTCGCAAAGCTTGGTTCTGTGCGTCAAAGTGGAGAGCTGATAGTAAGTGTGGCACCTCACCTCAGATACCAAAAAACAATCTTCTTGGTTTAGGGTTATTGAAAAGTGGATATACCTTTGCTGCCCGGCTGATACCGACTTTAGGTCATCCACCGATATTTCTACTTATATTTGCTTTAGAAGAAAATTAAGTGTTACGAAAAAAATGTTTGCGGTGGAGGATATTTATTATGGAGGATACAACCGCGTAATGGACAACATTTTAGCTGGTATATTTACCAACTGCACGAGCAGGATGTGACACAAGGTCAATTCTTAAGCGGAGTTTAACAGGTTTGAATTCAGTGTTTTCCTTCTCCTAGACCGGTTGCCTAACCAAGGTTAAAGAGCCCAGTCTGCCCTACTATTTACCCATAGCTGGAGGGAGAGTAGAATTCATATCTTTCGAAGGGTATTAGCGCTAAGTGAAATGCAATTACCACGTCCAAGATTTGAACTCCGGGCGACGAGTCCATTTCATATGACTTTAACCATTACACCATGCACTTCCTACTACTTAGCTGGTATTATATATAAGAATGCTGCAAGCGTTCCTGAATAAGTCGTGGAAGCAGCATCCACAAAGAAGCAACTGTATGGCCACCTGCCCCCATCTCACAAACCATACGAGTAAGACGGGCTAGGCATGCAGGACACTGCTGGAGAAGCAGGGATGGGCTCGTAAGCGACGTACTACTACGCTAATGTGGCCGCCCAGCCAGAACCTACATTGACCAACTATGTAAGGATGCTGGCTGCTGCGCAGAGAAGCTCCCAGAGTCGATGAATGATAGGGAAGTTTGGCGAGAGATCGTCATGGATATCCGTGTAAACTGCGCGTCATGATGATGATGATATAACAATACGTATCATAGCCAAATTTTCATAATATATCATAATCTCATAATATTCGGCTGTAGTTAGTTAAACATGTTATAAAAGGTGGAAGGTTAAATCGAACTTAACGGACCTAAATTCCAACATCGTATGTCACCCCCGCCCCCGCCGAAAGAAACAAAATACCAAAAAATCAGGTTATTTATCAAATTTAATGACATTTCAGTGTTGATATAAGAATAAGAAGATATAATGCACCAGATATTTTATTTAAAAACTTTTACATTTTTTCAGGTCAGTTAACTTTGAACCATGTTCTATGAGAATCTGTGTTACGCCTCCAAGATAGGTGGTTCAAAGTTAAATGACCTGAAAAAAAAGTTTTTAAATAGAATAACTAGTGCATTATATCTTTTATTCATTAATACATCAACACTGAAGATTTCATTAATTTCGGTAATTTCCCTGATTTATGTTTTTTTTTTCTCAGCGGTGTCACATACGATGGTGGAATTTAGGTCGTTAAGTTCCATTTAACCAGGTGGATTATTGGGAAATTATTTATTGTCGAGAAATTGAATATTGATTTTCATTTGAACCTATAATAAACTGTTATTTCCACAGATCATCACTACTGAAAAACAAGTTCGATCCTCGTTGGATGGCCCATTCTTGCCATCTCGTGTCACAACCTATCTGTAGCAAACGGGTTGGGTAATAAGTGCGTCCCATCGTGTTAATGGTTAGCAAGCTATTCCCGCTGATCCTTACGACTGAAAAGCAGGTTCGATCCTCGTTGGTTGCTCCATCCTTGCCACATTGTGTTATATCCTACTCGTGGTGAATAGGTTGAATAATAAGGGCATTCTATGTTCCATTGTTAGCAAGCTAGTCCCGGAGATCCATTACTACAGAATAGCAAGTTTGATCTTGTTTGGATACCTCACACTTGCGAACTTGTGTCACATCCTACCCGTGGCGAACGGATTGAGTAAATACCTACTACACTGTAAGTTAGAAACATGATCATGATGAATTGTATTTTATGTGAATACTTGACTATGATTTTTTAAAAATCTTATCGTCAGGTCAAATTTGAAATTTTCAGTGTATTAATATCTTACTATGGATTTTATTTCAGTGCTGGTTGGGTGGAGCCAAATGATCTTGTTTCTTCTGGCGCCTGAAATTCTGCTTTTTCTAAAGCTTTGTAAAAAAAGAAAATATTGTTCATACACCATAATATATTAAAGATAATATTAATACATTGGAGTAACAGATCATCTCGATTTCTCTTCCTCTTCTCTTTCTCTTTCTCACTGTCTCTGTATCTGTCAAACTCTCTCTCTCTCTCCCTCTCTGTCTCTCTCTCTCTCTCACACACACACACACACACACACACACACACACACACATATATAATAATATATATATATATATATATATAATATATACATGTAAGAAAACGTAAAGTCGATGGAGTCAGTATCTGCCAGATAGCGAGGGAATTTCTCCCCTTTTCACCAGCGCTAAACCAGGGAGATTGTTAGGTGTATGAAATGGAGCACCACACCTATCATCAGCTCCTACTTTACCGCACAGATCAAAGCTATGCTTCTCATGCGCCGATTTGGCAAGCTCCGGTATCGAACCAGGAAACTTGTGGGTAGGAGGCGGATTTTACTGACGAGGCTAGACCGTCCTTATATTAATATTAACTTGTGGGGCCCGTGTATATAAATCTGTATGATAATTTAATTATTATAACGTTTATATAGTATAATAATTTTATTTAACTACTCTCTCTTTCTCTCTCTCTCTCTCTCATACACACCCTCTCTCTCTTTCTCTCTCTTCTTTTTCATTCCATTCAAAGAGACGATTGACGCGTTAGCACTTCTATGCTCTCGCTTCTCGTATCTCTTTTTACTTTCCTTCTTATTATATTTTCTTTCTTTTTCTTTCTAGTGTGTAACACGTTCTTTTTTCTCCCGTTTCTTTCGTAACAATCTAAACTGAATGGTTATTATTTATCTGAGGCTTTGGGATTAAGGTTTGTAAAAAAAAAAAAAAAAGAGATAAGTTTTCATTACACCAAAAAAAAAAAAAGTATCTTTTTTAATAAACTGAGCAAATATTTTACATATTATGAAAATTTCCGCGTAAGATATCCGTCACATTACCAAATAGGATGTAAAAAAATACAACACTCTAATAGAAACCCTCAATCTAGCAACCCCTGAATAGGAAATGTGTTTTAAACTACAGTGAAATGTTCCCCAACGCCCCCGCCATTTTTTTTAAACGTGCGTAAAATCGAATTTATGTCAAAGAAGACATATCCCAAATGCACGCAGGCACCTTTTTGCTGAATTCTTCCGATGCGCTCTTATTGATTTTTCTCCATATCGATCAGCGACGTTGCCTTTGCGTTTCTTTTGCACTTCCAGCATAACTATCACTCTTAAAACAATTACACTTAGTCTGATCCATATATATCTTCTTCTCTTTCTCGTCTTTGAGTAGGAAGATGTTGTTTGAAGAATATGACGGTTACGGTGTTCTATGGAGAAGAGGGTTAACTCGCGTTTTTTTTTTGGTTTTTTTTACTGTGTCGTATACCATTATATAGAAATTACTTTAATATCCAGTTAGGTGAATGTCGGTGACTTATTCCTACACTGGTATCGTCTAATAAAGAGGATGGGATATCGGGAAAGGGGTAATTAGAAAATGTTGTACGGTAACAAGGAGTTTGTTAGAATCTTTTGGGCCATTGTAGAGGCCTTAAGCAAGAGTGCTTATCCAGTGGAATTGGATCCTTGGTAAAGAGTCCTGGGTATTGTAAAGATCTGGTAATCCTGTAAGTCCGTCCTGAGTATTGGTAAAGGTCTGGTAATCCTGTAAGTTCGTCATGAGTATTGGTAAAGATCTGGTAATCCTGTAAGTCCTGAGTATTGGTAAAGATCTGGTAATCCTGTAAGTCTGTCCTGAGTATTGGTAAAGATCTGGTAATCCTGTAAGTCTGTCCTGAGTATTGGTAAAGATCTCGTAATCATGTAAGTCCATCCTCTAAGAGTGCAGTTAAAATGTCCAATGTGGGGGGTTAAGTAGTGTATCAGCCACGCTGTATGGCTTGTTGATTGGCGTGAGGAGTAAACCACGTAACCTAGGCTAGTCTATAAATCCAGGTGGGGAATTAGAGCATACCTTATGTACTCAAAATATTCCAGCAATCTTATCTTAGTTTGAAGGGGCGTCGATTGTGATCCCTTCAAACATCGCTTCGCTTCTCTGGTTTTGTGACCGTTGCTCACGTGAAAGAACGAGACCCTTTTCGCATCATTTCTCTTGTTATGACTTTGGTGAAGAGAACACCGATTCTTATCTTTCTCCATCGAGATGAATTCTTTTGCCACATGGAGGCAATGAAGACTCTTCCAATTTTAGTGGGATAAATGTTTGAATTACCATCTTTATTACCAGACATGTTTTAGTTGTTCTTTGGAGTATTGTGTACAGTTTGCTTTGTAAAAACTTATTGTTGTGGGGATTATTAAGGGTCACAAATAAAGACAAACGACTAGTGAAAGTTGATACAATTGTATTGAACAAATAAAGTAGAATTTACAGAAGGAAATTGAAGTTACGTCCGACAATACAGTCTAGAACTGAATCGTGTCGCTTGTTCTTCAAGTTACACTTGTATTTGCTACTTATAGTAGTAGTAGAATCAGTCCATTACGTAAATAGGTTATATCACCTATAACACTTATACATCACTTTGTTATGTTATTACATGTTGAATGTATTAAACACTCAGATGTTCATTATCCATGATAGTTATTTTGTCTTCCACACCAAAATGTTCAGTGTTAGAGTATCCACAGATACACTATCATGTATAGTGCGAAGGGGGTTTTAACTGCTTTAATACATACATCTGTATGTATGTAAAGGCCGCCATAGAGTGCTCCATCCCTTGTATAGGAGAGAGTTACACACACACACACACACACACACACACACACACACATATATATATATATATATATATAGATGATTATAGGTTGGATATATTTTTGAATAAAGTGATCAATATGTATATTTAAGTTAGAATATATGATGGACAAGCTTCCAGTAACTGTTTTTAGCGTGATAAATCTGGCTGAGTAGAAAATGAAATGACATACACTCTACTTTGGCCCTTCCTTGGGCTAGACAGGAGAAGCCTTTCCGATCAATTGGATGATCCCGATCGTATTCCTCTTATGACAACCCCACCAAAAAAAAAACAGTGTCGTGGATGACAATATATACTTGCTGACGACTGCTAACTAAGCTTAAAGACAACGCTCTCCTATAAAAAGAATGAAGAATTCTCTGGCGGCCTTTACATACATACAGATGTGTGTGTTTATCAGTTAAAATCCTCTTCCTATTATGTAGGTGACGATGGTCGAGTGGTTAAGCAGGCTGACTGATGATGAATCGATCGGTTTTCCATCCTTCTCGAGGTAGCTTACAAATGTCTAGCCACACTAAAGAGATGTGATACGTCGAAACACGGTATCTGTGGATGACTATATCTATTGATAATGGAGATTTACATCCGGTTTTGTCTGTAAAAAAATTACGTCAATGCTTACGTTTTTTTTATTAAATCCCATTTGATAATCGGTGTTATGTTTTTGTGTTTTAAATCCCAAATGTAGCTAGCTAGCGTTGTTGCATTTTTCATGTAATATTAGAGAAAGTGTGTTTGTGGTTTGTGAATCTAGTTTTGAATTCAGATTTCGTGCATCCTACATAATTTGGTGGTGTCCGGTTTCTGGGTAGATGTTACTGATGCTAGGTAAATTACTCCCTTTGGTAAGACACAATATATATATATATATATATAATATATATATATATATATATATATATATAACCCTTTTATTCTTTTATCTAATCAGTATTATTTTTGGATCACCTTTTAATAATCAGTATTATTTTGGGATCACAATAAGCTATTTCGTCACAGGCGGCTTGATTGTTTTCCCGCCATTTCAACAGAGACTTTAACTTCGGGAAAAGCTAGAAGTTACAGAAACTAAATAAGGAATCTAGAGGGTCGAATAGGCCCGGATGATACGTTTTATTTTTAAAAAAAATGAATAAATAAATGAATAAAATCCACGTGACATGAAATATCTACCCGCCTGTTTCATTGTGAATGCGACGTTCACGCAATACACAAACTCACTGAACAATATTCTATAGCCGCCTGTTTAAATGCACGGGGTAGTATGATCCCATGATCCTAATACCTCGTGCATTTAAACAGGCGCTTACGCTGTAAGGTTCTCTCTCATCGATTTAGAACTTAAGTATAGGTTGTGCAATTGGTTTAAACAGCTAGGTATTTTATAGACGAAACTAGTATATATGTATTTACCAACCCTCGGCGACACAAGGTCAACTTTTTAAGCGGAGTTTAACCGGTTTTCCTTCTAGATCGGTTGCCATACCAAGTCTTCCTTGATATTTACCTATAGTTGGAGGGAGGGCTGAGTTTTTTGAATATATATTATATATATAATATATATATATATATATATATATATAAAATATAATTTTCAAGGAATAAAAAACTTAACAAACCGTCATTCCGTAATAAATTTATTTCGACCAAAAGCTCAAACAGCTTTTTAAAAATTTTTACAAAATTTTAAAAATCCTTTTAAATATTTTTTAAAAATTTTAAAAAATCCTTTAAAAAATTTTTACAAAATTAAAAAATCCTTTTAAAAATTTTTACAAAATTTTTTATAAATCCTTAAGAGAGTGGCCTCTTCGGACGGAGAATACAAATCAGGCTACTCTCTTAAGGATTTTTTAAAAATTATACAAAATTTTGAAAGCATTTTGAGCTTTTGATTGAAATTAATTTATTTCGGAATGACGGTGTGCTAAGTTTTTTATTCCTTGAAAATTAAATATTGCTCTGTATTTAATCTAATTTATTGATTATCATACATTGAGTCTCTTTAGGGATTCATAAAAATCCTTGTATGAGTATATGTTTGCACCTACAGGAGCATACAGTATGATTATACAGTGAGATTTTGAGGATCCCAGGTGGAGTCATCCCTTACTACTAGTCATTTGGATACCTTATATATATATATATATATATATATATATATATATATATATATATATATATATTATGAGTGTGTATGTGTGTGTGTTGTTTGTGTGTGTGTGTGTGTGTGTGTGTGTAAAGTTCATTCATATGTTCGTTTGTGAGAATAGTTAGATGCATACTTTTCCCACGTATTAGTGCTATGCAAAACGCAAACAGCTTCGTCAAGGATTTGAACTCGTGTCGTTGTGTTCCTTTCCAGCCAGCTTCGTCTAGGATTTGAACTCGTGTCGTTGTGTTCATTTTCAAACAGCTTCCTCAAGGATTTGAACTCGTGTCGTTGTGTTCCTTTCCAGCCAGCTTCGTCTAGGATTTGAACTCGTGTCGTTGTGTTCATTTCCAAACAGCTTCGTCAAGGATTTGAACTCGTGTCGTTGTGTTCATTTCCAAACAGCTTCGTCAAGGATTTGAACTCGTGTCGTTGTGTTCATTTCCAAACAGCTTCGTCAAGGATTTGAACTCGCGTCGTTGTGTTCATTTCCAAACAGTTTCGTCAAGGATTTGAACTCGTGTCGTTGTGTTCATTTCCAAACAGCTTCGTCAAGGATTTGAACTCGTGTCGTTGTGTTCATTTCCAAACAGCTTCGTCTAGGATTTGAACTCGTGTCGCTGTGTTCATTTCCAAACAGCTTCGTCAAGGATTTGAACTCGCGTCGTTGTATTCATTTCCTATGACTATAGCCATTACACCATGAACACTTCCCAGTATATAGGTAACTCGAGATAATCAGCTAAGTCGAGATCCACATCCACCCCATAACATAGTTCCTAACACACTAAAAGTAGTGTATGTTATTGACGGCTCAGAAAAAGTAACTTTGAATAACGTGTCGTATCGACTGACTGTACAAAGTCTCACATCGTAACGAGTGACCACGTGTCACGTTTAGCCTTTGTATGGTAGGAAATAACAACTGCAATGCCGTGTGCATTGATCTCAAGCGAAGAGAGGGTGAGGGGTCATGAAGATAGACGAGAGTAAAGCAAATGGGACAGAAATTGTAAAAGGGGGAAGACATAAATAAGAGAAATACAGTATAAATGAGAGAGAGAGAGAGAGAGAGAGAGAGAGAGAGAGAGAGAGAGAGAGAGAGAGAGAGAGAGAGAGAGAGAGAGAGAGAGAGAGAGAAGGAAGATTTAAAAGAAATAATAAAGAAACAGGAAATAGTAAAACAAATAAATAAATACATAGCAAGCAGTAGAGGAAAACTGGAAAGGCGTTTTTATTGGACCACATTAAACAACGCCCATTCAGACTCAATGGCCGTCTGAGGGTCAATTCACGTCTAACGCGCTGGTTTTCGCGAGAATATCAAATTTAAGCGGCTATGAACCTGCTCATCGCTGAAACAAGATAAGAGACCAGTTATTATAATCAGTTTGTCGTCAATACGGCTCACTTTGAAAATGCTTAGTAAAAATTACACTTATGCCCCCTCGGTTTATCTCAGTCGGTAGCGTAGCCGACTAGGGCCCATAAGGTTCCTGTTCGATACCAGCCCTCGCCAACTCAGCGTATGAGTAGCACAGGGATCTGTGCGGTAAAATAAGGAGCTGGTGGTAAGTGTGGTGCTCCACATCAGACGCAAAAGGGGAAAAGACTCCCTCGCTGTAACGCTGATACCGACTTTAGGCCAATCCGACTACTTACTTTACTTACACTTATGTAAGTCATCCTGAAAGCACTGGTTATCCAAAATTACTGAAGATGAGTCTGCTGAATACTTAGATCAGTGACCACTCCGGGATATTAGGCGTTTGTTCGAAGGAAATGTTGTCGGGGAGAGTTAAAGTGACGAAGAAATGAATAGGTCCTCAACATCAGGATAGTAAAAGACTGACAGGTGGTTACAGAAGAAGTTCCACTCAAGCTTATTCAGATATTATCTTCTTAAACCGCAGAAATGTTATCAAAAATATTTATAGTAGTATTGTTATTCCTATGGAGTGAGTGATCTATAAATCGTCTCATCAAATCCAATGTGTGGGTTGATGTGTTATATAATTTATACGCAGCTTATAGATTATGAACGTACCTGTAGTTAGAATATTCAAATAAAGTTCGTTATATTTAAAATCGGGTGGGGAATTTTCCATACCCGTTAGGATTATGAGTGACATGATGATGATCCCAACTGACCTTCCGGTACAAGTGCGCGATTGGGCACCGTGAGAATAAGTTTTAGATTAGTTTAGATTCGGCAGGTTTCAGAGCGAACAAGCGTGTAGGTTGTCGCTCTGAACCGATCTCCCCCCGCGGCGGAATCAAATGGGCAGTTGCGAAATAAAGCTTGACCAAGAAAACAACCAAGTCTTGTTTGATAATTGAATATTAAAGACAAGAATGACCAGCCCAGCTCGGAGAAAACAAGAAAGAAGAATCAACCCCAGCCAAATCCAACGATCAACAAGAAGAACATGGCGACCAGACGAGTTAGACAACCAGAAACAGACGTTAAAAATATAGAGCTATCATCTAATCTATCTAACTGTCTGTCTCTTTCTCCGATTACATACATCCGAGTCAAGGGGCAGCTTTGCTTAGCCCGAAAATGAGATATTAACTTGACATTGAGATTTGACATGTCGTTTGTCGTTTGTCACAGACTCGTTTTTAAAAATCGATAAGTCTCCTGCCTGAACACCTCTCGTTCCCAAAATGAGAAATTGTACCACTGACCTTTTAATAACGGTCACATAGCCGGGTATCAGGATCGTGCTAATCCGTCTCTTCTCCTTCCAGCTATGGATATGTATTTAATCAACTCCTCAGCAAAGCAGGATGTGACACAAGATCAACTTTATGCGGGGTATAGCTGGTTTTAATTTGGTGGTGCACTTAGTTGTTGGGTAGACTGTTTTTTTTTTTAGTTTTCCTTAGGAAACCAGCCTAGGGAAAGGAAAAATCTGACATCGAACCAGCTGTACTCTATTTTAAAAAGTACCCTGTAATACATCCTGCCATTGGCGGAATGATTGATATCGGTTACATTAGGTAGCTGGTACTTGGGGTCGGTCACTGCCTTAAATCACATATGTCAGCATACTAAGCCTTATGATATATTCTTTGAGGGAAAACAGTGTTAGGTACGTATGTGGACTTAATCACGAATAAATTTAAGGTGAGGTTCAAGGGTCATAAAAAAATAAGTAGGAATTTTTGTAATCAAATTTTCACTGTAGATGAACGTTCTACAGACTGTGCTAAACCGACTAAACCATTGAAACGTTATAATTGAGTTTGATTCTAAGAGTTTAAGAGTTTCCCTTCTCCTATACCGGTTGTCATAACAAGGTTAAATAATCCAGTCTGCTTTGCTATTTACTAATAACTAGAGCGAGAATAGTTTGATGCATACCTTTTTCAATGGTATTAACGCTATGTGAAATACAAACAGCCTCGTACAGGATTTGAACTCGGTTCGCCGTTTCCATCAAAGATAGCCGTTACATAAGAAACAACTCCAACCCTTAAATATTAAATGCAGAAGTATTATTGCAACACTGTTTTTCCTGCATTAAATTCACAGAGATTTTTTTTTAAATCCTAAATCGAGGGATCAACTCTGGAGTCAGGAGTCAAATATTCCATCTGAGTTAGCTGCATAAACATAACGATACGTCATGTCATGTCAGACCGGCAGTCTGTTTTTCGATTTGGCCAGTATGTACGTATCGACTTATATCTCAGAAAAGAGATATCATTGAGCATTAAAATCGTGCATAGACTTTAATAAGTTTATAATAAAAAAAATGTCCAAAATTTAGTTTTTGATTTTTACTGATTAAATCATATGATTCAATCATTAGAAATCAATCGATTTGTGAAATTCTTCACAGTACTTTATAACTCAGTACGAAAAGCACGGAAAACACCATACTTAGATATCACATATATTCATAGGCGAAATATAAATTAAATACATTGTCGTAAATAATTATTTTGTAAATTAGTACTAATTGTAAAAAAAAATCTTCATTTTTTGGAGGGGTAAAAAAAATCATGAAAGTGTTTTAAAACGAGGGCTGTCGTAACCGGTAGCTTTTATTCGCAACCGGAAGTACTCCAAAAAGCCAGGCGGTAGTTGCCACAAAAACTAGCATCTATCCAGCATCTATGGACCGGGTACTTCTGTATATATATATATATATAGTATTTGTGGAAAAGTGACTTACCGGTGAAAATGTCACAATGGTTAGTTGATTCAAGTTTCACAATGATAAGGCAGCAATATAACACATATAAAGTGCTCAATACGTTAATAGTGTTATTTATATCATAAAGGTACACGGTAATAACCTACTCGGTTTCACCATAGGATCTTCAGGGTTAAATCCACTGGATTAATCAACGTGAAATCGACTGCAATTAATCAATATCTTGATTAATCCAGTGGATTTAACCCTGAAGATCCTTATGGTGAAACTCGAGTAGGTTATTACCGTGTACCTTTATGATATATATATATATATATATATATATATATAATATATAAATATATATAAAGATTTTACGTATCTATTTATTAGGTGACAAAGGAACATTCACGACCATATTGGTTTCATGTGTGTGACCAGTTACCCCGCGTACACAACCTTTATGCTGTCCATAAACACTCACATGCATTCAAATTACCACCACATACAGACGAACATCATTTTATCCAATCATACACATCCTATGTCAATTGAATTTTCTGAATTTTTTTGAAATTTTTTGAGATTTTCCTTGCATTTGAAACATCTTCACCTGATGATTGCCTCGCATGAAACCAATATGGTCGTGAATGTTCCTTTGTCACCTAATAATAGATATGTAAAACCTTTATATATTTATTTTTTATATTATATAACAGCTCTATTTTATATTGAGCACTCTACCAATAATACTGCCTTTGGTACACCATTCCAGCAAAAGCCGAAACAGTGACCATCCACACTATATATATATATATATATATATATATATATATATGAAGAAATTGAGTTTAAGAACTAATGCAAACAATTTTGAGTTAGCTTGATAACGTGAGTATATGTGTGTTGCAGTATGTGTGTACGTATTGTGTGCTACGCTTGTGGGGGATAGAAGAACATTTCCGGCAATGGTTTTTTTTTTTTTTTTTAGTTCGACGTTCTGAATCGAGGCAATCTAGTTATTATACATATCTGTAAATAAAACCTCCAGGAAGATAGCAAAATCCTTCCTTTTTTCTATTCTTTTCTATTTAGTGTCTTGTTTCCCAAAAGCTGAATCGGCGAAAAGAGGTAAACAAAATTACGCGGCAAAGCTTCACACTCTTAAAAACCTCTTCGTGGAAGTCGATACGTGAGAGACGACGCATTGGGGAGATTACTAACATGCTGAGTTTTCCAACAAGGAGAAATAAAATTTGCATTAATGTATAGCACAGCGATTTTTTTAACATAGTTCGGCTTCTAAAATTGCACATAGGCCAGTGTGAATTTCTGTATTCGTATATACTTATCTATCACTACATATAGACACAAACATTACATATATAAATTAATATAATTCATTCTATTTTGCACATACACACTCATATATATATATATATATATATATATATATATATATATATATATGCTTAGTTGAATCGTAAAATTAGTAGCGCAATCATGTAACTGCATTTATGAATTTGTTCAACGTAATCCATTTCTTGTTAATGCACTTAATAGTTCTTTATTACCCACCCTAAACTCTTAAAATGAACATTTAACATTTTCCAAAATCGGCAAGTGTATCCGTCTACGAATGTCTTAATCCAAGTTCGCGCATATATATATATATATATATATATATATATATATATATATGTGTGTGTGTGTGTGTGTGTGTGTGTGTGTGTGTGTGTGTGTGGTATCAATTGTTTCCTTGGTAGGATTCACCCAAAATTGAAAACTCAAACGTACATATGTAGCGTATATATATTTTACATACACGGAATATCATAAACGAATAAAAGATAAATGAATACGTTAGTTCAGATATAAATTTATTTCAGTATGTTTTTCCTCTTTTAGTCTGACTATTAATATCTTGGACTTAAGAAAATCATACCAATAGGACAGGATAGGAAATCTTCAAATTATTAAGAGTCCGACTGAAAGAGGCTAAAATATCAAAATAAATTTATATCGAACCTAAGGAATTAATTATTAATTATATATATATATATATATATATATATATATATATATATATATGAGGAGTGACGAATTGAATAAATCCGACTAAATGTGGTTGAAAATAGAGGAAAAGTATATATAACAACACAGCAACTAAATTCAATTGATATTGTTTGGCTGAAACTTTTTCAAAATTTTACAGAGATGAATGCTTGAACATTCTGCTTTTATAGTGAAAAGGTAATTGGGTAAGGGAGGAAAGGAGGAGGGTTCTGGTGTGTGGTATAGAGGAATGAGAAAAGTAGGAGTGAGCTCAGTGTGTGGGAATGTATTTCTACGGGATAGGTCGATTGATTTTGAAGAAGATTTTGATAGTCCTAGTATAGGTCAGTGTGTGATATGTACCGAAGGGCTTGGGATATTTTTGTTTGAATATATTTTAAAGAATTCCTTAAAGATTGTGTTCAGATAAATGCATTTACATTATGCTTTTATATTTAAAAGGTAACTGGTAAGGGAAGGATAGAGGAGAAGTGAGGGAGGGGTTGAGGTTTGTATGTGGGGTGCGGAGTCAGTCTGTTGCCTTTGAAGAAATGTGTAGGTCAGTGTAAGTCGATGGTTGTCAAGAGATGTTTGTGAACCACTGAGAGTTGGATATTTCTGTTTGGAATTTTTTTTTATCCGTTTTCGATTATGATTTTATTATTTCTCTATGTATGAGTTAGAGCAGCGACGCGTGGTTGAATTTGAATATGTGATCGAAGTCTGTTGTGTGTGTGAATAAGGCATTTTGGGTTTCATTTGTCTTTATCGATCTTTTATGCTCATAGATACATTTGTCAAAACTCAGTTTCTCCAATGTAACTTTTGTTGTAGTCATTGCATGGAATGGTGTAAATGCACTCAAAAATTGAGAGAAAAACAACGTAGCATTCAACATGTGTATTCATTCCTTAGTTATCATTTCTGTATTGTTATCAATTTAATTCTAATCATAAAAATAGCTAGTAAAAGCTAGTAAAAGCAGTTAAAATTTAATTCTAATTATATTTTATGGGTTGAATATTACTAATTTATAGTTTTTCATTGTTCTGTTTTTTATTTATCCTATTTATAATTAATAACTATTTTAGAAAAAAATTCTACTTTATTTAGTTAAATTTAATAGTGGCGTCCACAGGAGAAAATCGCTTATGATAATATTTTAGTGACCGACCAAATTTACGTCTACAATTGCAGATTGATTCAAATCTATTATTTAAGAAATTTATCCGAGAATTTAATTATAGTTAACTTTTCTTGTAGACAAAGTTAGCATGGATCATTTAGAGATCTGCACACAGTTGATTTTCGTATGATATTCCATTCAATAATTGGTGTTATATTTTTAATCTTATCTAATCATACCGATGAGCCGTGAATCGGCTAAACATGACTGTATGTAAATGACAATATATATATATATATATATATATATATATATATATATATATATATATATATATAGAGAGAGAGAGAGAGAGTGTTCGGGATAAATTTGAAATACTTATATTTGTTTATTTTTCTACACTACGCATCATTTAAAAGCTTGAACCTTTCTTCATTGATATACGTGATGACAGATAGAATGGATGACTGGAACCCATTTGAATTATGGAAAATAATAACTTGTATCATGATCATCTGCTCCGGCCATCAAAATAAGAAGATTATGATTGCTGTCCAATGTTCCTTGAACACTGTAAAAACAATCAGGCATGAACTGGAGAATTGCAATGGAGACTACAAGGATATGGCTAGAAGAAAGCAACATAACATACGATCTGATTGTGTTAGTTCAGCAGAATTCCTCGTAAATCTACAGAAAAAAGTGTTGGAGGACCTTGGCATTGGAATTCGGGCTTTGTCACGTGAATTGAATGTTTTAACCTCTACCATGTCGCTTGGACTCAAAGAATACCTTCGCTACTATTCAACAAGCGTCCCATGAAAATCGTCTGACAAAGGTGAAGAAACGTCTGAGCAAAGTGAGATATCCTGCTGAACCACAAAAAATCTGCTTCTTTTTGATGAGAAAAACGTTTGCCAATATCAAAAGCGCAACGCACAGAATAACGGATGGCTTGCATACAGTCCAAGGGACACTCCTCGTATCATGCAACTAAATTTCCCCAAACTGTGATGGTTTTTGGATATGTGTCCTTTGAGGGTAATGTGATGCCTCCGCATTTTTTCAGAGAGGGTATCAGGTTGAATTCAGATCCCTACATGGAGTTGCTAAACACTGTAGTCAACCCCTGGATAACAAGGGTAGCCAATGGTAGGCCATATGTATTGCAGCAGGATTCGCCCCCTTGCCACACCTCTGGAAAAAGTAAAAAAATGGTTGTCGGCGAATTTTACGACTACACCAGTCCCAATGTTCGGCCTCCGAACTCACCAGATCTTAACCCCATGGACTATTATGTATGGGACGCTGTTGAGAAAGACACTAATTGCCGTGCCAGTACAATAAAAGCCCTGTTAATCGATAGAATTAAGGTAGTTTTTCAGATCCTTCCCAGGGAAACTGTAACATCAGCTTGCTCCAGGTTCTGGAACAGGAATGAGGCTGTGATCGATGCTAATGGTGGTTATTTTGAGTGAAACCGGTTGACGGTATTGTAATTTCCGTGCCTGTTGAATTTCTTTACAATCCATTAAATTTTGTAGTTACCAAGCACTTTTCCTTTTTCCTTATGAAACTGCCAAATTTCTCCCGAACACCCTGTATAGGGAAATGCAAAAGTATTGGATAAATGAGACTTTCAATTTTTAAACTTCACCTGAATATAGTAATTACCTACGCTTTACTATGTATAAGTAAGATGAATATTTGCCTCCACGTAAATTTATTGACTAATCCAATATATAAATAGCGCCTACAAATTTTTGGACACAAATCGATATACAGCGTTCAGTATTTTATGGCGTATCCCTTATTTGCAATGGCAGCTGTCAGACGTTTTGAATAATTGGAAATAAGTTTCTTGTAGAAATTAACTTCAATTCCATTTGAAAAATCACTTTGCTCTGATTTAAAAGATCCCCTGCAGGACTCTCTTTAAATTCCTTGCATTGATCTTTTTGGAACTTATGCCCAACAACTGATTTCGACTCCCTAAAAACCTTTTCTTGCTTTGTCTCTAACCAAACTTTTGTTTTCTCTTAAGTGTTTTTCGGATCATATCTATTAATAATGGAGATTCGCTTCCGGTTTTTGTCTGTAACAAAAATTACGTCACTGCTTATGTCACATTATCCAAAATCGCGTTATAACATAGAGTAAATGCACTCAAAATTTGAACATATAAAATTAGACAGTCCTCATTGTTTTTTAAAACAAGTTTTAATAAATACATACTGGTATTATATATCTATATATAGTTTGTTTATTTTAATACATATTTAAAGTTTACATTTCAAATTGTTTTTTTTTTTTAATCCTTTAATGAATTTGATGATCTTACTTACTTAGGGTACAAACTCGCTGACATTGAATTTTTTACTCCGACCCCTCAGGCAATATGTTTCAAAAATCTATTTTTACATCGCCCGAAATGAGTTTTTTTATTTTCTACTAGTTATATAATATATCATATTAAAATATATATAACATTTTTTTGTCTTTAATAATGATTTTCTTTGCACAGTTTTCCAACCTAATACTAATAATTTATACATAATGTATGGTTTCAAGTAACTATTCCTATTTGATAATAATAATAATCATTTGTTTTCAAAAATAGTTATATGGTTTCATATATTCCTCTCAAATAATAATTTTCACAGAGAGCTATTTAACCTATAGTTGGGACCTTAACATGTTTTACCTCTCCATGTCAGAGTGGACCAGGAAGCAGTCGCAATGAAGAGGTACTCTACAGTCTCCTAAACTAAAGTCTTACCACCGAATACAGTTTAGTGTCAAATCCAGGACAATCTTTTTAAAGAGGTCTTATCCCTCTGCAGGGAATACAATCGACGTGTTATAAGCACTGCCAACAGGACTATATTAGTATTAGATAAGAATATGTCATCCGCCATTAAAAGCTGCAATTTCAACATAAAATTATACAGAAGATTGCTTTGTTTTAGAAAAAAAAATATTAGGAATAAATTACATTTAGGAATTATTTATTAAACACGGTATTGTTAAAAATCATTATGCAAATTATCCATACCATATAATAAGAACATATAGCATTTGTATAAAATATTTCTTTGGAGGTAATGGAGAAACCTCAATAAATGCATGTGCTCTCTCTCTCTCTCTCTCTCTCTCTCTCTCTCTCTCTCTCTCTCTCTCTCTCTCTCTCTCTCTCTCTCTCTCTAAGACTCTTCCAAATTGTCTTGGTATATTTTACCTGTGTGATGGGATATTTAAATTTCAGAAACTATTCACCTCAGAATAATATTTTTATAAGCTATTAGACGAAACAAACGTATCGCGACATTCCTATATATATATATATATATATATATATATATATATATATATATATATATATATATATATATATATGAGATTTATCCAAAACTTGGTAGTAAAGGATGATTCTATATGTGATTTCTAAGATACACTGTATTATCATTGTATGATCCAGTATGTATAAATACAGTAAAATCTTAAATCACTAAAAGAGAGCTCAATGTATAATAAACTTTTTAGATTATATACAGAGCAATATTTATCATAGAAAGGAAGGAAGAACTCAACACCGTAATTCCATAATAAATTTATTTCGACCAAAATTGGGGCCTATATAAATCTAAGTTGATTTAATATAGCTCCCCAAAATCCAGTCTCATCAGATGGGTATCAATTCACTATATATATATATATATATATATATATATATATATATATATATATATATATATATATATATATCAAAATACAGTTACAAAAATTTTATAAAAATTTTTCTAACTCCTGTCATTTATAAAAGATCCATTAATTTCTTCATGCCACATTCAATCCTAATGAAGTTTTAAAATAAACCGAAACGTTTAAGCGTCGATATATAAATTCATCTTATTTTTGAAACACTTCGTTTTTCAAATTTCTTCGTATTGACCTAATCTTCATTATATATATATATATATATATATATATATATATATAAGAGAGAGAGAGAGAGAGAGAGAGGGGGGGAGAGAGAGTGTGAGAGAGAGATTAGTAAAACGAATTGATTTCGATATAAAATAAGACATACGATTGCTTTTAATACGTTTGTGAGAAATAATATTTCATCGGAAGGATATATATGCAAAGACAATTCACGACGAGTTAACAAGAACTAATACATTTCCCTGAGAAAACTTTGAATAATGAATACAAGAATAACATGAATAATAAAGAGAGTCGTATGAAGAAAATTCCCAAAATGAGAAAGTGTAGACTTACGTGTTGAACATATTCTCGTATGCCGTGCGATACGCATTTTCTGGGAGTGAGAAGCCCCCTGTCCTGAAGACAGGAGACGCGTTATAAGCTCTGTCAAGGCTAGAAGGTAAAAGGGGGTTTGGCTTTGCCGTTTTCTCCTTTTATATTACTGATCATTACGCCACCTAGCGCTTACTGGAGGACACGGGAATTACCAACTTTTCGTGCTCCCTAGCGTCAAACAGGAGAACTCTGTATTAAGTAGGAATGTCATTTCTACAGTAGTGATTGAATTAGTGTTATGTACTTTTTGTTCTCCAGATATTTTTTTAACTGTTTCCACCAAAGAGTATATACTTTGTATAAGGCCAGAATATTTCTGTCTGAACGTATATATATATATATATATATATATATATATATATAGAGAGAGAGAGAGAGAGAGAGAGAGAAAGGGGTGAAGGTGAACAGCATTGAATTGATAGATATGACAGAATTATTAGGGTAGAATTATATTGATAAATAGATAGGAAACACATTAGAGAGAGAGAGAGAGAGAGAGAGAGAGAGAGAGAGAGAGAGAGAGAGGGTGGGGAGACACATACACATACATATAGACAGACACAGACAGGTTAACAGACTCAGAGCGGAGAAAGAAAGAAAGAGAGAACGAGAGAGGGAGAGAGAGAGAGAGAGAACAGGAAAGAGAGAGAAAGAAACAGAGCAGAGATAGATAGATAGGATAGAATTAGATAGATAGATAGATAGTAGATAAAGATAGATAGATAGATAGAATATAGATTATCAGAATTAGATAGATAGATAGATAGATAAGAAAAGAGATTAACAGAATTAGAAAGATAGATAGATAGAATAGAGAGAGAGAGAGAGAGAGAGAGAGAGAGAGAGAGAGAGAGAGAGAGAGAGAGAGAGAGAGAGAGAGAGATGAACATAGACGAAACTGCGATTCAGAAGTGTCTGAGAATTCAATCCTGAACCGACAAATTGTATCTTTGCTCACTTCTGTCTCAGTGGCCTGTAGATCCTTCTGAATCTCTCATCCACACACCGCTTAGTGAAATGGGTTTCGAATTACTTCTCAATAAATCTATTTAGATGCTCGTCCACTTAATATATATGGACGTTACGTCAGAGGCAGACTCGAAGTCAGGTCATGTTGCTTCCCTTCTCAATTACTGACTCTAACCGTTGTTATAATATCCGGTCTGTACTCGTGAACCTTCGTTGTACAATGTCGATGACCCCACGTTGTAATGTTTGTGCTGACCGATTCAAAGGACACGAGTTAGAGACTGGTTCACAAGGATGAAAAACACAACACAAAGTTTGATAAAAGGACGCTAATGGAAGAGGAAGTTGTGACACTCTGGTGGAGCAGAGGACGCTTAAATCCATGTTGTCAGCTCGCAAGAAAGTTGTCTTAACTCTAAGTCGATTGCTGGCTTCACTGATATGGGTCCCTGGCTATTTTCTATCTACTGCTACGGGGATAACGTCTCACTCCAACGGCTGGTCTGAAACTAACACAAGTGGCTTGAGCCAGCTGAATTTATGAAAATTCCACCCTACACACATCCGTGGATTCGACCGCCTAGAACTGGGGTACTTACTTTTCTTTTCAAACGTTTTGTCTGCGATTTCTCCTAAAACGATAACCATTACTTTTTGTATCAGTCGCAGTGTCCCACTTTTAGACGATTAACTTTTTCAAGACCCATCTTTCTCTTAAAACAGCATTTTCTCTTAAAACCTAAATATATCTCTAACTGGCTTAATTTCATGGTGGCGTATATTTCTCTTAAACTTTCTGACTGATCCTTTGTCTCCTTAAAGGACAAAAACCCCCACCATATACATATAGCCTGGACTTAACACATTCTATTTCCCTCCATTTTTCTTTCTTTGACTGTATTCTCACTTAATCATTGTGTCATATCGTATTGATTGGGACATTGGATTCGTTGGTGATCTTTCGATATCCCATTCCATAAATATGATGATCAATAATCCCTCTCCTGATTTATTGAGTGTGCCCCTTTACTTTTGCCACTGTGAATATCTTGCGCGTTTCAGCAACGAATCCAAAGTATTTGATTAGCCTATAGTGTGACACAAGGTCGATTTAAAGTTGGATGCACCGTACGAAACGAGTCTTCACGGAGACTTTACAAAGAATTGGTCAGTTCCTTCAGCATTCCTTTTCAGGGGCGGTTCAGGCACTGGCCAGTCCTTACAGCGTTATATGGGGGAGGTATTTCCTGGGGAAATCCCCTGTAAACAAACTATGAATAATTATTCTACTATTCTACACCAATGACGAGTGGCAGTTTGATGTATTTATCCAGTTGACAGAACGGGACACAAGATCGGTTTAATGTCGAGTACCCCCAGGACGCATACCTTCCAGGGGTAGAAGCAAATATTGCTCAGACCCTTCAGCCTTTCGCTTCAGGGGTGCCTTAGGTGCGGAGAAATCAACTCAGCCATTACTCTTTTTAGGCTAGGTAGCAGGTACAAAATGTGTTCCCAATGGGTAGGATGTGACACAGAATTACAATTATGGGGCATAGAGCGGGTATCGTACTCTCTATAGTAATAGATATGCAAGAAGAGCATTTAACCAGCCCGTTTGCCATGGGTAGTATTTTATTCAAAGACACTAATATGGGGCATGCAGTGAGGATTGAACTCGCTATTCAATAGTAATGGATAAAACCAAGAGGTACCATTTAAAAAAATCCCTATTATGTGTTAATTAAAAGAAATTGTAACCCGAAAAAATTTAAACTTTCAATACTCAGCTTCTTTTATTGTTACATTTTAATATGGTAAAAAAGAGAAAGAATAAAACGAATACATTTTCAACCATTGTTACTTAACAAGCAAGGAAAAGTTAGCGATTTGAAAAATAGAATTGTTTAAAACTACTCACCAGTTTAGCATTACATTTTTTAATATTTTAAATGGGGGGGGGGACATTTATCCAAACCTTTCCCAGAGGATGTGTCGCAAGTATGGAACACCCAGCTAGGATCGAACTCACTACTCAAGAGCAAGGGGTCTGCGAGAGTAGCATTAGTTCAGTTCTGGAGATCAGTTATGGTGATGATGATGATATTTACAATTATTAGTAGTAATAATGTTAAGAAAATAAAGAAAGAAATAATTAAATATAAAGAAAAAGAAAGAAAGAGAGAAATGAATATAAAGAAAACGAAAAAAGATATGAAGAATATATATATATATATATATATATATATATATATTATATATATATATATATATATATATAGCAAATGATTATATTATATATTATATATATATATATATATATATATATACTAGCAGAAGTGTTAAAATGATTTTAGGTACACCAGGAAGTGAGAGAGAAAGGGGAAGACAAGAGTAAAGTGGGTAAGATGTATATATTATATATATATATATTATATATATATATATATGTGTGTGTGTATATGTATATGTATATATATAAGATGCATACACACAGATACATACACACAGATACATACATCCACAGCAGGCCCACATAGACAGGTAGACACACATACATACACAAGCATACACACACACACACACACACACACACACACACACACACACACACACATATATATTATATATATATATATATATATAAATCCAACTATTCAGCCTCCAACTATGGGTTAATAATGGGACAAACTGGACACTTTAATCTTGATTAAGCAACCAGTCAATGGGAAGGAAAACTCTAAATTCACACCCCTTAAACTCTACTCTAAACATTGATCTTATATCACATCCTACTCGTGCGGAGGCGTTAGTATATATATATATATATATATATATATATATATATATATATATAATATATATATATATATATAT
>CM042142.1:32050575-32083075 GCA_023376005.1 Doryteuthis pealeii
TTGAATGAAAAAATTCGTTGGGAAAAAAAAACAACAGAGATTTTCACACACATAAACTGACCGAAACACATGTGTAAGTGATATCGATTAATGTGATATCGATTAAATTCATTTATCCATCTAGATTTCTTTGCTCATTTTTCCTCATATATAATATATATATATATATATATATATAATATATATATATATATATATATATATATATGACAGATAGATAGATAGATAAAAGGATATGAAAACACACAATATGCTGTTAAAGTGAAAAAAATTATATCATATTTTCTCTTTAACAGCATATTGTGTGTTTTCATATCCTTTAACGTCGGATTCATTTCCTTTCTCTTAACTTATATATATATATATATATATATATATATATATATATATATATATATCCATCAACAAGTTATTATCATGTAATCATTGTAGTAGCATAAGTAGTTAATCCAATAGGCCACAATATATCTTGTAAAATATAGAGCATTAATAGTTGTAAACGTTGTAGAAAAGTTTTTTTCTCTACCACGGTTTTGGTGTTCTAAGTACACCGTCTTCAGGTGAACTAAGTAAATATATATGGCTGATGTGATATATACTCGCCTGGTTTAAGATCATTTTAATTCTATGTCCCCTAAAAGTAAATTGACTTTTCTCTCAAAAGCTAGTTCCTTTGAAGCTAGTGCTTAGTCTACCCTATGTTGACAGGCAAAAGTGATTAATAATTCTATCTATCAGTCATGCTGCTCCCTATCCTATTTTTTTTTATTGCTCCTTTTTTATTTACTTCTTACTTGTTTGAACTTTTAAATTCTAGTCCTCTGGTAAATTTATTGAGTCATTTTCTTTTTTAGTGCATGTATTATATTATATTTATATTAATCTTAGTAATGCGTTACGTAATTTGTGCCTGCATTTCCCTAGGAATTCATCCTTTTTATTCACTAATTTTTTCTTATTTGGGAATCTAATTATCTCCAACTTGTTTTTAACGCACAGAAAGTATGGATCAGTTAAGCCTCGGCAAGTGTTTGATCTCTTTAATATTTCCCATCTGATAATAGGTGTTATATTTTGATGCTATAAATTCCAAAATGTAGCTAGCTAAGTTGTTACATTTTTAGTTGATATTAGAAAAAAGAGTCTTTATGGTTTTTAAATCTAGTTTTTTAAATCTGATTTTGTACAACCCACATAAAATTTAGACAAATGAATGTGGGAAAATAATCAGTAAATATCAAATAGGTACTCCACCTCGAGAAATTATGAGAGGTGTGAGTGTGAAGCTTTAGTCCTCTCTATTGAATATACAATTTGATTGTAAAATTACTTTATCTCTGAATGTTTGAGATGAGGCTTGAAGATTAGTATTATCTGCGTTATTCGAACTATTGTCCCCATCTTCATGTTACTTGTACAACGTTTCGGCCGATATACCCTTCGGCCTTCTTCAAGTATTTCTTGTCGGACTCAAAGTTCAAAGTTCCGTGATGGCTCCCGAATACGACAAGAAAGTTCCCGAGTTCGAAAAAGAAAGTTCCCGAGTCCGAGAAGGTTCCCGAGTCCGACAAGAAATACCTGAAGAAGGCCGGAAGGTATATCGGCCGAAACGTTGTACAAGTAACAATGAAGATGGGACAATAGTCCGAATAACGCAGATAATACTAAAATTACTTTAGTCCGCAAATATTCGCATTTGAATTAAAACAATGAAAACGCTTTCAAAACTCTCGTTATAATGTGCCATTACTGCTATTTTACTAACAATCATAGAATTTTCTGCGGTGATTAATATTTCAATGTTACTGGAACTGTTTTTCTTTTTGTTTTTAGTTCCCCCCCCCCCCCAGTAATGTTTTACGTTGGTCTCAGAAAGTCGCAAATGTTTCTTAGTAGCTTTGCCGCCATCGCCGCAAACTTTCCGGTTTAGTGAGGCTTATTGGATTAAGAATCCACATTGCTTCTTGGTTTAGCTGGAGATACGAGCGATTGGGTTGTTGTCACAACGATCACAGAAGAAGAGACCTCAGGACTTATCGCGTCTAACTCTTATCTGTTACACTTTCCTTTCCTTCAGACCGCCGATTTTCTCTTTGATATTTTCGCTGCTGTTTACACAGTTACGTCTCGCCTAATAACACATCTTTATTTAATCACGCTATTCGTACTGGCATATTGAGGCTGTCGGGTACAAATAGATTTGTTCTTTGTGGCCTTAGGGGTGAGGGTATTCTTACAGCACCAATGCACATTGATAAGCAAAATAAATAAATAAACAAAGATTAAGTAATTGCTAGACTTGAGTTACGCATAAACATGGCAGTTTTTAAACGGATTTATCAATGATTTTTTCAAGAATTATTTTTGGCTCCAAATACTTTATTTTGTTTCTGAGTTGCTACAGTTTGTTCTTAAACCGACAGCACACAACTAGCTCAAAGATGCGGACCATATGACCTTTGCACCCCTTTTTGATCTCGATTAAGAAAGGACATGTTTTTCATTTACATCGTCAATATCCGGTGTTTTAACAAACGATTTTTAGATTTTTAAAATTATAAAACTAACCCCTAACCCTAACCCTAACCCTAACCTTAACCCTAACACTAACCCCTAACAAACAACCGGATATTGACGGTGTAAATGAAAAACATGTCCTTTCTTAATCGAGATCAAAAAGAGGTGCTTAAAGGTAATAGGTCCAAAAATGCTAGTAAAACTGCTTTGAAATCAGAGTTTTCCCTTCTTCTTGACTGATTGCAAACCAAGCCTAAGGAACCCAGTCTGTCCTACTATTTACACATATCTGTTAGAAAAGAGGTGGATTCATGCATTTCCTAACGCGAGCTAAAACACAGACAACCTCGTCCAGGATTTGAACTCGGCTTGCCGATTCCATTTCCTACGACAATAACTATTTGTTGGATTATTTTGATATATATAAGGTGTGCTACAATACACCACTTAAATTTATAGACTAGGCGAGGTCAGGTGGTTTAAACCTCAGCCAATCAACAGCCCTAATGCATCACTGATTGACTACTTAATCACTGATACTGAGAGACGTCCATTTGCAATCATTGACGAAGGACTTTCAATACTGAGGAACACCGAGGAACAACCAAAGGATTCTTTACCAAGGATTTCCGCTGGACAACCGCTTTTGCTTGGCGCCTAAAGGATGGCCCATAAAATCGTAACAAAGAGTCAGTTTTCTTTTTACACGGAGTAGATTTGATTTCAGGATTTCCTCTCTCTTTGACTAGTGACCATATTATGGCTTAACAGCCCTGCCTAACATAATATTTACGCATAGCTGGTAGGGAGTGGAGAGTGGACATAGAGACGGATTGATGCTTTTCCAAATGCATTTGCGCAAAGTTCAAACACAAGCAGTTTTGTCCAGGATTTGAACCTGGTTCACCCCCGTCCATTTCGCACAACTGTCACCATTTCACAACGCCTGTGACTTCAATTTCCTCTTCTTACTCCCAAAAATGTTTAATCTCTTGAATAGATCGATCTTCCCATTAATCCAAGCAATCAGTAAGTTATAGAAAAAAGTTCTGAACATAAAATACGCAATGAAACGGAACTACAAAATTAAGATAGCAAAGTACTATATATGCAAAAGTTGATGAAAAAAAATCTTGACGTTATTGTTTGCACAATGCTGAAATCTATGAAATGAGTTTTCTAGCGATTGCAACCCCCCACCCCCGGCAATTCATGTAAGTAAAATAAAAGTAAATTCTGCGAAGTGGCCTATTGTCGGTATCAAACGAACAGTGAGGGAGTCTTTTCTCTTTTCGCTCATGAAGATTTTTTGCTGAGGTGGAGCGCCACACCTACTGTCAGCTTCCAGATTCTTTGCCGCACATATCAGATCACCCAAGTTGTGCTAGTAATGCGAACACAGAGCCTTATTATTCATCGGTGAATTGTAGGTAATTTTCACCTTTAGTTGGCTAAATTCCTAGTAAATAAGGCAACCTCCCTTGACTTTCACTTTGAAACAAGCCGGTAGCCATTTTAAAAGTCTCCGTGCGAAAAAACAAATCTTAGAAACTTTTTCGAAAATAATACAACTGCATGCTTTAACACAAAAATATCATAAAATGTGTTCTTAATAACAATTAAATTCATTTCACGCACAATTTATGCTAGGAATGTTGACAACTAAAGGTGAAAATTACCGAATTCTCTACCTACTGCCCAATGCAAGTAAACCTTGTTTAATAATATCAAAATAGCAAGTCACAATCACGCAAGTGGTGATGATTGATTGATTATTGTATATAATGGCATATCATCCCTTGTGGGCTATTTAATACCAAATATTGTTTGTATAAATGATTTTTAGTGAATAGTTTGTAGGTAAATATTGTTTGGTTTTATGAGCAGGTTGAATTAATCTTCATTAATGTATTAATAAATTGCTACTATTAATAATTCATTATTTATTTAAATATTTATTTATTTTGACACTACGCCATCGTCCTTAGTGGACGGAAATTGCCAACAACAATTAATAAAGTTGTGGTTGACCCTCAACCACCGACTTCTAGAATATATAATGATAAAGAGTATTGGTTGCTTGCCGTAAGAGCAATTTGAAGAATACGGTGGGAACAATCATATAGGTACTCGGTCTTGACATAACCAGTCGATTGATTATATTGGGCCTACCCGACCGCCTGTCTAGCCCAACTAAGGGCGGAAATGGAGTGTGGTACGTTACGGGACCACTTCGTACCCGGATCACGGACTGCTCAGCCACGTCAAAACTGCCATTACGGGTCACCACCCACAGTTATGGTGTCTTTACCCTCAGCAGAGGAGTAGTTGGTATATTCTAAAGTCCAAGCCGACAAGGTGCACAAAGGAGGGGAGTATCTAGTAATAGGATCAATAAAATGAATCAAACAGCAACCCTAATAAGATCAAGTCAAACTATTAATAGAATTAATAATTGTAAAAAATGCTTTATGTAAAAAGCTACACTAATAAGATGGAGTCAAACTAGAAATAAAATTAATGATTGTAAAAACTGTATTATCGATAAAGCACAAAAAAAACGAGATGCCGTAAAGCCAACCAACAAACGAACCGATTGATCAATTTTAACGTATGTCAATCCACCGAGGATTATTTTATGCCAAGAGGTTAGGTAATCATGTTCATTGCATGTTTATGCAAGGTATGGGAGAAATACGTATCACATTTTAAACTGTCAACGGTATGGTGCAAGTAAATTAGGCAAATGATATTTAGTAGCTTGATAGAGATAATTTGTTTCAAAATACGATCCGCCCTGTTGGCTGAGACAGAAGAATACACCGACTGAACCTCTGTATATGCGTAAAATCTCCCCATGGAGCCACCTGTTGGCCGTGAGTGGTGACCCGTTAATCTTAAGGATAGAACCCTTGTGATTGAGCAGTCCATGACATGTAACACACCACTTTGGCCCTTACCTTAGGCTAGACATGCGGTCCGAGAGGACCCTCCGATCAATAGACTGTCATGTCAAGCTATATGGTTGTACTGACACTATTGCCCTATGGCAAGCCCTTAACATTTGTTATTATATATTGGCTAGTAGGCGTTAGCTGAGGCTCTTCTTATCCTTGGTATGTCGTTAAACTGCATTGTGTGGTGAGGTACCAATTATGAAGCTTGGCGGAGTGTGCAGTACCCCTTCGTTACTATTACTCCCAAGTCCACCCTAAACCGGGGTGTTAGTACCTGTAGGGTCCTATCTTTCGGTTAAATAGAAGAAAACGAGTTAACAAAAATATGTTTTTAAAAAAACGAGTTCAAAAAATAATTTTTAATACCGAACAAAATAATAGAAGAATGTCTTCGGTATAAGATAACCCAGCAAGTGTTGACATACCGTAAATTCCAAGAAAGAAAAACAGGATATCAAAAATTAAAAAATTAAAATAAATGAATAAATAAATAAATAAGTGGCATTTCCTTTTGCCAAATAGAATATATAGTGAAACATGTCAATTCAATTTTCCGCACTGACTGTCTTTATTTTCTCCTTTTATTTCAAATTGTAACCACTTTACAAATACACACATACAAAAACACACACACTCGCGTGATAGTCATCGTTGTAGGAAGTGGAATCAGCGAACCGAGTTCAAATACTGGACGGGGCTGTTTGGGTTTCACTTCGCGCTAATGCTTTTGAGAAAGGCATGGACCCTTATATTCTCTCCGCAGATATGGATAAATAGTAGGGCAGACGGAGTTTTTTTTTTTTTTTTTTGCTTTGATGTGGCAGCCAGTGTGGGAAAGGAAATTCAAACTGAATTCAAGCTAGTTTTACTCAACTTAACAAATGTGTCATATCTTGGCCGTAACGGAGGAATTGGGTAAAACACACACACACACACACATACACACACACACGCATGCACGCACGCGCGCACACACACACACACACACACCCACACAATAATCTTCATACAATGACTGCTATTTACACAGTAGTATTGCAACCAACAAAGCCTTCATCAGATGATGACTCGGTTCAGGCATGGTTTCGGGGCCGAAGCATCATTACCACTAACCAGAGCGCCACAGCAGTATCTCACGATACCACCAGACTTTGTCGGTTTGATGTCACGATATAGGATTGCCATAATCCGCTGATGCGGTTAGAGCTTTCTCCTGAATCTTTTTTAAGTATTTCCTCTTGTCTGGTAGAGAAAGTCCAAGTTTTAGACATAAATGCCGAGGTTGAGTTGACTAAACCCCGACATCCGACTTCAATGGGAAATACATCCGTTATCCATCCGTTTTCTGACGCATTGTTCACGTAGGTCTTCATATTTTTTCCAACTTCGCTGATATATATATAATATATATAATATATATAATATATATATATATATATATATATATATATATATATAAAGAGAGAGAGAGAGAGAGAGAGACGAGGATCATTCAAAAAGTTCTAAGCCTCATCCAGATATCTTATAACTGCTCAAGCCTCTGTTTTGTCTATTTTTTCGATTTGTTCCATACCTATAAGATTTCTAGCTATTTACCCAACCCGTTCGCCCAGGATATGGTGTGTCACAAGGTCGAAAAGTATGGGTCATGCGGTAGAATCGTACCTACTATTCAGTACTTATGGATCTGCAAGACTAGTTTGATAATCATTACACCTTGATGGGATGCTTTCCCTCTCACCTTTGTATGAACCTCACCAGCACAGAAATTAAGACAGAAATCTTAATTGGTTTTTTTAGTTATATAAGAAATATAATTTTAGTTATATAAGAATATATATATATATATATATATATATATATATTATATATATATTACTGAGATTATGTTATACATAAATTATCTTTCCTTTTTTCACTGTCACTCAATCCTGTCAACCTTGATTTTGATCGTACTAGTAGGGTATTTATCTCTCAAATCACAAGGACCTTAGACAAGATCTTTCTTAGTATGTGTGATGTACAACTGACTTTTGCAGGGCACGCGAATTCTAGTTTATCCAATAATCTTTTCAGTTTTACTGGAATAGAACCAAGTACTCCAATCACCACTGGTATCACTTACATATTACTTTAGATACGACATTTTTGACAGTTCTATTTTGAGTGCAGGGTACTTGCCAATCTTTTCGTTTATCCTTCGCAGCAGGAATAACTGCGTCAATAATTTGGCATCCACTTCGGTTAGGGCAGAGGATTGCAATGTCTGGACGACAATGCTCAACTTTGCGATCTGTTTTGAAATCATGACACCACAGAATTTCTGGTGTGCTGTTTCATCTTTGACTTAAAGAAGAACATGCTCATAGATTTCGTTATCTACATTGTAACCATATTTTTTGAGAAGCCAGTAAAGATATTGACAGACCTTATAGTGCTGTCTTTTTTGTATTCCTTTTGGGCAAGCATTTTATTACTGCTTATAATAAGGGTTAAAATTGATAGCCCTAATCCACAAAGTCTATATTCCGGGTTATTTTCTGCATGGTATAAAGTGTATCTTACACTTAGTATTAAGTGCCTGCTTCTTAGCAGCCATCAACAGACGCTTTGTACAAGGGTCATTCAATAAATTAAGAAATGTTTTTGAATAAAGCAGACCCCCGAAATGTTTGGAATTGGTTTATAGCAAAAAGATACTTTAATCTCGCAAAAAATATTTGTTTTGAGGCTTTTTCCAAAAAACTCAAACATGCCTCTTTGCAATCTGTTTACTGTTAGAAATAAAGTTTAGACTTTCAGATGCCCAGACTGTTCTTAAAATCTTGGATAACACTTTCAGCTATTCTGAAGAAAATCAGCTACCCCAAATATGACGTATAAATTAATAGCAGCAGTTACCCGGCGTCGTCAGGGTGGAGGGGATTTTTACCGCAAACTTTGCAAACTCACTTTTTCCTAATCCCAATTATCTACCCAGAGCTAAATGGGTTACTCAATGGGTCACGTTTTGTCTAGTATATTATATATATATATATATATATATTATATGTGTGTGTGTGTGTGTGTGTGTGTGTGTGTGTGTGTGTGTGTGTTTATTCACATCCGTATTTACACATTATTTTTTTCCTTTCTCAAGAAAAAACCGAATCAGACCAAAAATAGTGGATCCGATGCACACACACACACACACACCACACACCACACACACACACACACACACACACAATATATATATATATATATATATATATATATATATATATATATATGTATGTATAAGACAATTATTTACTTCATACTCCTTTGCTCAGCTGTTACTAGCAGTTTCATGTGCGTTTTTTTAAAATAAAAGTAAAATAATCCCACAGAATTTTTTGGGAAGCAATAATCTTTATTTCTTCAACAAAACAACTGTTTGTGTTTTTGTTTAAAAAATCGAGTGAAACTGGTAGTGACAGCTGAGCAAGTGAATGTAAGGTGTATAATTTTAGTTTTTATACTGTTCTGCTTGCAGGCATCCGATCACTTCATCTTAATCCAACATTCTTAAACGATCGTTTGTTTTTTGCATGTCGTTTTTTTTCATTCGTTGTATATAGATAGATATACATTAAACACATTCAAAATTCAAAATTGCAATTCAAACTCACAACAAAGCCAATATAATTTTCCCTTTTGAAAAAAGCTAAATATAATTTTCCTTTCTGAAATTAATTTGTTTCCTGGATAATAATTCTATCTAGAACTGAAAGTTATCTAGAAAAAAATTATCTAGAAATTCATCTAAAATAAATTTATGCTTTTTGGAATACTTTTTTTTAATTTCTTACTCTCTCTCTCTCTCTCTCTCTCTCTCTCTCTCCTCTATCTATCTATCTATCTGTCTCTGTCTCTGTGTCTCTGTCTCAATATATATATATATATATATATATATATATATATATATATAAGTTAAGGTAGCAGAGACATGGTCTGAAGGTCGCATGGGCGAGAAACCTGTCAGTGACCAGGCACGTTGATTCCATGTCCACACTACCTTAACTTAGATATAACTGCTCTATAGTATTTAGCTCTGTTTAATTATAAATATCACACCCATATTATATATATATATATATATATATATATATATATATATGTGTGTGTGTGTGTGTGTGTGTGTGGAGGCTGGAAGAGAAGAATTGATGACAAATGTGTTATAGGCATTTTAAAATGTGTGTACTGCATTTGAAATTACTTTTGTTTAAGGATGGTTTGTATTGTTTTATGTATAGAGCTTCTAGTATTTGGAGTTTTTGTTTTTTTTGTTTGTGTAGAATGTGTGTATTTATCAATACAAACCATCCTGAAACAAAATTAATTTCCAATGCAGTACACACATTTTAAATGCATATATATATATATATATATATATATATATATAATATATATATCTGTGTGCGTGTGCGTGCGTATATGTATGTGTGTGTTTTTGTTTATTTTGTTTTGTGTAGAACGTGTGTATTTATCAATACAAACCATCCTGAAACAAAATTAATTTCCAATGCAGTACACACATTTTAAAATGCATATATATATATATATATATATATATATATATATATATATATATATCTGTGTGCGTGTGCGTGCGTATATGTATGTGTGTGTGCGTGTGTGTGTGTTTTAAGCTTTATAGGGATTCACATCTGTATGCAATGCATTATGATATAAATTACAGAACTAGAATATTACTCGGCATTGCGCATTATAGAGGTATGTCTTTCTTTATGCGATTGGTATTAAATTTACTAAATATTACTAAAAACAATTAAAATATTACTGAACTGATTGGAAATCATATTTCCCGCTAAACAACAGTCATGCGCACTTTGCTCCAGGTCAGTTTAATAGGCAGATCATATTTTGGGCAACATTTTTTGTTTTGTTGCTTTTGTTATTGTGAGAGAAATATCGATTTACTTGAGGTATCAGAAAACGCTTTTAAGAAGCAAGGGTATCTTTGCAAGTGAATTGAAAGTCAAGAATCTTTAACTTTTATTCATAAGAACTATCTAAATAGTTAGATTGGTTTGGTTTAGTTTGGTTTGTTTTACGACATATCAAACTCAATGGGTCATTTAATGCCGATAAAGTTTTGAAATAAATTCATTCTTAATGGATACACAATTTTTTTTATAAATACATTTTTCTGTTTAACCCATAGATGACACCCTAACCGGATCAGAGTGGACTAGGGAGCAATGGTGATGAGGGAGTGCTCCACATTCCCCAAAACTCCAAAACTGGAACCTCACATCAGATAGAGTTTAACGTAATTCCCAGGACATGTAGACCTTCAGCCACCACCTTCTAGCACCCATATGATAAAAAGGGTTGGGGCTTGCCATAAGGGCAATAGGGTTGGGCAATCATATAGGTGCTAGGGCTTGACGTGACCAGCCGATTGTCGGAGGGGGCCTCTCCGACCGCCCGTCTAGCCTAATTAAGGTCTAAGTGAAGTGTCGCAGGTCATGGCATGCGCATCCACCAATACTCCGTCCTTAAGCACCTACGGCCAACAGGTGTCCCCATTTGGGGAGTCTTACCCCTCTGCAGAGGTGCAGTCGGTGAATTCTAAGGCTCCATCTGACAGGACGGATAGTTAGATTGATAGATATTCATAATCATATTAAGATAGATAGATAGATATATTGATAGATCCTATTCTTAGTAAGTGAATTGAACGTGACTATTCTATAGGTTATATTACTAAGCACTATCAAAATAGATTGATAGATAATCCTATTCATTGCAAGTGAATTGAACATGGAGCAATTAAAACGTCTATTAATAAGTCATACATATATATACATATATATATATATATATATATATATATATATATATCAACTTTGTTCTTGTGAACGTTGTTTTTTTTGTCTTTTGAAGCATTGGAAATATATATATACCCTCTAGGTGGTGTGAAATTTACTTTTTGAAAGATATGTCAGACTTTGTACTATAAGTAAGTAAAATCATCAAATTTATTAAGGGAGTAAAAAAATAAAATAATCAGGAATTAAATAGATATTAAAATGAAACAAACTATATATAAATATATAATAACAGGCATGTATTTATCAAACCAATGAGTTGCATACTCAAATTTTGAATGTTTATTCTACGTTATGACGATTTTAGGTAATGTGAACATAAGCAGTGCCGTATTTTTGGTTACAGAAAAATAGCGACATAATCTCCATATATATATATATATATATATATATATATATATATATATATATAGAGAGAGAGAGATTGAGAGATCCTATTCTTTGCACGTAAATTGAACGTAGACTATCTATACGTTTATAATCTATTAATAATGAAGATTCGCTTCCGGTGTTTGTCTGTAACAAAAATTACGTCACTGCTACGTCACATTACACAAAATCGTCATAACATAGATAAATGCACTCAAAATTTGAACATGCAACATGAGACAGTCCTCATTGTTTTTTTAAAACAAGTTTTTAATAAATACATGACTGGTATTATATATCTATATATAGTTTGTTTTTATTTTAATACATATTTAAAGTTTACATTTCAAATTGTTTTATTTTTTAATTCTTTAATGAATTTGATGATTTTACTTACTTAGGGTACAAACTCGCTGACATTGCATTTTTTACTCCCACCCCTCAGGCAATATGTTTCAAACATTTATTTTTATACCGCCCGGAGGGTGTTGTTTATTTTGTACTAGTATTAATAATGGAGATTCGCCTCCAGTTTTTGTCTGTAAAAAAAACTACGCCACTGCTTACGTTACTATAACCGAAATCGCCATAACATAGAATAAATACACTCAAAATTTGAACATGCAACATTAGACAGTCCTCATTGTTTTTTTAAACAAGTTTTAGTAGATACATCCCCAGTATCATATATTTATATATAGTTTGTTTTATTTTAATAGATATTCAAAGTTAATAGAACTTAGTTTCGATTTCAAATTGTTTTATTTTTTACAATAAATTAGATGATTTCATGATTTATGGTTCAAATTCTCCGACATTTAATTTTTAACTTCCACTTCCTCAAGCAATATTTTTCAAAAATGTATTTTACATCGCCCGGAGGTGTTTTTTTTGCTTGTATATATATATATATATATATACATACGTAGATATATATATATATATATATATATATATATAGAGAGAGAGAGAGAGAGAGAGAGAGAGAGAGAGATTGATAGATCCTATTCTTTGCACGTAAATTGAACGTAGACTATCTATACGTTTTATATACTATTTTTTTTTTTTTAATTTAAAATAAACACATTTTTTTAATCATTTCAAGCTGAGATGATTTATGAAAATATCTACAAATTTTACTTGTTTTGTCGATGCCTATTTAATGCTTTATTTTTCTACAATTTAAACCGCCTCTCATTGTGTTTTTTTTCTTCTTTCAAGCTGCTGTTTCTTTCTTTAAAAGAATAAGACGAAATCGAAAGTGGCTTTTCGCGCAGCACTCCACCTCCATCCTTGCTCCTTTCTAACAATACTCTTACAAAAACAAGCACACCTCGTCTAACTAATCGCTACTGTTACTACCTGTCATACCAGTAGCAACACGGTTACTTTTGCAACGATAAAAGTCAGGTGTTTACTCTTCTACTTCTGACAATTTCCCCAACTACAGCACCCATGTCTGCTTCCTAATGGATCTCTGGTCGCGACCATAAAAATATTCATCTACGCATGCGTACTGCGAAAGCTCTACTGTCACTTCTGCAATGGCGGTTTGAGCTTCAATAATTTCCACTTGTTTGCGATCTTCAACAATAACATCAACAACACAGCCACTTTGAAAAGACTAATTACGAGTAATAATTATGAAATATTAGGTGTGTGTTAATGTTACCACGATTCTTTTTCGAAAAAAAATTAACTAAATAAACTGTAAGTAAAGTAAAGTCGTCAGGGCGGCTTAATGTCGGTATCGGCCAGACAGTGAGTGAGTCTATCCCCTTTTCACTAGCGCTAGACCAAGGATATTATTTCAGCATCGAGGTTGAGCGCCACACCTACCATCAGCTCCTCACTTTACCGCACAGATCCCTGTGCTACTCATTCGCTGAGTTGGCGAGGGCCGGTATCGAACAAGAACCTTGTGATTCCTAGCGAACACTCTACCGACTGAGCTAAACCGACCCTATAAATAAACTGTAGAAAAACATATTTTTCAAATTTCTACTAATAAATGTGAATGCCAGTTTGTCACACTTTTCAACTTTACTCCTAGAGGCCGTAGCCTAAGATATCATACCATTTTGGAATTAGGCCGACTCCGCAAGCAAATTTTAAAAAAAACCTGAATCCACATCTGCAATCCATAAATTTTGGATTCCAAAGTTTTAATTTCTGCGATTGTTTTCAGCGAATCTTATATATATATATATATATATATATATTATATATATGATGATAGTTTCAAATCAGACAGTAGAGCGTTCGGCTAGAAACCACAAGGTTCCTAGTTAGATACCGGCCTCGTCAACTCAGCGTAGTAGCACAAGGATTTATGCGGTAAAGAGCTGATGGTAGGTATGGCGTTCCACCTCAGATACAAAAACAATCTCCTTGGTCTAGCGCTAGTGAAAGGGGATATACTCCCTCGCTGATTGGCTGTTACCGACCGATACAAAATTTAGCACCTTGACGACGTGAATACTCTTTAGGGTAGGTATAATTATTTTATAATAATCATTAGAAAAAATTATAGCATAAACTAATCATTCGCAATACAATTTTGTACAGTGATATATCATTTCAGTGTTCATATCTATTACTGATAATCTAATAAAGTACTTAAAACCATTTAATAGGAAGAAGATTTTGTTAAAAAGAATCGATTGTATTTCTTATTTAATCTTTTACATTTAACTTTTTTGGAAAGTAATAAACATTTACAATTCATACTAAGATCGCTCATATTATTTTATATCAAAAATCTAATTTTAGAACACTGACATTAAAAGTAAAGTAGGTGTAGTGGCCTAATTTTTTTAATTATTTTTTATAAAGGTCGCCTCCAGAGCTATGACTTCCCAAATTAGTGGTATACATCCACATAATCTTTACCGAGTGGGCTTCTTATTTATCCATCGGGAGGAGATCTCGTTATACACTGCTGACGAGACCTTATAGGTTGAAACAGTTGTCCAGTGTTTCCTCATGTAGCACACGGTTTTTTGCAGAATATGCTGATCCTGGTAACTTAATTGTATATAATTCCCCCTCTCTCTCTCTCTCTCTCTCTCTCTCTCTCTCTCTCTCTCTCTCTACATATATATCTATATTTCCTTGCACACTTCATGTACTTTTGACAAGGTGGCAACATGTCTGAACTATTTGCCTACTTTAAACCAGTCACAGTGGCTCTCCATACTACACCCTAGCAAATTACTGAACTGATGGTTAGTTAGTATTATTTTTATTCGGACTATTATTGGAAGAGATATTTGAAACTGTCATCATCATCATCATCATCATCATCAAGAAGGCATACCGACAGCACAGAAAATTTTGATTCTCTTTTGTCATCCGTCTCTATCGGTCATCTCTGGTAATTCCTCTAGACAACATCAGTGTCCGCACAGAGCTGATGAATGTTTGTTTTTATTCTGGTCGGCAAACACTAGTGTTTCCTGGTGTAGAATTATACTGAACTAGCAGCGACTACCCGGCACCGCCTGGGTAGAGGGGGTATTTTTAAAAGTTAGTCCCGCAGATCCATTATTACTGAATCGTGAGTTGAATCCTCGTGGGATGATCCATTTAAATCCCCATTAATAAAATAATGCATTGATCCAGCAACTCTGAAAAGAAATGTTAATGTGTACTATCTAAAATTTTAAATGAAAAAAAAAACAAAAAAAACAACATCCATGCTGTTATCATTTAAATTTTATTTTTTAATTATCTTCACGAATATAGATCAAATCTCTATTATTTTGCTCAAAAACCAAGCCCTGGTGATATTTACTTTGTCGTTAATTGTTTTTATTTTCGGCCCCTTTATATAACACCGTCCCTATGAGTTTGTATTTACTATTCCAGTAGTGCCCAGCATGTCTTGCCGCCTTACTTGTATAGTTGGTGGGATGCGAGGTTAATGGCCATACAATTGCTGTTTTGTAGATTTGTTTGCAAGATTTGTTCAAAACAGTACATAGCATTCTTGCTTCGTTCCCATAGAGAATTTCTCCAAGCGTTTCTTTAAAAATCAAGTGGTGCAATCACCAATTGTTGGAATTTTGTGTATATGTGCTCCAATTCCCCACCAGAATTTATAGACTAGCTGAGGTCACGTGGTTTACTCCTCCGGCCAATCAACAGCCATAATGCGTGGCTAATACACTACTTGAACACTGATACTTGCCACAGCTGTACTTGCAATCATTGAGGAGGGACTTACAATACCAGGACACTTTACCAGAAATAATCAAAGGATTCTTTATCAGAGGATTACCAAGAATCCAATTCCACTGGACAAGCGCTCTTGCTAAAAGCCTACAGGATGGCCCATATGATTGTAACATAGTTATTTGTATGATTAGCATTATATAATAATATATAAAATGAAAACCTAAAGAAAATTCACCAGAAATCCATCAAATGTAGGTTTTTGGTGTAATGTAGGATTTGATGGATTATTTGGTGAATTTTCTTTGGGTTTTCATTTTATCTGTGACTGTCTGATGAGACTAAGGAGTTTTAGAAATTTCTTTAAATTTCTAAAAGCCTTTTAAGTTTTGGTCGAAATAAATTTATTACAGAATGACGGTTTATTGAGTTTTTCCTTTCTTTCAAAGGTAAATATTGCTCTGTATTTAATCTAAATTATAGATTATTTGCATTAAGCTCTCTCTAGAGATTTATAAAAATCCTTGTATTTGCACCTAATTAAATATGCAAATTTTATACAGTGAGAATTTGAAGATCCCATGTAGAATCATCCTTTACTACCAGTTTTGGTACCTTACACACACACACACACACACACACATATATATATATATATATATATATATAATCATCATCATGTCGTGCACGCGGCTCGGATATCCATGACTATTCTCGCCAACCTTCCCTATTACTCATGGCCCTGGGAGGTCCTCCGTGCAGCATTGAGAGTCCTCGCATAGTTGGTCAATGTAGGTCCTTAGTGGACGTCCTACGTTAGCATGTCCATGTGTTGGCTTCCACAGGAGAACGTGCTTATGAGTTCGTCCTCGCTTTTCCATCAGTGTCCTGCATGCCTGGTCCATCTCACCCGGATGGTTTGTGCGATGGGGGCAGGTAACCATATAGTTTGTTCTTTGTGGGTGCTGCTTCCACGTCTTGTTCAGGACTGCTCGCAACATTCTTGTGCAGGTCCCATTTAGCTTATTCTCGAGGCGCTTTGTTAGGGTCCAGGTGGTGCAGCCATACAGCAGTACTGATATATATATATATATATATTATATATATATATATATATATAATAATTTTAAACAATTACAATGCACATAAAAAATAAAACAAAAAGATGTTATTTTTGTCTTATCGATTTCAAAGTATAACTTTATCTTCAGAGACGAATTCCAGAAATGGACGCGTTTTTTTATGTCGTTATTTTTTTATGTTGTAAACACGCGTCTCGTGGTGTTCTTTTTAAAACGCACGCGGAAAGCCGTAATAGTCATTTAGCCGTTCATTCAATTCAATTTTATTATTTTCATCTATTTATATATTTATGTATTATTCATTTGATATATGTATAATGAAATGTACATACTATGTACTATATACTGTGAGGAACGTGTATTTTAATTAATTATGTATTCAGTGTTTAGCTCTAATCTATTGTTTATACTAGGACCTAATTTGGCTATTAATAAACTTTCTCTAATTTGAGATTACCAATGTTTCGTATTACTGTCTCTATCTTAACGGAAAAAACTATTGTCTTTATTTTTACATTTGATTAAATGTTTATGGAATGAGGATGCACGTGTGTGGATATGTTATTTGATTCTAATGTGGAGGGGTCTAATTGTACTTCCTATATAAATTAAGGCATTTGGAGCAAGTTAAACGGTAAACTGTATAGGTTTTGTGACATATGTTAGGGTCTTTTATTGGGCAGTTGGCTAGTGTGCATGTTGTAATATCATTCTTATGTTTTTTGTTAGATGCTGCGTAGTGAGGGTCCAGAGTGTGCTAGTTGGATATCTAGTCCACCTTTATGAATAACCTTGCGTATTTCTTTTGTGATTGTTTCGCTGAAATGTGGTAGTTTCAGGAAACAGGTGTTCGAGTGTGTGTGTAGTGTCCGTGTTTTTTCTATTATTTAAATGGCGTATGAATGAAGTTGGGTAGCCATTGTTTTTTAGGGTGTTCATAAATTGTGCTGTTTGTGTAATTTTGTCTGTCTCTTCACTACATCTGTTGTGTATTCTATTAATTTCATTTCTAATGTAACTTCTCTTCGAACTGAGTGGAGTGCTGACTTGAAGTGTACAAAAGATCCTTAGTGGTGTTTTTTTATAGAAGCTAGTGTAAATTTTGACTGCAGGTGATATTTTTATTTTAAAGTCTAGGAGTGCTAGGGAACTAGTATTATCTGGATGTTCTATTTGGAATTGAATGTTGTTATCTATACTACGGAATTTCTCGGCTATGTCATTGGCTTCTTCCTTATATATATATATATATATATATATATATATATATATATATATATATATATATATATAAATTGATCTCTTGAAGATGTTAAGGGGACAGCTTATTTGTTTTTAAGTACCTGTTTTGTGGTTTTACCCTAAGTGTAAGTCGTTCCGCGTCGAAATGGCACAAAAACAAAATGCAGACACCCAGTGGAATTGATTTCAATAAAAGCCACATTGCGAACAATTTGACGATCATTTGGCCGCCCGGGAATCTGATAGTTTTACATATCACTCCACTATATTGTGACTTCCCTAACATTAAATACATTAGCACATTACTCACGGGATTTTGATAACCCTACTCTTAACAAATACCGTTCCAGAACGTTTCTGCAGACAAAAAGAGTGCGGCTTTTCCTTTTGTTTCATTGTTTCATTGTTTCATTGTTCCTATGTCCCTATCTTCTTTCATCAAGGCCTACCACCTATATAATTGTGCCAACCCCATTTCTTTTATGGGGCGCGTGGTCTAATGGTTAGAGTAGTAGGAAATGGACTCGTCGACCCGAGTTCAATTCCTAGACGAAGCTGTTTGCATTTCACATGACGCTAATAGCCTTCAGAAAGGTATGAATCCAATTCTCCCTCCAGCTATGGGTAAATAGCAGCGCAGACTGGGCTCTTTAACCATAGCTAGGTAACGAGTCTAGGAGAAGGAAAACTCTGAATTCAAAATATGTTTAAACTCTGCTTAAGAAATTGACCTTGTGTCGCATCCCGCTCGTGCGGAGGGGTTGGTAAAATGTATTTCTCTTATGGCAAGCCCCAACCGTCTTTATTATATATGTGCCAGAAGGCGGTGGCTGAGCGTCTTTTTCTCCTGGGTATAACGTTAAACTACATCTAATGCTGAAGCTCCTTTTGGACCTCTGGGGAGTGTAAAGTATCCCTTCATTACCATTACTCCTACGTCCCCTCTGATCCAGAGTGGGTCCCATGAATGGGTTACATAGAAGAAAATGACCTTTAAAAATGTGTTTCAAAATTGATGGCATGAATGGAACGGATCATTTTCGATGTGGAATAGCCAAGCAAGGGTTGACATGCCGTAAAATCCAACCAACCAAACCAACCAAACCAAACTTATCTTCTTATTGGATAAAAATGTTCTAGCATAATAGTGAACATGGCGGGGTGGCCTATTGTAGGTATCAGCCGAACAGCAAGGGAGTATCTCCTCTTTCACTAATCCAAGACCAGGGAGATCACCTTTACTGACGTGTAGAGCCACATCTACCGTCATCTCCCTGATGCTGCTTTATCGCCCAGATCAGATTATCTAAGCTGTGCAACATACACTTAGTTGGCGTGAACGGTATCGGACCGGGAACTTGCGACTACTAGGCAGTTGCTCTACTAACTGAGCGGAACCGGACCCGATGAATAATATTACAATATTATATATAAAATTTTATATAATGTAATATCACAATAATAAGGTTAAAACTTGTTATCTCGTGAACCATACAATGAAAATTAAAGAAAGCTAAAATGTAAAAAAAATACATAGACCTTGCTGTAAAACTTGTAGAAAACTAAAGTGACGGCGATACCCGTTATTGTTAGAATGTTTCCAAAGAAAAGAATCTGGTGGAACTGCAGATTACAGGAAGAATCGAGACCAACCAGATCACAGCATTTTTAAGATCAGATAGTATACTTCGGAGAGTCTTGGAAACTCCACACTCTCCAGAGATCCAGAATCTGAACCTCACCAATAATGCAGTTTAATGCAGTACACTAAGATCCCCAGCCGCCGCCGCCTTCTACCACATATATAGTAAAAAGGATTGGTGGTTGCCATAACAATCTCATAGCAGCTAGGGCTTGGCGTGACCAACCGATTGATCGGAGGGGCCTCTTCGACCGCCCTTTAAGCCTAAGTATCGTAAAAGTGGATTGTTGTATGTCATGGACTGCTCAGGCACCAGGATTCTGTCCTGTCAGTCAGACTCCACTGAAAGACAATCAGATCTGGTGTGAAAAACTCACAAGGCGTAAAATTATAGAAAACCCTTTCTGGTACATGGGTAATGGTATTGAACCTAGTAGGACCTTTTTGTAAAATGACCAAGAACCTGGAAAGGAGACTGTTTAAACTTTGAACCCGAGGAAGAATTGAAACTATCAACACCACAATACTGCTGACATTGGTTAAAATACTGAGATGAGACTTTCCGTCAGTGGAACATCAGAGGAAAACCAACAGTTACTACTGGTGCGAAAAAATCACAAGAAGTATAATAGTAATAATAATAATGAAGTACAGAAGAAGAAGAAGAAGAAGAAGAAGAAGAAGAAGAAGAAGTGTAAAAAATAAAAAGAAGAAGAAGAAGTGAAAAAAAATAAAAAAGAAGAAGAAGTAATAAAATAAAAAGAAGAAGAAGTGTAATAAATAAAACAAAGAAGAAGAAGAAAATAAAAATAAATAAAGAAGAAGAGGAAGTGTAATAAAGATAAAACAAAGAAGAAGAAGAAGAAGAAGAAAAGAAGAAGAAGAAGAAGAAGAAGAAGAAGAAGAAGTGTAATAAAATAAAACAAAGAAGAAGAAGAAGAAGAAGAAAGAAGCCTCCTCCACCTCCTACTACTCTTCCTCTTGGCTGGGAAGGATGACATTACGGTGATGTGAGCGTACCATTAAAGTATCGATGTTATTAATACCACCAGTAGAGGAAGTTGTTCAGCGACTTTTGTCGTAATATAAACGGATTTGACGGACAAGAGAGCTGCACATAATGCAGTAGGAAAAAAAGAGGATGTAGCAGTGATTTCTCTAGAAGTGGTCCAGTTTTATTGGCAATAATAATGACGTAGATTTTGATGGCGATGACGACTGCACCCTTTACTAAACCTTCTTCTTCTTCTTCTTCTTCTTCTTCTTCTTCTTCTTCTTCTTCTTCTTCTTCTTCTGTACCACCTCTGTCCTTCTTCTTTATTTGGAATTTCTCCTTTCCACCCTTATTTGTCTATTTGCCTATATCTCTCCCTCTCCCCCTTCTCTCTCTCTCTCTCTCTTTCTTTATCTATCTATCAATCTATCTATCTCTCTATCTCTATCTCTTTATCTATCTGATTTTCATTCGTTCTCTTTCTGTTAAACTACTCTCCTTCCGAAAAAGGGGTAGAGAACAGACACATAAGAATAAAAACAAAAGAAAAAGAAAATGAAATATGATAAAACCGAAAGAAGACAGAAGGAAAATGAAAAAGAAAATTCAAAGAAAAGGAAAGAGGAAGAAGCAGGAAGAAGAAGATGAATAGCATTGGTGGGAAAGGATTACACTTGGTTTACAAATTGAGGCAAGCACAAAAATAGCTGTTTAACCTAATCTGGGGGTGCTGAATTCAGATTTGAAATCCGTTTTTACTCATCACCTCTAGTTTTTTTAGATATGCATACTGTATATTTTGTACACATACTGTACATAAAGGCGTATATGCATTCATGGTTAATTTCTAATATTTTGTGACTTATGTCTTCTTTTTTAGATATTATGCAATAAGTGTAAGTGATAGCATTACATTATATATATAGCTATATATCAAGACGGATTTTGGCAGTTAAGTGTAGCCAACACGTCTCAATCAACAGCGAACACAGCGTTCAAGGAGAATCCTCTGGTTGGCACGGATTAAGGTGCTTCTTCCTCCTCTTTACATCAAGCTTGTTTGATGAAGAATTTTGTGAAGGCCATGGACAAAAATGGTGCTGCCTTCCAACACTTGTGTACTGTATTCCCAGTCTCAGTGTGCTGCTAAGCTCAAAGAGGCATCTTTGTCGGACCTCAGATCCGAGAAGTGCTGAAGGATACTGATTTTGAGGAGCTTCTTACCTTAAAGGAACTGAGAGCATGGGAAGCATTTAAGTCAGTCTGTAGTGGCTTCCTTGGTAACACACGCGTATTAAATTACCAAGCCTGTATTGAGAAATTGCTAAAGACTTATGAGGATATGGGATGCTGAATGTCACTCAAAATTCATTTTCTCCGTTCCCATCTCAACTTCTTCCCTCCAAACTTGAAACAATGAGTGATGAGCACGGAGAGAAAGATTCCACCAAGACATTACGAAGATGGAGATCAACTACCAAGGCAAGTGGAACCCCGGCATGATGGGAGACTTCTGCTGGATGCTCTTGCGTGACATCCCGGAGGCAAAATACAGCAGATCATCTAAGAAAACACACTTCTAACTGTCTGCGTACTATGAATTGTGTACATTGTGTCATCCAAGTATATTTATTCCGTCAATGTTCTTTATCTATCCTGTTTTATCTGTATAAGCTGCTGCAACTGTTGAAATAAGCACGTATATACTCTGTATATACTAAAATGAGACTATGTAAAAGACAGAAAACTAGAGGTGATAGAGCAAAACTGTTTCTAAATTTGAATTCAGCACACCCAAATTAGTAAAAAAACACCTATTCACATTCTTGTCTCAGACAAAAAATATTTTTTTGTAAACTAGTGGTATTACTATTACTCTTGATGTTAGTTCTTTTTACAACTAGCAACAATGACTAGTTTCCACTGGAGTCTGGGTAACAGCAAGTCTCTCCAGCACTACAGGGCTCGTTTCAGGATTTTAGCAAACTTAGCAGTGCTGTGGTGTGGTCAGTTTCAGTTCTTACACGGATACCAAGTTCTCACAGTCTCATATCTTTGGTATTTTATGAATGAGCCCCTAATATGATAGGTATGACTGTCACCTTCATGTGCTACAGATGTGTTTACTATTATAATACTCCTTACGAGTTTTTCACCCGGCTCTGATTGTTTTTCAGTGGAGAATGAGTGAAAACAAGTCTCCAGGACTTCTCTATGTATTCTAGCTGATCTTAACAATGCCGTGGTCCTCTGCTCTCTAGTTCACCCAGATTCCTTTCTAGACCTTTTGGAAATCGTTCCAACTAAAACTGATATCAGCGTAATTTTCATGCGCATCTTCTAGGTTCTCCAGGACAATTCTAAGTATTCTTACCGCTCCCTTTTGGGAGTTCTTGGGGGCTGTTCTGGTTGTCCCTATTGTGAGCGCAATTATTTTCGATTTTATTTTAAGGGTTAAGGATTAGAGAGCTAAGCTATTAAAATTACTAGTATGTTCGGTTCTCACTACTGTTGACCTTGTGCCACTTGCAATGTCCTCGGTACTTAGAATATGCTGACAGCATCCTCTGCTATAATGATAGTATTGGAGAGGAATAGATACCATACAACTGTTCGAATAATTATCACTATATTAATTAAGAAATGTGATATTAATTTAATTAACCTTAATGAGTTGATATGCCGTTAAATAAACAATACCCAACCCTGTGTCATACTAACGTTTGTAAATTGCGACTCATTTTCATTTCATTCTTTTTCTGTTTTTTTTCTTCCTTGCTTTTGACTAAAAACAGAAATAATATTGAATTAAAATGAAATCAAATAAACTGTTGCTTTTGCCCTGAAGGGTCATTTCTCTTCTGAGAAGTTATAATAATAATAATAATAATAATAATAATAATAATAGAGTGAGACGCATAAAATTCTCTGGGACTTTGAGATACTGACGGATGACCTAATCCTGACCAGAAGACCAGACATAGTGTTAATTACCAAGAAGAAGATAACGTGTTATCTCTTAGATTTTGCCGTCCCAGCGGACCACAGGCTCCAGTAAAAGACCACCGGCTAACGCTGGTGTGAAATAATAATAATAATAATAATAATAATAATAATAATAATAATAAATCGAAGATTTCGCAAAAACATCGAAATCCGAGAAAATTATTCTAATAGCAATATTGCAAACTACAAGAATAATGATGAGGAAGCTGGGGTATCAGAAAAGAGACTATCACTACCACTTCTAAATATACAAACACTAGATATCCAATAAAACCCACCAGTAGACGATTCTGTATAAATCACTGGATTATGATTATCATTTTACAACTTGCGAGTTTTTCCACACTGGTACCAACTATTGGTTTTCACATGAGTCACAGTGACAACAAGCAAGTCTCCTGAGGTCTCTTCTGAGTATTCTAGTCGATCTTAACAATGTTGTTGTTTGGATTCTTTCTCTGATTGGCAATTCACCCTAACACTTTTCGAAACCCTTGGGCACCGTTCCAAGGGGTCCCTCTACAATTGTTACTACCTCTACCTTTTATGTTCCACAGCCTTTTGTGTTCAATGGCAAGATACAAGTATTTATTTATCATTTTCTTTCTTTTTCACTCTATGAACCATCATGACGGCAATATCCACGTAGTGATATATTTCTCTTCTTCTAGTTAATTGACAATAGCTGATTCATCTGTCTCAGAAAATTTTATGTTTCATTCTCTTGGATCGATTCTATTATTATTATTATTATTATTATTATTATTATTATTATTATTATTATTATTCCTTTTGAGTTTTCACACCAGTGTTAGCTGATGATCTTTCACTGGAGTCTGAGTGACAGCAAGTCTTCTCAGGTCTCCAGGACTCTTCTGAGTATTCTGGCAGATTGCAGCAGTGCAATGTTCTGAATGGTTTCAATCCTTCCTTTGATTTCCGAACTTTCCAAACCCTTTTCCAATCCTTTTGGGACCATTCCAAGTTCACCACCTACAATTGGTATAACTTTCATATTCCATAACTTTTTCATTTCTCTGGCCAAGGTCCAGGCATTCGTCCATTTTTTCCTTTTCTTTCAGCTCCACCCTGTGATCTACTGGAATTGCAAAATCCACCAGTTGACAAGTTCTTTCTTTTTTGTTAATCAGCACTGGGTCTGGTCTTCTTGCTGGGATAAGGTGATCCGTTTTATCTCAAAGTCCCAGAGAATGTTATGCGTTTCGTTCTGAAGAACAGATTCTGGTTTATGCATATACTATTTTGTTGTATGGACAAAATTATTTTTTTTGCATAATTCCCAGTGGATCACCTTCCCAACCCAGTCGTATCTAGTTTTTGTACTTCCGTTGTGCTAGTTTGCTACATTCGCATAGTACATGGTTTACAGTCTCATCTCTATTATCACATAGTCTACATTTACTATTTTGCTGGGTCTTATCAATTTTGCTTTGATATAGTTTGTCCTTATGATTCAGTTTCTCTTTGAGGTATATTATTATTATTATTATTATTATTATTATTATTATATTATTATTATTATTTTCATTCCTTTTGAGTTTTTCACATCAGCGTTAGCTGATGGTATTTCACTGGAGTCTGAGTGACAACAAGTCTCCTCATGTCTCCAGGACTCTTCTGAGTATTCTAGGCGATTGCAGCAGCAGTGCAGTAGTTCTTCCTCTGATATCTAGATCCTCCAGTCTTTTTTCCAAGTTTATTGGAACCGTTCCAAGTGCACTAACTACAATTGGTATCACTTTCACTGTCATGTTCCACAGCTTTTTCAATTCCTGACAAGCTCCAGTATTTATCCATCTTTTCATTTTCCTTCAGCTTCACCATTATTATTATCATTTTCCCCCCATTAGAGATTTTCACACCCACCTTAGCTGGTAGTTCACTGGAGGTTGAGTGACAGTAAGTTTCCTCAGGTCTCCAGGACTCTTCTGAGTATACAGCCGATCTCAACATGGCTGTAGTCTCGATGGTCTCGATTCTTCGTCTGATTTTCAGTTCATCTAGACTTTTTCTAGACCCCTGGGGACCTTTACTAGGGCAACAATTACAATTTGAACGATTTTCACTTTCATGTTCACAGATTTCTTAGTTCTCTGGCAAGGTACCAGTATTTGTTTATCTTTTCACTTTCTTTCATTTTCACTCGGTGATCGGTCGGAACTACAAAATCCACGAGATGACAAGTTTTCTTATTATTAATAATCAACTCCAGGTCTGGTCTTCTGGATGGGATTAGGTGAACCGTCTGTACCTCAAAGTCCAAGAGAATTTTTTGCGTCTTGTATTTCTTGCTCAGTTCCATTAACGGAATGAGAATGATCTATCATTTCGGATAGATCATTCTCATTTAATAATGAATGGATAGTTAATAATGAATGGATATAAATGTTAAGCTATATTAATTATTTTATTTTATTTTTTATATCATTTGAGATGTACATGGAGGTTTTTTTTTTAATTTTCGTAATCTAATAACATAACCAATTTTTATTCAAATCATCTCAAATTGTATCAGCACGTCAATCTCTGTATGTACATTTCAGCCCATTAGGCCTCATCAGCAGGGCAGTGCTTTGTGCGCGATTCGAACCCTACCTGTCAGGCTGACAGGCGGACATTCTAACCACTACAGTAGCTGGCTTCCAGGATCTCTCGTTATTTTAAGCCTATATGTATATCGCACTTTATGAGTGACTTAAGGCACGACAGTATGAAGTGGTCAAACGATATGTTTTGAAATGGCGAAGACCGACAATTTTTAGGGAGATTATGTGCTTAATTAAAGTCATACCTAATTTGTTAATTAATTAATTATAATTAAATAAATTAGGCGTGCATATCGGTTTCAATGTAAAGCGTAAACAACTCGAGAAAAAGTCAATCTCTGTATGTACATTTCAGCCCATTAGGCCTCATCCACAGAGCTATGTCGTGCGGAGGGGTTGGTAAATATATATAGATACATAAAGTAAAAGATATGTACGTATACTGACAGTAATGAGGAAAATATAAGACAAAAACAAAAAGAAAAGGAAAGAAAATATAATCAATACGGTTTGCTTAAAAACCTTCGCTTGGGAAATGATAAAAAAGAGGAAAACCTAGATTATACGGCCTTAATATTTGTAAAGGTAAATAGCAGTGTTGCTTTTCTTTCCGCTGTATAATCTTCCCGTAATATGGAAGCGCATTATATAATGGTTATCGTCACAGGGAATGGAATCGGCGATCCGAGTTCATTTCACATAGCCGTAATACCCTTTGGAAAGTTATGCATCTAACTATTCCTCCTACAGCTATGAGTAATAGTTGGTCAGACTGGGCTCTTTCAACATTGATTAAGTAACTAGAGTAAAGAAGGAAAACTCTGAATTCAAACCTGTTAAACTCTGCTTAGAAATTGATGTTGTGTCACATCTTACAGCGGGGGGGCATGATTAGATATTATGAATATATCCTACGTATCAATATATATAGGTATGAATATATATGTAATTTGCGTGTGTATCTATCTGTCTATCTATCTCTATCTCTTTGTATATATATATATATATATATATATATATATATATATATATATGTTCGTGTGTGTGTAATCCGCGTTCAAATGTGTCGCATCTCGTCTTTCCACCTGTCTTTTCCGCCATTTGCCGGATACTTCTAAAATCTCCGATGTTTAAACGAAATAGAAGATATCAGTAAAAGATTGAATTCAAACCTGTTAAACTCCGCTTAAGAAATTGATCTTGTGTCACATCCTACAGCGGGGGAGCTGGTATATATATATATATATATATATATATATATATATGTGTTGTGTGTGTGTGTGTATGTATAAATTACTGGCAACGTTCTAGGAAAAGGAAAACTATGAGTTCAAATCAAGGAGATCTCTTATCGTTAGTCAAAACTACTTTGAGAGCTTCTACTCTGCCTTCTCTATCTTTTGTCCAAAGCGATTTTGAATATGCTACTGTCACCTTTATGTTCTATGATGTTTTCAACTCTCTGGCAAGGTACAGGTATTTACTAAGATGTATATATATATTTACCAACCGCCTCCGCACGAGCAAGATGCAACACAAGGTCAATTTCTTAAGCGGAGATTAACACGTTTTGAATTCAGAACTTTCCTTCTCCTAGACTCGTTACCTAGCCATGGTTAAAGAGCCCATTCTGCCCTACTATATACCCATAGCTGGAGGGAGAGTAGGATTCATACCTTTCCCAAGGATATTAGCGCTAAGTGAAATGCAATTACCACATCCAGGATTTGAACTCGGGCGACGAGTCCATTTCCCATGACTGTAACCATTACACACGCGCTTCCTAAGATGTATATATATCGCTTCATATTGCCAAGATGTATTGATGTCACTTCAAATGTCAGTATATTTCGAAACAGTGAATCTAGAAAGAGAAACACAGAGATAGACAGGAAGAAATAGATAGATGATAGACAGATCTGTAATACTTAAGGTGGATCATTGTTAAATGCTGATTGAGTTACGTATCTGCCGTAACATCAGCTTTGATTCAACGCCACTAGGAACAGCCGTTGCGATTTTGAACTCACTGCACACGGTTAGTAACTGATCTCCGACACCAGCTTGCTGACCATTACGCCATACTGAGGTACCCTAGTCGTCAATCACTGAGATTGAATTAGTTTGGCTCAAAATTAACACTATGTGAATGCACTTAATCTTTATAATTGTGTATAATTACCCCCCCCCCCCGCACGAGTAGAATGTGACACAAAGCCAATTTTAAGCGGAGCGCAACAGGTTTAAACTTAGAGTTATTATGCTAGACCGGTTGGCATACCAAGCTTAATGAGCCCAGTCAGCTCTATCATCTTACCCATAGCTGGAGGGAGAATAAAATGTGAGATGTGATCAACCTCGTCCAGAATTTGAACCCGTGTCAATTTTTTACGATTAGTGCCTTTATAATCTTTATAATTGTGTGATTAAAACCAAGTAAAGTTTAGTGTTGCCTTACAACCACAAATATGGGGAACCTAGAGAGCATTCATCTCAGTACTCAGTAGTAACCGATCTGCGAGAGAAGATGGCTAATCATTACATCACGAAGAGTTACACGGTTAATGTTTTGGGACCATATTACTTTTAGGCGCCCTTTTTTGATCAGGATTAAAAAGGACATGTTTTTTCATTTACACCGTCAATATCCGGTTGTTTGTTAAGGGTTAGGGGTTAGGGTTAGGGTTAGGGTTAGGGGTTAGTTTTATAATTTAAAAAAAATTAAAAATCGTCTGTTAAAACAACCGGATATTGACGGTGTAAATGAAATACATGTCCTTTCTTAATCGAGATCAAAAAGGGATGCCTAAACGTCATATGGTCCATGTTTTGTTGACAATTGTCTGAGAAGTTGAAATATTATTCCCTTACTATTCTTGTGTTCTATTTCGATTTTAGCATTTTACATTATTTGTTATGTCTTTATTTTGAGCTGTTATAAATCAGGATTCCCTATTACTTTACTTCTTGTGCGTTTTCACACCAAACCAATGTCTGGGAGACAGCAAATCTCTTCAGTTCCCCAGGACTCTTTTCAATATCCTACCCGATCTTAGTAGTACAAAGCCCTGTCGACTGGGTCTTTAGAATACATCGACTGCACCTCCACAGAGGGGTAAGACTCCCACAATGAGGCTACTGGCCGTGGGTGGTGACTAGTGATGCTTAAGGCAGGTGCAAGACTTAGGGCTGCCCAATAGTTTTGGTTCATCCAGTCTCTTTTTCAATGGACTCTTGTTGCAACTATGATTGGTTTCACTGTCACCTTCATGTTCCGCAGCTTTTATAAGTTCTCTGGCAGAGTCCAGGTATTGGTACAACTTTGGTCTGGTGATACGGAAAAGTCACTAAATGATAAGTTCTTTCCTTCTTGTACTATTAAAACTTGACCTGTCCTGTATTGGGGTGATCCTTTTCTATCTCAAAAACCTTTCACACTAGTAGTAAATGGTAGTTTTCACTGAGTTCTAGTGATAGCAAGAGTCGTCAGCTCTTCAGGATCCTTCTCAGTATTCTAGCCGATATAAGCAGGACCGTAGTAAGAATAGTATCAATTTTTCCTAGGATATTTAATTAACCTAGCATCTTCTCCAGATTCTGGGGTTATGCCCAGAGATAAGAACAAGATCTAGGTATTTGTTTATATTTTATCTCTCCTTCATTTTTGCTCTATGATCCACTGGTATTCTAACAGATCTTAACATTTCTATGATCTGTGTGGCTCGGTTCTCGATTTGTAATTCCTCCAGACAATTTTCAAAGCATTTTAGGACCGTTCAAAACGAGCCAATTCCGATTAGTAATCTACATGTTCCACAGATTTCCAGTTCCATGGCAGTATTTGTTATCTTTTTGACTTCTTTCATTTTCGCTGTGTGGTCCGCTGGAACAGCAAAATCCACGAAATGATAGGTTCTTTTTGGTATCACTCTCACTCTCATGTTCTACAGTTTACCAACTCTAGTTAACCCTGTCGGCTGTGGCTGTGGAATATGCTGACTGCACCTCTGCATAGGGGGGAGAACCCCCAATGGGGGCACATGCTGGCCGTGGTGGTTACCCGTAATGCTTAAGAACAGAATCCTGACGGCTGAGCAGTCCATGACATGCAATACTCCACTTTGACACCACTTAGGCTAAAGAGAGGCTTCCACCAATCAATCGGCTGGTCACGTCAAGCCTAGCAACTATATGATTGTCCCAACCACATTGCAAAACCCACCCTTTTTTAATTATATATGAGCTAGAAGGCGGAGGCTGAGGGTCTTAGTATCTTGGGTATGGAGTTAAACTGCACTTATAGTGAAGTTCCAATTTAGGAGCGATGGCATTGTGGAATACAACTTCATCGTCATTACTCCCAGGTCCATTCTGATCTGGTGTGGTAGTACCTGTTAGGGTTCCCTCTTTGGGTTAAATGGATCAAAAATGAGTTTTTTTAAGCATTAAAAAAGAGTTTAAAAAATGAGTAGCGAACAGAATAAAATTAAAATATTATTGGTAAACCCAAGGGTAACATGCCGTAAAATCCAACTGTTGTAAAGAGAAGTACCCTTACGTATGCAAATGAATACGTATATAAAAGCAACAGTGGATTAGCTCAGAGCAATGCGAGTTGATCTCCAACCACACGTGCGACAATACCAAGAGACTTTTTTACCCGAAAGCCGGTATTATTTGTAAAAATTATTATTACACACTCAACCTTCTCGTTTATGTATTTCCAAGACATAACACCAACCAGCCAATCAACTAACTAACCAATTGTAGTTGTGAATGAAAAGAAAAATATCAAGATTACTGAGCAACCATATTATCAACACTAATATATACATATATATTTGTTTGCATGTATGTGTGTGTGTATAGATACATGCACTAGCAGCGGCTACCCGGCGTCGCCTGGGTAGAGGGGGATTTTTTAAACTTAGTCCCACAGATCCATTATTATTGAATCGTGAGTCGAATCCTCGTGGGATGCCTCATTTAAATCCCCATGTAAATTTTTTTTTTTAAATAGACCTTGCATTGATCCAGCTACTCTGAAAAGAAATGTTAATGTCTACTATCTAAAATATTAAATGAAAAAAAATCCATGCTGTTATTTAAATTTTATTTTTTAATTATCTTCACGAATACAAATCAAATCTCCATTATTTTTGCTCAAAAACCATACCCTGGTGATATTTGATGTGAATATATATTTACTTAGTCGTTAATTGTTTTATTTTCGAAGTTTCCTCCGGACATACATATACATACAACTGCTCTTTATATACTTATAGATATATTAGACTCCGTACAGACGAATCTGGGGTCAATTGAAAAAAATTAATGTCAGAGTCGATATTTTTCAAACAGCCGTTTTTTTTTCTTTTTTGCAGAACATACTCCATACTCACAAAACGATCCGGGAGTTCAATCGTGGTGTAATGGTTACCAAGTTAGCCTCGCAGATACAATTCTAATGCATAGCGAGTATGATCATCGCTGGATGCCCCTTACTTGCGACATTGTATCGTATCCTACCCGTGGCCAGCAAATGGGGTAAATACCCCTTCCATACTCACCAGACATTCCGTGGTGTAATGGTTAGCAAGTTAGTCCTCAGATCTACTACTACTGAATAGTGAGTTCGATCATCGCTGGATGCTTCTACTTCTGTCCTTGTGTCATATCTTGTCCATGGCGAATGAGTTGGGTAAAAGCGTGTTCCATCGTAGTTCAATGTTTTGCTAACTAGTCTCGCTGATCTACTACTACTGAACAGTGAGTTTGATCCTCGCTGGATGCACATACTTGCGACTAGTATCATACTCTATTAGTGTTTAGTGATGCATTCGTGGTGTGATGGTTAGCAAGTCTCACGTATCCATTACTACTGAATAACGAGTCTGATCCTCACTGGGTGCTCTATACTTTCGTTCTTGTGTCACATCCTACCGGTGCAAACGGGCTGGAGAATCAGCATGTCCGGTCGGGTCATAATAGTTAGCCAGATCTATTACTACTGAATTGCGAGTTCAATCCTCGCTGGATGTCCCATAAGTCCAAATTGTTAACGTGGCG
>CM042142.1:32090575-32105449 GCA_023376005.1 Doryteuthis pealeii
GGTCGCTCAAACTATACTTAAAGTCAAAACTATGCTCGGCTCAACTTCGACAGAAATCAAGGTTTCATTATTAGAGCGAGTACTCACTACGCCGAGGAAAAGAAGAAGAGGCGAGATCAGGAGGTATCGTGCTGTGGCAGGTGCCCATCTACGCACGCACACACACACATGCACATACACTTACATATATACAACAAAACACGCACAACACACATACACACACACACACACACACACAGACATATATATATATATGTTTTACATATTAACATTTATTAATTTTTAAAAACTTTTAGTTTCATTATTTTCCTGAGACCTCATTTTAATGGTGATAGATGGATATCAACCCCTCTCGTATATTTATATATATATATATATATATATGAGAGAGAGAGAGAGAGAGAGACAGAGACAGAGACAGAGACAGAGAGGGGAGGGACAAGAAGTTATAATATAATAGATAAGTCGGTATGAACAGACTCAGAAATACACACACACACACACACCACACACACACACACATCTCACCTATATATATATTACTTAATTTGTCTTGTGATATTTCTCTGTTTTCAAATTTTAAAAAACTGAAAATAAAAAAAATTATAACTTTACTGAAAGTGAATTTTAAACTCAGAATGGAGAACGACATTTTTATTCTAGTGTCTGCTATTTGTAAACTATATTATAGTTTGTTTTAATTTAGTATGGCACAAGGCCATCATTTATTGGGTGCTTTTTAAGTATTAAACTCAGTTGATTGTGTGCATTGCCTGCTAACCCTTTAACAAGTCTAATTCGGGTGAGGTGATGATATCAAAAAATATCTCCAATGAATAACAATCTCATACTACCGCATTTGTATATTATACATTGGTTAATTTAGTATGACACAAGAGCATGCATTAAGGAGCGGTTATAAAATATTAAAATTCAACTGATTACATGAATTGCCTGCTTACGTTTATCAAGTTTAACTTGGGTGGGATGAAGATATCAACAAGGAATCAGAGTTTTAAAAAAATACTTTTCATATATATGCATCAGCAATGATTAACTTAATCCCAGATCTTTACAAGCTCTCTCTCTCTCTCTTCTCTCTCTCTCTCTCTCTCTCTCTCTCTCTTTCTCTTCTCTCTCTCTCTCTCTTTCTTTTCTCTCTCTCTCTTTATTTCTCTCTCTATCTATCTATCTATCTCTCCGTCTCTGTCTATCTCTCTCTTCCTTTCTCTCTCTCTTTCTTTCTCTCTATCTATCTATCTCTCCGTCTGTCTATATCTCTCTTTCTTTCTCTCTCTCTCTTTCTCTCTCTCTCTCTCTATCTATCTATCTCTCCGTCTCTGTCTGTCTCTCTCTTCTTCTTCACTCTCTCTCTCTCTCTCTTGCTCCCTTCTCTTTCTCTCTCTCTGTCTATCTATCTATCTCCGTCTCTATCTCCCTCACTGTCTCTCTCTCTTCTCTCTCTTCTCTCTCTCTCTATTCCCTCTCTCTTCTCTCTTTATCTATCTCTCCGTCTCTGTCTCTCCTTTTCTCTATCTCTTTCTTTCTCTATCTCTCTCTCTTCTTTCTCTCTCTCTCTCTCTTTCTTCTCTCTCTCTCTTTCTTTCTCTCTCTTTCGTTCTCTCTCTCGCTCAATCTATCTATCTCTCCGTCTCTCTTTCTCTCTCCGTCTCTCTTTCTCTCTCTTTCTCTCTCACTCTCTTCTTTCTCTCTCTCTCTTTCTCTCTCTCTCTCTCTCTTTCTCTCTCTCTCTCTCTCTCTCTCTCTCTCTCTCTCTCTCTCTCTCTCTCTCTCTCTCTCTCTCGATGTTTTGTGCATTTCTATTTTAAATATTTGTTTTTTTTATATTAAAATCATTATCAATACATTTGCATGATACATGTAAGAATTCTATTTGCTAAATGACGCTTGAATTGTGATTTCCATTTCTTACTGATTTTCACTGTATTAATATAATAATTTATCTTTTTCGTAACATCACTCTCATTGCATTTGCATTATACATAACAGCTCTGAATCCCTTGTAACTGCTTCCAGTAATTCCTGGCCGCTGAGAATGCTCTTTACAATGTTTCAGTGCATTCTTATTGAAAAATATTAGCAATAAACTTACCTTGTACATATAAAAGCTCTATTTTCTCAGTAGCGTACGCATTGATTTAAAAAAATTAAAACCCCTTTTCATGTTGACTTTCAATGCAGTTCTATCGTAAAATCACGAAACACATTTACATTATAGATATAAGTTTGGTTTGTTTCTTCATTCAGCGGCATATCAATCTCTGATGGGTCCTGCAATCCTGAAATTGATACAAATAGTAAAAGGTTTCATTCTATTTCATTCACATTGAATAATAATAATAATAACAATAATAATAATAATGGTTTCAAGTAACTATTCCTAATTAGTAATGATGGAAGTGCGTGGTGTAATGGTTAAAGTCATGGGAAATTGACTCGTCATCCCGAGTTCAAATCCTGGATGTCGTAATTGCATTTTACTTAGCGCTAATACCCCTTGGGAAAGTTATGAATCCTACTCTCCCTCCAGCTATGGGTAAATAGTAGGACAGACTGGGCTCTTTAACCTTGGTTAAGCAACTGGTCTAGGAGAGGGAAAACTCTGAATTCAAACCTGTTAAACCCCGCTTAAGAAATTAACCCTGTGTCACATTCTGCTCGTGCGGAGGGGTTGGGAAATAAATATTTAGTAATGATAATTTGTTTTCACAGACTTCGGTATTTCAGTCCAATACTAAAAATGTTAAAACATATCTATTTGTATTTCTAATAAATACTGACACTTTTGGTAAGAGTTGACCTGAGTCAAGTAATGGATGAGACCAGACTTCACAGAGACCCTCAACTTGATCCTCATCGCTAGATATAGTTCAGTGTCATAACTAGGACCCTTTATTTTTAAGGGGATCTTACACGCCTGCGTTGGATACAGTCGGTGTATTCTAAGCCCCCACCAACAGCGCTGCATTATACAGCTATTTTCTGTCAGTAAGTTTTAAGCGTTAATTGCTTGTCACTGAAACTTTCTTTTTGATTTCAATGCATTATATACAGCTTAAAAGATCGAGACTTGCTCAAAGTTTCTGTAAAAAAAAATCCCCAAAATAGTAAGATTTAACTAATTTTTACTGACATCAAAAATATTTACTTTTCTTTGCACAGAAACGATTACAACAAACCTAGATGAACAAATTTGTTTAATTTTGAATTATTTTGTGTTTTTAACGGCATTTCAATGCCTTATGGTTTTTTTTTAATTTTTTCATAATAATAATGTTTGCAACACTGTAACATGAAGAGTAATTGCTAACATGCTGGGCTGCGACATCTTAGAGAGTGATTTCGAAATCCAGTTGCGCTCTTACGTTCACTTTCATGCTAATACACTTAGGAAGCTATGTACTCCTCCTCCCCAAGCTATGAGTTGAATTTTACCACTACTGTTCTTCCAAAAGGATGGCTTTGGCATTAGATAACCCATGAATTGATATAATATAAAATAAGGTATCAAGTCCTATTAATTACTTATAATTTTCACCGAGTTATATAGTTTCAGTATCCTTAACGAATATTAATAATTTTCCAACAGATCTAACTAACACATAGGCAACTAGATACAATTCAGTGTCAAGATCAGGACCTCTCTTTTGGTGGTGGGGGTACCTATCTGCTGAGGATGGAGTCGATATTTTTAAAGTACCTCGGAGAGGGCCTGAGATGAATAGTGAAGTCAAACTTTTTTAAAAAATATACTACTTATAAATATATAAAAGTAAATTCGTCGGGGCGGCCTAATGTCGGTATCAATGAGATTGTTTCTGCGTCTGATGTGGAGCGTCACACCTACCATCAGCTCCTTACTTTACCGCACAGATCCCTGTGCTACTCATACGCTGAGTTGGCGAGGACTGGGATCGAACTAGGAACCTTGTGGTTTCTAGCCGAACGCTCTACCGACTGAGCTAACCCAGCCCTTATATAAATATATATATTTCGTGGGCGGAGTTTGACAGAATTGAATTCAGAGTTTTCCTTCTTGACTGGTTGCCTAACCAAGGCTAAAGAGCTCATTCTGCCCAACTATTTATCTGTAGCTGGGGGGAGAATATCTGGATTTATAATTCTTCCAAGAGTATTAGCGCAATGTGAAATGCAAACCGCCTCGTCCAGAATTTGGACTCATTTAATCTTGTCCATTTACACCAGGTTCAAATACAGGCAGCACTAATATATTTATGATGAATTTTTTTTTCCTCTTCTCGTAAAAAAATATGCTTTTTCAATATGCATAGAAAATTAAAAGGAATTAATATTTTTATGTAAATCATACCCTAAAGATTTGCTAGCGGTATAAACAGCTAACAAAAGTAATTTCTGTAAAATATAATTTCTTTCTCGGTTTTTGAAACAGAGAAAAAATCTTGTTATATACATGAAAGTTTTGATAATCCTTCATTGTGACTTAGTAAACAGTACAAAGTTTTGAACTCTATTTTCGCCCAAAGAATAAATAAGGAAAAGTGAAAGAAAGAAACAGAAGAGAGAGAGAGAGAGACAGACAGACAGACAGACAGACAGACAGAGGAGAAAAAGAAGCAAGGAAGAAAAAGATATTTAAAAATAAAAGACAAGAGAGAAAAAGAAGGAGTACAAATAAAAGAATTAGAAAAATAAAGAATGAAAGAAGACCAAAAGAAGACGGAGAAAAAAGAATGAAATGGAGGTGGCAAAGGGAAGAAACAAAAAAAGAAAGAAAAAGAACAGAAGGAAAGACAGAAAGAAGAAAGAAAAAGCAGTAAAATGTACTAGGAAGAATGAAAAAAAAAAGAAAATACGAGTAAGAAAGAAAGAAAGAAAGAAAAAAGAAAGAAAGAAAGAAAAGAAAGAGAGAAACATATACAAAACAATAATTAATTAATTAAGAAAGAAAGAAGAAAGAAAGAAATGAAAAAGAGGAATAGAAGAACGATGGAAAGAAAGTAAGTAAAAGATAAATAAAAAAAAGTAAAATAAATAGGGAAATATTTGAAGGGAGAGGGGAGAGAGAGAGAGAGAGAGAGAAACATATACTAAACAATAATTAATTAATTAATTAAAGAAAGAAAAAATGAAAAAGAGAGAATAGAAGAACGATGGCCAAGAAAGTAAGTAGAGGAAAATAAAAAAGTAAAATAATAGGGAAATATTTGAAGGGAGAGAGAAGAGAGAGGAGAGAGAGAGAGAGAGGAGAGAGAGAGAGAGAGAGAGAGAGCGATAAAAAGAAAGAATGAAAGTACCATAGAACAATTCATAGAAAAGAATTGATAGCAAAGAGGCAAGAAACAAAGAAAGGGAAAACGAATGAATGAGAGAGGTACATTGAAAAAAGAAAAGGATAACGAGGAGGAGAAGAAAGAAAAAAAGCAAGAAAAGTCGAGAGAGAAGAGAGAGAGAGAGGAGAGAGAGAGAGAGAAGAGAATAAATAAAGAAAGGAGAATAAGAAGAGAGAAAGAAAATAAAAACCTTAACTTGAGAGAGAGAGAGAGAGAGAGAGGAGGGAGGAAAGCGGCACAGAAAGAATGAAAATAAAGTAATAGAAAGAAAGCGAGTTAAAATGAGATATCAAAAAAAAAGAAAGAAAAAGAAAGAAAGAGATAAAAAAAGAAAAAGCGCAGACGAAAGAGACACATAGAAAGAAAGGAAGAAAGAAAAAAGAAAGAAACACAGAAGTTAATTTTAATATCAAAATCGTAAATATTTAAAAAAGGAATCTGTGCGCTTTTTAAAATAATGCGCGAGAAGACTCCATATAAGATGAAAAGGGGTGTGGCCTCGGCCCTAATTTCAACAGTTACATATTCCCAGAGGTCATGTTCGAACTCAAGCGTAATCTCCAGTTGAAAATGCTGATTTTCAAGAGAGACACGCCCTCAAAAAACCGAAGATTGGCGTAACATAATCTTCGTTCAACTTTTCTTTTAGAGGGGCGTACTAATTTAAGCTTTATAGAAGGCCTTGAAGTAATAGTTAGAAAGATAACATCGCACAACTATCGTAGTGAGTTAATAATCACAGAGTGCTCCACACGTAAGGCTTATGCCAGTCTGAGCTATAAAATAAGAAGTAACTGAACGAATGAATTTATCTTGATTATACGCGAAATAAAACGACAGAAAACTCTGAAAAAAAGGTGTATATTAACCCGTAGTGACTTTCTCAGGATCGCGGTTCGAGTCCAGATATGCTATAATCTGAAGGCCGATTTTCAAGGCTAACACAGAAGAGTATATATATTAGAACTTCTTTGGCCAAGTTTGATTCCGTGTCGCGCGTAGCTCAGGTGAATAAGTACCGCAGTAAGGGATACGATCCGTCATGTGATTTTCCTACTGCAAAATCCGCACAGATACACGCAGTAACAGATAGAAAAATAAATAATCCGAGTATTTATGTAAAATAAGGGTGTCTCGCATCGTGTTTATGATTAACGAACCAAGCTACTAACCATTGTAGAGGAGTTCGATTCTCACTGGGTGCCACATAATTCTGTCCTTTTACCATAATAAATGATAAGTACGGCTTTAAAGATTGAGTTAGTTTTCTAAATTGTTTTCGTTAAGGTTAACGTGTACAGGTTAGGGTAAAATTCATTTGGCGCTAGCCTAAAATATGGGCACTCAGTGAGAAGCGAACTTGTTAGTAATATTCTGTTTGTCTTGCTCGCTAACAGAACTTGAAACCACCCAAATAGAGGTTAAGTGAGGCGCTAAGTTACTTCTTATTATAATAATTATATATATATATATATATATATATATATATGTGTGTTGTGTGTGTGTGTGTGTGTGTGTGTGTGTGTGTGTGTGTTTGTGTGCCTGTGTCCATTGACTTTGTCTTCACTGCTTTAACTTAGATGTATACGCTCTATCCAATGATATTTGAGTGCTATTTACTGATACATTAAGCAAATATACACACACACAGAAACACAACACGCACACACGCACACACACACGCACACACACACACACACACACACATATATATATTATATATAAATATATATATATATATATATATATATACGCATCCTTTACTTACCTTAGTAAGACAGATCTCAAGTATTGGAGAACGTAAAAGAAAAAAAGAAAGAAAGAAGAAAGGAAGGAAGAAACAACTAAGTAGGTAAATTGAACACCGCACATACACCCAGAGAGAGAGAGAGAGAGAGGAGAGAGAGAGAGAGAGAGAGAGAGAGAGGAGAGAGAAGAGAGATGAGTTAATAAAATAAAAGAAATAAAGTAAGGTAAGGAGCAAAGACGCACATAATCAAATAAAGAAGTAAAAACGAGATTAGAAAGACAAAAGTTAAAGGAGTATAAGTTATAGAATGTGGCTGAAAGAAAGGAAAAAATAGAAAGAGAGAAATGAAAAGATACAAAGAAAGAAGAAAAAAGCGAAAGAAGAAGAAAGACAGAGATACAAAACGAAAAAAAAGTAAACAGAACAAGAGACTATAAAAAAGAAAAATAGCGCACTTGAAAAAATCAAAAATCAAAATCAAATAAACTTTGATTGAAAGAAAGAAACTTCGAAGAAGAAAAAGAGAAGAAGAAAGAAAGAAAGGAAGAAAGAAAGAAAGGAGAAGGTAGACAGAACAAAGTAAGAAAGCGAGTAAGGAAGAAGAGGCAAATGAAAAGACAAAACGAAAAGAAAGAAAGTAGAAAGAGAGAGAAACAGATTGGTAGAAAAAGAAAATTTAATTCAAGGCGTAAAGAGAAGAAATTAAAGAAAGAAGAAAGAAAGAAAGAAGAAGGAAAGAAAACACAGAGAAGAATAAATGAAGAAAGCGAAGAGAGACAGAAAGAAGAAAGTAAGGCAGAATGGAAATGGAAAAAAAAATGCAGAGTGAGAAAGAACACAAAAAACAAAGAAAGAAAGAAAGAAGAATGTAGCGAATGAGGAAAAAAGAAACGCGAATTGGAAAGAAAATAAAACAAAGAAAATAATACGAAAGAAAAATGTAAAAGAAAGAAAATAAGAGATAACGGAAAGAAAGAAAGAAAAAAGACGCAGTGTGTGTGTGTGTGTGTGTGTGTGAGTGTGTGTGTTTATGAGAGAGAAAGAAGAGAAGAAAAAAAAGAGATAGAGATGCATGAAAAAAAGAAAGAAAGAAAGAAAGAAAAGGAAGAAGGAAGAAAGAAGGGAAATGTTGTGTTTGAGAGGAGGGGCGCGAGAGAGAAGAGAAGAAAAAGAAAGAGAAGGACGCAGAAGAAAGAAAGAAGAAAGAAAGAGAGCTAGTGTGTGTGTGTGTGTGTGTGTGTGTGTGTGTGTGTGTATTGAGAGAGAGAGAGCAGAAAGAAAAAGAAAGGAGATAGACGGACAGAATACAGATATGCGAAGATTAAAAGAGAGAATGAAAGAAAGTACAGGAAATAAAGCACGATTGAAAGAGAGAATTATGAGAAAATGAAACGCGACAGAAAGAAAGAAAAAATAGTTGCATCTTTCCAGGGGGTCATGGTTCGAACCTGGGTAAAATCCCCGATTCTGAATTATATTTACTAACCGCAGGCAGTACCCTGCGGTTCCCTCAAAAAGGACTGACTCCTCTAAAAAACATAAGTAGTGCATGATGGGTAGTGAAATTTCAGTAAGAAAGCGAATGCTTTAATGAATAAATTTAATGATAATTTTACTGCTGTTATCGAAGTAGCAGTTTATTGAAAGCATTTCGCGATCGATCACAGATCACTGTTGTTACTTCAGAGTGCGTCTCACTGAATCTTCATTCACTTTTTTTTTTTTTTTCCATCATCGTAGTAGAGATGCTTAGTAGCAGCCGCTGTCGTCTTTGTGGATTAGTTAGTATATGATTCCTGCCGCGGTCGGTGTTTCAACCGAGGTAAAAGCTCTTTCACTGTCTTTTTTTGCAGGCTTTTTCTAAAGTCGTAGTACTGACGCTATACATCTTCCCAGTGTTCATAATTGGGCCTTAGTTAATATTTAGTGTTTACAACTAAGATCTTTGGTTGGTTAAATTAAATAAAAAAAACTGCATTAGTCTGCGTTGGTGTTATTCTCTAGTTTTTGTATAGTCGGCAACAGGCCTCATATTACAACAGTATGTTGCTATTCTAATATAGTCACCCACATACGTTCTTTGAAAGGTCCATCGCTGCTTAACTCAGTGATTCTGAGTAGGAAGCTGTACTTTCAAATTACGGTCGTAAGAGCTCTGTGTGCTGTCATTTAAATGTAGATGGCTACACCGGTCTTCAGGCTGCATACAGTACCTGCTTCTATTGTCACTTCATCTTACTACTGAGCAGGCACATTGCCTGCTTAACTTCAGAGATGCAAATGAGTTTCAGCGCTTTGCTTAAACTGTAACTGTCCCAGTTGCTACATATCTTGCATTTCATTTGTCACTTATCTTAGTTACTGAAACGTTCTATTACAGCTTAACTTCAGTGATCTAACTTGCATCAGTGCTATAAACTGAGTTGACTATGTGTCTGACAAACCCAAGCATATTTTAAATTTGGCAGTAGGTCCTGTAAGGATCGAACTCACCACTCAGGAGTAATTGATCTGCCAACAAAAAAAAAAAAAAAAAGCCAAAAAAAACAAAAAAAAAACAAAAAAAAAAAAACAAAAAAAAAAAACAAAAAAAAAAAAAAAAAAAAAGAAAAAAAAAAAAAAAAAAAAAAAAAAAAAAAAAAAAAAAAAAACCAAAAAAAAAAAAAAAAAAAAAAAAAAAAAAAAAATGTTCACTATTACATAAAGCTGAGTTTCAGGAATGAGAAAAGTTAAAATTATTTGCTACAGCCACTTTTTAGAAAAGACTCTTCTTAAATTAATCTTATAAAACGAGTCAGTGGTAAATGAATCACGTGCGAAAGACGCCTTGATTATATATATATATATATAATAATATATTATAAATATAAATAGCGAGTCAATCGGTTACTCTGAGTAACTGATTCCGTGAGACCAACTACTTCACCATTACATTAGGATGAAGTACAACCTCATTAATCTATGTTTCTGGAGTGAGGAAAATGTAAACAAAGTTTAACGTCATTGATTAAAACCGCGCAATAGAGAAGGAGAGAGAGAGAGAGAGAGAGAGGGAGAGAGAGAGAGGCGGGAGGGAGAGGGAACAAGACAGAGAGGCAGAGGACACGAGAGACGAGAGAGAGATGAGAGGGATTATGACAAGCGATTATTGCAAAGTGCTAAAACTAACAATAAACCCAGGAGGTGCCGAGACATCGAACGAAATGAACGGCAATGTAAAAATCAAGTCATGGGGTTAGCCAAATTGCGTTTAACTTAGAGCTTAAGGAAAGCCACGAATCTATCACATCTCTTCGCACACTATCAATAAGCATAGGGCCAATATACTATATATATATATACTATATATATATATATATATATAATATATACACGATTTCAACTATAAAAAAAGACAAATAAGTGATTTCATCACGGACTGTGACGGGGTTTTTTCACATATCCGAAATTCATATTTAGCTTGTATCCAGACGTCTGAAATCTGTTCCTGGTTGAATTTACCTTTCTTATAGAACCTATATTGTATTGATTTCGATTCATTAGCGGAAATTTTGATTTACAATCTTATATATATATACATATATAATATTATATGTTGTGTGTGTGTGTGTGTTTGTGTGTTGTGTTGTGTGTGTGTATGTGTATGTGCGTGTGTTGTGAAACATAGTAGGTAATCAATATACATATAAGTGTGTATGAGTAAACATACAAGTTAAGTATGAGAAATGGGTTCTTAGATTGAGTATATATATATATATATATATATATAAACAGCTGTAGCATATGAAAACAATGGCGATTTTATCATCAACAAGTTTGTCTTGCACACTTAGTGCTTATTGTGTGTGCCGTGCTATTGCCACTGAGCTCAATTAATATGAAATACAATTAATGGTTACATATGAGTTGAAGCAGTCTCCGGAGAAGATTTCACCACTTGAACTCAAAATTCAATACGCTGAAATCCGAAAATACTACCACTAAAGCGTAGAAATAGTCTGTCATCCCCAAGTCTGTTAAGTGTCAGCCCATCTCAGGTTGCGTTGACAATATTTCATGCATGCCAGAATCGATTCTTCATTCGCTTATTAATAGGGACAATATGACTATTTCTAAACCGCTTTTAGGTAGTATTTCGGATTAGCGTATGATTTTGGAGTTCAGTTGGAATCTTCCTCCGAGACTGCTTCAACTCATATGTAACCATTATTTGTTAATTTTCATATTTAATTGACTCAGTGTCATGGCACGGACACACAATAAAGCACTAGTGTGCAAGACAAACTTGTTTGATGATATAAAAATCGCCATTGTTTTCGATGATGCTACAGCTGTTTATATATATATATATAAACTATATATACTGCATCTAAGAAACCCATTTCTCATACTTACTTGTTTGTTTACTCATAAACACACTATATTGATATATATGATTACCTACATATGTTCACAAACACACGAACACATACACATACACTACCACACACACACACACAAACCACACACACACACACACACATATATATATATATATGATATATATATAATTGTAATTCAAAATTACCGCTAATGACTCGAAATCAATACAAGTATAGTCTCTATCAAGAAGGTAATAATTCAACCAGAAACAGATTCAGACGTCTGCGATACAAGCTAATTAATGAATTTCGGAATATGTGAAACGGTACAGTCGTGAGTGAATCACTTATTTTGTCGTTTTTTAGTTGAAATATCGTACTTATATATATATATATATATATATATATATATTTATTATATATATATATGATGACCCTACTGCTTATGATAGTGGCAGAAGATTGATGTGATAGATTGTGCTTTCTTAAGCTCTAAGTTAAACGCAATTTGCTAACCCATGACGATTTTACATTTGCGTATCAATTTCGTTCGATATGTCTCGCACCTCCTGGTTTTAATTGTAATTTTAGCACTTTCAATAATCGTTGGTCATAATCCCTCTCTCTCTCTCTCTCTCCTTGTCTCTGTCTCTGTTCGTCTGTCTCCCCTCCCTCCCCCTCCTCTCTCATTCTCTCTCTCTCTCTCTCTCTCTCTCTCTCTCTATGCGCGGTTTTATCATGACGTTTAAAACTTTTTTACATTTTCCTCCTCCAAGAAACATAGATTAATGAGGTGACTTCATCCTAATGTAATGCGTGAAGTAGTTGGTCTCACGGATCAGTTACTCCAGAGCTAGACCGATTGACTCGCTATATATATATATATATATATATATATTTATATATATATATAATATATATCAAGTGCGTCTTCTCGCACGTGATTTTTCATTTACCATGACTACGTTTTATAGATTAACTTTACGAAGAGTCTTTTCTAAAAGTGGCCTGTTACAAATAATTTTAACTTTTTCTCATTCCTGAAACTCAGCTTAATGTAATAGTGAACTGCAGATCAATTCTCCTGAGTGGTGAGTATCGATCCTTACTGGACCTACTGCCAAATAAATATGCTGGTTTGTCAGACACATAGTCAACTCACGTTTATAGCACTGATGCCAATTAGTTCACTGAAGTTAACTGTAATAGAACTGTTCAGTACTAAGGATAAGTGACAATGATAATAATGTTAGCAAACTGGGACCAGTGTACAAGTTTAAGCAAAGCGCTGAAACTCATTTGCATCTCTGAAGTTAAGCAGCAATGTGCCTGCTCAGTGTAAGATGAAGTGGACAATAACAGGCAGGTACTGTATGCAGCCTGAGCCGGGTGTACCAATCTACATTTAAAAAAATGACTAGCACACAGAGCTCTTACGACCGTAACTTTGGAAAGTACAGCTTTCCTACTCAGATCACTAAGTTAAGCAGCGATGACCTTTTCATGAACGTATGTTGGGTGACTATTTAAGAAATAGCAACCAGTACTGTTAGTAATATTGAGGCCTGTGTGCCAGACTATACAAAAACTACGAGAATAACACCAACGCAGACTAATGCAGTTTTTTTATTTAATTAACAACCAAAATCTTAGTTGACTAACACTAAATATTAAAACTAAGCCAAAATTATGAACATGGAGAATGTATAGCGTCAGTACTCACGACTTAGGAAAAAGCTCTGCAAAAAAGACAGGTGGAAAGAGCTTTTACCTCGGCGTTGAACACCGACCGCCGGAGGAATCATAATACTAACTAATCCACAAAAAGACGACAGCGCTTGCTACTAGCATCTCTACACGGTGCATGGAAGTGAATGAAGATTCAGGAGACGCACTCTGAAGTAAAACAACAAGTGATCTGTAATCGATCGGCGAATACATCTATCTTATGTCTGCTACTTCGATAACAGCAGTTTAAAATTATCATTAATTTATTCATTAAAGCATTCCTTTCTACCTGAAATTTCACCTACCATCAGCACAAATAATGATGTTCTTTTAGAGGACGTCAGTCTTATTGAGAGGAGAGGTACTGCCTGCCGAAGTAATAAGTAAATATTAATCAGAATCGGGGATTTTACCCAGGTTCGAACCATGACCCCCTGGAAAAGATGCAAACTATTTTTATTTCTTTCTTTTCTGTCCGTTCTTATTCTCATAATTCTCTCTTTTTCATCTGCTTTATTTCCTGTACTTTCTTCATTCTCTCTTTTAATCTTCTGGCACTCTGTCTCTGTCTGTCTATTTCTCTTTCTTTCTTTCTCCTCTACTTCTCTCAATCACACACACCACACACCACACACACACACACACACACACTAGCCTCTTTCTTTCTTTCTTTCTTTCTTCTTGCGTCTCTATTCTTTCTTTTTCTTCTCTTCTCTCTCCCCCCTCTCTCTCCAAACACAAAACATATTCCCTCTCTTTCTTCCTCCTTCTTTTCTTTCTTTCTTCTTTCTTTTTTCCATCTCATCTTTTCTTTCTTCTCTTCTTTCTATCTCTCACTCAAAACACACCCTCACACAACACACACACACACAACACACTGCCTCTCTTTTTCTTTCTTTCTTTCCGTATCTCTTATTTCTTATTCATTTACATTTTTCTTTCCGGTCATTTATTTACTTTGTTTTATTCTTTCTTTCCATCCGTTCTTTTTCCTCATTCGCTGACATTCTTCTTTCTTCTTTCTTCGTTTTTTTGTTCTTTCTCTTCTGCATTTTTCCATTCCATTCTGCTTACTTTTCTTCTTTCTGTCTCTCTTCCTTTCTTCTTAGTTCTTTCTCTGTGTTTTCTTCCTTCCTTCTTTCTTTCTTTCTTCTTTCTTTAATTTCTTCTCTTTACGCCTTGATTAAATCTTTCTATTTTCTACAATCTGTTTCTCTCTCTTCTACACTTTCTTCTTTCGTTTGGTCTTTCATTTGCTCTCTTCTCCTACTCGCTTTCTTCTTTTTCTGTCTACTTCTCCTCTTTCTTTCATTTCTTTCTTTCTTTCTTTCTTTCTTTCTTCTTTTTTCTTTTCTTCGAATTTCTTTCTTTCAACAAGTTTATTTGATTTTGATTTGATTTTTCAAGTGCGCATTTCTCTTATAGTCTCTTGTTCTGTTACCTTTCTTCGTTTTGATATCTCTGTCTTTCTTTCTTTCTTTCTTTTCTTTCTTTCTTTCTTGGGTATTCTTTTCATTCTCTCCCTTTCTATTTTTCTTTCTTTCAGCCACCATTCTATAACTATACTCTCTTTAACTTTTTTTTTGTCTTTCTAACTCGTTTTTACTCTTATTTATTATGTGCGTCTTTTCCTTACTACTTTATTTCTTTTATTTCATTAACTTCTCTCTCTCTCTCTCTCTCTCTCTCTCTCTCTCTCTCT
>CM042142.1:32110549-32115549 GCA_023376005.1 Doryteuthis pealeii
ATTAATCTATGTTTCTGGAGTGAGGAAAATGTAAAAAAGTTTAAACTCATGATAAAACCGCGCAATAGAGAGAGAGAGAGAGAGAGAGAGAGAGAGAGAGAGAGAGAGGGAGAGGGAGAGGGAGACAGAGACAGAGACAGAGACAGAGAGAGAGAGAGAGAGAGAGGGATTATGACAAGCGATTATTGAAAGTGCTAAAACTACAATTAAAACCAGGAGGTGCGAGACATCGAACGAAATTGATACGGCAATGTAAAATCAAGTCATGGGGTTTAGCAAATTGCGTTTAACTTAGAGCTTAAGAAAGCCACGAATCTATCACATCATCTTCTGCCACTATCAATAAGCAGTAGGGCACAATATATATATATTATATATATATATATATATATATATATATATATATATATATACTACGATATTTCAACTAAAAAAAGACAAATAAGTGAATTCACTCACGACTGTACGTTTCACATATCCGAAATTCATATTAGCTTGTATCCAGACGTCTGAAATCTGTTCCTGGTTGAATTTACCTTCTTGATAGAGACCTATATTGTATTGATTTCGATCATTAGCGGTAAATTTTGATTACAATTATATATATATACATATATTATATATATATGTGTGTGTGTGTGTGTGTGTTTGTGTGTGTGTGTGTGTGTGTATGTGTATGTGTTCGTGTGTTTGTGAAACATATGTAGGTAATCATATATACATATAAGTGTGTATGAGTAAACATACAAGTAAGTATGAGAAATGGGTTCTTAGATGCAGTATATATATATATATATATATATATAAACAGCTGTAGCATCATGAAAACAATGGCGATTTTTATCATCAACAAGTTTGTCTTGCACACTAGTGCTTATTGTGTGTGCCGTGCTCATGACACTGAGTCAAATTAATATGAAATTAACAATAATGGTTACATATGAGTTGAAGCAGTCTCGGAGAAGATTACCACTGAACTCAAAATCATACGCTGAAATCCCGAAAATACTACACTAAAGCCGGTTAGAAATAGTCATATTGTCCCATTATAAGCGAATGAGAACTCGATTCCTGGCATGCATGAAATACTTGTCCAACGCAACCTGAGATGGGCTGACCACTTAAACAGACTTGGGGATGACAGACTACCAAAGTAGATTCTGTACTCTCAACTGAGAGCGGGATCACGTAGACTCAGTAGACAAAATCTCAGGTACAAAAACAACATCAACAGAAACCTGAAGGACTTGAGTATCCCCATAGGCAGTTGGCAAGACGCAACCAGACCGATTAAATTGGAGGAAAATAATTCGCGTAGTGTCATCATCGGATAAGATGGACAGCAAGTAGTAGTAGTAGTAGTAGTAGCAGTAAGCAAATGGCTAATATCAGATTATTTTTTTTTTACTTTCTCTTCCTCTGTGCTGGTAGTAACATGATACGCTTGATCTTGTACTCCGTGACGTAACTTGTGATGCTACGATTTAAAGAGCAATCCACCTACCGCAGAAGTGGGGGTAGGGGTGTTCTCTTAACCCCAGTATATATATATATATATATATATTATATATATATATATATATATATATATATATATATTTCATGTGATTCTCTCTTTGTCTTTTCGTCTGGTGGTTGGAGTGTGAATGCAGAACGAAATTCTTTCCATCAGAGATTGAATGGAGTGAGAATTTTTTTTAAATGTCATAACTCTAGAAGTTTAAATTGTTTTGTGTATTTTTTACTTCCCCGTCAACGAATAGGCTTATCAACATAGCAGTCTACCACTGACCACGCTATAGACATTCATTAGTTGACTACACCATATACATTCATTTGGGACCCGTGATCATACTACAAATTATAAAACTACTATTTTGAAAAGAATGTATCAGAAAAGCCTTGGGAACTCATATTAAACTGTGGTGCATCTAAATAAAGGCAGATTCTGACTAGTGACTGGAAGTTGGCAAAATTTTGTAACTTGTACAACCACCGTTCTTTCTGTACTTTCTTGCCTACTGGAGCTCAATTGTGCTAGTCTATATACTGCTGATGGTAGTCTATAAAACCCTTCCGACACTTTAATCCCGTCCTCTGCGCATGATTTCTTTCCCATTCATGTACAAATAAGACCATCGTCGTCCCCACCAACACCCTCCTCAAAGAAAGAAAAACAGTAAAGACAATATTGTGACATAGAAAAGTGGTTCTCAACCGGGGCCATATGACTCCAGGGACTATATAACTTTTTGAGATCCAGGGAGACAAAATAAATATTTCATCATAAAGACAATAGGATTTTTAAACATTGAATAAATATGCGAGGGTCCACAATAGTAAAATAGAAATTAAAGAGATGATTAGGTTAAAAAAATGGTTGATAATCACTGACATAGACCATTGCTATGATTATGAGTTCGATCCCCACCCGATGCTTTTCATTGTGGCCTCGTGCCATTCCAAGTGAAGATTAAGAAATATTAGTTCATCGCAATATTCATGCACTTGTTTGTAACTATATCTATCTAATTATAAATTACAGTCCCAGTTATAATAAAATACCATTGTAATCTTATGACTATCCGTTTAATCTATGGATAGATAGATAGACTAAGCTAAGTGTGTACTTACCAACCCCTCCGCACGAATAGAATATTGTCAAGGTCAACTTTTTAAGTTTAGCAGGTTTTAATTCAGAATTTTTCTTCTCTTAGACTTGTTGCCTTAAAAAAGGCTAAAGAGCTCGATCTACCCTACTATTTACCAATAGCTAGAGGGAGAATAGTTGGATGCATACCTTTCCCAAATGTATTAGCGCTATTTGAAATGCAACTAGTCTTATCTAGAATTTTGACTCGGTTGCTTGTTCATATTTTACGAGGATAACCATTACAGTATGGACGCTTCCCCAGACTATACTAAGTGAAACATACCCGATCCCCCTTATCGACTCATGTTACTAAACGGGTCACGGCGCGAATCTGTTTAAAGGATGTCCCTGAAAGATGAAAGAATCTGACGCTAGTTGAGACCAATAACATGTCTGCCTTCTGAAGTTTTACAAAGATCTTTGTAAAACTTCTCTCATAGGCGAAATATCCATCGGCATTTCAAGTGTACATCATGGTTAGTTATATTCATATACCATGGGCAAAAGAGAAACCGACAACAGGTCTACATTCCGAAATTCCCCACTCAAAAGCTCTGGCACAACATCAAGTAAAAATGAATTTGTGAATAAAGTAAGTAAAGTAAAGTCGACGGGGCGGCCTAAAGTCGGTATCAGCCAGTCAGCGAGGGAGTCTATCTCCTTTTCAATAGCGCTAGACCAAGGAGATTGTTTTAGCATCTGAGGTGGAGCGCCACATCTACCATCAGCTCCTTACTTTACCGCACAGATCCCTGTGCTACTCAGACGCTGAGTTGGCGAGGACCGGTATCGAACTAGGAACCTTGTGGTTTCTAGCCGAACGCTCTACCGACTGAGCTAACCCGACCCATTGTGAATAAAACCAAAGCCTAACTATTGTTTATCAAGCAGTTATAAGCGACTAATCTATTTGACTAGTTTCATTTATTTGCTTAATTTATTCTATGTATTTTGCTGAATATACGAGGTGCATTAACACAGTATAGAAACTGAGGCTGTGTTTACCAATTCAGAAATGAACAATGAACCAAACATCTAAAAAGATAGTCACCTTAGCATATTCAATAGACTGATTCTGGCGGGGATTCTAATGATATAACCATTTCTGTAAATTATATTTTGATATGAAGAGAAGCTACGCCATTGTATTTCTGTTAATGCTCTCCGCATTCTCAACTATTATACTTTTGTTACATATACGCGGTGGATTCAAGAGAGTATCGAAACTGAAGTTGCATTTATCAAGACCGAACAATTTACAATAAATAAAAAGAAACGTTCATTTTCTCAAACAGACCGATTCTAGAACGTGTTCCATTGGCTGAAGCCCTTCTGAAACACGTCATCCTATCAAAATATGGCGCGAAGCAGCACAATTGTATTTCTTTTTCTGCCATCCACGTCTTCAAATGTCTTACTGTGAAATAAATTTTTAGTTTATGAAATAAGAAAAGAAAAGCACAGGGCAAGATCTAATTTCTTTTGACACAAATCTGGAAATATGCAGCACTCTGTGAGAGTCGCACTCACTAACAATTGTCTGTTAGTGTATTAAACCATTGAAAACAGCCAAAAATGTATTAACCTTACCTTTGTTTGGCACAAGGCCATGAATTATTGATTCACCTAGCCTTTATAGTAATTTACTACGCTTATTTTAGTTTGGATCAAGGATTGAAATAGGAGGCATCCAGAAAAAATAAAACAAAAGCTTGGTTTGGCACAAGGTGAAGCGTATGGAGCATTTAATGAAAATCGAAAGCAGCCTAGCGCATTAAGGTTTGACTGTGTGAGGTGTCCAAGGTTTGATAGAGGTCTTGATCATCCAGTGAGGATCTTAATCATTAGTTATGTCTTACTAGCGTAGCTCGTAACTGTTATACTACGCGGGGTGGGTAACTAGCCTTTATAGTCATTTACTATGCTTATTTTAGTTTGGATGAAGGATTGAAATAGGAGGCACCCAGAAAGAATAAAACAAAAGCTTGGATTGGCACAGGGTGAGGTGGTATGGAGCATTTAATGAAAATCGAACTCCATCGAACGCCATTAACGCTTGATTGTGCTAAGTGCCCAAGGGTTTGATAGAGGTTTGAGGTTATGTTAATAACGAATGATAAAATAGATTAAAGCATATATGCCGTGTAATTTATTTTTCAATAATAAATGCATACGTAATTTTACATCTCTGCACCCCCCACACACACACCAGTATACATAATGTATATATATATATATATATATATGTGTGTGTGTGTGTGTGTGTGTTAAATAGATAGACAGACCATATAGATAGATACATAGATAGATAGATAGATAGAGGGAGAGAGATAGACCCTGATAGTGG
>CM042142.1:32125549-32128049 GCA_023376005.1 Doryteuthis pealeii
TTTCTTTCTTTCTTTCCTTCTTTCTTTCTTTCTTTCTTTCCAGCAATGCATTCTTTCTTTTCTTTCTTTCTTTCTTTCTTTCTTTCTTTCTTTCAAACTATACCTTCTTTATTTATTTATTTATTTATTTGTGTGCTGAGTATAATACTAAACAGCATATAGTGGTGAGATTCCGATCTTAGAGTTCTGAGGAATGTTGTTACCCTTTATAGACATTACCTCCAGTTTCACGGTAACCCAAAGTGATTGTACCACTTAGGTTCCGATCTAGGAATTAAATAATAGATTTGTTTCAAAACTCTTAGTATTAGACAAGAATACTTGAAACCATATAACTGTATTCGAACAAATGATTATCATTAAATAAAACTAACTAATTAAAACTTGATAATTTTCTTTAAAAAGTAGTAATAGATAGTAATAATTGGTTTCATATAATTATGTGCAAACACATGTCTATAATCATAGTCAAATAAAACTGTTAGATTAAAAGAATTCAATTGAAAGTTGAAAATATAAATAGCTATGATTCCTATCTAGCATATGCAAAAGGTCAATTTAGGGGTCTTGCCTGGTGTAATGGTTGGGAATATGAATTAGCAAACCATTGTTAGTGAGTTCGATTCTCACTGGGCGCCCCATACATCTTACTTTGTTCTACATCTAAGCAAATTTTAGTAAATAACAAGTGAATCAATATTAAGTTGTAAATAACGCCTGATGAGTTCATATACCGTTAAATAAATAGACCAAACCTTTCAGTATTAATATATAATGACTTGATTCATTCCCAGCACATAGGACCAAGCACTCACGCAAATATATTTACCCAACCCATCCGCACAGCAGTATGCGACACAATGTCAATTTTTTGAATTTTGAATTCAGAGTTTTCCTTCTCTTAGACTAGTTACCTAACCAAGATTAAAGAGCCCAGTCTGCCGTATTATTTACCTATAGCTGGAGGAAAAGTAATTGTGTGCATACCTTTCCCAAGAGTATTAGCGCAATGTTAATGCGAACAGTCTCGTCCAGGATTTGACCTTGCGTCGTCAAGTCCATTTCCTACCATTGCACCACAGGCATCATATATATAATCTTCATGTACATAAATACCATGGATTCCCATGACTTGCTATTGTCATCTGTTCAACATTAGTTCACTGTAGAACATTAGTTATGGTTGTCCTTACGTCACAAGTTCATCTTACTTGAATGGTTTTTGCTATTGGAGGTAAGTGGCTATACAGCTACTTTTTGTGGGGTTTCGCCTCTAAGTGTTGATCAGGACATTATGCAGTATGCTTGTAGTTCCTATGATATGTAACAATTTGTTTATATAAGCTATTAATTATTTGAAAATCTTTATTAAATAGGAATTGTTACTTGAAAACATGTGATCTTTTGCAATAACATCAGCTTTAAATAAACCAACAAACATTTGCTATGAAAATAACCAAATCAACTAAATCATAAATTCAGTCGAGGTAATAGCTTCCTTTGATGACATGATCCCATTTAACCCTCAAATAATTAAATTAATACCCTTGGGGCTGGTATGATTCCAATTATTATCTCTCCAGGGCTGACTGGGCTCTTTAACTCTTTGCCTACCAAGTTTCTCCTACGACTTAACAAAATTTTCTTGGCATTTTTCACCAGTATGATGGGATATTTCAAAGCTGACTACCCATTCACCTCAGAACTCACTCTGTTCAAATAAAGTCCAATTATTATTGTAAGCTGAGTCCTTCATGTGACATGCACGAGAGTAGCATCGCAGTTGTGGTAGATCCGTTGTGAGCGGCTTAAAACAGGCGAAGACTTTAGCACATTAAGAAAATATCACTTCTAATTCTATTATGACTACATGTGCCTCTTCAGAATTGTCAAATTTGTGTTTATTATCTATTAAACATAGTAAAAAATAGGCATCGCTTTCGACAAGAAAAGTAAAAAATGGGACACAAGACTCCAAAGTGTGTACTGTATGAAGACGTGACTGTTAATGATCAAAAGTGTCAGAAATAGTGTTTTAGATTTGATGATGACTTGAGGAGTCGAGATTTATGGCGATAAACCGAGACATTACTTAAAAATAATGAACATTTAACGACGCGATCGATGGCTAACATATCCAAATTATCCAAGTAAAGAACGGTAAGCCATTTCCTTCAGTTAGGTTCTTTATTTTCTTTGAGGTGTGAACGTCAAACCGACTCGTCATGAGTTTAAGTTGAAAATTAACAAAAATCTCCCCTACTTTCATTTAATAAACCGAACAAATATTTCGGCTAACCCTATGCTTTTAGGTGGCTGCTGTAGAGCAGTTGGATACTGCAGATAGTTCGGTCCTCACAGAGAGCTCTATATCTGTGTCATATATTTTATATTTTCCATCTTTTTACCTTTTTTATTTCTTTAACAGTAAAAAAAAAAAAAAAAGAACGTGGGAAGATAAATAATGTTCCTATTTATCTTACCACATTTCTTTCTTTCG
>CM042142.1:32135549-32158049 GCA_023376005.1 Doryteuthis pealeii
ATGTCAATAACTAAGGGAATTATGACTTGAGTCGTAATATAGTTTCGGTTACAGACAGAAAAACACACAATCTCCATTATAATAAGATATCTTATTATAATGGAGATTGTGTGTTTGTCTGTCTGAAGCTGAAACTAAATCACTACTCAAGTCACAATTCCCTTAGTTATTGATGTCACATTCACCATGAATTTATTTTTATTTAAACCTCAGTTATTGATAAAATTGTTATACCTAATTAATACTGTTGACTTTATCTACATTCTAATAACATGCAATTGTATTTATATATGCAACAAAATAGCGGGTTACAATGTGAACAGGAAAGCTAATTTGCATATTGATATTAAAAGTTTAATTTTATTAAATATGCGCTTGGTATTATTGATTTCTAATTGTTTGTTTTTTTCTTAATGAGCTAAAAACTCGGGGATAAATCTTAAATGAAATCCTTTAATATAAAGAAATAACAGTAATTTTATTCTTTACTTTCTAATTTAACTAAATAGTTAAATTAGGAAAATTCAGCAATAAAAGGAGGGAGTGATGAAAAATGATGGAAGACTTAGTTTCAAAGTTGTTCTATTCTTCGATTATACCCCCTCTGTTTCAAATCATTTTATTTGGATTTTTATTTAGTTTCAAAAGTATTTCAAATTTAACATATTTCATTACATTAAAATTCAAATACTTGCACCCGGAGGGTGCATATATTTGCTAGTATATATATATATATATATATATATATATATATATATATATGAAAAGTATTTTTGTGGGTCCAATGGGAGAAAATTAAATATTTTAATAGGAAAATAGTTTGATATTTTTTTCCCAAAATCTTTTTTTATTTTATTTACAGCTGATTCATGTCTAAATCTTCTTCAGACTTGTTTCCTTCCTTTCTGATTCCATGGGGCCGGGTTAGCTCAGTCGGTAGAGCGTTCGGCTAGAAAACACAAGGTTCCAAGTTCGATACCGGTCCCCGCCAACTCAGCGTATGAGTAGCACAGGGATCTGTGCGGTAAAGTAAGGAGCTGATGGAAGGTGTGGCGCTCCACCTCAGATGCTGAAAACAATCTCCTTGGTCTAGCGCTAGTGAAAAGGGGATAGACTCCCTCGCTGACTGGCTGATACCGACTTTAGGCCGCCCCGACGACTTTACTTACTTACTTTATATATATATATATATATATATATATATATGTGTGTGTGTGTGTGTGTGTGTGTCTTTTCCTACCTTCTTTTTGTCCATCTTCTACTTTGGGGAGGCTTAGAAGTTGTCATTTGAGTTGATCTGAATTATCAAGAATAGTGCCTACTGTACATCTATCTATGTTTTTTAGTTAATTATAAGCGTTTGTTTGTATTGGCTTTGGGTGCGTGTGTAATAGTTTTGTCATTTTCAGGCTGGTTCATTTGTGAGTGTGTGTGTATGTGTGTGTGTGTGTGTGTGTGTGTGTGTGTGTAGTCACGTTGTTTCCCTATCCTGTTGTTTGTGTGTATATTTAGTTTTGTGCTGTTATCCTGTCTTGCTATTTTGTGTGTGAGCTTATGTGTGCGTAGGTGTCTATACTTTTATTGGTCTTCTATTTTTATATGTGTGTATGTGTATGTGTGTCCCTATTTATGGTTGTGTTTAGTTTTAGTGGGGGCTTATATTCTGAAGTAATTACTTTTATTAGAAGTAATGTGTATGTATGTAAGTACTCACACATATGTCCACTAACACATATATAAACACGTATATATTGCATAGTTTGTGCATTCTATAATACATATAATATATGTGTTTCTTCTACCTATGTATGTGCGTGCGTATGCGATTGTGTTTAATTTCGGTTTTGCGGCAGTTTCGACTTGCCTATGAAGTTTATTTCTTAGTTCTGAGGTAGTGCATAGTTATCTGTTTGATAAAACAGCATCACTTTGAAATCACCGTTACTGCATTCATCAAGGTGTTTTGATACATGAAGGTTTCTGTTGCTAGCACGATTAATGTTGCTCTTGTGCAGTTAAATTCTTTTATTCAATGATGCTGTGCATCCTATACAGATTTGTATGTAGTTTGTGTATTCTATTACATAAATTACATTTTTGGAGGTGGAGTCGATGTCTCTATATATTTTCAATATTTTTTTTAGTATAGGACCTTCCTTCTATAATCATATTGCATGCTCCACATCTTTTATTTTTGTATCTTGAGACCCCCACTGTTGCGTATTCCTCAAATTTGGACCGGGTTAATATATGTTTGAGATTCTCCCGTTTTATTTTATTTTCATTTATTTTGTTGTGTTTAGTATCTTCTATTAATAATGGAATTTCGCTTCCGGTTTTTGTCTGTAATAAAAACGACGTCATTGATTACGTCACACTACGCAAAACGTCATAACGTAGAATAAATACACTCAAAATTTTGAACATGCATTGTTAGACAGTCCTCATTGCTTTTTTTAAACAAGTTTTAATAAATACATACCTGGTATTATCTATCTATATATAGTTTGTTTTATTTTAATATATATTTAAAGTTATCAGAACTAAGTTTCCATTTCAATTTTTTAAATATTTTTTACTCCTTTAATAAATTTGATGACTTTACTTATGATACAAACTCACTGACATTAGATTTTCAACTCCCATCCCCTCAGGTAATATTTATTTTACGTCGCCCAGAGGGCGTTTTTTATTTTGCTAGTATCTTAATTTTATTATTGTTTTCAAGTTGGTTTATTATTTCTGAAAACAATTCTGTTTTTTTTTGTTTTGTTTTTTGTGTTTTTTTTGTGTATTAAGACATATACTAGGTGCTGTTCGTTGCTATGTTTTTTAGTTTTTTCGTAGTTGTTCTAGTGGTATATATATATATATATATATATATATATATATATATATATATGATAGCTTGGATCTCTTGCTAATTAATGTTGTGGGGTAACCTCTCTAGGGGAAGTTTTTTGTGAAATTCTAGGTGGATTTGTTAAAGATTTTTGTCCGTAATGAAGATTTTTGTCTGGAGTGTATATTTACCTTCAAGTGCGAAAAGGGTGGATTTTATGCCGTTTTTTGCGGTGGTGGCTTTTAAAATAGAAATATTGTTGAGTGTCCGTGGGTTTGTGGTAAATATCTGTGGTGATTTTGGTCATTTAAGTTTTTAATGATGATGTCCAAAAAATGTTAGTTCTCTAAAATTTTTTTCCATAAAAATGATTACATTTCACATAGCGCTATTACTACTGGGAAATATACGCATTGAACTATACTCCTTTCAGCCATGGATAAACTGTAGAGCAGATTCAGGTCGTTAACCTTGGTTAAACAACAATTATAGGTGAAAAAACTCTGAATTAAAACCTGTTAAACATGGCTAATGATTTTTATTGTAAAAATCATTTCCAATGCATTTTTATGGTAAAAATCATTTCCAATACATTTTATGGTAAAAATCATTTACAATGCATTTTTATAGTAAAAATCATTGTCTAATGCATTTTTATCGTAAAAATAATTTCCAATGCATTTTTATGGTAAAAATCATTTCCAATGCATTTTTATGGTAAAAATCATTTCCAATGCATTTTTATGGTAAAAATAATTTTCAAATGCATTTTTTATGATAAAAATCATTTCCAATGCATTTTTATGTAAAAATCATTTCCAATGCATTTTTATAGTAAAAATCATTTCTAATGCATTTTTATAGTAAAAATCATTGTCTAATGCATTTTTATAGTAAAAATCATTGTTTAATGCATTTTTCCAATACATTTTTATAGTAAAAAATGATTCCCATGCATTTTTACAGTAAAAATTATTTCCAATGCATGGTATAAAAATGCATTGTACAATGATTTTTACTATAAAAATGCATTGGAAATTATTTTTACTATAAAAATGCATTGGAACTGATTTTTACTATATATATATATATATATATATATATTATCCAGCTATGGGCTAAATAGTAGGGCAGACTGGGCCCTTCAGCCTTGGGTAACCAGTCTAGGAGAGGGATAACTCTGAATTCAAAATTCCTGAGGTCGGTCGTTGATTGGGTTGGTGGCAACCCTTGATGCATCAATTCATTCCTATCGACTGTGCCAAAAAGTGTGGATGGTCCAACACAAGCCTTCACCACTATAAACAAATCACTGTGTGGGTGTTCATTGTGTGTATGAACCCTCATACGTCGAAAATCGACGGGAGAGTCCATATATATATATATATATATAGAGAGAGAGAGAGAGAGAGACAGACAGACAGACAGACAGACAGACAGAGACAGAGAAATAAACGAATAAATAAATATTTTTGTTTATATTTATTTACATTGGATCAATTTTGCTACCATTGGTTTCTTGCTGTGTAGCAGTCACCAGGCAACGAAAATGTTTTGAAAATGATGCAAATGATATATATATATATATATATATATATATATATATGCGCAAAATATAAGGTCACCTAGTGTGTCTATTTGAATAGGGAGTATGGAGTTCTTAGATGTTTTGAAAGCAGAAGATGCAACCTTTGAAAATGAATTGTGTCACGAGTTTCACAAGATAATGAATGTGTTTGTAGCGCCAGCGGCAGCCACGATGCCTTTGAATTTACGAAAACATATCTCTATATATATTATACATTATGCTAACTAGTTCATTGTGGATTATTTGACTTATCTTCTCTGAGACTCTCCTTTACCTTTGAGCAGCGCTGGGTAATCAACACATTATGTTTACCGTTATCTAAAATCTTGGGAACTAAAATAATTGGACGAAAGAATTGCAGACGCTTTTTATCGCGTAAGACTATGTTGCAATATGTAGTTTATGTATCTGTGTTATTCTGCCTATGCATACTCTATTCCAGATATAGAACACTTTCTATATATAATATAACCTTGAAACACACTAATGATGCATATATATATATTTAAGGGTATATATATATATATATATATATATATATATATATATATATATATATATATATATATATATATATAGTATTGAATGAAAACATACAATGCTAAATTATAATATAATCATAGCTGATATGATCAATATTTCGATTTTACAAAAATCATCATCATCATTCACTCCCGTAGTTCTATATATATATTATATATATATATATATATATAAGGATATCTACTGAGTCAGACGAACCTACTGTTAGTTTCGCATAAAGCTCTTCAGGGCTAAAAACTCGCTTCATTACAATAATTTATTTCAACCGTATTAATACGGCATCTTTAGGTAATAAGAGTCATGTTCTTGTGATCTTGTGATTACCTGAAGATGCCGTATTAATACGGTTGAAATAAATTATTGTAACGAAGCAATTTACTTAATATCTTGCTCTGTCCTTTTACTCACTGGTATTAGGCACATTGAGCTCTCCTTATGGTCTACCTGCATCAGCCTGGTTAAACCACACATGGAACGATCCTAATTACGGAATATATATATATATATATATATATATATATATATATATATATATAATGTTTATTGTCTCGCATATGTATCTAACATATCATTAATTTCGTTAGTCTCCAAGTCTGTAGCCAAATCTAGAAGAAACCTAACATGTGAACATCTTTGTCCACAAGGAGTGCCTTAATGGTATTTGTGGAGATAGTTTCCATTCCCAGGCTGTTTAGAACTGTTAAGCTTATAATTGAACTGGACGACCTGGTTCGTCCAAAAATATCGCATTTATCTCGTAAGCAAATTTATATCATATCTTCGAACTACATTCTGACAAACCCTGGTCTAGAAGAATATCATCTAGATATCAATAATTCATTATATATATATATATATATATATCTTATTATAATGGAGATATCTATATATAAGTCACAATTCCCTTATATTTACATCACATATGATTGTATTTTTATCTAAACCTCAATTATCAATAAAATTGGACATATTAATACTGTTGGCTTTATTTACATACTGATAACATGCAATTGTATTTATATATACACAGTTTACAGTGTGAACGGAAAGGCTAATTTGCATATTGATATTAAAAAATTGCTTGGTAGATTTCTAACTGTATTTTAATGAATATAAGCAAAAATCTCTTCAATGAATCTTAAATGAAATCCATTAACAAGAAAAAATAATGTCATGAAAAAATAACAATGAAAGGCGAGAGTGATGGAAGAGTAAGTGATTATACTTCACCATCTGTTTCAAATCTTTTTAACTGATTCTTATTTAGTTTTATTAGCCTTTTCTAATTTAATATACTATTTTATTACATTAAAACCTAAATACTTGCACCCGAAGGGTGCATAGTACCGAGGTAGGTAAAAGGATGGTGAACCTCAAAACAAATCTAAGAGTTGAAACGTTTCGTCCGATTTATACGGACCACATCGGTCAAGTTAAGGGAGGGGGTAAAGTTCTTGTGTTAACCTACCCCTGTGCCCATCTACTCCCATCCTCTCTCTACTTCCTGTCAAACTACCCTCACTTCATTCATGTCTGCCCCTATCCTCCCTCCCTTCACTTCCGCTACTAATTCACCCCCTCACCAAATCCACTTGTACTTGCACGTAATTTTGCTTTCAATAAAAATCATTTGACCGATGAGTTCGTATAAATCGGACGAAACGTTTCAACTCTTAGATTTGTTTTGAGTTATCATTTCTTGTTCACCATCCTTTTACCTACCTCTTACTGTCGGATTCTACTACATCCATTCTATCTCCATATATATATATATATATATATATATATATATATATATATGCAGCCCCACTGCACAAGCAGGATGCCCCACAAGGTCAATTTCTTGACCGAAGTTTTACAGTTTGGAATTCAGAGTTTTCATGTTTCTAGACTGGTTGCCTAGCCAAGGTTAAAGAGTCCAATCCGGCCAACTCTCTGCCCATAGCTGGAGCAAGAATAGTTGATGTATACCGTTCCCAAGGATATTAACGCTATGTGAAATACCAACAGTTTCGTCCAAGGTTTGAACTCAGGTCGACGAATCCATTTCCTACTACTCTAACCATTACACCACGTGCTTCCATACTGTATTATATAGACTGATCAGTTGTACATACGTCTTCATTAATTTATTTTTTTATTAGAGAAAGTAAAGATGAAGTCTCGATAAGTTTTTCATTACACTTCCCGAGCATGTTTCTGCAAAACAACAGATGTGACAAGCTCTTAGAAACTTTTTTTAACACGGTCTTAAAAGACAGTATAATTTTAACACGGTCTTAAAAGACAGTATAATTTAATCTTAAAAGACAGTATAATTTAACACGGTCTTTGAAAAGACAGTATAATTTAATACACATGACGGCAATTACAGGCATAAACGTTTTTCTTCATACTCTCTACTTATTTCCGAAATCATATGAAGAAGAAAATGAGAAATGTAAAGACATAAAAATAAATAAATAAAAAAGACACAAAAATAACAATCTCCCCCCCCCCACACTGGTCTTAGGACAGGAAGAACCGGACATGCACGGGGAAAAAGTTCTTGGCGTCGAAAAGGTCTCGAAGATGCTATAGAGAGACTTAGGACTTTGTAGAGGTAACACTTATCGAATTGTTCGGGAAATATATCCCCTCAACAAAATAGTGTGAACCCGATAATAAAGGTCTTACTTTCAAGTCATCCCTGTCTCTGTTCCTTTCCTTCTTTTCGTTAAATTCTGTTTCAACTCACCAGCCCACACGAAGTAAGATATACTTTTATTTGAGGATAGGATACAAGACGAAAAAAACCAAGACTCCCTCTCCATATCCCTATTTGGGGGAGTCTTGCTCCTCTGCAGAGGTGCAGTCGGGGTATTCTTACGCCCCAGCCGACAGGGTGGAGAGTTAAATTTCCATATATTATAATATATAGTTCATAAATAGGCACTTGACACTCAACTTGACGAACACCTTTTTTTACTGTAAAAGTAAAAGCATAAAAAAAATAATAATAATATAATAATAATAATAAAGTTGAAAAGAAAAGAAAAGAAATGTCTAAGGATATTTAAAGAAAAATGCAAAGGATAAAAAGAGGTAAATCCGTAGAATCTGATAAAGACTATAATATAAAGAACAGAAGACAAACGCGAAAAATAAGGGAATTACAAAAATTTAGAATATAAAGAAGAATTAAGAGAAGTGAAGAAGATACAAAGATTATGAATTGCAGAAGAAAAATAAAAATGAAGGAATTAAAAGAATGTAAGATATTATAAAACAGAATCAGAAGAAGACGAATAAGTTGTGAAGTTTATAAATAAAATTGAAGAAGAAAAGCTCTCGGAAATTCAGGAGGATTTGAAAAAGAATAAAAAATGAACTAGAAATAAACAGTCGAGTGATAGAAAAAGAGAGATAACTTAATTTCGGTGATTGAATAAGAACGAGTGTATTTAGTGTAATTTGACCATAACCGAATAGTCAGTGCGAATTTAAAGCTGACATTGATGAATCTTTCTCTTACAACAAGAATTAAAAAAGAAAAGCTGCAAAGCGTATGTGGTTTATAATACTTCATCTTCCGAGGCAGCTTCCCATTAAATTAGTAAATGATCAATATGCTGCTAAACTTCGGTAATCGAACGAGAACCGGTGTGTGTCAGCGTGATTTGACCGTATGCCGAGTGTCCGACGAAATTTGAAGTTTTCAATTCCTTCCTCTTGCAAACGTAAAAGAAGATAATCTCCCCAGCAAAGTGGAAAAATAAAAGTGACTTACAGTTCTGCTGTTACCAACGCCCCCCCCCATTCAAGTACTAATCAGGCGCTACGCTGCTTAACTTCGGTGATCGAACGAGAACCGATGTGTTCAGCGTGCTTTGACAGTAAGCCGAAAGCTCGACGAAATTTGAAATTCTTTAACTTGTTTTTTTTTTTGGGGTCAAAATCAAAAAGAAAACAGTGAAAACCGAGCAAATTTCAAAAATAAAAGTAAGCTCACGTTCGGCTAGTACGATACCGGTGGCCACAAGGATCTATGCCCGCTCCACCTCAGACGCTAAAACAATCTCCTTGGTCTATCTCAATACTTAACTGTACCTGGAGTTCCCAAGCGGTCCTCCATCCAAGTACTAACTACGCTGCTTATCTTTGGTGATCGAACAAGAACCGGGAGTGTTCAGCGTGCTTTGACCATAAGCCGAAAACCTGGGTGAATGTGAAGTTCTTATTTCTTCCCCTTGCAAGCGTAAAAATAGATAACAGTAAAATTGCAAAATAAAAGTGACTTACGATAACTGGATTTCCCAAGCGGTCCCCCACCCAAGTACTAATTAGGCGCTATGCTGCTTAACATCAGCGATCGAACGAGAAACTGTGTTCAGCGTGATTTGTCCATAAGCTGAAAGCCCTTCAGAATTTCAAACTGTCATTACTTTGTGTTGCAGCATAAACATAAGAATTAAAAAAAACAGCAAATTTGCAAACTTAGAGAAACTTATAGTATATGTAGTTACCAAGTGGTCCCCCATCCAAGTACTAATTAGTTGCTACTCTGCTTAACTTCGGAGATCGAACGAGGGTCAGTGTATTCAGTGTGCTCTGAAGGAAATCCGATAGGCTGGCTGAATTGGAAACTATGATTTCTTCTTCTTTCAAGTGTAAAAAGAAGATTAAAAAGATAAAGTTGCAAAATTAAACTGACTTACAAGCAAACCGGTGTGTTCAGCATGCTTTGACAGGAAGTTGAAGTCAGGCTGTATTTGAAATTCTAATTTCAATTGTAAAATTGGTTGGAATCCTTCCGTCTACTAAAGACGATGGCGTAGTGTCCACTTTTGTTTTCCTTTTTTATCTGCAACTGCGTGAGTGGCTGAACAGCCCTATTTTTGAATGGCAATCCCTTCGGCTAGCAAGGTCAAATGCCTTCATTACGTCTATGAATATATATATATATATATATATATATATATATATATATATGTATATATGCAGAGAGAGAGAGAGAGAGAGAGAGAGAGAGAGAGAGAGAGAGAGAAAGTAGGAGGAGTAGGAGAAGGAGGAGGTAAAGAAAAGTTTCTTTGTAGTTATTTATATTTTAATTGTCCTCAACTCGTTTCAACCTTAGAAAAGTTTTTGTGAAGAAAGTTTTTTCTAAATATTTTCTTTAAAATACCTTTTTTAAAAAACAGCTGATATGATAATAGGTTCGACAAAAATGGACTGGTAACGTAGCATCTTCATTAGTTAAATGGAAATATTTTTTCGTATAAATATATATATGTGTGTGTGTGTGTGTGTGTGTGAGTGTGTGTGAAAAATATAAACTGTATACAATATTCCCCCTTTCTTTAACTTAACCCAGTTTTCTACAAATGACGATACCCAGCCATTTCTTTTCCTACCTGTCCCCCTTTCTTCTCCTCTATTCTTGTTCTCTCTTTTCTTCTCCGTTTATATATTCACGTTTTGTCGGATTTATATATATATATATATATATAGAGAGAGAGAGAGAGAGAGAGAGAGAGAGAGAGAGAGAGAGAGAGAGAGAGAGTAAACAGCTGGCTTTTCGTATCTGCCTCAGCTTTTACTTAATTACAATTATTACTTTTCATTGTTGCCTATGCAGGAAATCCTGCTTAGTTGAAAAGGCAAGAATTACTTAAATAGCATTTTCTGATAATTGTGGATATTCTTTTGTTGCATGCCAGAATTTTGAAAGTTCCAATCAATGGAATATGCAGTGAAGTCAATAATTTTTTTAATATGCCACTGATTTAGATTTGCTCGTCTTCATCATTCATTGAATGGATATCTTCTCCAAGCTATATCTAGAATAATGCCGCAATAAAAAAAATGTCTCATTTTCACAATATTGATTTTATCAAAAATTATTTTTTGTTTCTTGATCTTTTTCAAATAATAATAACCCCTTCACTTCCAAACCCTATTAGCTGGGTGCAGAAGGATAAGTGTTAAGTTTTTATGGGCCATCATTTGGCCTTCAAGCAAGAGCGCTTGTCAGTGGAATTGGATCCTTGGTAAAGAGTCCTCCAATAATGAATCCTTTGGTAATCCTTTTGGGTAAAGAATCCTAAATTCCTTCGTCAATGGTCGCAAGTATACTGAGAAAGAATCAGTGCTTAAGTAATGTATCAGCTACGCAGTATGGTCAGTGATTGGCTAAGAAATAGATCACATGATCTCGCCTAGTCTATAAATCCAGGTGGGGAAATAGCGCACACCTTATATATACCAAAAACTTCCAACAATAAGACCCCGCCAATGGGACCTCTTGTTGGCCGTGGGAGGCGAAACGTGATGCTAAAAACGGGATCCTGATGATTGAGTAGTCCATGACATGCATCACTCCACTTTTAGTCCTCAACTGGGCTAGACTGGCGGTCAGACATGCACCCTCCGATTAATCTGCTGGTCATGTCAAGCCCTAGCATCTATATGATTGTCCCAACTGAATTCATCTTATGATAAACCCCCAACAATTTTTATCATGTATGTGCTAGAAGATGGTGATTGAAGGGTCTTAATATCCTGGGTATGGTGCCGAGGGATCATTAAGGTTCCACGTACCCAGGCATAGGAAGAAGGGACTATTATACTTCTGAGGACCGTAGCGTGAGCCAACGGGACCATTACGGTCCTGTGGATGATGGCTTATGTGCCACTGCTCTAGATAAATTTATCTATTAAGCTTTGTCTAGCCTATCACACGGGTTGCTGTTCGTAAGGAGTCATCTATTTTAGAACTTAACGGGCTTGTCGCAGCCTAAATCTAGATTAAGAGACACTGTTCTAAATAATGCTATTATTTTCATGGGGGCGCTAACGTGTTATTTGTTAAGCCTTGTCAAGTCTAACGCCCAGATTGCTTGCAACTATTCTTAAGTCGTCACCCATTTCCGAACTCACCAGGCTCATCGTTGCTTATTTTCGGTCTAAGAGCCACTGTTCAAAATAATCCTTTTGGTTTTATATGTACGCCCACATGTTATTCATAAACCTTTATCAAGCCTAGTATACAGGTTGCTTATAATTGTCCTTGTCTGGTCACTAATTTGGCAACTGAACAGGCTCATCGCAGCTTAACTTCAGTTTAAGAACCACTATTCTAAATAATGCTATTGGTGGCACTCACTTGTTATTTATAAGCTTTCTCTAGTCTAGCACATGGGTTGCTTATAATTGTCCCTAAGTCGTCACCCATTTTGAAGTGATCAGGTTAATCTTTGCTTAACTTTGGTTTGTGAACCACAGTTCTAAATGATGCAATTTGGTGCGCTCACTTGTTATCTTATTAAGCTTTGTCAAATCTAGCACACAAGTTACTCAATATTGCTCCAAAGGGGTCGACCATTTCTGAATTGAACAGGGTCACCGTTGCTTAACTTTGGTTTAAGAGCCACTGTCCTAAATAATACTATTTGTTTCATGGGTGCGCTAACTTATTATTCATCAATCTTTATCTAGTCTAGAGCACCGGTTGCTTACACCTGATCCTGAATCGTCACCCGTTTTTAAAACTGAACGGGCTCATCGCTGCTTAACTTCAACGGTTTAGCCTGACCTTTCAACACTTAGCTATTTTTTTTAGTGTGACTTTTTAGCACATACCTGTAGTTGAGGAGATCGCTTCAGATAAGTGTGTTTTGTATATGTGCCGGCTAAGTATACATTTCATATTATCTACACATTATTATGTTGCGTAATACCATTAAGTAGTACTATTTCTGTAGCATCTCCACATAAGAGTAAAATATCCCAAGCTGCCTTCCGGGAGAACAGAATATACAGACATTAAATATGGCGTCTTCATGCTTGCTTGTTGTAGGTTAAAATCATTCAGAATCAAGGTGCAGTATGTCATTCTCAACAGCGAACACGTGTGATTATCTAGCAATAGATAATTGCGCTGTTTTCACATGATACACATAATAGCCTTATTTGTCAGCAAATAATTGCTTTGATTGGCTTATGGTATTTTGCTACATTTCCAGAACAAAACAATTTACAGCACATTCAAAAATAGTATTACTTTCAATGCTTTACGATAGTAAAATCAATCGCAAAGCTATTATGCATTACACTGATAATAGCCCTCGGCTGTCATTAACGTCAATTATATAATTATACGTATAAGAAAAGTGTTAATAATTTACATAAGGCCTCGAGGCACGCTTATAGCAACGGTTATCGGAGGAGGAGAAATGACTAGCCTTTTGTTTGAGAGTTCTAATCACACGGATGAAAATAAACGAACAGTCTCATTTAGAGATTCGGAAATATATCGTCAACATAATTAATATCTTTGAGGTGATGCCAAGCGGAAAAGAAATTAATGGCTCCCATGGATTTTCTATGAAAATTGATATCCGCTAGAATCCCGGTGCTGGCATTGGCAAAATAGTATGGAAGACCAGCAGCTGTCCCTGCAAAACATCTTTCCTTTCTACATCAATGATTCTGTCTGAAGGTAAACTACGGGATGATACAGCTTGTTGCCAGCAATTAGGGACTCAAACTCCTCTGTTTTTAAATCAAACGTGTTCTTCTCTTTGACTAGTTACTAAACGAAGTTTTCTTGGTCACAAATTCCTATAAGGATTTATCAAAAAATGGCTAAAATGGCCTTTTCATGTAAAGTTACCTGTTATTTCCCTTAAATCAAAGACTTCTAAATATGTTTAATATTATATCTAAACAAAGGCTATCATTTGGGGTAGATTAGGAAAATGAATGTGACCGTTGTGTTTGATTTTTTGCTTTGTTTTGCGAGCTAAAATTCGAGATTTAAGTTAGCTTCAGATACGCTTATATTAATATGTGTAAAATAAGTTTTTCTAAGATTCCTTGATTATCAATTTAATCCTTTTAATCCCACTGTGACACCGTTGTACCAGTCGAACTTCATTTTCATTTTAACCTTTAAAACATCCTACTCAAAGTAGAATTTTGCATATCCCGAACTGATCTGAAGTCTTCAAATAACATTCTGAGCCCTCTTTTCTGCCCACAAAATATTTCATAGTACCACTACTGTTCTCCTATAAGGATGGCTTTGGTATTCAATAACCCGTGAAGGTTGATATACCATTACAAAACAAAGGGAAAATCTCTGTAGTTTAGTGCCTAACATGCTGGACAGTGATATCGTAATGAGTTCGAACTTCATTCGTTACGTTCACTTTCGGATTAATACCCTTAGGAAAGGTATGAATACTCACATTAATATCGTATGAGTTGAATAGTACCACTACTGTTCTTCTACAAGTATGGCTATGGCATTCAGTAACCGACGAATGTTCATATGCCATTAAATAGATAAACCAAACAAATAAGGAAAGTGTATAAAAGTACTTACTGTGGTTTTTAGCAGAGCACGTTTTACAGAGTTTCAAAAGCTTTCCAGTTTGTGAATGCTCGTCTGATGAAGAGCGAAACGTTATAGAAAAAGGTAAAGACCAATAAACGCCTGTGGGGTGAAAGTGAACATAGGCAACTACTAATGGCAGCTCCATCTCGCAAATAAAAACTATCTGACTTTTCGGACCATTTCAATACCATAAAAACAACCGTATTCAATTAGATGATTAAATCGAACTTAACGAACCTAAATTTCTCCATCTTATGTCACCCCGCCGAAAGAAAAGAAAATCCAAAATCCGGGAATTAACCGAATTTAATGAAACTTTCAATGTTGATATATTAATGAATAAAAGATATAATATACTAGTTATTATATTTAAAAACTTTTACATTTTTCAGCTCAGTTAACTTTGAACCACGTACCTTTGAAAATCTGTGCTACGCCTCAAAGATATGAGGTTCAATGACCTAAAAAAATGTAAAAGTTTTTAAATAGAATAACTGGTGCATTATATATTTTATTCATTAATATTTCAACACTGTAAGTTTCATTAAATTTGGTTAATTCCCTGATTTTGGGTTTTTTGTTCTTTCGGTGGGGTGAATTCAGATCAGTTAAGTTAGATTTAACCATTAGACCCTGTTCGATCCAGATAATCCAATGAAATAACACCGCAACAGAGACTTATTATTAATATTCTGACCCCCTAGGATTTAAACTTCGAGCCTAAGAATTTCGGTAAAACCATTCCACTGTTTGTAATTTTTCCTTAAGAGCTGGATATTCACCAAGAATTTTGAAGCGAATTACATCAGATTATTATTAGCATTTGAAAATATTTCCGCAGGCTCTTCAATCCCTGTTAATACATCATCGCAGGCTTCTAACTGTTATTCCGTGAAGGAATCTTGCCAAAAGTTACAAATGGCCGTTGCCAAAATTTGACTTTAGCTTCTGAAATTTAATAAAGCGTCTTGCCAGTGGATAAAGATTGTCATCGGGAATTAGCAATTGGCCCTTTGTCGTTCGGTGGTAAACACGGATTGAGAAAATGCGCGCGAAATCCACACTCGATTATTTGAAAATTAGTTTTGCGCTTAAAGGTGGAAAGCCCCGGGATCGCACTGCATGGCTTGATGCGTAATCGTTTTAGTCAAGCAAATGAGTAAAGATGAACGCTTGGCGCTCGGGAAATATAGCCTTATGCCAAACTTGGATGACATCAACAATTATCTTTGAGGTGATGCCAAACAGAAAATAATCTAATGGCCTCCACGAGTCTTCTACGACCATGGATATCCGCCAGAATCCTGGTGCCAGCACAGGGAAAATAATATGGAAGACCAGCACCTATCCATACGGCACATCTCTCCTATCTATACCAACGATGAAGTAATTGTTATTGTCTTAGGAAATGGACACGGCGACACGAGTTCAAATCCTGGACAAGACTTGTTGAATTTCACATAGCGCTAATATCCCTGAGGAAATTTGGGCGTCCCATCGTAGTGTAATGGTTAGCAGACTAGTCTCGTAGACCTATTTCTACAGAATAACGAGTTCGATCCTCGCTGGGTGCCCCATACATGCAACCTTGAGTCCACATCCTATCCAGAACGACCGGGTTGGGTAAATCCCTACCATTGGGAGAGCTATGTATCCAACTGTTCTCCCCCAGCTATAGGTAGAATAGCAGGAAAGACCGGGTCCTTTAACCGTACAAATGGTCTAGGAGAAGAAAAACTTAATTCAAACCTGTTAACCCCCACTTGAGAAATTGACCATTTGTCTCATCCTGTTTGTGAGGAGGGGTGGGTAAATACATACACCAACTATTGATAGGAAAAGTTAAGGGTTGATGCAGCTTGCCAGCAGCTGTTAGAGACCCCAATTATTGGTTTTGAAATCAAAAGTGTACTTCTCTTAAAGAAGTTACCAATCAAAGTTTAGTTGGTCACAAATTAGTACGAAATACTATCGCAATGTTCGACAAATATGTTGGTAAATAAATAATCTAACACATTTTCCACCATTTCCTTCGAAGGATATCGTTGATTGGTGTTTTTGAACTTGATCACAGTAGCACAGATATCGGTAGATGGTATGTCAGTGATGGGCAATCGTTATATTATATATATATATATATATATATATATATATATATATATATATAGATATATATAGATATATATATATATATATTCCTGGTAGTTAAGATATTTCCATGTCTGGTTTAACCAACATGATGCAGGTAAACCGTAGTGGGAGCTCAATGTGCAGTGAGTGGACGGACAGAACAAAATATTTAATACATGAAGGAAAAATCTTTAAATTTGATTTATTGTAGTAATGAAGCAAATTTATTTTTTTCTTTCATTTATATATATATATATATTATATATATATATATATATATATATATATATAAATGTTTTTTTAAAAGTTGGGCGTTATTACGAAGCATCTAGAAATAAATGAATGAACTCGAAGTTATGGAGTATTGGATTCACTTATTTTTTTATTATTTGTAATCATAAATTTTCGGGTTCGTTAGATACCCTTTTTCAAATGAATGTTGCTCGTTCAACGGATCGTTTGTCTTTGTTGTTATTGACAGTGGCAGCGTCTGTAAAATATTTATATTAACGGAGTATTCCGATGTCAGCGTTCAGTCCCCTCACGTGAGTTTGTAATTTTAGAATCCATTTAGTTTCTGCTTGTTTTCGAGATTCCGTTGTTGGAAATGCATGTTCTAATAATATATATATATATATATATATATATATATATATATATATATATATATATATATATATATACAATACGATAGAATAATTCATTCCCCATTGAGACATGGTCATAACTTGCGTAGGGAGCGTGTACTATGGTGAGGAACCGTTTGATAAACCCCCTCTTCCAGGAAAAAGAATTAAGAATAACGTAATGGCCATGGGGTGAATGGGAATCAACATCTCAACAGTCGTTCTTGGAGGACCTTTTTAAATTTCTTAGATGCCGTTCGAGGGGTGAAGTTTCATGTAATTTTCTGTAAGAGTGACGTGGTTTTCTTTACTTGTTCTTTCACCTTCAGAGGGTCGTCTATTTATTAGTCAGGTTTATTGTTCAAAGTGCTCCTCGTATGAGAAGGCCGAGTACCACTAAATTTGATCATAGCAGGGAAATAAGAAAATAGCCTCGATTATTTCAGTGTTACCAAACTCTCTTCCTGTTTTCCCCTCTCTCTTGCTTCTTCTCTCTCTCTCTCTTCTCCCCCCTCTCTCTCTCTCCTCTCTCTCTCTCTCTCTCTCTCTCTCACTCTTTCTATCAAATTACGTGATATCTTACAGGTCTTGAAATTTATATATTTACTAGTTTTATGTTCCCAGCCTTATCCGGTTATAAAGTATCCGGCTAAATTTAATCAGGCACTTTAAATCTTATATTGCTCACCCTTGGATAGCAGTACCGATCGCTCGATTATCTCATTGTGATACTGTTACAACGGAAACTTGTGCATGTTAAGACCTATTTACAAATAACAGAATAATGATGCTTTTTTAAAATGGATGGAGACGCCATATCGATAGCGTTATCAAGTGATTCTAATGAAAAGCATGCTCGATATGGAAATTCATCAAATGTGTAAATTTATCGAAGTTATTACCCTTAGCCTATTCATATTTTCCTATATTCTCGACCAAGCAAGTAATTTGGTCCTTAGTGATCCCAAATAATTTCAAAGATTAATATGAATATAAAAATATAAATATCACACACGCACGTGTGTGGGTAAGTGTATACGGGTATGTGTGTGTGTCTAAGTGAGTGTTCGTCTGTGGTTAATGAAAAAATGAAAACGAATTTATTGAAATTAACAATGTAATTGTCTAACTTGCTTCGCGTGTACAACTTCATCATATGTCATATGAATGTATATATATATATATTAATATATATATATATATATAAATGAATGAATTGGTAATTTCAAGTTCGTTTTCATTTTTCTGTCATATTTCCTAAACACTGTCGGATATAATTACCCAAATTATATATTATTATATAATATATATATATATATATATATATAATATATGTGTGTGTGTGTGTGTGTGTGTGTGTGTGTGAATAAATTAAAGGTTTACTTTTTTATTATCATTGGAACAATTCCAGTGATAATAAATGAAAGCTAACAAAACACCTTTTATTTATTCATTTATTTATCTATTAACGCTCTATCGCAGATATTGAGCACTCTTTTAATAACACTCTACGTTGGATTACTACCGCTTTTTCAAGTATAATAGTGACAACCATACACATTGATATATATATATATATATATATATATATATATATAATATATATATATGCTTATCCAATGCCTTCAGACAAAAATCACAATCCGATTAGATGTTCGCGCGCTGATCAAATTATACAGAGAACATCATAGCTATCGGAAAAAATTAAATAGTGACATTTTCAAATTAACACGATAACATATCTAATAAACTTATCTTCCTCTAACGTGATATCACCCGTAGATGTTACCCTTGAGGATCGATCACACTAGAATTAAAATTTCGGAGAGACGTGCTTGTGTGCAATAAACTAAGACAAAGCGTACATTATCTACAAAACTAGTTTTACACAAAGTTACAAGCCTATGACACCCGGTGAGAACTGGAGTCATTAATGACTGCTAGGTAGGTATAAGTATATATATATATATAATATATATATATATATATATATATATATATATATATTCACGTGTACAAAAACTGTCATATACGTGGTGTCCTAACTTAGACATACATGCTCTATCAACGACATTGACTGCTATATATACATATAGCACTATATAAATATATATATATATATATATATATATATATATATATATAATTATATATATATATATATATATATATATATATATATATATATATATACTTTATAGATGTGAGATTAAGCTGATGCTGGCTTTGCTATCTATATCTCCCTCTCTCTCTCTCCCTCTCCCTCCCTCTCTCTCTCTCTCTCTCTCTCTCTCTCTCTATATATATATATATATATATATATATATATATATATATATATATATATATATCATCAGTTGCGTCATGAAATATCGAGATTGTATTTATCAAGATAGAAATGAACAATGAACGGAATATTACTTTTTTTCAGAATAGAAGGTGTGTCATAAAAGTGCCGAGTTTGAAGCTGTATTTACCAAGATATAAATGAACAATGAATGGAACGTTAAATATTTCATAATAAAAGGTGTATCAAAAAGTACTTTTTTGACACACCTTGTATATGGCAAGGCCAACGTCAGCTAAAACTCAAATGTATAGAGTATCCATCGAGAAATGTATTTAAGCTTTATCGTTTAGCTTGTTACCCACAACATTACAGGCTTGTCTCCATTGGCTAGTGATCAATATTACATTTAGGCTGGTTTAAGATGCACCCAGGGGCTAAAGATAATATGGCTAGTTAATTTCCCATAGGAGGGGGTTGATATATACTTTGAAAATCATCTTTCGCTGTTTTTTCGACTCGGGCTTTAACCTTGACTGCAATGCTGTAGGCCTCTACTGTAGGACGTAAGAAAATCCCCATAAATGGATTTCAAGTCAATTAGGTTGGGTAGAAAAATCAGAAAAGATCGATCGATATATGAATATACAGATGTGAATAGGCTGATATAGATAGATAAATGTATAGATATATAAATTAATAGGCGTGAAAGGACATAGATACATTGACAGATAAATAGATATCTATGGATTGTTATATATAATATATATATATATATATATATATATATATATATATATATATATATATATATATATATAGGTAATCCAAATGACTGGTAAGTAAGGGATGATTCTATTTGGGATCTTCGAAATCTCACTGTACAACCATACTGTATGCTTTTGTAGGTGCAAACATATATACTCATACAAGGATTTTTATAAATCCCTAAAAAGAGCTCAATGTATAATAATCAATAGATTAGATAATATACAGATCAGTATTTAACGTTCAAAGAATGAAAAACTAAATAAACCGTCATCCCGTTTGAGTGTCTTTTAGTTCTTTTTTTTTAGTTCCTAGTTGAAATGAAATACAACGGAATGACGGTTTGTTACGTTTGTCTTTTTTGAGAGTTATATATATATATATATATATATTATATATATATATATATATATATATATATATATATATATATATATATGAAGATAGGAGTGTTGGAGTAAAAGAGTAAAATCGATAGTATGAGGTAAGGTAAAAGGATAGTGAACAAAAAATAATAACTCAGACCAGTTTGAGAGTTGAAATATTTCGTCCTTTCATAAGGACTTCCTCAGTCAACTGACTTTTATTCAAAGCAAAAATTACGTACATGTGTGTGTTTTTGATGTTATCCTCATCACTTATATCCCTCCTAACCTCCCTACCCTTAATTTCCGCTACTAACTCACTCCCTCATCAAAACACACACATATACGTAATTTTTGCTTTGAATAAAAGTCAGTTGACTGAGGAAGTCCTTATGAAAGGACGAAATATTTCAACTCTCAGACTTGTTTGAGTTATTATTTTTTTGTTCACTATCCTTTTACCTACCTCATGTATATATATATATAATTATGTACAAATGAAGTAATCCGGGGCAAAAGAATACTGATTGGGAAAGATTATCCACTGAGAATTGTGCTGGAGATTAGAATTTGAACAGACTGACAAATAAATACACAAAAATAAATCTGTTCTAGAAAAGGAGAAGTGTAACATTTTCTGCGACTTTACGATAAGACGGATCACCCAGAAGAATAAAATTCCGTGTTAATTAAAAAGAAAAACTTTTCATCCCGTGAAGTTTTCCAGGATATATTTTGGTCTTTGCATATACGAATTATACTTCTTGCCAAAGTTTAGTCGCTTGCAAAATTCCCAGTGGATCACCTTCCCACCCAGTTTTGATTGCTCTTGTATTTCCTCCCTGCTTTCTAGCTACATTCGTTTATTATATAGTTGACAGTTTCATTTCTCTCTCCTCGCAGCCTAAACTTACTATTCCCACGAGTCTGTATATTCTCGCTTTGACATAATTAGGAGAAGGGCTTCACTCGTGATTGGTATCGCTGTCACGTTTGTGTTCCATATCTTTAGCTCGATGGCAAAGTCCAGATATTGATGCAGTTTTTCACTTTTCTGTATTGGATATATGTGATCTGCAGAAACAACGAAGTTCTCGAGTTGACACGTCCATTTCGGGTTGTTGACTAAATCTATGTCCGGTCTTCTGGTCGGGATTGAGCGATCCGTTTTTATTTAATAATAATAATATAATAATAATAATAATATAATAATAATAATAATAATAATAATAATAATAAGAAGAAGAAGAAGAAGAAGAAGAAGAAGAAGAAGAAATTGAATATATGATATTTTTACACTCACCTTAGCTGGTGGTTTACTTGAGGCCAAGGAACAGCAAGTCTCCTCACGTCTCCAAGACACTTCTTAGTATTCTATCCAATCTCAACAATGCTGTTGTTTGGATGTTCTCGATTTATCCTCTGATTTCCAATTCACCCAGACTCTTTTTAAAAACCCTTAGGAAAGGTGTCATTTACAATTGGTACGACCTTTACCTTCATTTCCACGTATTATTTTTTCATTTCTCTAGCTAGATCCGAGTATTTGACTATCTTTTCATATTCTTTCATTTTCACTATGTGATCTGTCGAAACGTCAAGATCCACAAGATAAGTTCTTTTTTCTTATTAACTAACACTAGGTCTTGTCTCCTTGCCAGTTTTTGGTGATCCGTCTGTATCTCAAAGTCTGAGAGAATTTTATGGGTCTTATTCTCAAGGACAGATTCCGGTTTGTGCATATGCTTTTTAGTATTATGGGGAAAATTTAATTTCTTGTACTATTCCAAGTGGATCACCTTTTCTCACGCAATCGTGCCTAGTCTTGTGCTTAATTTGAAGTAATTTGCTGTATTCACTTAGTTTATGATTAATGATATTTACCTCGTACCTCACTTGTACGGGTTAGGCACAAAGTCCTATTAACGTGGGACCACCCACAAGCCGAGACCCATGGGTGGCGGGTGGAAAA
>CM042142.1:32163049-32167392 GCA_023376005.1 Doryteuthis pealeii
TAATAGACATCGCGTATAGAAAATAAAGAATAAAACTTTAACTAGACCCGAACTCGTAATTTATTTCCTCGGGAAATATATCATACTACGATAAAATGCTTTTAAAGTTCACTCAACTGCTTTTGGTTTTTGGTTTGTTTTGTTTTACGGCATATCAACCTCAGTGGGTCATTTAATGCCGATAAAGTTTTGAGATAAAGTCATTCTTAATGGATATTACAATTTTTTATAAATACATTTTTCTATTTAACCCATAGATGGGACCCTAACAGGTACTACCACTCCGGGTCAGAGTGGACCAGGGAGCAATGGTGATGAAGGTGTGCTCTACATTCCCCAAACCTCAAAAACTGGAACCTCACCATCAGATAGAGTTTAACGTCATTCCCAGGACATGTAGACCCGCAGCCACCGCCTTCTAGCATCCATATGATAAAAAGGGGTTGGGGCTTGCCATATGAGCAATAGGGTTGGGAAAATCATATAGGTGCTAGGGCATGACGTGTCCAGCCGATTGATTGGAGGGGGCCTCTCCGACCACCCGTCTAGCCCAAGATAGGGCCAAAGTGGAGTATTGCATGTCATGAACTGCTCATCCACCTGGGCTCTATCCTTAAGCATCACGGGTAGCCACCCACGGCCAACAAGTGGCCCCATTGGGGGAGTCTTACCCCTCTGCAGAGGTGCAGTCGGTGCATTCTAACGCCCCAGCCGACAGGGCAGTGAACTGCTTTTGCGGTTAGACTTGAGTCATAAGACTTGAATCATAAGATTTGAGTCATAAGACTACGTTTGTTATTTGGGTAACAAACGTAGTCTTATGATAAGACTACGTTGAATCATAAGACTACGTTTGTTATTTGAGTAACAAGAAAGTGTAAGGTTTCATGGAGGAAGCTAATGTTTTAGCATCATTGTCTCCATTCATTCTGTTTCTCTATCTATTTATCTATCTATTGATCTGTCAATGAAAGTTCTGTATTTTACATACAGGTACAGATTTAGACCTATTCCCACTGAATCTAGAGTTGGCACCCTACAGTGTAGCCAAATTGGAAATTCTAAATTTAAGATCAACTCAGCAGGATTACTAAGATTTCACAGACATTGAAATTGGCCCATCAAAGATCTAATTCTGAACACACACACAAATACTACTTTACCCCCCCCCATATATATATATATATATATATATATATATATGTGTGTTGTGTGTGTGGTGTTGTGTGTGTGTGTGTGTATACAACTTTTTCCTTCACTTTTACTTTATGCATATAAATATATAAATGCAATTCATAAACCTGTTTTGGTTCTGTTAAATTGTTTAACGGCGTGTCAACTGCTTATGGGTTATTTAATGCCAAAATGTGATTCATTTGTAAATGTTTGATTGTAATAATAATATCTTCAATTTCCCTGGGTATTTCTAAGTTTTAATTGCACTTTCTTAGTCGAGTATAATCATTTGTTTGCAGTTATATATCAATTATTCCCATCCAATACAAAAGAATTTGCATATGGTTTAAAGTAACTATTTGTATCTAATAATAATCAGTCGTTTGAGCAGTATTATATGGTTCTATGTATTGTATCTGATACCAATAATCTGCAAGAATTATATATATATATATATATATATATATATATATATATATATATTATATATTGTTTTGTCCGTTCACTTAATGGCACTGGGCACATCGAGCACTCACTGTGGTTTTACCTGTATCACTACGGCGAATCTACGCATGGAACGATCCCCATTACCACACACTCACACACACACACTCTCTCTCTCTCTCACACACACACACACATATATATATATATATATATGTGTGTGTGTGTGTGTGTCTGTCTGTCTGTCTGTGTGTGTGTGTGTATTAGCAAGAATATATAAATATCAAAATAGACTGGTAATTATCTCACTCTCTCTATGTCTGTCTGTTCTGTCTGTGTCTGCCTCCCCATGCTCTCTCTCTCTCTCTCCTCTCTCTCCTCTCTCTCTATATATATATATATATATATATGTATATATATATGTGTGTGTGTGTGTGTTATATATTGCTTCGTCTATAATTGAATACATTTTTATTCCTAGACCATTCAACCTTTGGGTGGTCGTTTTGCCGCCTCCTTTCACTGCAATTCATTATGTCTCTGACAGATGGCAATCTAAATGAGGTACCTTTAGTAGGACAGTCATATAATAATTTATAGATCATGACTATATATATATATATATATATATATATATATATATATATTATATATACATACATACATACATGATATATGTGTATGTGTGTGTGTGTGTGTGTCTGTGGCGTGTGAAAATATTAGAAACCCCTAACGTACCTTTAATAAAATGTTTACCTCAATAGTACACGGCCGTCAAATACTGGCATAGCATTACAATAGTCCTGTACTTATAGTATATAAAACATATTGTGTTGCGAATATATATTATATTAATATATATTTCGTATATAAATATATATTTATATTATATAATTATAAAGATAAACCTAATGAGTCAGATAAACCTAATAAAAATTTCGCTAAGTGCTCTAAAGGGCTAAGATCCGACTCTTAACCCTGAGGAGCACTTGGGCGAAACTTTTAGTAGGTTCATCTGACTCATTAGGTTATCTTTATTATTGGCTCTATTTAGGTATGAGTACTTTTACTTATTAGCTTTAGTTTCCTGGCGGTTTTGTATGAATATATATGTTACATCTCTATATATGCATATAAAATGTTTTTTTCTCTTTGGGCCAAATATTGTACCAATAGATTATTTTTGGTTGGTGCGATTATCTTGGTATTTCTTCTTTTTCCAAATTTTTTCCCCAGGTGATGTTTGGTAGTATATTTTTACAATCAACTATTTGCTGATGTTTTTCTCACACCGCCCGAGGATTTGCCAACAAGTTTGGTATATCAAATATAATAATATATATATAATATACTATATATATATATATATATATTAAAGATATGAAAACACACAAATGCTGTTTAAAGTGAAAATATTTTATAACTTAGCTGATATTGAACAATATTTCGATTTTATGAAATCGTCATCCGAGCTTGTTTATACTCCGTGTTGTTAAGAACGGAGACAAAAGTCATATGACTCATCCCATCACAACAGACCTCTACTAAAAAAAAATCGGAAAATCCTATCGAAATAGCCGACATAAAAATAAACACCTGCTATCACACTTCGATCCAATACATAACAACCCACACACACCTCTTCTACCCAATTATTATCATAAATAGGTATAATCCTTCCAATTCATTTTCCTTTTTTAAACATTATTGCAGCCATTTTCTCAGTGCGCATATTCAGAATAAGCACGCAACATTCATTAGAAGGTTTGTCATATAAAACATGGTAATACAGAGAATAAACAGGTAAACTCAGAATGGTTGCGTATCAAGTGCCCGAGTCAGTAAATATTACTAAAATCCAGTTTTTTAGCATTTACATCCTCGCTCATAAAAATGGATCTTTCTTCAAACTTCAAATTAAATGGATTACATGGGTTTCGTATTTTACAGTAATTGGAAAATTTATTTTTTCCCGAATGCAACGTTATATATTTTAGAAAGGATGCCGTCTATGTCTCGTATACCGAATACATGATTGAAAAGTTTAAGTGAATTGATTTTAATGTCATGTCAAACAGTCTCGGGTTATTTTATGCCTCGATGTTAGAAAATTAAGTACATTATATGTTTAGATTTACATTTTTGTGTAGTTTCATAAATCATTTTCACACGTATATGATATACTTATTCCGATCTAATACAAAAGAATTGTCAAACAGGGCTCATACAAGGTTAGATGAATTAACTTTTGTCTTCAATTATGTGCCAATCACAATGACTTTGATTTGAATTCATCAAAATAAAAACATTTTTGATTTCTTCCCCGTCATTAAATTAATTTTAAAAATATGTCTTGATAGTATTTAGGTCATAATTCAAAACCGTATTGTTCTTTTCAGAGAAATACTTATTTTTAAACTATCGAATTTGAAGTTATAACCTAACGAATTAGATGGATTTTTAGTGTTGCATCTGTTTGAAGTCACTTGTTATATTTTTGTTTGTTTTTTGTTTTTTTGTTTTGTAAAGAATGAAAGAAAGAAGAAAGACTCCAAAGCGAAAAAATCGCTTTCAGTCTTTCTTTCTTCCCTTTACTTTACCTTTCACTGAAGAGTAACCCCTTCATTTCGCCATTATTTCCCAAGTCTACTCTAGGCCCCAGCAGACTAATTATTAACTGGTTACCTATTAATTACACTTGGCCCTGGTTTAGCGCGATCCGT
>CM042142.1:32167492-32174992 GCA_023376005.1 Doryteuthis pealeii
AAAAAATAAGTTGATGTAGGATAACAATCAAACACACACAATGGGTACCGGGTAATTTTTTGCTTTGAATAAAAGGTCAGTTGACTGAGGAAGTCTCTTAGAAGGAGAAATATTTCAACTCCTCAGACTTGTTTGAGTTATTATTTTTTTGTTCACTATCTCTCCTTACCTACCTCATATATATATATATAATATAACTATAATATATTATATATATATAATATAATTTGCAAATGAAGTAATCGGGGCAAAAGATACTCATTGGGAACAGATTATCCACTGAGAATTGTGCTGAGATTAGAAATTGACAGACTGACAAATAAATACACAAAAATAAATCTGTTGTAGAAAAGGAGAAGTTGTAACATTCTCTGCAGACTTACGAATAAGCGGATTTCACCCAAGAAGAAAAAAATTCCGTGTTATTAAAAAGAAGAACTTTTTTCATCCCGTGAGTTTTCCAGGAATATATTTGGTCCCTTTGCATATACGAATTGTACTTCTTGCCAAGTTGAGTCGCTTGCAAAATCCAGTGGATCACCTTCCCACCCAGTTTTTGATTGCTCTTGTATTTCCTCCTGCTCTAGCTACATCGCATTATTAATACGTTACAGTTTCATCATTTCTCTCTCTCCTCGGAGCCTAAACTTACTAATTCCCACGGAGTCCTTATCAATATTCTCGCCGCTTTGACATGATTAGTGAGAAGAGCTTCACTCGTGATTGGTGATGCCGTCAACGTTTGTGTTCCATATCTTTAGCTCGATGGCATAAGGTCGGATATTGATGCAGTTTTTCACTTTTCTGTATTGGATATATGTGATCTGCCAGAACCAACGAAGTTCTCGAGTTGACCGGGTCCATTTCGGGTTGTTGACTAAATCTATGTCCGTCTTCTGGTCGGATTGAGCGATCCGTTTTTATTTAATAATAATAATAATAATAATAATCAATGTAATGGAATAATAATAATAAGAAGAAGAAGAAGGAAGAAGAAGAAGAATAAAATTGAATATAATGATATTTTTACGCCCACCTTTAGCTGGTGGTTTACTTGAGCCAAGGAACAGCAGAGTCTCCTCACGTCTCCAAGACACTTCTTAGTATTCTATCCAATTCACAATGCTGTTTGGATGTTCTCGGATTATCCTCTGATTTCCAATTACCACCTACTCTTTTTAAAACCCTTAGGAACCATTGCAAAGGCTGTCATTTACAATTGGTACGACTTTGACCGTTGAATTCACGTAATTTTTTTTCATTTCTTCTCTAGCTAGATCGAGTATTGACTATCTTTTCATATTCTTTCATTTTCACTATGTGATCTGTCGAAAACGTCAAGTCCTTACAATGATAAGTTCTTTTTTCTTATTAACTAACACTAGGTCTGTCTCCTTGCCAAGTATTAGGTGATCGTCTGTATCTCAAAGTCTGAGAGAATTAATGGGTCTTATTCTCCAAGGAGCAGATTCCGGTTTGGTGCATATGATTTTTAAGTATTTATGGGGAAAATTTAATTGTCTTGTACTATTCATGGATCACTCTTTTTCACAGCAATCTGCCTAGTCTTGGCTTAATTTGAAGTAATTTGCTTGTATTTCACTAGTTATGATTAATGATATTTATCCTCGTACCTCACTTGTACGGGTTAGGCACGAAAGTCCTATTAACGTGGGACCGCCAACAACGAGACCCATGGTGGCGGGTGGAAAAAATTTCGTTGATCCCGTCGGATTCCTTCTCAAGGGGCGCATGCAGACACTGGGCAATAAACTGCAAGCCCTGCATTTAAATCGAGGGAACAGGTGTTGGCTGGGGGATACGCTCCTTGGGATCAAAAACGCTATCAACTTGTAAGGTCCGCGGCGAGAGACTGTAAGATCCCCCGGTCGAATCCCGGAGTTTGATAGTGTTGAAACATATCTACATGTGTGTGTGTTTTAGTGCATGTGTATGAATAGAAATCTTCTTGAAGTAATCTTATGCCAACAAATGCCCTAAAAAGTAATTGGGATAAATAGCCAATTATAAGAGTGAGATAAAAAGTTCAAGGCGGAAAAAGGTTCATAATGAATAACGTCATATTTGCTGGTTGATAACTTAATTCGACCAACTGGGATCTTAAGCACTGCAGGCACCGATGGGCGTGGTGAGATGACTCTAAGGGAATTGTGTTGAAAAATAAACCAACATTTGATTAGCTTCCAATGAGATAAGCCTAACCCTAAAGCCTAACCCTAACCTAACCCGCAATCTTCTTTTTTCTTGTAGTCAATAAATAAATAAAATAATAATCAGTTAACGAGTCCTCCCCTTTGATCATGTTAAGACTATAGGAAATAACCTGGATATATATAAAATCATTCCTCATTTCTGATTTTAAATCTGACTTCAAATTTGAATTCAGTGCTCAATTGGATTAAGATAAAGAACAATTTTCTTTAGACGAAAAGTTTTGATTTTTGTTTTTCATATTTGTCACTGAAGGCTGTCAGTCTGAAAAATGAAAAAAAAAAAAAATAAATAAATAAAATCAGTCTTCTTAATTTCTAAACAGAAAGCGTTGCCAAGTTTTGCCGATAAAGCCCTCAACGTGGATTTATCGTCTCCTTCAGTCGGGCTTAATAAAATATATTTATCAGTGCAAGATTGGTTCCCCCTTTGATCATGTTGATTTATAGAAATAACAGATGTACTCATGGTTTTCCCTTGAAAATCAGCATGCAAGTGCTGGCTCGCGTTTTTTTCTAGTTGAAAACCGATCACCGACTATGTGTATATTCCTGGAAGCAAATTAGTAATGACACCTCCTATTTTTAGTAAAAATAAGATCTTTTGTTTTGGCCGTATCCTTTCGTTGAGACTAAAGTAGATAATTCACACACCCGCAAAAGGCAATTGATCAGTCCTTGAACTAGAGACAAAGAAACTCATAGTTCAATAACAATATCATTCATTTCCCCAAAAAGCTATTGGTCCTATGCACAGAATATCGGCGACAAAAACGGAGAATGGTGGGGTGCGTGTATGTTTGAAAGGTTAGCAAAAAGCGTCGAAAATAGAACTTTTTTTTATCGAGTCGATAAAAATATGACATAATTAAGCGGAATTGAATCCTTTCGTTTTATTTTGGCGATGTCTGGAGGTGCTTGGACTCGTAGCCCAAAAGGCCGCCTGGCCACACAAACAGGAGAGACAGACATGTTAGCCGAACAACACACGAGATTCGTTGACGCAACAGGCCAATTCATCACAAATTGGCAATTAATCGGTCCAGGAATTGGCCATTGATGAATATTGGCCAGTGTAAATGGGGTACAATCTTTGTAAGTGTTGTTTGGTCATTCTTACGAGCACCGGTTAAGTCCTGGTCGACTTTTTTGCTAGAATTAGAGAACGAAAGAAATAAAGGAAAATAAAAAGACGATAATAGTAAGGAAGGCGAAAGAAAGAAAGAAAAAAGAAGAAAGAAAGAAAGAAAAAGAAAGTTGAAATATGAATGAAAAAGGAAACAAGATGTCAACACTAAAAAGAAGAAATAGACTAAAGCATTTACTCATTGCAACAGGTAGGATGTGACATAAGCTCGTAAATATGGAAATCCAGCGAGGATCGAACTCTCTATTCAGTATTAATGAATCTATGAGTAATGACCGATATATATATATATATATATTTTATTATATATATATATATATATATATATATATATATATATATATATATATATATATATATATAAATATATACCTCAAAAGAGTCAGTATATCTCCCTATGTTTTAGTTAGAGGATCTTTGGGATAATTCTGATTGATATTTACTAAGATACCTAGTGAAAAATCATAGTGTAACAGATTTTACAGAAGTCATAAAAATATAGACATTATATATATATATATATATATATATATATATATATATATATATATATTATATCTATATATATATATAGTGAAGGAAAATGAGAAGGGAAGGAAGTGAACACTTAAGATTTGGAATAATGTTATATATTATTTATTGAGCAAATCTAAAACGTTTCCATTAAGTAATTATTGTTTTGCTCTATCCAATCACATCTGAACCAATGCATAATCGAACTCTCACTACGGATGACATGTATTTATTTACCAGTTGAACTCCTATATAGATTGATCTTAAACAACAAGAATATATATATAATATATTATATATATATTATATATATATATATATATGTGGGGGGCGTGTTATCTGTATTCGACGACATCGGGTCATTTACTGTCGACTTTTCACCTCATGTATCATCTGCTTCAACACCTATTGACACTTTTGTAGACTCACCCGAAGCGCCACCATGCAGGTTACAATGCATAAATACATCAATTTCAGGAGATCTGAAGCGATATCACTTCATATTGAACCTCGAAAACGCTCCTTACCAAATATTTATGCTAAACCACTACTTTGTAATAAATGTTCAGTTATGATACGTTGCCCCTTTTTTTCAACACTTTCCCGCTTTTTAAAGGTAAATAATTTATTCGAGCCAGGCATTTTAGCATATGTATTGAATCGTTTAACAAAATTCGCAATTTATATCATTCCTTCAATTTCCTGTTTATTTCAATATTTTAAATACATTCTATTTTATGTCAAAAATACTTAGCGTCGTGCATGGAATCTTCTACTGATTTATTATATATATAATATATGTAATATATATATATTATATAATATGTGTGTGTGTGTGGTGTGTTGTGGTGTATGTGTGTGTGTGTGTGTGAAAAAAAGGCCCTAAAATACCAAGGGGTATCGTAATATGGGCCATTTCACACTGCGTCTATAATCACGATACCCCTGGTATTTAATGCCTTTTTATTCACAAATATTTGCTCTGTTTATATAATTAAGCATTGAGCTCTCATACGAAACCTGATCTCTACAACAAACTACTGGTAGAGAATAGGATCAGCCTAGAATCATCTTTTTACCAAAAACTTGGTACCCCAACAAAGTATATATATATATATATTATATATATATATATATATATATATATATAAAAGCTAGCTCATTCCTTTCTCTCTCTTGTCTTACCCTCTTACTTAAGCCTTTGCAATGTGCATTTTACGTTAATATGAAAGTTTATAGAGACGAGATCCCAACGTTTGATGAGTTGGAGAGTCATTTGCATTTGGAATATAAACAAGTGTAAAGTTATGATATTCTCTATAAATTTACCCACCCCCTCAGCCACGAAATATATTCGTTAGTGATTTTTAGCAGGCTAATATATGTCACAGACATAGATAGCGATATTACCATTCGTACGTTATAGAAATTTAGGCAGCTGTTTTGTCTGGTTTTTTATTGATTGATATTAACGGTATTTCAATAAGACTAGATTTATTTTAGTCTATAGGTTCGGGAATTGCGCTTATTACACATTAATATTTATATTTTTGTGTGGTTATTTCTTCAGTGTTGTTTTGTACATCGTCCAATCGCATGTGAATGATTTTTATTCAGATCTATTTCTCTTATAGATTGGACCCTAATATGTACTATCACTCTGGGTAAAAGTGGATTTGGAAGTAATGGAAATAAAAGGTTACTCCACTATCAGATCAGAACGGCCGGGTTAGCTCAGTCGGTAGAGCGTTCGGCTAGAAACCACAAGGTTCCTAGCTCGATACCGGTCCTCGAACTAGAAAACACAAGTATGGAGTTGATGGTAGGTGTGGCGCTCCACCTCAGATGCAAAACCTATCTCCTCGGTCTAGTTCTAATGAAAAGGGGATAGACTCCCTCGCATATTGGCTGATACCAACTTTAGTCCACCCTGATGATTTTACTTTTTTACTCCTCTGAAGGGGATATAGCGATCTTTCATAAGGCTAGCCGACGAGAGTTTTTTTTAAATTTCTTTATTTCCTGTTCTGAAAGTTATTTTGAGGACAAGCGTGCAGTTTTTGTAGCGCATTTTCTTCTATCTTTTATATTGTCTGAAATCGATGTCTATCCAAGTAGAGTTTCAGTATTGAGAAGAAAATGATAATTTGTAAGGGTCATATTCGGACAGTAGAGTGTCTAGGGGTAATAGTAGTATCGTGTTTCGAAAAATAATTCTGAATATTATCCACATCTTTTGCCATGACAGATCGACCTGGTTTTGAATTTTTCTCTGGTTGATACTCTTTCCGCTCTGAGATGCTAATACTATTTATGTGCCGTATTCCAACATGCGTCTGTTTCGTGTAAACACGTGCAACGTCTTTGACGGTGAAATAAAAGCCTTTTGGTAATTAAGTCTCTAAAACAAAGATAGGATTCATCAAGACTTATTAATCGCCATGGAAGTTTACATCTGAAAAGGAATATATAGACTTTGACAAATGCGTATGTGAAACAATATACAAAAACACAGGAAGAGGCGGAGTCCAATATAACTTAAATCTGGAATTAAACTAAATTAGTCTGGTGTTAATAAATTGCTAAAAAGGTTATTTAGATGGTTGAAATAACGCTAGTAATTGAAGAGTAGAAATACAATTGAAGGAAGAACCAGATTAACAAGCGAAGCAAAATTACTAAGAAGAAATCCTAGTAATATAAGCAGATGCGAACACCCATAATTAAAAAAAATTACGGTAGTTCTATACACGGAGGTAAAGAAGACAAACATTCTTACCATTTTGAATTCAAGTATAGGATTCATTAAAAAGGGCTAACAAACGATTCACCCAGGGAGAAGCTCAGCTCAATTTGCTGATACGTAGACGAAACCGGAAGTTGTATATGTAATTAATTCTAACGATGTACTATAATAAACAAATGACAGCTAGGAATATAACCAATAGGGAATCTAATCTAATGGGTAACACAACCTATATTATTCTTAAAGGCTCATATGTCCCTCTCACTGAACCTGTTGGAATATTAGAAAATGCCAAGTTCACTGTTCACAACAATGGTGATCGTTCTAATATTCATCTCTATTTGTATAGAACTCAGTTGAGTGAGTGAATGATTTTAAGGGCATATCAACTCGTCTTCGGTTATTTTATGACTAGAATTTAGGGGATCGTATTCATCTTCAGTCACTATTTAAATTTTTTTTATTGTGTCGTAAGATATTTTATTTCATTTTGATGAAAATATGAAAGTTGACAGAAAAAAATGCTTATATATATATATATATATATATATATATATATATATATATATATATATATATATATATATATTTGAGGTGAATGTTAGTATTTGTATCCGTTGTGGGAGATACTTATACCAGGTTTGGGCTTAGGTGTGAAGCATTAACGTACTTATTATGCTAATATTGTTAGCTTAATATGTTAGTTTAGTTATTACGCTAACAATATTAGCATAATAAGTACGTTAATGCTTCACACCTAAGGCCAAACCTGGTATAAGTATCTCCCACAACGGATATAAATACTAACATTCACCTCAAATATATATACGCACCAGAAGCATACGGAGACGCAAAATCCAAAC
>CM042142.1:32179992-32259992 GCA_023376005.1 Doryteuthis pealeii
CAATATTTCGATTTTATGAAAATCGTCATCAGAGCTTGTTTATACTCCGTGTTGTTAAGAACGGAGACAAAAGTCATATGACTCATCCATCACAACAGACCTTACTAAAAATATCGGAAATCCTATTGAAATGCCGACATGAAAATAAGCACCTGCTATCACACTTCGATCCATATACATAACCCACACACACCTCTTCTACCCAATTATTATCATAAATAGGTATAATCCTTCCAATTCTTTTCCTTTTTTAAACATTATTGCAGCCATTTTCTCAGTGCGATATTCAGAATAAGCATGCAACATCATTAGAAAGTTTGTCATATAAAATGGTGACACAGAGAATAAACAGGTAAACTCATAAATGGTTGGTATCAAGTGCCGAGTCAGTAAATATTACTAAAATCCAGTTTTTAGCATTTACATCCTCGGTTATAAAATGGATCTGTCTTCAAACTTCAAATTAAATGAAATACATGGGTTTCGTATTTTACAGTAATTGGAAAATTTATTTTTTCCCGAATGCATCGTTATATATTTTAGAAAGGATGCCGTCTATGGCTTATACCAATACATGATTGAAAAAGTTTAAGTGATTGATTTTAATGTCATGTCAAACAGTCTCGGGTTATTTTATGCCTCGATGTTAGAAAATTAAGTACATTATATGTTTAGATTTACATTTTTGTGTAGTTTCATAAATCATTTTCACACGGTTATATGATATCACTTATTCCGATCTAATACAAAAGAAATTGTCATACAGGCTTATACCAGGTTAGATGAATTAACTTTTGTCTTCAATTATGTGCCAATCACAACGACTTTGATTTGATTCATCAAAATAAAACATTTTTGATTTTCTTCCCCGTCATTAAATTAATTTTAAAATATGTCTTGATAGTATCTAGGTCATAATTCAAAACGTATTGTCTTTTCAGAGAAATACTTATTTTTAACTATCGAATTTGAAGTTATACCTGACGAATTAGATGGATTTTTAGTGTTTTCATCTGTTTGAAGTCACTGTTATATTGTTTTGTTTTTTGTTTTTTTGTTTTTGTAAAGAAAGAAAGAAAGAAAGAAAGAAAGACTCAAAGCGATTTTTACGCTTTGAGTCTTTCTTTCTTTCTTTCTTTTACTTTTTCACGGCTGAATTATTTACTTTGACCTTTTCATTTTGCTTCCTACATTTTGATCGTTTCTCTCTTCCTTATTTATTAAACATTTTCGCGGCTAATTATCTTTCTTTTTACTTTATTCATTCATTTTCTATTTATGTTATGTGTATTTTTCTGTTATTTACAGCGTTCTTCATGTCGTTTTAATCTTTGTAAAATTTTTCCATATTTTTCAAACCAAGGTTTCTTCATTATTTTCCAATTTTCATTGTTGAAGTTTCTTTCTTTCTTTCTTTCTTTCTTTCTTTCTTTCTTTCTTTCTTTCTTTCTTTCTTTCTTCACTCCTTTTTTCTACCCTCTCATAATTCTTTCTTTTTGGCTTTCTTTCTTATTATATTATGTTTCTTTCCTTACATCTTAACTCACAGTCTCTTTCTTTCAACTTCTTTCTTTCTTTTCTTCTTTCTTTCAACTTCTTTCTTTTTTTCTTATAAAATTATATTTCTTTCCTTTTTTTCTTAACTCCCAGTCTCTTTCTTTCTTTCCTTCTTTCTTTCTATCTTTCTTTTCAATTTTTTCTTTCTTTCTTTACATCATATTTTTCTTTCTTTTTCCTTTTTCTTCCTTTTTCTTCCTTTTTCTTTTTCTCTTTACTTCATATGCATTTCTTTCCTTCTTTCTTTACTTATATATTTTTTTCTTTCTTACGTTCTTTCTTACAGTAAGTACTTTGATTGCTGGAATTCTTACTGAATACAAAAATCTCATTAGATAAATTTAGTGTCTATGTATCTCGTAATTATTCCGTTTCCAAAACTTTAAGCTCGTTTAACATTTCTCCTTGAACTAGTATCTTCACCTTTGTTGTTTTGATCCTTACACTCGGTCAACAACGATTTGAACCAACTGCAAGACCATCACATATGTGCATTCATTTGCACATGCGTGCGTCTATGTCCACGTCTGTATTCCATATTCGTCTGCATTATTCTTCCAGCCATTGGTTAGTATTAATACAGTCTATAAATAAAGATGAAGACTCGCGGAAAAAATCGATCGATTTTGACAGAGCTGGAAAAGCAAATCGATATTTTTCTTCTGTCTCGATACGGAAACGGTTTCGGCTGGAGAAGGATGCGAAGTGCCTCGTAATATCAAATTTTTGAATGTCTAAAAAAGAATCTTTCGCTAAGCACCGACTCGACTAGAAATATTTGCTGAGCTTTCCATAACGAATAAGTTCACAGGGGAAGTAGACTTGGAGGGGTTGGCGTTTGTAATTTTTATTTTATTTTTGTTGTTGTTGTGGGAAGTAGACGTACTAGACTGACCGATCTTTTGAAGTGAAACCTTGTTAATAGCTTAGTCCAATATACACACTCATAACATTTCTTTTAATAAAAAGTTTCTCTAAACTAAGCATTATGATCATTTCTAAATATTCTATTATATCAAACAAAACGGATAGGATTATGTAGTATCTATTCCCAAATTCAACAACACTGACATTCGGTAAAAAAAATATCAAGTTTGATTTCAAAATATTCTAACAATATAGAATTTTACGTTAATGTGTTCTTATTTTTGGACTACTAATTATATTGTTGGTTATAAAGTTTCGATGATGTATAAACTAGTTATACTTAATACCTAATACCATCCATTTTTATTGTATAATGTTCGGCTAAAAATGATAAAAGCCTGGTATCTTTGGTGTCGAAGAAAATTAACACTTTATTTTTAAAAGAGAAAATGTAGACTCAATTACGGGCCATATTGAAAGTTTCTACTCACAGTATCGTCCATAAATAAGTACACCTATAAATAATCTTTATTAAAAGTTAATTTTCGGCTATCAGACGGCCTTAATCAATATTCCACAAATATACCCACTTTCCATTAAAATGCCATAGTATGTGCTTATCACATTTTATTTATTACTATTTATATGAATGAAAGCTTTTATTTATTTGATAATTCCTATGAACCGTATTGACAGGCCACATGAAGTAGTGTTGCAGCTGCACACTGAATACCTCTCCCACTTTCACTGTTTATAAAGCTGCATAACAATTGCAAACTGCGTAGTTAAATCAAGCAGAAACGCAACTTTACGGTTCACTGATGAATGCTTCTCAGATTTTGGGGGATTGAATTTATCAATTTTTTCCCTCTGGAAACTGTGATCAATCTGAGAGCTTACGTCAAATTCAACCATTTTCTATCACGATACACATTACACTACAAGCATCTCAATATACAAGGTGTGTCAAAAAGTATCGAGATTTTTTGTACTTTTTGACACAGCTTGTATTCTGAAAAAAAAAAGCATTCCATTCATTCTTCATTTCCAACATTTTCATTAGAAATAAGAAATTTTTACTAATGCATTAATGTTTATTTGAATTGTCACCAGATTAAAACTCTTTCCTAAGTAATTTTCTCTTAAGTTGATACCAAGTAGTTTAATTTATCATAATATCTATTAGATAAAAGTGAATATGTATGATCATAATTCCTACAGTTTTATCTTCTAAAATCCAACAAACTAGTCTCACAAATCCAGTACTACTGAATAGCGAGTTCAGTCCTTGTTGGATGCCCCATACTTGTGACCTTTTGTCATATTGTACCTATGGGGAATGGGTTGGGTAAATAACTATCATCTCTGTCCTATATAGATTTTATACACTAAATGTAACAATTTTTTATGGAACAGGGGTATTATTACCATAATTTATAATTACCCTTTTGGTAATCAACAAGTATAAAATGGTAAAAGAAGCTCTTGTCGTGTAAGGGTTATCGTCGTTGGAAATGAACCCGGCGAACCGAATTCGGGATTAGGCTGTTTGCATTTCACATAACCCTAATACCCCTGCAAAAGGTATGAATCAACCTATTCTCCCTCCAGATATGGGAAAATAGTAAGGCAGGCATTCAAAATAGTTTCCTATAGAAATGTATAATAAATTATCAAGATACTAAAAATACACTGCTGTATTAATTCTGTACGAAGTGCGGAATCACATATATGGCTAATAAGGTCACCTCATGTGGTGTAATGGTTAACAAGCTGTTAGTGAGTTCGACTCTCACTGGGTACCTCTTACTTTTTGCCTTGTGACGCATCTGAGCCACGTTTAGTAAATGTGGGCACCTTATGTGGTGTAATGTTTAGCAAGCTAGATTAGCAAACCATTGTTAGTGAATTCGATTCTCACTGGGTACCCTATACTGAGTCGCATCTAAGCTACGCTTGTAAATAACCATATGGCCAATAGAATATGATATATAATGCCCTTGGGAAAAATATGCATCCAACTATTTTCTTTCCAGGTAAGAGTTAATAGTAGTGACGACTCTATCCTTAGTATAGCAATCGGTCTAGAAGAAGGAACACTCTGAATTTACACCTGTTAAACCCCACTTAAAAATTAACCTTGTGTCACATCCTGCTCGTGGTGGAGATGTTGGGCAAATACATATTACCAAAAAATATAGAAGAAGAGATTATATAAAGATTCCATTGCTGTTTTGACATTAAATGATTACGTATCAAATTTAGACTTCGTCTTCAAGCTAATATCATGTTCTTTACTAAACTTTTCTTTGAAGGCACCTCACGTGGTGTAATGATTAACAAGATAGACCAACTAATCAATGCCAGCGAGTTCAGTTCTCACTAGGTGCCTCATACTTCTGGCCTTGTGTCGCAACTATACTAAGCGTAGTAAATAATTATTAGTCTTATCTTTTATCATAAAGACAGGCATCAGTTTTATACTATCTAATTACTAAATAGAGATGGTCTATTTTCCAACTAACCAGAAAAGAGCTGCAAACCCAATTCTTTTCTTACTATCACTATTCACAAACACTCCGATCATTCGGCTGGTCATGTCAAGCCCTAGCACCTATATGATTTTCCCAACCCTATTGCTCTTATGGCAAGCCCCAACCCTTTTTATCATATGGGTGCTAGAAGGCGGTGACTGAGGGTCTACATGTCCTGGGAATGACGTTAAACTCTATCTGATGTTGAGGTTCCAGTTCTGGAGGTTTGGGGAATATGGAGCACTCCTTCATCCCCATTACACCCTGGTCCACTCTGACCCGGAGTGGTAGTACCTGTTAGGGTCCCATCAATGGGTTAAATAGAAAAATGTATTTATAAAAAAATTGTATTATCCATTAAGAATTGATTTATTTCAAAACTTTATTGGCATTAAATGACCCACTTAGGTTGATATGCCGTAAAACAAAACAAAACCAAACCAATATATTCACAAACATGCACACCGCTGCATACTGTGCAATTACATCGTGTAAAACTGCAACTTCGCGGTGCACCGATAGGTTCTTTTGTGAATTAGATTTATCAGTCTGAGAGGGAAAAATTTAAAATGTGATTGTAAATTTTCCTTTTTTTTAAGTATTAACTTTTTCTGGGTACTGAACCCTCACATGAGTCCATTCTAGGTGTAATATCCCGTCTGTCATTGTTTTTGATGCTAATGATATTCGACAAGACCCTAAATTTAGCACAGAAATCCGTACAAAATATTGTACGTTGGCAAATTAATCTACTTAAAAAAGGGGCATTTTTGGCAAATACTTCATCAACATCATCTAATTAACATAAAACTACCATCACCCCCTCTCTCTCTTTCTATCTATCTATCTATTTATCTACCTCTATCTCATGCCAACTCACTCTGTTAATATATGTATTTATCCAGAAACTCCGCCATGGACAGGATGTGACACAATATCAAATTTTAAGCCAGTATAGCTGGTTTGAATTAGAACACACACACACACACATATTTCATTTTCTACTATGATAACCGTTATGCTTAGCAAGCCTCCTCTGTTAATGCATGTGTGATTGATTTATCGATTTCAACATATTGGATGGCATTTTATGCAGTGACACTCCCACGTTAAGTGAGAAAGGTTACATCTACATATGTATGTATGTGCCCCTCTCTCTCTCTCTCTCCCTCATATATATATATATATATGTATACGATGGTTGGCTTAAGTTCATCGGCTGAATAATTCATATGATGATGTTATATAAGTTGTTGACTTTTTACCAATGGGATCCAAGACCTTTAACACCGATCGAAGAAATATGTGGATCACAAGAGGGACTATGTAAATAAACCTTATTTGGTCACATGCTTTTACAGCATGTGGCTTAACTTATCAACTTTTCAGTGGAACGTCGCATATATATATATATATATATATATATATATATATATATATATATATATATATATGTGTGGTGTGTGTGTGTGTGTGTGTGTGTGTGTGTGTTGTGTGTGTAAGCATATACAAAAATTGAAAAACAACAAGGTGCTCAGCTGGATGGTAATTTGTTGTAGAAGCCGACGCTATAACATTTCGGCTTTTTTAGCAATACATCGTAAGGGCAATTTTATTTATATGAAAAAACTTAAACACGGTGGTTTGTAAGTTTTGTTACTTTTAATGTGTTGCGGCTCCTGAATATTACTTAAATATGAAAAAGAGACAGAAAAACTACTTGATTGCTTATTTTTGTAGCGTTCGAACTTTATCTTAAACTAGCAGCGGTTACCCGGCGTTGCCTGGGTAGAGGGGGAGTTTTTAAGTTAGTCCTGCAGATCCATTATTACTGAATAGTGAGTTGAATCCTTGAAGGATGCCCGATTTAAATCCCTATGTAAAAAAATAGACCTTGCATTGATCCAGCTACTCTAAAAAGAAATGTTAATGTCTACTATCAAAGTATCAAATGAAAAAAACAAATCCATGTTGTTATCATTTAAATTTTATTTTTTAATTATCTTCACGAATATAAATCAAATCTCTATTATTTTTGCTCAAAAACCAAGCCCTGGTGATATTTAATATGTATATATATTTACTTTGTTGCTAATTGTTTTACTTTCGAAGTTTCCTCCGGACATACACATACACACAACTGCCCTTTATATATGTATAGATTTATCTTTTAAGTATTAAGCGAAACGTATTAAGATAATATTAAGGTAATGCCATGAACAGGGAAAACATCCCAAATAATTTCTAAGAAATTGCGTCACACAGTTTGAAAAGGAACGCAAATGACGTTAAATTCTTTTTTTCATGAAATTTAACAAAATTTGGCTGATTGTTCTGCATCAATTTTCCCGTTTGAAACTGGATATTCAAGATCCCCTTTCTAACTTTGATTCTAAAACCGACAATTAATACTGTTGACATGAGGTTTCATCAAAATTCTGTTCCCCGCTTAAATATTGTGAGTGGGTAATTCCATGTCAAATTATCCAGAAAAAAGTAAAATTGTCACCCACCCCTTCTATTTTTCTGAATTTTTTTCCAGGTGTGAACTATGTTAATATTAGACAATCTCCAAAATTTGAGCTTCAAATTCCAGAAATTGACGGAGTTATGTCGATTTTTAGCTCTTGGTGGGGTTGGCGAAAAATTGCGACTTTTTAAATCTATTTTTGTCTGTAAAAAATTGGTTTATAAAAGCATTTTTACCCATTAAATCCAAAAATGCTATTAAAAAAGTTTTAAATCAACCAATTTTAAGTTATTGATGATTTCTGATTTTTTCCTAGCAAGATCAATATCCCGATGTGGTACTGCATCTATGACAATTTGTTTCTATTATTATTTCACATATATTGAACATTATTTGTACCAAAAAGATAGTTTGATATTTGCTAAGAACCGAAGATACGACATCAGTTAAATTTTTTGCAAATCAGAAATCATTAATAACTTAAAATTGGTTGACTTTAATATTGTTTATACCATTTTTGGATTCCTTGGTCAAAAATACTTTTATAAATCAATTTTTAGGAGTAGTAGAACTCATTTTACAGATAAAAATAGATTACAAAAAGTCGTCATTTTTCGTGATCCCCCTCAAATTTGGAGAGCAAAAAAATCGACATAACTCCGCCAATTTTGGAATTGGAAGCTCAAATTATTGGGATTGGTTAACTTTCTCATAATCCACACTTGTAAAAAAATTCAGAAAAATTGAAGTGGTTGAGTGACATGGCCTGGATAATTTGACATGGAATTACCCGGGTGTCTCATATCGTGGATCCATTATTACTGAATTGTGAGTTCGATCACGTAGATTGGTAGGCAACCCACCGTGGTGTAATGGTCTGATGATAGTGAAAAAGCTGTATTTTATAACAATGTGTTTAACAGTATAGTGTTTTTGAAAAGATATAAATTGTGGTTGTTTCTTTTGTTTCAGTATAAAGGAGTACGTAACTCCTTGTGGAATCAATATGCAATCGGTATAGAGTGACTTAATCCTCTCAAGATATTTTGACAGCTGGTTTATATTTTATTTGAATACACCTCGTATACCTTATAATTTAAGTGAGTGTCCCATCGTGTCGTAATCCTCAGCAAGCTAAACTCGCATATCAATTTCTACTGAATAGCGAATTTTATCTTCGCTGAATACCCCCTACTTGTGACTTGTGTCACATTTTACCCGCGGCGAACGGGTTGGGTAAATGTCTGCACCTCACACAGAGTTATGATTTAAATGCTGAACCATCACGGTGTAATGGTTAACAAGCTCGTCACGCAGATCAATTATTACTGAATAGCGAGTTCGATCCTCGCTGGATACCACGTACATGTGAGCTTGTATAACACCATACTCGTGGCAAACAGTTTGAGCGTCCCATCGTGGCGTAATGGTTGACAAGCTAGTTTCACATATCAATTACTATTGAATAACGATTTTGATCCTCGCTGGATACTCCACATTTACGAAATTGCGTCATTTCCTACCCGTGATTAACAGGTCGGGTAAATACTTACCACTCTGTCGATTGAGGCATCCCATTGTGGTGTAATCGTTTGTAAGGTAGTCTCACAGATCAATTACTTCTGAATAGCAAGTTCGATCCTTGCTGGATACCGCATACTTGCTACCTTGTACCACGTCCTACCCGTGGTGAACGGGTCAGGTAAAAACCACCCTCGCATATTGCTTCTGTGTATACGCCGGGTCGTGATTTGGAATTGGAGAATATTGAACTATTTAGACAAGAAACATTTGGTTGTTTTGTTTGTTTGTTTTGTTTTGTTTTACAGCATATCAACCTCAGTGGGTCATTTAATGCCGATAAATCTTTGAAATAAATTCATTCTTAATGAATACTCAAGGTTTTTTTATAAACACATTTTTTATTTAACACATAGATGGGACCCTAACAGGTACAACCACTCCGGGTCAGAGTGGACCAGGGAGCAATGGTGATGAAGGGGTGCTCTACATTCCCCAAAAAACCTCCAAAACTTCAATCTCACCATCAGATTGATTTTAACGTCATTCCAAGGACATGTAGACCCGCAGTCACCGCCTTCTAGCACCCATATGATAAAAAAGGTTGGGGTTGACATAAGGGCAATAGGGTTGGAGCAATTATATAGGTGCTAGGGCTTGACGTGACCAGCCCAATGATCGGAGGGGGCCTCTCTGACCGCCCGTCTAGCCTAAGTAAGGGTCTAAGTGGAGTGTTACAGGCCATAGACTGCTAATCCACCAAGACCCCATCCCTAAGCATCACTGGTCGTTATCCACGGCCAACAGGTGGCCCCATTTGGGGTAGTCTTACCCCTGCAGTCAGTGCATTCTAACGCCCAGCGAGGGGGTGGGAAACATTTGGTGACAGTTCGGATGCGTAACAGCTGCTCCGAGTAACATATCTCTACGCGACTGCGTGTCTGTGATCTGTTTGATTGAAATCTGCTATGAAAATTAAAAAAAAACAAACAACAAAAACAACTTGTAAAGATCTGATGTGAATTTTCAATAGAGACTTGAATCGATAGATCTTTGATTTCCGTTTGGTGAAACTTCGATTGGGATCTATTCGGGCTGATGCAAAGCGAGACGTGAGAGACATATGCAGACAAAAAGGAGAGGTCAGGAGACAGCTGTGATATATATGCAAATTGATGGATAAATTCATACAGGCAGATAAAGACAATCGATAATTACTATATACGTTTATCTTTATTAAAAGCATTATATGCTTTGATGAATAGATGCAAACAAATGATAAGAGATGAAATGGGAATAGAAAGACACAGCGATGTGAGAGGGTGGCCATCCTAGTTTGATGGTAACCAAGATAGTTGAGAAGGTCGGTATTAGTGAAACCAGTTGTCAATAGGTTACCAAACATGCAAGTCAAAGTTGAATGAGTATCTGCATACATGTAAAAAAACACTAAAAAAAGATAAAAATTGCCGGAACATCTACTTACATCTTATTATAATGGAGATTGTGTGTTTTTCTGTCTGTAACCGAAACTATATTACTACTCAAGTCACAATTCACTTCGTTATTTACATCACATTCTCCATGATTTTATTTATATTTAAACCTCAATTATTAATAAAATTGCTTCACCTTTTTATTAGTGTTGTCCATATCTACATATAAATAACATGCAATTGTATTTATATATACAAAAAATAGCGGTTTACAGTGTGAATGGGAAGGCTAATTTGCATATTGATATTAAAAATGTGATTTTATTAAATATCTGCTTAGTATTATTGATTTCTAGTTGTTTGGTTTTATTTTAATGAATATAAGCAAAAATCTCTTCAATGAATCTTAAATGAAATCCATTAACAAGAAAAAATAACTGTCATTTTATTCTTTATTTCCTAATTTAACTAAATAGTTAAATAAGTAAAATTCAGCAACGAAAGACGGGAGTGATGGAAGAGTAAGTTTCATTTCTATTTTTCTATTATACCCCCACTCTGTTACATATATGCCTTCTTATTAGCTTTCTAATTTAATACGATATTTCATTACATTAAAACTTAAATACTTGCACCCGGAGGGTGCATATATTGGCTAGTTGATATAAAGAATATTTACGTACATAGATAGATAGAATATCTACTTAAATAAATAGATAGATATGAACAGACTGGGATAAATAGATAGATAACTAGATAGATAGATAGATAGATAGATAGATCGATAATCATCAATCAATCATTGTTGTCCATCGTATCCGATGATGACACTACGCGAATCCTTTTCCTCCAATTTAATCGGTCTCTGGTTGCATCTTGCCAACTGCCTATGGGAATGTTCCAGTCCTTCGGGTTTCCTCTGATGCTGTATATTTACCTGAGCTTTGGTCAACCGATTACACGTGACCCCTTTCTCAGTTGACGGTACATAATCTGCTTTGGTAGTCTGTCATCCCAAGTCTATTTACGTGGCCAGCCCATCTCTGGCTGCGGACAAGTGTTTTGTGCATGCCAGGGAGACCAGTTCCCTTCGCGATGGTCCTGTTTGATACATGTTGCCACCACTTGACATTTAATATACTACGCAAGTGACAATAGATGGATAGATAGATAGATAGATAGGAATAGGCTGGAATTGATAGATATGAAAAGACTGAAGCGGACAGATACATACGAACAAACTGGAGTGAATAGATATATATAAACAAACTGAGATTCATAGATAGATAGATAGATAGATAGATAGATTGACAGCTGGATATACAGATAGGTAGGTAGGTAGGTAGGTAGATATATACATGGATAGATAAATGAATAGATGGATAGATAGATAAAACAGGTTGGAATTTATAGATAAGAACAGACAGCAAGCTAGCTTGCTAGCTAGATAGATAGCTAGATAGCTAGATAGATAGATGGATTGTAGGTGTTTCACTAAGTTAAAAATATAAAAGGATAGCAGGCTATCTCAAGAAGGATATCAGAGATTTTCACTTGTTCACCTTCTCATAACTACGCCTGTTGTCTGGTAGATTTAGTTGGAGATAAAACAACAATAAGTCTTCTCCATTCACCAGTGCTTTTCTTGTCTTTTCTTATGGTCTGAATAGTTTCATTTCTTGGTCAAATCTATCTACCATATTTGCCTCTACCTATCCAATTGAGTCTCTCTCTCTCTCTCTCTCTCTCTCTCTCTCTCTCTCTCTCTCTCTCTCTCTCTCTCTCTCTCTCTCTTCTTCTTTCTATCTATCTATCTCTTTCTCTCTCTCTCTCTAGTTTTCTCTTAAGGTCTGCATAGTTTCATCTCTTGGGCAAATCTATCTACCGAACTTTGCCTCTATCTATTAAATTGAGTCTTTCTCCTCTCCCTCTCCCTCCCTCTCTCTCTCTCTCTCTCTCTCTCTTCTCTCTCTTCTCTCTCTTCTCTCTATCTTCTCTTAAGGTCTGAATAGTCATCTCTTCGTCAAATCTATCTACGAACTTTGCTTCTATCTATTAAATTGATGTCTCTCTCTCTCTCTCTCTTCTCTCTCTCTCTCTCTCTCTTCTCTCTCTCTCTCGTTTTCTTCTCTTTATGGTCTGAATAGTTTCATCTCTTGGGCAAATCTATCTACCGTATTTTGCCTCTACCTATCCAATTAACTCTCTCTCTCTCTCTCTCTCTCTCTCTCTCTCTCTCTCTCTCTCTCTCTTCTATTTGTCTTCTCTTATGTCTGATCAGTTTATCTATGTCAAATCTATCTACCGTACTTTGCCTCACCTATCAAATTGAGTATCTCTCTCTCTCTCTCTCTCTCTCTCTCTCTCTCTCTCCTCTCGCTGTCTTCTTTTTTATATCAATCTATCACATTCTGTCTTTAATTGTATTATTCAGTTTATCTATGTCATTATGCTTCAAACTACCGCACTGTATTCTTATGATTCTTTATACACACCACTTCTCCTGACTTCTCAGACTTGTACACTGTATAAGGAGTTATACCTTACACTTTGTCTCTTGTAAGTTTTAAAGAAAATGAGTTGCTTTACTTGGCCAATTCATCTCTCACAAAAGTTTTTCCTCTTCTTACTCAGTAAGTCTTTTTATAATTCTGTAGTCACATAATTTCTCAGATTGGTCAATTCAGAAGATTTTTTAAAAACATTTTCAATATAGACATGACCATCTACAACATTAATCCTTTTTGATATCTTTGCGCCCTCCATAAATCCTTTTCCACGATTTGAACTCACATGCTGACCTCACATTGCAATCCTTCCCACAAACCTCAGTTAGTATCGGAAGAGATACACCGGCCATTTTGTTTAATTTCCCTAAAAAATTTCCAATTGATTCAGTGTTCAACTTTTGAACTGAACATTTTTCAACGCGTCAGAAAAAAACTTCGTGTTTTTCAAACTTTCTATCAAATTTTCAAACGAAGAAAATTAACACCGTATACCATATCTCTCTATATATTTTAGGCTTATTTCATTCAAGATGACAAACAAGAATGTTACACTTTTTATGATTCCCTAAGTCTTTTTCGAGTTTTATGTCATTGTGTAGGATCGAAGTCCTATAAGTTCGTAATGTTCATAAAAATATAGATTTCAAATATTCCCAACGTCACCGTCTATTGTTATGGAACAACTTTGTACATACCCGCAAACAAAAGCCTGACGTTTCTTTCAATCACACATACTCTCTTCTCTCTCTCTCTCTCTCTCTCTCTCTCTCTCTCTTTCTCTTTCAGAGGCATTCATCCCCTCTCTCTTTTTCTCTCTCTATCGCTTTCAGAGACATTAATCCTCCTCCCTCCCTCTCTCTCTCTATATATATATATGTATATATATAATATATATATATATGTTATATATATATATATATATATGTATATGTATATATATATATATATATATATATATATATATATATAGGCATCGGAAGTACAACATCTGTTACATGTAAATAAATAGTTGAATGAAAATTTGTCAATACGGTAGAGAAAGGCTATAAATTGAATACATCTATTCATGCGCAAACCTACACGCACTATAACTCATACACATGTACAACACCCACATACATGCACATATACACATATACGTCCGCTTACATTCAACCATGTATACGAACACACGCGCACGTATCTATCTATCCATATATATATATATATATATATATGTGTGTGTGTGTGTGTGTGTGTGTGTGTGTGTTTAACCTAATAAAATTAACACAAATATAGAGATGTGTGTATGTCAGCATATTTACTAACTTAAATATAATTAACACATATTCGAGATTTCTTATTATATAAATCTACAGATACGTCTTTTTGCATAGCAATCTGATTATGTTCCCTACCGAATGTTAAAGAATGAAATCACACGATTTGATATCGATAATAGGAGGTCAACTCAAATATAGTTAATTGCTGCTGCTGCTGCGTAATCTAGTATAACCAGCCGTAATTGATCAACGCAATGGCTTTGCATTGACACCCAAGAATCGGAAATGGAACGTAAATCGAAGTCGCATATGCCTCAAGTTATTCTTTTATAAGTTTGATGCCTTCTTTTTGTCTAAGTCTCGGGTCCACTTATGTTACTGTATTGATCGGACATCCATAGGCCCGTCGATTCGAGACTGATATTTATAGGGGTAATTTGTGACGGGGGCTAGCTTTGACAGTCCCACGTCAAATTAAAGGCCCGATGGCAAGTTTTGAATTCAGAGTTTTTCCCTTCCAAAGTCCAAGGTTGGTTGGTTGGTTGGTTTGTTAGATTTTACGGCATGTCAACCCTTGGGTTATTATATCCTGAATAAGTTTTTGTTTTATTCATTATTGTTTTATTGATTTTTTTAACACATTTTAACTCACTTTTTATGTATTTAACCCATAGAGGGACCCTAACAGGTATAACAGGATAACAGGTATTATTACTCCGGGTCAGTGTACCTGGGAGTAATGATAATGAAGAGGTACTAAAGCTTGACAACGAGATTTCAAGTTCTCTTTTTCTTGTTAATTAACACTAGGTCTGGTCTACTAGCCTGAATAAGGTAATCCATTTGTATCTAAAAGTCCCGGAGAATTTTATATTTCGCATTCTCTAGGACAGATTCCGGTTTTTGCATATATCATTTAGTAGCACGGTAAAAATGTATTTCTTGTCCAATTTTCAGTAGATCACCCTTTCCACTCAGTCATGCATAATCTTGTACTCGCTTTGAGCTACATAGCTACATTCGCTTATTATATGATTAACCGCATTTGTCTCCACACATTCTACACTTACTATTCTCTTTTTGCTTTGATGCAGATTGTTCTTATATATATATATTATATATATATTATATATATATATATAATATATATATATATATATATTATATTATAATATATATATATATATATATATATATATAGAGAGAGAGAGAGGGCGAGAGAAAATAGATATAGATAGATAGATAGAATTTAATTACATTTGGTTAGGAAGACAATAAATGTAATACCTAGTCCTAATATGCCGGTACACAGCACTCTGTATGGGGCTAGAAACAACAAGATGTATCCTTCCTCAAATTATATAAGTTCAAACGGTACCATCCTTGAAAATTCCCGAAGACATAAACGAATGCGCCCGAGACACTGAATGTTTCAGACCATTTACATCTTCCTTCAATCCGGATCTACGTTCCCTTGTTCATAAATATTTTTAAAAATGGCATAATCTTCCTACACACACACACACACACACATATATATATATATATATATAATATATATATATATATATATATATATATATATATATAATAAAATATGTAAGTATGCAGAACCTATCAAACATGGACCTTCATAGTGTCATTGTTATTCCGAGACTAGACGGAAAAACAAATTCCATTCCATTTTACAACTTCATAATATGGTGGGGTCTGCATTCGTTTTGAACTTTATTTTTAAATCGTCTCGATTCTTAATAAATTAATAACATCAATATCATCAAATACTAATGTTAATGGCCGTCTAGTCATGTGCTATTGCTTGTTCATACTCATTAAAACTTGGAAGTTTCATATAGAAATAATAATATATGTAAAAAAAGGAATTGTCTAATTTCACTAACACCCACACATTCTCCCATATATATATATATATATATTATATATACATTTATATATATATATATATATATATATATATATATATATATAATATATCTTTCAGAAGAATATCGGATTCCTCAGTAGGTATGCATAATAAAGTTTCATGTAGATACATAGGTAATAAAGATTTTTTTTAATATACGTATTGATTGTGAATAGACATATTAGCAGCTTGCATCAAATTACAAGTCTGTTCACACCGACAAATTAATATATATATATATATATATATATATATATTATATATATTATGTGTGTGTGTGTGTGTGTGTGTGTGTGCATATCGATTACAACACGCATTACATTGAAACTTCCACAAATATATTCAACACACACGCACACACCGCGCACACACACGCAAACCCACGAACACACACCCCACACACACGCATACACACTTACACACACATATACACACACACACACACACACACAACATATATATATATATATATATATATGTGTGTGTGTGTGTGTGTGTGTGTGTGTGTAAAGGTCGATATATAACCCACGCCCACCTTACCTAAGTACAGATCAGATTACAATCTTTATTAGAAAGTTGTATTTTGTTCTTTATCCAGGAAGCTTGACAGGTCTGTTAACGTTTTTAATAATCTTTTCTTTTCTTTGTTATTTTCCTGAGTACGTTATATTTTTCTAATATAATTTTCTAAGTTTTAGCTAATCTATTATTTGTTTTCTTGTTGTTACTTATTACACCAAATACGCAGCTTAGACTACAAATAAGTAAAAAAGTTTCCGCTGGGACTTTAACAGGTACTGTCTATCCAGATATGCGAGTTCAGATCTACATCGAATATTGCTTCTTTATTCCAACTATAAGTCTCTTGTGTAAATAATAAGAGGATTTTATTTGATATAATTAAAAAGTAAGTCGGAATAATTAGAAAATGATCCTATTTTAATTCATTTAGAATAGAATCAGTATTAAGAATGTACGTAGATAAGTAACTGTTCTCTACCCATCACTTGTTCTGGGTGAGACACTAAACTGCAGTGTCCAGGCTTCGGTTCCGAAGCTGTGGGTAATGCGCTGTCAATATTTTGTTGTCATTTCTACATGTTTTCTCTGGTCCAATATATTAGTTAAATAAACCTGTTTGGTTCGTTATGTTTGGCTAGTTGTATTTTAACCTTACGTTATTTTATGCCGTTATTTTAGTTTGTGTGCATTCAGTGCACCAAAGACTGTCACTCAAGAATTGGATGCAGATAAAAAAATAATTTTTTTTTTTTATTTTTATGTATTTATTTATCTTTTATTTTTGGACACTACGCCATCGTCCTTAGGGGACGAAAAGGATCCAATAATAATTTTATGCTGGTCCTCTCTGATCCGGAGTGGTAGTACATGTTAGGATCCTATCTATGGGATAAATAGAAAAATGTTTATAAAAAGAAATTGTCTCCATTAAGAAATGATTTATTTCAAAACTTTATCGGCATTAAATGACCCACTGAGGTTGATATGCAGTACAACAAAACAAACCTATAAAAATGACATAGTATAAATCGTCAAAGACCAAATGCAAAACGTGTCATTAATTCTGCTAAGTAATGGACCATTCCGTTTTATTAATTCCTGTTGGGTACTGAAATTTCTTAAAACTCATTTTTTTTAAGGAATTTAACCATATGTTCGGTACTGCCACTGTTGGTCAGTGCGTTTAGTTAGCTGGTTAGATTTTACGGCATGTCAACCCCTATTTTATGCCGAAGATGTTTTGTTTTATTCATTTTTGTTGTGTATTAATATTTTTACTCAATTTTTAAAGCATATTTTTAAAATGCTTACTTTTTATCTATTTAACCAATAGATGAGACGCTAACAGGTACTACCCACCGAGGTAATAGTAAATTTCGGGGAAATTGCGATGTAGAGTACTCATACTCCTCAGAGATTCGGAAATGCTACCTCACCATTAGATGCAGTTTAAAGTTATACACACGACACGAAGAACACCAGTCACCGCTTCTAGCGCATATAGTATAAAGATGTTGGGAATTCGCCATTATACCAATACGGTCAGGATAGTCATATAGGAGCTTGGGCTTAACGTGACCAGCCGATTGATCTAATATTCTTCCTCAAGCTATGGGTAAATAGCAGGGCAAACTAGGATCTTTACCCTTGGTATAGCCACCGATCTAGTGGAAAGAAAATTCTGAATTCAAATCTGTTAATTGTGTCGCATCATGCTGAATTTTTTTTTTTTTTAAATGATGTTATTTTTTAAATAACTGTATTCTCGTGTGAGCGTGAATGCGTTTATTTTCGTTTGTACGTGTGTGTATGTTGTAATGCGCGTGACATTGAAAATGCGTGTTGGTTGTGAATACAGTTATTTAAAAAATAACATCATTTTCAAAAAAAGAAAAATTCATTTGGGAAGAAATGCCATAGCTGGACTGCTTCAGTTCAATTTTTTTGATAAAGAGGTATTACCTCGAAAATTCAAGAAAGAATAAAAACACAGGTCAATACACAACACCATTGTTACCGTATTATTATATTTGTGGATAAGTCCACCAAAGTTCAAGTCCCGAGTACTTTATAAAACGTGGAAAAATGCTGCCAAAATGCACACACACACACACACACACACACATATATATATATATATATATATATATATATATATATATATAATGTTAGAAAAAAACAATTGTCAGAGGAAAAATTCATCTGACGATTACTTTTAGCATTTTATAGGAGAAATATAGAATTATTAGTGAAGAATTATATCTAAGAGGTGGAGGGCTTTTATTTTTATACTGCTCTGCTGCTGACAATCATTCGGGCCCTTTAGATTTATTAAAACTTTTTAAGCTTTTTTTGCACACTTATATATATATATATATATATATATATATATATATATATATATATATATATTTATTTATTTATTTATAAAATGGATATGCAAGGTGTGTCAAAAAGTATCGGGATTTTTTGTACTTTTTGACATACCTTGTATTCTGAAAAAATAACGTTCCATTCATTAATTTTTTACAGAATACAAGAGGTGTCAAAAGTGTACCAAGTTATAGGTGTATTATCAAGATAGAAATGAAGAATGAATGAGACGTTATTTTTCTCAGAATGCAAGGTGTGTCCAAAAGTACAAAAATCTCTATACTTCTTTGACACACCTTGTAATATATATATATATATATATATATATATAATATATATATATATATATGGAAAGAGAGGTAAAAAAAATTATTGAGATTTGATAAGTAGATTAGAATTACATTAATTCTAATAATCTCAGTTTTTTGTTGTTTTTTTTTATTTTTTAGTCGAGACGATATTTCATTTGGCTTCTTTTACCCCCAATCTAGTTATTGCACAAGTGATTAAGTACTTAATTTCTTTCGATACTATTTTCGGGATAAATGATTTGGAAAAAGAAATCAATTCTTAGCTATGCCCACCTCTTCACTTATTGTTTGTTCTTAGTTAATTTTTTTTTCATAAGAAATAAATAAAAAGAAATGAATAAAAAACCCTATTACCGTATAAAACGTGAAAAATGGCGGCACTTCATCTAATTTCCCGCGTATTTATTTCTGGAAGATCTGACCAGAAACCTTTTCGTCGGTCGTAAGATAATCTAATAAGACTACTTCATAATGTCTATTTAATCTATTTTCTTGTTTGTTTTTCTTTTTTTAATTTCGTAAATAATAGAATGCATACATCTTCATGGGGTGAATATAGTAATCGTACTCTAGAAAAGCATATGCCATACAGTACCTCCCATAAATGTATACACGCCTTTCCAATCGCTTAATAGATAAAAAGTTAACTTTCTTCCAAAACAAAGATACCATGACTTTCTTATTTCTGTCTGAATATTATACAATCCAAAATTACATGTAGAGGCATTTTTATTTCAGACGAATCTCTACGACATTGAAAATAGTATTTCTCTGAATGTTTGCGATGAGGCTTAATGATTAGTATTATCTATGTTATTCTGACTATTGTCCTCATCTTCATTGTTATCTGTACAACGTTTCGGCCGATGTATCCTCCGGCCTTCTTCATGTATTTTTTTGTCAGACTCGGTAACTTTCTTGGATTCAGGAACCTTCTTTAAAGTTCCGTGAGGGCTTCCGATTAGGACAAGGTTCCCGATTACAACAAGAAGGTTCCCGAGTCCGAGAAGGTTCTCAAGTCCGACAAGAAATACCTGAAGAAGGCCGGAGGGTATATAGGCCGAAACGTTGTACAGATAACAATGAAGATGAGGACAATAGTCCGAATAACACAGATAATACTAATTGATGTAGTGTTTTTATTCTTGAACTGCTAGTTTCATTGGCGTTGAGTTTGGTAATAAACAAAACCTAATAATTCTTTTTTTTGGATATCGTTTAACAAGAAATAATAAAATCACTGTATGGGAGGGTTTAGCTCAGTTGGTAGAGCATCTACTTTGGAACCACAAGGTTTCGGGCTCGATACCGGCTATCTTTTATTTTATATTTTAGATAAAAAAAGTGCAATCTAAAAGAAATGCAATGAAAAATTTGTTATAATTACGGTTGAATATTCAGAAACTAATCAAATTTCAGTAGTCAATAACCCATAAAGAATGTATATGCTGTTTAATTCCCCTGTTTTATTATTACCTCCCTTTGTGTAAATCTTTAGCTTTCTGAAAGTATGTAAACTCCCAAAGAAAACTGCAACTGTATTCTAAGTAGAATAAAGCTTTCTTAAGTCCGGCCGTGTGTGTTTATTTATTATTATAATAACTATTCGAAAAAAAACGTATTACTTACGGAAGATTCTTAATTCGAAGTGAACTTTTTGTCTTTATCCCCGTACGTTCATTTACACATTGTTTTTCTTTGTTTTCGTTTAAAGGAAATTATTGGATAACCTTCCCTAAGGAACATTACTACTAGCAATCACAATGGCTGCCCATCAACTTTCCGATTTCCAGAAGAACAAGATCCTCCGTGTGTTCAACACTTTCTATGGTAAGTGCAATGATTTCTATTATCGCAATTCAAAATTGCCAGCGACCATGGAATGCGCAAGAGTTCACACACGACTCTTGACCCCTACCTAGATCAAATCATTCCACAAAAAAACAGGGAATATTTATAGTTGAAATAGTAAACTGTTAAAAACTGTCAGCTGTTCTTTAAAAGAAATCTGGCCATTTTCCACAGCATTTTTGTAAAGGTTTTATGAGTAAAAAAAAAAAAAAAAAAAGAGTACTTTTAAAAAGAAATGGTCCCAATGTTTTCATATCAGTGGAAAGTATTTTTTGTTTGTTTTTGCATTTTTTAAATTTATACTTTAAAATTATGATTTATCTTGATTTTTTCAAAGTGAATTTTAACTAATAAAATGGCTAACTTTTGTGTTGTATTTTCTCTCGCTTTTTTCTCTCCTGTTTTAAATATGTTGATTGTGGATTTTTAGAATGCATTAATGAAACAATTCTGGTATAGAGTTGCTCAGCATCCTGACGGTCTTAGTTTAGCGAGGTTTATTTTTCCTGGACGGTCAATATAGTAGGGTAAAGATTAATTATGTATTTACCCAACCCGTTTGCCTGGGGTAATATATGACACAATGACGCAATTATCTGTTATCCAGCGTGAATCTAACTCGTTATTCAGTAGTAATGAATCTGTAAGACTATCTTGCTAAACATTACACCACAATGAGACGACCTAAATGTAATGATTAAATAGCTGCAATAAATAACTATATTATTCATACATGGAACGGGGGTCCAGTGGCTTCGGCCCTGGATCTTTACAAGTTAATAGCGTCGATCGCAGGGGGCTGTCCCGCAGGCAATACCTACCCCTTGATTTAAAGGGGCAGGGCTGGGTTTATTGCCCAGCGCCTGAGGCGTCCCCTTGAGGGGGAATGCCGAAGGGATCGACGCAATTTTTGTTCTTTCCCATCCATGAGCTACGGCTTGTGGGTGTGCCCACGTTAAAACGAGGCCTTGTGCCCAGCCCATACAAGTGGGGTATGAGGCAAATACCTGGAGTGGAATTTCGGATTGTCAATCGATTCCGAGATGGGAGCATCAGTTATCTTGGTGATGCAGAGGCATCAATCGACTGAAATCATTTTAAAACTAATGCGTAAGCAGAAAGAAGGAAAAAAAGAAAGAAAGAAAGAAAGAAAGAAAGAAAGAAAGCGAAAGATGCCATTTACTAAACCCAGCTTAGCTCATGGCAAAAATATGCACCTTCTGGGCCTAAGTGATTAAGTTTTAATGTAATGAAATATATTAAATTATAAGGATTAACGATTTTAAATAAGAACGCATATAAAAAGATTACACTTATATTGATTATATTTTAATTAGTTTCCAAATAAAATCATTCATAGGATTGATTTTAACTACGTTGGACAATAAACTAATGATATTAGAGATCAATAATAGTAATGATTTATTAAATCCAGTTTTGTTAAAACCAGTATGCAAATTACCCATATCATATATTATGTAAATCTTTATTTCTTTGTGATATATACATAACAGGATTTTAAACGCACTAATAACACGGGCTGTTTTGAGGCAATTCTAACTCAGATTTTCATAGATGTCGTTGATAAATAACATTTATTTTATGGTTTAATGGTTTTGACGATAAATCAGATACTCTATGATGAACTTACGAAGTTCATGATGATTTTTATGAAGTAAGCAGTGACGTGGTTTCGGTTACAGACAAATAGACGTCGAATCTTCATTATATATCCAACTCTTTCGCCATGGGTAGGATGTGACACAAGTTGTCAAGTTTGGCACAACCAGGGAGGATTGAATCCGCTATTCAGTAGTAATGGATCTGCAAGACATTAAACTACGATGGAGCGCCCACACATAGCCAGAAGTACGTTTTTGCTAACCAGTACACCACAATGGGATAACCTCACAAGTATCATGCAAGTCAGTTAGAATCAAACACACAAGCAATATTACGCTATCCACACTCGCTAATCATTACACCCCATTGGCGCCCTATAGCTTTGCTTAGTCTCAGACTCTCAGCCACCAGCGTCTAGTATGTATACGATAAAAAGTGTTGAGGGCTTGTTATAATGACAATAGCGGCGGGAAATTATATTAGGTTAAAAGATCATAAAAACAAAACAAAGACTCATGTAAAGTTTATTTTATTTTTGGAGAAAATTGGTTTTCTTATTTTTACGTTGTGGACACGCCTATGTTTAATCGTGGAGCCCCTTTGCTTTACTTTTATAATTTGTTTATTTTGTATAAATTCTCAAAGAAACTCCACTGCTGATTTAAGATTTTATATAGCTGTAAAAAAAAATACCCCCTTACAATCAGTGATTATTAAATCACTTTGTAAAGAAATTAAATTTCAGTAACTACGATATTTTCATAACATTTTGAAAACTTGAGGTGGGGCCGGAGACATCATATTTTCTGAAGTTTTATTTTCTTCAACCATTACCTAGTCGTTGACAAATTTCAATTATTAAATAATCCATTTAACGTTCTCATATTAATTTTTGAGATCGCAAACTTTTTTTTACTAATTAGGTAAATATGTAGTTGTAAACGATATTTTTACTTAACTGTTATTTTATTTATTTTTAAAAGTTTATTACTGTGTCTCTCTAATTCACACTGTCATTTTATTTACCTAGTCAGTATTTAAATGGGTTGTGTAAAAGTTACAACAATATAGGAATAAATCCTTTAAAAAGTTAAAATTGGCATACTATCTAGAAAATGCCTAGATAATTCTCATTAACCCACGTTAAAAAGTTTTTCAGCCAATCTCCGAGAAGGCCGTGTGTATGGTATTACAGTTGGAGGGTTTAAGACACCTTCCAGCTCCATTTAAATTATATAGTTTCATGCTCCATTAGTTTTCTTTATTCACATTAAATCCTTGAGCTAGCGCACTTGCATGAGATGTAGACCCATAAATACAAAAATACTACTACATCGTGTCACTTATTGGTTTTTATTTTCATTTGTAGTGTATAAAATAAGAATAAAATAATTTTGAAACTGGCACGTAAAAAATGTGTGTGGGGGGTTAACCAGACAATTGATCAAGTTCTCCGACCACTTGTCTAGCTTAAGTAAAGGCCAAAGTGGAGTGTTTCATGCCATAGACTGCTCGGCCACCAAGCATCACTAGTCGCCACTCACTGGCAACAGATGGCTCCATTAGGGACTTTACCCCTCTTCAAAGGTGCAGTCGGTTTATAATACTGCCACAGCCGAGATCTGACGGGATCTGGAACTTTTAGCGCCACTTTACCGTAAGTTGGCCTTAGAGAATAATTTGGAAAGAAAGAAAATGTGTAAAAGAGAAACAGAACGTAAAGCAAACTCAAAAGAAGAAGGGCTTATATATATTTACCTACCCTTCAGCACGAGTAGGATATGACACAAATTTAATTTCTTGAGTGAAATTTAACAGGCTTAAATTCAAAGTTGCCTAACCAAGGATAAAGAGCTCAGTCAGTCCTACTATCTACCCATAACCTGAAGGAGAATAGTTGGATGCATACCTTTCCCAAAGACTTGCATAGAAAACACACATCCTTTTTTGAACGAATGTCATACCCCACTGCAGAGGATGCTGTCGGCGTATTCTAATCCCGACAACAGTGCTAGACCTTGACTAACCTTGATGTTGCCAAGCACAAGTGTCATCAAAGACACCTGGGATAGCTGGGTAACGTGGTGACATTAATATGACCCCGATGTCACCGGGTGGGGTTTGATAACGTAAAGTTGTCATCAGTGACACCTGGAAAGAAAATGAAGTATTAAGATTATGTACTATACCGAAAACCGATTGTGATAAATACAGGTTCTACTTGCTGAGGAAGGACATTTACTTACAAACCAGCAGAGTGGGTGATGAAACTTGTGACACCCGGTAAACGAAGAATTAAACCACGTTAGATTCTCAAATATTTACGAAACTTTATTTAATGTTGTTCAAAGCCAAAAGTTTGGACATCGGTATTAAAGGTCTATTAACCTCGCTCATTAGCAATTTACATCACGAGAAAGACCCAGTGACTCGCAAAACTTAAGCTAACTTGTTGCATAAAAACTGAAATATGGGGCAGCCTGTGAAAATCGAAATCACAGGTAATCAGATGTTAGGTTAACTTACTGACAATTTAGTAAATGCATTATATGAGTTGCCAAATTATTTCCTTTAAAAATCTATCGGATAACTAGTAAGAATCGAACTCACTATCAATGATTTGCAAGCTTATCTAAACCACGTGGAAAGCTCATTTATTCACGAAACTTAGTTTAAGTGCGGCACAAGGCCAAAAGTATGTATTTACTTAATCTCTCCGCACAGGCAGGATGTGACACAATGCCAAATTTTTAAGCGGAGTAAAGTTAGTTTTGATTGAGAATTTCCTTTTCCTAGACTGGTTGTCTAACCAAGGCTAAAGAAGCTAACCTCTCCTACTATTTACTCATGGCTGAGGTTAAAGCAGATGGATTCATGCCTTCCAAAGAGCATTATAACCGAAATGAAACGTCAACAGCCATGTTCAGGATTTGAACTCGGGTAACCGATTTCTTTTCCTACGACGATAACCGTTACAAAAGCGCCCCTCATAGAAGGTCAGAAGTAAGAATCAAACGTAATTGAAGTGTACTGCTAGTCTAGCTCGGTAGCCATTGCTGTATGTGAGGCGCCCACAAGAAAGAAGGAAATAGTGATCTACAATGCATATCTTAGTGATGGCACAAGGACTGAAATATAGGGTACTCTGTAAGAATCGGACGGGGCATTAGACTAGCTCGGTAACCAGTACACTGCGCCGGATGCCCTATAGAAAGAAAGGCAAATAGAATTTAATAAAGAGTTACAATTCAAACAGGAATAATCCACAATCAAACGATTTTTGAAAATGTTTTGTTTGTTTATTTGTTGTGTTCATTTGTACGTTGTGTTTGTTTTCTGTTTAACAAGAGAAAAAAAAGAGAGAGAGAGAAAAAAAAGACAAGTGTGTGAATCAATCAAAACTGAATTTGTGAAATTTAATGAAATCGAATTAGTATTTGAAACCGATTTTATTTGGGCCAGCGAGTCGCATTTAATTTGATCAAGGCGGAGCGGTACTTGATTTGAGAATCGATTCGGACATCGGAAATGAAGTACGTGAAAATTGCATTAAAAAAAAAGCAAAAGAAAACAAAGCAAATGAAAAAGAAAAGAAAAAAAGGAAACATCTTTTAAAAAGATAAAATTAAAACTTAACGTTGTTAAGCCGTAGCAGAACGGAAAAAGGTTTAACTGACAATTTCAAACCGTTGAGAATTAAATCAAAAAATAAATAAGAAAGAAAAAAAGAATAGATAGGATTTATTGAAACTAATTGTCAAAGACATTTATCCACAAAAGAAAAAATCTTGTTTAAAAAACATAACAAATGATTATTTAGATTTAAAATTGATCATTATTTCCAAATTGACGGTCGGCTTTCGGTTGTATTTTGAAATATCGGCATTGGTTTAGAAAAAATAATTAATGTTTAAATTCAATTGGAAAGAAAAAATAAACGAGTATTATGAAGTTGATTTGGACCGGATTTTGGATAACAAATAATACGCCATTAAAAGTTGCACCTGATTAATATCTATATAAATTACAAACATATTGCATATAAACACATCATACATTTGATATACAAATATAAGTTTAATAATAAAAAAACAAACTTGGACTCCGCTCATTATTCTACCTTAGATCTATATTTGCGGTATTACCGATATTAAATAGCTCAGTCGGTAGAGCGTTCGGCTAGAAACCACAAGGTTCCTAGTTCGATACCGGTCCTCGCCAACTCAGCGTATGAGTAGCACAGGGATCTGTGCGGTAAAGTAAGGAGCTAATGGTAGGTGTGGCGCTCCACCTCAGATGCTAAAAAACAATCTCCTTGGTCTAGCGCTATTGATAGATTCCTCGCTGACTGGCTGATATTTATCGACTTTACTTTTACTTACATAATATATATATATATATATATATATATATATATATATATATGTGTGTGTGTGTGTGTGTGTGTGTGTGTGTGGTAGAGAAGACATGAAGTCAAGGGTGCTTAGTAACAGACAGTTTTTAGTCTAATTTTCAAACCCATTGAATTATTTATGTTCGTGCTTTCCTTATATGATGCTGTGTGGCGCATCGTGGGAAGAGTAAAACACCTGATCATGGTGGGATGGATAGTTTACTTATAAAGACTAGGTAAAATCATATATATATATATATATATATATATATATATTATATTCTATTAATACAAAATATCAAATAGCTACTCAGAGTTTCGTGGTGTCAGGTAATCTATAGCTAATAATTATTTTGCTTGACTGAATTTAACGACATGTTAACCAGTCTGGTGTTATTTTAAGCCTCGAGGTTAACAAAAACGTACATTGTAGATGTATATTTATATTAACATTGTTTAATCGTTTCTTAAAGGTTTTTATTCATTTTAACAATATGTCAAAATCCTCTAGGATAGTTTTCTAATAATTTCTTTGTATTGTATAGATCATGTTTACTCTTATAATATTCTTGTATGATTTGATTTCTTTTAATAAGAAAAGATGTTATCAATGTCGACATTTTCAAATAGGTCATTCATATCATTTGCTTTGAAAAAACGTCGTCTAAGTTTCGGATTCTATGAGAAATTGTTTAACTGGGGTCTGTTTGACATGTTATACATTGTGGTTATTGTTCTGATTTGAACAGAAAGGAGTGTCTAATTCTTGTATGACGAAATTGCATCCTTATTATTACTAGCAAAATAAAAAAACACCCTCTGGGCGACGTAAAATAAATATTGCCTGAGGGGATGGTAGTTGAAAATTTAATATCAGAGAGTTTATATCATAAGTAAAGTAAAATCATCAACTGTATTAAAGGAGTAAAAAATAAAATAAATTTCTGATAACTATCGTCGTGTAATAAAAGTCACTGAAGAGGAATATTAACCTTAAACAAATCGTAAAATCTAGGAAGTCCGTTTGGTGTAGGGGTTGTGATATCGGCCTGTCAGCTTGGCAGTCCGGTTTCAAATCAACAGGGCGGCCTTCTATCTATAGCTCTGCTGATGAGGCCTAATAGGCCGAAATGTACATACAGAGATTGATTTTTCTCGATTTGTTTAGCCATACATTTAAATAGGCATTCAATTCATTATTAATTAATTAATTTTCAAAATTAGGTACGACTCCAATTAAGCACATATTCTCCCAAAAATATTAAAATAAACAAACTATATATAGGTATGTATTTATTAAAACTTCTTTAAAAAACCAATGAGGGCTGTCTAACATTGCATGCTCAAATTTTGAGCGTATTCTATTTATGACGATTTTAGACAGTGTGATGTAAGCAGTGATGTAGTTTTTTTACAGACAAAAACCGGAAGTGAATTCCCATTATTTATAGATATACAGAATATTTCGGTTCAAAAGAGTGAGAATTTGAACATATTTACCAACCCCTCCACACGAGTAGTATATGACATAAATTTAATTTCTTACGGCTTAATTCATGTAAAACGTTGTAATAGTCAAATTATCATACCTGGTATATTCACGGTTACTGCCAGTTATCATCAAAGAGGAATATTTGATCTCATCTAATTTTTAAAATTAATAGATTTACTGAGGAATATTTAAAACCGTAGAACCGTGGTTAAATTATTTGAATTAAGAATATTTTCTTGAAACTATAAATGAAGAAGGCAGGAGGACATATCTGCCGAAATGTTGTGCATATAACAATAAGATAAGAACAACAGCACAAATAATCTGAAGGATACGCATCGCATAAAAATTGACCTTGTGTTACATCCTGCTCGGGTAGAGGGGTTGGAATATGGGGATTGTATCTTTATGGATTTTCTGAAAGCTGATTTCCCTTCTAGCATTAGTTTTATCAGGAAAGGTTTATCGTGTATATTTGAGACATAGATAGAGACAGAGACAGAGAATGTCATGGGTATCTGTACTGTCAACGTGACCTTATGATCATGACTGAACTCTTTAGTCTTGTCAAGGCACCTGGATACAGAATTCAAAACCAAGGGCATCAGTTTGGTAGTATATCCCCTAACATCCTAGTAATTGCTAAAAATGTTTCTATGTGTGTATATGCGTCTGTGTATGTGTATGTGTGTTCTATAGAATGAATTACTCAATAGAATTTGATCTATACATTGATATCGTAAATGTTGTTGTATTTCCTTTCGTTTTTTTAAAGCGTAATGGTAAACGATAGAAAAATAGAGATGCCCAAGGAGACATAACAAATAAATAAATGAATAAATGTTTGTGCGATAAGTGATGAGCATAGAAAAAGATTCCACCGGAAACTAGATACCAAGATCAATTCAGCCTAAATATGATGGGTGGTTACTGCTGGTTCATATATCTGGAGGCCAGCACCTTTCACAAGCACAAGAATAAATATCTCAAAAACTTTCAAATGCTATTGACCAATGCTCAAGATGAATATTCTGATGACACATTCTATTACTTAATATGAAGATTTATTTTTACTGAATCTTTTTTTAAACTGAAGAAATATGCTCGATATGATGTGACTATATGGATATGATGTAATGAAGTATTTAGTGAGCTTGAGTACTCGTGTTTGCTTTTACACACTCACACCCACACACAGACATACACACACACAACGTAAGAGAGCGTCTATGTGACTTTACAACCGTTGTCTTAGCGTTCGTCATATTTTCAAACATCCAATTAACGCTAATTTTTCATTCAACATTTTTTTTTAAATAGATTGACCGACAAAGCAAAAGACTCTCACGGTCTTCTTATTCTCAGTGATAAATTTATTTTTCCTCAAATTAACAAAAGTCCCGATGAAGATCTATTGAAACAGATCAAAACACTGCAGTGTTGGTGAAATAAACATCACTCGTTTTATGAACTTGTGTTTTTTCATTTTTTTTTCACTATATATATATATATATATATATATATATATATATATATATATATATTTCCGCTGTCGTTTATCGCAAAAGATTTACACACACACACACACACACACAGCCACACACCTAAAAACTGCACAATGTTACCTTTCGATACACACACTTACACCGTCCCATACTCACGCCATAAAATAGAATATTTGACGTCACATCTCAAACCGTCTTCCTTTTTTCAAACCTCAAACAATTTTTAAACAGATGAATAACAAGGACTACCACTCGCTTTTATCGTTATTCTGTGATAAAAAATTTCTTATCACCTTCCATATACCAACAAATGCCCTGAAGATGATCTAATTAATAGATCGAAACACTGCAATGTCGGCCAATAAACTCACCACTTAACCCATTTAAACCTGTGTTTTTTCATTTTTCTTAATATACTACATACCGTTGGATTCACCTCCTTTCTTCACACACACACACACACACACACACACACACACACATATATATATATATATATATATATATATATATATATATATATATAGTAAGAATTATGTGTTCAACTGTTGAATTCAGCGGCCCGGAAATAGGTTAAAAAAAGACCAATTTCCTTTAGTAAAATGTATTTAAAAAATTGATTTTTGTTTTTCCTGGTTTTCTATGAGGACTGTCAACCTGAAAAATGGAAATATATAAAATCATTCTCATTTCTAAGTTAAATTCTGACTTAAAATTTGAATTCAGCTGCTTGAATTGGGTTAAGAAAAGAACAATTTCCTTTAGCAGAAAACGAAAAGTTTTGATTTTTGTTTTTCATATTTTTCAATGAAGGCTGTCAATCTGAAAAATAAATAAAAAATAAAAATATATAAAATCAGTCTTATTAATTTCTAGACAGAAAGCGTATGCCATGTTTTTGCCGATAAAGCCTCACGGGATTTATCGTCTCCTTTCGGTCGGGATTTCAACTGTTATACGTTTGTTTCAACACACATTGAATTTCTTCATAACACGTGAGAAACAAATAAATAAAAAGTAAAAGAAAAATGGCAAACAATACGAAAAATAAAGAAAAAAGACAGAAAGAAAAATAAAGGAAAAATAAAGAGAGAGAGAGAGAGAGAGAGGGGGGGGGAGATAGAGAAAGAAAATAACTTTTCTCACTGCGATTGATATGACTGGATAACGTCACTGCTGACGTCATCACACTGTCAGGGGCAAGTAAAAGAATATTTGACACTTTCAGTTCCATGTTTATTATTTCATATGTTTGCTTTCACAGCGGGGATTTTGATGGGCTTTCTTTTGTTTTTTATTTTAAAATCTTTACTGTTTTCGCAATTGTCAGAACGATTTCTGATATTTTTCATGTTTGCTTTGTCAGATTAAGTGCTGACGATTTTATAGCTTTTCTTTGCAAAAAGTGAAAAGATCTAGCATTTCGTAAATAAGACGAGTCTTCTAAAATTTAGATGAATTGATACCGTGCAATATACAGATAGATATCCTGACACTCTATTTTAGCTACTAGCAGGGATACTCGGTGTCACCAGGGGAAAATAACATCGAAGAGAACAAATAGAGTTAAGTGACAATTATATACATATTATATACTTGACCAGCAGACGAACTAAAGTTTGCAAAATATAAAGAAAAGGACACAAGCGGCAGTACTCCTAGGTTTGTATGGAGTTAACCACGAGTGTGGCAGACAGATTAAGAGTCAAAGAAGTAAAACGAACGACTAGAATGTGAATAAAAGACTTGTATTACATATAAAGAATTGCAAACTTTAATTTCGTTTGCACAAATAATAATATTTGTTACTTAACTGGTGTATCCTGAGATATGGGGTATTAACGGAGCCCCTTGCTACGGCCTTCTGTTCCATTCGGATATAATGGACTTCTGCTGCGTCCGACTCCGATTCTGGTTGTCTGTTGAAGAATAGGTGGAGAGACCCCTTTTTAGGTCTGTCTCCGGTGCTAGCTGGATCAGAAGAGGTAGAACGAGTCTGCTTATTCGGTTTTGCCGCCAAAGTATGCTGGCTCGTGATTGGTTGGTTTGAAACAGAGGCTCGCAGACAAAGGACGATAACCCCATACCCCAGAATTCTTAATAATATTTCTTCGAAAACAACACAAACAGGCGCATGATTTTTATGTTGCGTAGTCCTCTTATTAAATAGGTTACGGGTTAAATACCTATCATTGCTAACTATGTCCCCAAATAGAAAAGCTTCTGTGCGGTAAAGTAGAAAACTGGTCGTAGCTGTGGGTGCTCTACGGCAGATGCAAAAAAACAATCTCCTTGCTCTAGCGCTTGCGAAAAGGGGATAGGCTCCCTCGCTGTCTGGCTGATACCTACTGTACCTTTACTTTATCGTGTTTTTTGTTAGTCTAATGTGTGCCTCGATCGTCTTCGTCTTCTATGTTCCTTCGGTTTGATCGGGCTCTTTAGTTATGGGTTATCTCTCCTCTTCACTCTTTCTCTCTCTCTCTCTCTCTCTCTCTCTCTCTCTCTCTCTCTCTCTCGCTGTTTCATTTTATGTTCTTTAATCAGTAAACACACAGACATATTCTTGTGTACACTTTTATTACACCAATGTCCTACACATTCTTTGCCGCATGCACGCGGAGTGATAAACAGCAAAACACGTCTGGCCTTAACGGCCGCCTTACTTCAAAACTCTAGATTCTAATCCTACTTTCTAATAAATGCATTTTCACAGGACTCTCTAAGCCAATGAGAACCCCGCTCTAGATGACTCAATTTCTCAGTGACTTCCTACTGATTTACCCTTATTTTCAAACTCCCTAACACTACCTTACAGAAATGATAGGCTGCAGCCCTTCCATTATATAACACTTATTCATACATTTATTTATTGTAGAAGTGTTAAGGGACTTTAGTATTTCATTCTCTAGGCAAAACAATTATTTCTATTTAAACAATTCATTATTTTTAGAACAGTTATTTGCATTCTGGGTAATGACACTCAACTCTATCCAGTGATAGGATTCCGGTAATAGATCACCGGGTAGTATGGAGTAGCTTCTTCCTTGGTAATATTCCCAGATCCAATCTAATCTCGAGTGGTAGTACCTGTTGGGGTCCCATCTATGTCAAAGAGACATGTTTGAAGATTGTTTGTATTAGATTGAAATACTTGAAACCAATTAATACTGCAAATTATTTGTTTTAAGAATAGTTACTTGCAACTTGTTTGAAAATTATTAGTACTAGTACAAAATAAAAAACACCTCCGGGCGATGTAAAAATAGATTTTTGAACATATTACCTGAGGGGTGGGAGTAAAAAATTCAATGTTACTAAGTAAGTAAAATCATCAAATTCATTAAAGGATTAAAAAATAAAACAATTTGAAATGTAAACTTTAAATATGTATTAAAATAAAACAAACCATATATAGATATATAATACCAGTCATGTATTTATTAAAACTTGTTTAAAAAAAACAATGAGGACTGTCTAATGCTGCATGTTCAAATTTTGAATGTATTTATTCTAGTTTATGACGATTTTGGGTAGTGAGACGTAAGCAGTGACGTATTTTTTGTTACAGAAACAAACCGGGAGCGAATCTCCATTATTAATTGGGATTAAATTGAAACACTTGAAATCAAATAACCCTGCAAATTATTTGTTTTAAGAATAGTTACTTGCAGTTCAAAGTGTAGCATATTAAAAGCCTGGACTGGTATAGAGAGATTATCGATCATATGGAAATATCATCTCTGATAAAACAAAGGGAGAATTCTTCAAGATGTAGCTTTATAAGTACTACTCTATGGCTTTTCCACTTGGATGCTAACAAAACGCTTAGAGAAAAAAGCTAGTTGGGAACTACATAAGGATACTTTGTGCTGTCCTGGACAGATCCGGAAAGCAGCACCATACAAAAAAGAAATGCTGCAGTGTGACCATTTATCTCTTAAGAATATTTTCTTGAAGTTATAAATGTTTACAAAGGATTACTGTTATGAGTTATGGAAACTGTGTTACTTAGAAGTTTATCATGTAAAAAAAATGACCGGGTTCATCACTGAATAACCCAACAAAAGGACGACATAACACAAAACCAACCAACCAACCAACCAACCAACAACAGTTATTTAGATTAAAGTGAATGTAATCACACAAAAGAAGAGTGTAAACAAAATTTCAAATTGAAATTAAATTTAATTGATTTTGAAATTAGAATAAGAAAATCAGTTCTTGATTAAAATACGTACCAAGAATTTGATTAAAATCCAGTAATTAATTGATTTTTGTTAGAATTTTAAAATCGATGTGCTTTTAGCCTTCAGATGTTCCCATGAAAATTATTAGGTTATTCGGTTTTACACGGGTTAAACTAACATTTCAAAAACAGATATCTCTAATTCTATAGAGTTTTTTCAAATAAGTTTTATGTCTTATTTTTCTAATCTTTCTTCTAACTAATATCCCAAAGAGAGTTACAAAAGTATTTAATATTTCCGCATATTTAATTAAAATTGTATCAAATTAGACACCCATTCATAAGAATAATAGGTAGAGAAAAAGCCATAAAAAACTTATAACTATACCGATTTAGCTCAGTCGGTGGCGCATCCACCTCGGAACCACAAGATCCGGGTTCTATACTGGCCCTCATCAAATCAGCTCATGAGTAGAACAGCTTGGTTCTGTAAAGTGGAGGATGATGGTAGGTGTGCGGTTTCATCTCAGATGTAAAACAATCTACCTGGTCTAGCTAGGGAAAAGAGATAGGCTCCCTCTCTGCCCGGCTGATACCGACAATAGGCTGGCCCGTCTACTTTGCTTACTTACTCTATATATAATATATACAAAAAATTAAAAATATATAATATATAAAATGATAATAAAAGTTAAAAAAAAACATAATCCATTTTGCGGACCTTCTTTTTTATAAAATACTTAATTTTCTCCCGTTTGACCCATAACAACACTTTATATATATATATATATATATATATATATATATATATATGTGTGTGTGTGTGTGTGTGTGTGTGTGTGTGTGTGTGTTAAAAGAGTAAATAAAGGAGAGAAAATATTGAATGGATAAAATAGGATTATTCTAATTAATTTAACTTACACGTGTTTCGGTCAGGAGTTTATCCATGTGTACATTATTCTATCTATTATTATTTTTAAATAACAAAATGAAATGAAATAATAATAATAGAAAAATGTAGAAATGTTCAGCACACAAAGAAAATTTCGAGTAAATTATTTCATTTCATTTTGTTATTTTAAAATAATAATTGATAGAATAATGTACACATGGATAAACTCCTGACCGAAACACGTGTAAGTTAAATTAATTAAAATAATGCTATTTTATCCATTCAATACTTTCTTTCCTTTATTTCTCTTTTCAACGTACCGTCTGATTCACTTCCATTTTCAATTTACATATATATACATATATATATTATATATATATATATATATATATATATATATATATATATATATATATATATATATGTGTGTGTGTGTGTGTGTGTGTGTGTGTGTGTGTGAAATAGTAAAGTAAATTGGAATCAGCCGGCCAAGACGATCTGGTGAATCTTCAGCTCATCTAAACAATTGCGACGAGTTCTACGCAATAACCAAATTATATGTGTAAGTAGTCCAACTTACTCAATCAGTTCTGTGCGGGTTCTGCATGCTGTGCGTATGACCTTCTTTAGGCGATGACTGATTTGGACAGTTAACAGCACAGTGATGATATATATATATATATATATATATATATATATATATAGATAGATAGATAGATAGATAGATCATGGGAAATAATATTGGCATGTTTCGTTATAGCAAAGAAGATATATATATATATATATATATATATATATATATATATATATGAATGTAAATAAAGTAAAGTCGTCGGGGTGGCCTAAAGTCGGTGTCAGCCAATCAACGAGGGAGTCTATCCCCTTTTCACTTGCGCTAGACCAAGGAGACTATCTTAGCGTCTGAGGTGGAGCGCCACACCTACCATCAGCTCCTTACTTTACCGCCCAGATCCCTGTGCTACTCATACGATGAGTTGACGAGGACTGGTATCGAACTAGGAACCTTTTTTGGTTTCTAGCCGAACGCTCTACCGACTGAGCTAACCCGGCCCATTAATTCATATATATATTATATATATATATATATATATATATATATATATATATATGTGTGTGTGTGTGTGTGTGTGTGTGTGTATATATATGTGTATATATATATATATGTGTGTATGTGTGTGTGTATGTCTGTATTTGCGCTTGTCTGTGCGTGTGATGGCAGCAGATAGACAGGTGAGTACGATGATTTATCCCTCTACATAATTGGTTCAAAAGCCAATTGGTTTCCACATGTGGCCGGCCAAGTTGTTATCACCTTTCCCTTTGAAACGTAAGAGCACCTGTCTTACTATTGCCCATCGCATTAACTGCAAAATGCTCAGCAGTTCAATAGTAATTATCATTATAAAGAAGTTATGACCGGTTTCCATGGAGTCGTGATCTTATTCCCCTATTAACTCGATTCAAATGCGTCTCTTTTCATCTCTTTTTCTCTGATTCAATACGCCACCAGCTGCTGAACTTTTATTAAATTCAGCATCTCGGCAAAGATGAAAAAAAAAAAAAAAATAAAAAATAAACAAACAAAAAAAAATTACGAAAATAAAATCCATAGTGCATCACCAATAAAGTACTGAAAGAAAAGGTAGCAAATGCATATTGTCTCATTTGATTACCTCTTACTCTCTGTTTTTCTTTTCTTTTCTTTTTATCTGAGTCGGCTGCGAGCCGAGCATTTTAAAATGCATTTCTTCTTCTGCCAAGATAATCACCAATAAACTGGACACTCCCCAAGAATCTTAATATCTACATAAACTGTTGTCTTGACTTTCGGTTTGTTTTTATTTGGTCTCTTTTAGCTCAGTTGGTAGAGCACCCGCCTAGGGATCACAAGGTTCCTGGTTCGATACAGGCCATCACTAACTCAACGTATAAGTAGCAATTAGGTCTTATCAGCAAGGTTATAGACATGATGAGACCTAATAGGTCGAAATGTACATTCAGGGATTGACATTTTCTCGATTCATTTAGCCTTACATTTGAACATATATGCTCGCCTAAATTCATTAATTATTAACTAATTAATTTTCAAAATTAGGTATGACTTCAATTAAGCACATATCCTCCAAAAATTGTCGGCTTAAAAGCCATATAAAAATTAATCCATTTGTTAACCTCATATATATATATATATATATATATATATATATATATATATTAGCGAGTAATTCAATTCATAATGTAGGTATAATGCTAAACATGATTCTTCTTTGTGTTCGTCAGGTTAGCTAAACCGAAACTTTTATTTTATTTCATTTTTACATTATTTACCCAATTCGGACTATTGTCCTCATCTTCGTCGTATAACAACCGAGATGGGAACAATAGGAAATCGTGCAAATAATAACAATTCCACATTGCAGAAAGTGAGACTGGCACTTTATCTTTTTGCTTAAACATATAAAAAAGATATCGAACTGAAAATGTTGCTGACTTATTCTACAAGCATTTTAGATTTACTTTTTTTTTAACGATTCCTGGAAAATTAAGACGGGAAAAAGAAAAAAAATCTGCTGAGACTACGTTTGTAGTTCAAACAATACTCCGCAGTAGTCACAAACGTTAACCCCTTAAAAATATTCATTACTTACTTGCAGAACTACTTGGAGTTGCCTGGGATGTAAAAAGTTAAAAATAAATCTCCTATCTATATTTATACATATAGATTTATCCAAATTATTTTTTTATAAATATTTGTTTTTTCATCTTTCATTCTTTATATGTACTAGCAAATATATGCACCCTCTGGGTGCAAGTATTTAAGTTCTAATGTAATAAAATATCATATTAAATTAGAAAGGCTAATGAAACTGAATAAGAATGCAGATAAAAAGATTTGGAACAGAGGGGGTATAATCGAAAAATAGAACAGCTTTGAAACTAAGTCTTCCATCATTTTCCATTACTCCCCCCTTTCATTGGTAAATTTTCCTAATTTAACTATTTAGTTAAAATAGGAAGTAAAGGATAATATTACAGTTATTTCTTCTTGTAAATAAATTTCTTTTAAGATTTATCTACGAGATTTTTGTTTATATTTCTTAAGATAAAACCAAACAATTAGAAATCAATAATACCAAGCACATATTTATTAAAATGAAATTTTAAATATCAATATGCAAATTAGCCTTCTCGTTCAAACTGTAAACCGCTATTTTGTTGTATATATAAATACAATTGCATGTTATTAGTACGTAGATATGGTCAACAATATTAGTAATGTAAAACAATTTTTATTAATAACTGAAGGTTTAAAAGAATGAAATCATGGAGAATTGGACGTAAATAATTAAGGGAATTGTGACTTGAGTAGTAATATAGTTTCGGTTACAGACAGAAAAACACACAATCTCCATTATAATAAGATTTGTTCTTAAGTTGTTTATTTTTATCATTCTTGTTTGTATTTTTTCTTTAATTTGCTTTTTATTATGTTCTATCATTTATTAAATTTCTCTGAATGTTTGAGATGAGGCTTGAAGATTAGTATTATCTGTGTAATTCACATTCAATTGTCCACATGGCCTAGTGGATAAGGTAGTTAGGTTAAGACAGTTCTAAGTGACAGTTATCTCTGGATCCTGAGTTCAATCCTGAGTGAAAGCAGTTAGAAAAAAAATTAATTAACACAACTCCTACATTTCCTTGAAAGGCAGCAGAGGTTTTGTGTCGGACTTCTCCTTTAGTTGATGGGTTGCTGACCAAGGGTACGGAGCCCCTTCAAACCGATTTGGGTATTTATGTGAGTAGTAAGTACCCCAATCTTACTACTATCAGTGTTCCTGAAAAAGTGCAGTCACGATATTACGTTCACTTTCGGACTAATGTCCTTGGAAAACGTATAACTTATACCCCCACCTATTGGTTAAATATTACTACTGCTGTTTTTCTACAAGGTTAGCTTTGACATTAAATAACTCATAAAGGTTGATATGCCATTAAACAAAGAAACCAAAGCAAACCATCCTACAATTGTGACATAAACAAGAAATAATACAACCCTGTTATCTTTGGTTTATGAGAAAATTAATCTTTGATTAAAAAAAATGTTAGTGGTTTACTCATTTTTAAGCGAAGCAATAGATAGATAGATAGTGTTGTGATGTTAGTCCCAACAGTAAAAAGAAGTCAAGTCGAGATGGGGTAAAATAAGACAAGTGTATTTACAATTAATGGTACATGTACGACTAGCTTGTCGTTAACGGGAACAGTCCTCCTTTCCACTCGGTGTCTCACTATTTATAGTGAGAACCGGTGCATGTTCTCCACTGTAGGAACGGCCGGTACAACAGATAGATAGATAGATAGATTGATTGATTGATAAATGTAAAACTTTTGATGTGGGGCCTCCGTGTGAGTAGGGGCAAATAGCAACTTGTCACAGAGATTTTGGCTGCATAATTTACCCTTTTTTAATACACGGAAAAATTACTGCTCCGGTGTAGGATTAATAAGCCAACCGTAATCATAACCCTTCCAAGGCCAATAAGAGACGAACTTGTTAACCGATGCTCTAGTGGAGGCGTCCTCTCTCACTTGTTCGTTCTTGGGTTGAAGTCAGAGGCTAGTAATTTCTTTTCACGGAAATAAAACAAAACTGCGTGATTAGTGAGATTTGAGAAGGTAGGATATAATTAGTTCAACATTGAAATCGTTGGTCAATTGAACAAGTGCGAACTTGTTCATAGGAAAAGTTGATGGGGTACAAAAATAGACGAGAGGGGGGTTAGATATTTGAGAAAAGAAAAAAAAGAAAGAGTCAATAATAAGAGAGGGGAGAAAAAGAGAGAAAAAAGAAAAAAAGACAGAGTAAATGAAAGCCAAGGAGAAAAGACGGAAGAAGAATGGAAAGAAGAATGAAGACAAAGAAAGAAAAATGAAAAAGGAGAGGGATGGGGGAGGAAGAAAAGAAAAAGTAAACAAAACGTGAGGGTAGAATAAGGAGGTAGAACAGAAAGAAAAAAGAGGACAGGTTGAATAAAAGGACTTGGAAGAAGAAGGAAGAAGAAAAGAAAAAAAAGAAGACAGTGTAAGTAAAAGGAGAGGGGAAAAGAAACAGGAAAAGAAAGAAAAGAAGTTTAATAATTGTATAAAACACGAAGAAAATAATAATAATAATAATAATAATAATAATAATAATAATAATAATAATAATAATAATAATAAAAAGAAATTGAGTACGGAAGAGAGAGTAATATGAATAAAAAAGGGATGAAGAAAATAGTTACTTTGAAGGCGAAGTTAGAAAGAGGAGGAAAGAAAAGGGTAAATTATATATACATATATAAGAAATATTTTAAAAATCCGTCGTATGCGACGATGACGTCAACATAACTATTTTCTCCATCGTGTTAGAACACTTTCTTCGAGCGATTTCAAAAAAGTTCTTTTTTCGAACATCTCGGAAATTCTCCGTATTTCAACCGATTGCATTTAAAACAATAAGGATTTACTAAGACGAAGGTCGCTATTTCTTTGCATACTAAAATGTTTTCTAGTTTTTTCTATTATTGTTATTTTATGCATGGATAAACTCCTGGCCGAAACACGTGTCAGTAAAATAAAATAAGATAAATCCTATTTTATCACTTCAACATTTTCTTTCCTTTATTTTTCATTTCAACACACACACACACACACACACACACACACACACACACACATATATATATATACATATATATATATATATATGTATATATATATATATATATATAAAACCAACACGTAGTTATGGCGCAAGTTCAGCAGAATGAGGCACCCTGTGAAAATCGAACTCAACACCAATGGTCTGCTAGTCTAGCTTGTTAAGCATTGGTCGGGTCGAGAACTTTTCAAAAGTTGTAAGAAAACAACAGAAGAAAGATGACATTAGTTTTGGATGCGGGTAAAGAAAATGCCAATTTGCAAAAGTTTGTTTTAATTTTTTTTTAATTAAATAAAGAAATGAAAAAAAAAAATGAATAAAAGGCGCCTCGATAAAATAAAAGGAAATATAAAACTGTCAGAGACTACGCCAAAAGCAAAATATTAATTCCGTTTAATTGGTTGAAAATAAAACAAAAAAAATATCACTTCTCTTTTATGACCATCAGTTGTTTTATTTCAATTCTCTCCTTCCGTACAATAACGCTTATTTCAATTTTCTTCTTCCGTACTGAAATAAAACAACACTTAAGATTCTGACGATACAAATCAATAAGATCTGCTTAAGGGATTTAATAAAAGTGTTTAAATATTAAAAGGATTTCGCTTGTAACTAAAAGACTTGTGGCAGAAGGCGCACGTTCTGTCATGGCTAATTTTAATATTGTGTAAGAAGGGGATTGGAGGGGGTGATGGGAGAGGCAAAGTTCTAAAAGTAATTTTGACTAACGAGAAGAGAGTCCCTTTAGTTTGGATTCCGAGTTTTCCTTCTCTTAGGCCGGTTGACAGACCAAGTTTAAAGAGCCCAGTCTGACCTACTATCTATAAAAGGATTGATATGCCGTAAAACAAAACAACCAACCTTAGATACGGGTTCAAATTCTGGACCAGGCTGTTTGCATTTCACATAGCGCTAATACTCTGGAGGGAAGGTATACATCCAAATCTCCCTCCGGCTATGGGTAAAATTGTAGGACAGACTGGGTTCTTTAATCTTGTTATGGCTACCCGTCTAGGAGAAGGAGAAATCTGAATTCAAACCTGGTGAAACTCCGCTCATAAATAATTGTTGTGTCATAGCCTACTTGTGCGGAGTTATTAGTAAATATGATTGGTTTGGTTGTTTTGTTTTACGGCATATCAACCTCAGTGGGTCATTTAATGCCGATAAAGTTTTGAAATAAAGTCATTCTTAATGGATACTCAATCTTTTATGCAAACATTTTTCTATATAACCCATAGATGGGCCCCTAACAGGTACTACCACTCCGGTCAGAGTGCACCAGGGAGCAATGGTGATGAAGGGGTGCTCCACATTCTCCAAACCTCCAAAACTGGAACTTCACCACCAGGACATGTAGGCCCTCAACCACCGCCTTCCAGCACCCATATGAGAAAAAGGGTTGGGTCTTGTCACAAGGGCAATATGGTTGGGACAATCATATAGGTGCTAGGGCTTGACGTGACCAGCTGATTGATCGGAGGGGGCCTCTGCGACGCCCATCTAGCTCAAGAAAGGGCCAAAGTGGAGTATTGCAAGTCATGGACTACTCAACCACCTGAGTTCTATCCTTAATCATTACAGTTCGCCACCCACGACCAACAAGTGGCCCCATTGGGGGAGTCTTACCCCTCTGCAGAGGTGCAGTTGGTGCATTCTAACGCCACAGCCGATAGGGCGGTGGTAAATAACTGAAACTTTCTGACATGGTAACTTATGTATTGTAGTAGCTAATGAAATATACAAACAGACCATTGTTAGCGAGTTCGTTTCTCACTGAGTGCTCCATACTTCTGATTTTGAGAAACGACTAATTTTTCTTAGAGGTCTCTTGTGGTTTAAATGATTTTCAAATAAATAACCATTACACATCGAGTGCCAACTAACCTTCCTCTTTCCTTCCGAATGTTTAAGTACTGTAGAATAAAATCGCTTCTGGTGCTCCTCCGGGGTTAGGGGCTCGAAAGTTTAAGCTTCATTAGGTTCATAGTGGCTGTGCTCCTGGATTGGTAACCTCTTAATAACAGCAACTACTGTAAGCAACCATAATTAATGTTTCAATAACTTCATGTGTGTTAATACACTAATATAAAATTTAAATAATTCTATGTGTCCTAATAGATTAGAAGAAACAATTTCATATGTATTAATAAACTGGTGATTGACCCTTAACCGCCGCTTTCTAGGACCTTTAAAATTTTTTCGGATAAAATGCCAAATCAAGTCTTTTTTTATAAACAAAGGACTCAGTTTGTTTATAGTATCGGCTATTGTTTAATTGAACAGGTTCATCGCTGCTTAACTTCGGTTATCTACCGGGACCGGTGCCTTTAGCCTGACTTGGCCGTAATCAAAAGATAAGAGTTGTGCGTTTTCCATTAGAGCAATTTGAAGAACACAGTCGGGACTTTATCATATTTTTGCTAGGGCTTGACATGACCAGTTGATTGATATGATCGGACCTCTCCGACTGTCTGTCTAGCCCATGTAAGTGCCGAAGTGGACTGTTGATCGTGTAAACACTTACTACCCGGGTCAGAAACCGCCGAGCCACCAGGATCCCGTCCTTATGCATTACTGTGTGTCAAGAAAGCTTAGCAAATAATAGGAATTAGTTCATCAGTGGTTAAGGACAAATAGGAGTGGACGGATTAGGTAAATTAGCTGTTGGAAAGAAAAGAAAAGCCGGGATTATAAAGGCTAATAACATTCGACAAAAGAATCGAGGATAATTTCGCTTTTTAAAAAAAAAACTTGTATTTCCAACAACAATGATGGATTTGATGTTGGGACATCGATCTTTATTGTCGTTTGATTCCTGCCAGTGGCAAGCGGCTTATGTTCGTTGCAAACTGAAGGGAAGCTGCGCATGGATATAAATTATGTTTCTTTCTTCCTCTTTTATTTAAGAACAAACACGCTTGATATGCTTATCCAATTACTTTTTATTCAAAATCTCTTGATATAATTTATAGTATTTTTACGCTTCCGACTATTATACTTATGGTAGTTAGTCGTCATATCAAGGTGAAATGATTTGCAAGCTAGTCTGACAGATCCATTACTATTGAATAGAGACTTCGAACTTAGATACCCCATACATCGATCTTTATTGTCGTTTGATTCCAGCCAGTGGCAAGCGGATTATGTTCGTTGCAAACTGAAGAGAAACTGCGAATTGATATAAATCATGTTTCTTTCTTTCTCTTTTATTTAAGACCAAACACACTTGATATGATCATCCAATTACCTTTTATTCAAAATCTATTGATATAACTCTGGGTGCAATTATGTAAGTTTTAATATAATAAGATATTATATCAAATTAAAAAGGCTAATGAAATTAAATAAAAATGCAGATAAAACATTTGAAACAGAAGGGGTATAATAAAAAAAAATAGAACAACTGAAACTTACGTTTCCATCCCTTCCGTCTTTCAAAGCTAATTTTTTTCTATTTTAAATATTTAGTAAAAATAGGAAGAAAATATAAAATGACAGTTATTTCTTCTCAAGAGATTTATTTTAAGATTTATCCTCGGGATTTTTGCTCATATTCATTAAATAAAACCAAACAATCAGAAATCAATAATACTAAATACATATTTATTAAAATCAAATTTTTTATATCAGTATGCAAATTAGCCTTCCTGTTCATACTGTAAATTGCTATTTTGTTTAATATATAAATACAATTGCATATTATTAGTATGTATATAAGGCCAAGAGTATTAATAATGTAAAACAATTGTAATAATAATTGAGGTTTAAATAAGAATTAAATCATGGTGAATAAAGGAATTGTGACTCGAATAGTAATATAGTTTCATTTGCAGACAGACAAATACAGAATCTCCATTATAATAAGAATTATAGTATTCATACGCTTCGGACTATTTTACTTATGTCAATCATGGTGTAATTGTTTGCAAGCTAGTCTGGCAGATCCATTACTATTAAATAGTGATTTTGAACTTTGATACCCCATACTTACAACCTTATGTCGCTTCCTACCCATGGCGATCGGGTTGGGTACGAGGACGCCCGGTTGTGGTGTAATGGTTCGCAAACTAGTCTCGCAGATTAATTACTACTGAATACTGAGTTCCATCCTCACTGGATGCCCAGTACTTGTGAACTTGTGTGTCACATCCTACCCGTAGAGAATGGGTTCGGTAAATCCTATTGATGGTAGGTCCTAGTCTCACAACATTTCGACTATTGTACCCTACGACCCTTTTCAGGTGACTTTTTGTCGAAGTTGGTGCAGCACCTTCAGCGAATTTTGAACCGATCCCTTTATTCAATCCATGGAAATAGACTATTCTCAATCCGCTATCTATACATTGGCATATATCATTTTATTTGGAAGTGCGTAGTGTAATGGTTAAAGTCATAGGAAATGGACTTGTCGCCCGAGTTCAAATCCTGGACGTGGTAATTGCATTTCACTTAGCGCTAATACCCCCGGGAAAGGTACGAATTCTACTCTCCTTCCAGCTATGGGTAAATAGTAGGGCAGACTGGGCTCTTTAACCTTGGTTAGGCAACCGGTCTAGGAGAAGGGAAACTCTGAATTCAAACTTGTTAAACTCCGCTTAAGAAATTGACCTTGTGTCACATCCTGCTCGTGCGAAGGGGTAGGTAAATATGTATATATATATATATATTTCAATTAATTCGACCTGAGTTATTTCCCCTTCATAATGACACTTTTATTATTTGAATAGGAACTGCTGAATCCTGATCTAGGGATTGAACTCATGATTTTCAGTTGGACTTAAAAACAGAAGCCCTTAAACAAGGCTTTTATCATCAAGATTATTTATGTTTTATTATTTAGTTTAATTTCAAGCGTGGGTGTGATCAGAAATGTATACGATTGATCTAATCTTAAAATTGAAGAATTGGGAGTTCACGTAACAGGTTTCAGCAAGATTAACCAGTTGGCTTATGAGTCTATAAGTAACAAGCAAGCTAGCAATAAAATGACGAGAATTTATATATATATATATATATATATATATATATATATATATATATATATATATATATATATATATATATATACTTTAATCCAAATTATGTACGTGTATTCAAAGCTTTTAAACCTTTATCTAAAATACGTTTCTTTCTTCAAGATTCCTGGAACTTTATTCAACACACACACGTACGCACACGCGCACACGCACACACACACACAATATATATATATATTGAATAAAATACATATTTATTAAAGAAATGCAGCTCTAAATAAATTTTGAATAGTATTACACATGTATTAAATAAATAAACGTGTTTTGAATGAAGATGCATATACTTTGATAAATTTTTGATAATTTTAAGAGAATTATGCATTGAGCATTCATATATATATATATATATATATATATATATATATATATATATATATATATTCAATGCATGTATGCATCTATTCAAAACAAGTTTATTTATTTAATGCATACGTATTTCAATTCAAACTATATGCACTTTTATTCAAAATACAAGTTCTTTATTCAATAGTATATGGACTTTCAGTTTATACACACACACACACACACACACACACACACACACACACACAACATATATATATAATATATATATATATATATATACTTACATATAAATATATATACATATATTATGTAAATGCACTTATTTTAAGTTTATTTAGCTTTTTTTTTTAATTATTCAATTTATCAAAAACTCGCGCACCTTTTTTCGAAATATATACATCTTTATTTAAAACGTGAGATCCTTTATTCAAAGTATTTGAATTTTTCAAAAGTCTTATTTCTTTTGTATATGCTGCTGTTTCACAAAACTTCTGAAAACTGGATATGTATAAATAAGCATATGTATGAATATATATATATATATATATATATATATATATATATATATATATATATATATATTATATATTGGAGGATATGTGCTTAATTGAAGTCATACTTAATTCTGAAAATTAATTAGTTAATAATTAATGAATTCAGGCGGGCATATATGTTCAAATGTAAGGTTAAACAAATCGAGAAAATGACAATCCCGGAATGTACATTTCGACCTATTAGGTCTCATCAGCAAGGTTATAGACATGGGAGACTGCTCCGTGTGTGACTCGAAACCTCGACTGTCAAGCTGACAAGCGAAGTCTCTAACCGTTACACTAGCTTGCCATTCCCACATTCTTCGATTCTCACTAGATGACCCATACTTCTGGTGATGTGTTACAGATAAAACAAGCTTAGTAGATAACTTGGGCACCTCACGTTGTGTAGTGTTTAGAAATCTGTCAGCAAACCATTATTAATGAGTTAAATCCTCTCTAGGCTCCCTCTACTTCTGGCTTTGTGCAACAACTAAGGTACCTTGGTAGCAATATGTCATCTACAGAAAGCGATGTCAATGTACGCATCGGAATGACATAGACTACTAGAGACAGATTATCGATCATACGAAAATCTTATATATCTTATAAAATAAAACGGTAATTCTTCCAAGCTGTATTTGTATCAGTACTACTGTAAGGCTGCACTACCTTGGAATGTAAAGGAACGCTCGAAGAAAAAGCTAGACGATATCAATTACAAGGATTCTGCGTGCTGTTTAGAACAACTCTTGTATAAAAAAAATCAGTTCTCCTATCACAGTAGCCACCCAAGTAAGACGAACATGAAATGCTAAAGACTGATGGAGAAGTAAGAACAAACTCATAACTGACATTTTCCTGTGGACTACTGCACATGGACACACCAGTGTTTGCAGACCAGCAAAAAATTAATAAAACACCTTTGTTAAATAAAACACGAGATGCCGAGATAAGGGCCCATAGAGACGTATGGCGAGAGACACACAAGGGAATCCGTGCTGTCAACACGACTTCATTAGGAGGATGTTGATGATGATGGGGCATGTGATTAGACTGGTGGATAACATAGACATCTGTTGAATTGTAGTTAGATAGATCATTTAGTGCTCTTTGTTGGGAACTCTTACAAGAGCTATTGATCAAATGTCGTCCTCAAACACTGCGTGTCGGATGTCTTGTCGGTTAAGGCAGAAAATGAAATAATAGATCGATACTTCAACCTTTGTAATCTGCTTTATTTTTCAAAGTACAAATGAAATCGGATAAGCTGCTAAAAATCTCTGAAAAATTAAGATAGAAACAAAAAAAAGGTTAGAAAGAAACTCGAGAAATGACTCAATCTGGTGTCAAATGTAGAGAGCTCAGAACTACAGGACGTCGATCATTCAAATATATATAAAGTAAAAGTAAAGTAATCGGGGTGGCATAAAGTCAGTATCAGCCAGACAGCGAGGGTATCTATCCCATTCTCACTAGCGCTAGACTAAGGAGATTGTTTTTAGCATCTGAGGTGGGGCGCCACATCTACCATCTGTTCCTCACTTACCACATAATCCTTGTGCTACTCATACGCTGAGTTGGTGAGGGCCGGTATCGAACCAGGAACATTGTGGTTCCCAGGCGAACGCTCTACCGACTAAGTTAAACCGGCCATTTTAATTCAATATATAAGGGGAATTTTTTGTTGGTTAGTTGGTGGGTTGGTTTGTTGGTGTCTAACGACTTATCAACCTTTTCGGTTATTCAACCCATATCCTGTTTGTTTATATAATATATATATATATATATATATATATATATATATATATGAAAACCTTAATTCATCAGAAATAAATTTATTTCAGATTCTTTCGTCTTTTCAAGCCTTGTTTAATAATTCCTATGTTTAATAATATTCTACTCCGTATATGTAAAGATATGCACTTACAATGATATATATATATATATATATATATATATATATATATATATATATATATATATACAAAATCTATATATGTACGTTTGAGTTCTCAAATTTAGTTGAATACTATCACGGGAGTACTTGATAACATTTACCCCCCCCATATATATATATATATATATATATATATATATATATATATATATACGCAAGTCTAGGTAATAAACTAGGAGTATTCCTCTGAATTTAGAATATCTAGGTAGCAATATCTCATCTACAGAAAGCTATGTAAATATACACAGAGAAAGGGCATGGATTGATAGATGATAGACCTTATGACTCTCTGATCTCTGATAAGGTAAAGTGACAATTATTCCAAGCTGTATGCGTGCCAGTACAATTGTATGGCTGCACTCAGTCTTTAACGGAACACTTGGAGGAAAAAATAGATGGCAACTACACAATTATGCTTCGTGCTTCTTAAACAAATCCTGAATTCATCCCTAAAAAGCTGGTGTACAGCCACTTACCTCTTATGACAGAAAGAGTCCGAAGTAAGACGAACCAGATACGCCGAACACATAGAACTGAGGCAGAACTCATAAATGACCTTCTCTTGTGAACACCTATATCCTGGACGTGGTAATTGCATTTCACTTAGCACTAATACCCTTGGGAAAGGTATGAATCCTACTCTCCCTCCAGCTATGGGTAAATAGCGGGGACAGACTGGGCTCTTTAACCATGGCTAGGTAACCAGTCTAGGAGAAGGAAAACTCTGAATTCAAACCTGTTGAACTCCGCTTAATAAATTGACCTTGTGTCGCATCCTGCTCGTGCGGAGGGGTTGGTAAATATATATACATGGATGCAACCGACCAGCAAAATGTACATAGAACAGCTCTGTGTTATCACTGTTTCCTGTCGAGGACTTGCAAGGAGTGGTGGAAGAATTGGAAAGAAAGAGAGAGAGAAAGAGAGAGAGAGAGAGAGAGAGAAAGAGAGAGAGAGCGACGTTGGGAATCCGTGCTGTCACTCCGACTCTGTGATGTTTCCCTGTAGATCTGTATATCACAACATTCAAATCTAAAATATTTCATTTTTGTATAATTTTTAAAAACCATCTGTCTCTTTCGTAGAAAGGATTATATTACTCAGTCTAGTTTACCAAGAATTCTATTCCCATAGATCTAGTTTTGAGCCTAGGCAAACTTGAACATTTTTAATTTTCTTGGAAGATTGAAGCAATATGATGTTCCTCTACGTCTTTGAGATTGAGTCTTTCTAAGCTACGTATAGCGAATATGTATCGTTCTATGTATAAATAAATCGATAGATAGGAAGAAAGTAAGGATTATTTTAAATTACTCTCTGTGTATACAGAACTATATCTCTTTGCCTTTAGAGAAAATAAAAATCAGATATGAACTAGATATTTCTACCAAAAAATAATTTTTAAAAATCTTTCATAAATAATTGATTTAATTTTTTTCTTCTAAAGATATGTCTCTCGGCGCCGAATCTGAGTGCACATCTGGGAAAAATATTCAAGAAAGAGAAAGAGGAACAATTTCTTCTCAAGAAAAGTGGAAAAATATTTACTTACGTCTTTTTCCTTATCTAAAAGTTTACTTTGAAGTTCCACTAAAATATATATTCAAAATCTCAAACCATTAGACAATATATGTATATATATATATATATATATATATATATATATATATATATATATATATATAGAGAGAGAGAGAGAGAGAGAGAGAGAGAGAGAGAGAATAGTATTGAACATAGATATTTGTGTGTATATGTGTTGGTGTAATATTTCCCCTCGGCATATTTGCATACTATATAAGCAAACACATACATATTACAAAAAAAGGTTGTAATGATGGGATTAATCTCAGGAAATACAATTAACTTCCAAAATTGGAAAATTAATTACCATATATAATTAGCATTTAAATATTAATTCATCATCATAATCATCATCTTCATCATCATCATTCTCTCTCTCTCTCTCTCTCTCTCTCTCTCTCTCATATTACCAGCTTGTAAGTGCTAACAAAAAGTGAAAATATAGCAATATTCTTTTTCGAAAATAATTTATACAAACAATATAACATGCAAAATTCTTCAATATATATATATATATATATATATATATATATATATATATATATATATATATATATATATACCATTATAATAAATAGACTATAGACTATAAAGCTAAATCTCTAAGTCTTTTGTTATGGACCCTCGCCTCCGTAAGCTTCTTCAGACCAAAAAAAGAAAAAAAAAAATATCAGTGGAAGAAGAAGCTCATGGGCATACTTGCGAGTGGAAATGGTTCATAACCACGATACCCATACTATTTAAGTCCTTTTATTCCCAAATAACTTTGCTATGCTTACAATAATTGAACATTGAGCTCTCATACGGAACCTGAACTCTACAACAAACTACTGGTAGAGAATTAGGACCCTCCTAGAATCACCTTGTACCAACCGCACCAAAGAATATATATATATATATATATATATATATATATATATATATATATAAAGATTTTTTGTTTGTTTCTATAGTGCGATAGAAGCATTATTTATAAATGTAATACGATTTTTTTTTAATAATGCAGATTCATGTTGAAAAACATATTTATTCTTGTGCTCTTGCTCTTAATTTTCGAATTAAAATCCATCTTCAGAGAGTTCATTATAGAGTTGAAAATATTCCATCTGTGTTTTTTAAAGTCAAATTTTCAAAAAAAGAAAAAAAATCGTATATATATATATATATATATATATATATATATATATATATATACTTCACAAAATTGACAAACTGTAAAAAAAAGTTTTTCGTTTATTTTCTGGGGGAAGAGAAATCTTAATTCGATTCTCGCTTTAAAGTAGGATCATTAAATAAACATACAACTACAGACACTCTTCCCTGTGTGTTGGTGTGTCTATACTTCTCAATATTATATGTGGCAACATTTACAACGATATACATAGCAATCATTTTTTCAGTAGGTGTTCATATTTCTTTGTCGATAGATTTTTATCAATCTTGTAGAAAATATTATTTTTATTTATCCCTCTCCTATTGTAATAAATGTATTTTCCTTAATCCACTTTCTGTTAAAGCAAATATATTTTTATTTATCTTCCTCCTGATGTAATAAAAGTAGTTTTAGTTATCTTCTGCCCATTGTAGTCGATATATTTTCTATTTATCTTCCTATTGTTCAGAAACTTTTTATTAATTTGAATTCCTTCTGCTAATGCAAATATTTTTATTTGTTTATCTCCTACTGCAGTAATTATATTTTTATTCATCTCCAACATGTCAAGACGAATATATATATATATATATATATATATATATATATATATATAAATTATTTCCTTATATTGGTGGGATCAAAAACAGTAGGACTAAAAAGGAGTAAAGAAAACATTTCTTTTGTATACAAAAAGTAGGAAGGAATTTGTTGATGAGGAGGGTCTCGAGTACAGCTAAGTGTACCTCGTTGGTTGAGGATGCCAAGAATACAAAGGAAATTGTATTCTTTACTTATTCTTGGTCCTACCGTTCTTATCCCACCAACATAAAGAAATAATATATATATATATATACGTATGTATATACATATATATATATATATATATATATAATATATATATATATATATATAGTCGATATACTATTAAATAGATATATATGTATGTATATAACTATATAAAACGTATCACTATTAGATAAGACTATATATAAATATATATATATATATGTGTGTGTGTGTGTGTGTGTGTAGAGAATAAATATATAATATATATATATATATATATATTGACTACAGCTGTTGGAGATTAATATATATATATATATATATATATATATATATATATATATATATATAGTCATCCACAGACACGTGATTCGACTTATCATGTCTCCTCGGTGTGGCTAGGCATTTTGTGAGCTATCTACCGCCAGGATATATATATATATATATATATATAGGGGTAAACTATAGACACGTGTTTCGAGTATCACCTCTCATCAGTATAGTTATACGGTTTTTAGCAGCTGCCTCTGGCTGGTTTCGAAACCCGAACGAACTTACGCTCCCAAGCTTTCTTACCCACACATCCACAGTCAGTCGCCAAGTATAGCGGGCTATTTAATTGCTATATTCTAAGGGAAATGACCTTCACTAGCTCAAACTATGTAAACAAAGTGAGATTTGGCCGAGCCGAATACGGTGAATCTGCAAATTATATACCTTCTAAATAGAGTGCTCAACCGAGAACGGGAAGCGTATAATAGGGGTAAACTATAGACACGTGTTTCGAGTATCACCTCTCATCAGTATAGTTATACGGTTTTTAGCAGCTGCCTCTGCTGGGTTCGAAACCCGAACGAACTTACGCTCGCCAAGCTTTCTTACCCACACATCCACAGTCAGTCGCCAAGTATAGCGGCTATTTGATTGCTATATTTCTAAGGGGAAATGACCTTCACCTAGAGTTTCTCAAACTATGTAAACAAAGTGAGATTGGCCGAGCCGAATACGGTGAAATCTGCAATTATATACCTTTCTAAAATAGAGTGCTCAACCGAGTGTGTGTGTGTGTGTGTGTGTGTGTGTGTGTGTGTGTGTTGTGTGAAATGCAAACAGTAACGTCTAGGATTGGAAATCGGGTCGCCGAGTTCATTTCCTACGACGAAAACCATAACACGAATTGCCTTCAACAAAACAGACACATGCTTAAGAGTGAGTATGTGCATGTCAGTTCACAGATGTTGAATTTCTAAGTTTTTAGATCCTAACTGTATCTCTATTTCTTATTTGAAAAGAAGAAAATAAAGACCAAAGGAATATTGTATTAGGGAAATTGAATTGTTGAGATATATCTGGCTGGGTGTTTAAAACAAACTATAGTGAACGAACAAGAAAAAGAAAAAGGACAAACATCGTATCAGGAAAAAGAAAATGAAATACGAGTAATAAAACATTTATTCATTCTATATAATATTTTTTTCTAAGAACCTGATTTCCTTTTTAGAATATGCAATTCTAAAGCTATATATGCAAATCAGACCAGCTCATTAGGAATAAATCGATAGATCTATAGATATAGCAGGCTACTTAGAAATTTTTTGGCTCCAGTAGTAGCAGATGCTTTGATGATATTTTATGAGGAACCTCAACTCAAACAAAAAGCAAACGAAGACAGTAAATTATATATATATATATATATATATATATATATATATATATATATATAAAGAGGGAGAGAGAGAGAGAGAGAGAGAGAGAGAGAAACAGTAAATGTATATACACACATACATACATATATATATATATATATAGAGAGAGAGAGAGAGAGAGAGAATAGAGAGAGAGGAGAGAGATACAGAGAGAAATACACAGACAGACAGAGATAGAGAGAGAGATAAAGAGAGAGAGAGAGAGAGAGCGAGAGAGAGAAGAGAGAGAGAGAGAGAGTCAACGACGCTTGGTAAAAGTCAGTTTCTCGCATAAGCGGAACAGTTTCTTCCGAGAATTAATTCTTAAAAATCTTTTTCCATATCTAAAAATCTGCTTTGAAGTTTCACTAGATCATATATGCACATTCACAAGCCATTAGAATATATATATATATATATATATATATATATATATATATATATATATATATATGTGTGTGTGTGGTGTGTGTGTGTGTGTGTGTGTGTGTGTGTGTGTATAAACTTTGTTCTTCTGAACGTTGTTATTTTGAAGCATGGGAATATATATATATATATATATATATATATATATATATATATATATATATATACAATGATTATACATAAATATGTGAACTGTAGAGGTGTATACAAATATATAATATCATGTATGGGCATGTAACTATAGAATACACACACACACACACACACATATATATATATATATATATATATATATGTGTGTGTTGTGTGTGTGTGTGTGTGTGGTGTGTGTAGGTAAGCTTTAGAATGGAGGCTGGTGTATTCTAATGACTGTATTACCATAGTGAGACTAGTCAATTTTTTATCAAACTAATTTTCATTTTCATATAGGAGATGAAAAATCAGTTTAATATATACATATATATATATATATATATATATATATATATATATATATATATATAGAGAGAGAGAGAGAGAGAGAGAGGTGTTTCGGGATAAATTTGACATATCTATATTTAGTTATTTTTCTCCGTATGTTGGAGGTATACGACACTTTCTTCATTCGTATACGTGAGGATAGATAGGATGGATAACTGGAACCGATTTGAATCATGGAAGAGAATAAATTGTATCATGATGATCTTCGCCGGCCATCAAAATAAGAAGATTATGGTTGCTGCTCAATGCTCCTTGAACATTGTAAAAACAATCAGGCATGAACTGGAGAATTGCAATGGAGAATACGAAGCTGTGGCTAAAAGTAAGCAACATAACAGACGATCTGATTGCGTTCCTACATAGAATTCTCAAAATCTACAGAAAAAGTGTTGGAGGACCCTCAGATGCTTACGTGGAGTTGCTAAACACTGTAGTCAAGCCCTGGATAACATGGATAACCAATGGTAGGCCATATGTATGGCAGCAGGATTAGGACCCCTGCCACATCTCTGGGAAAATCCAAAAATGCTTGTCGGCGAATCTTTACGACTACACCAGTCCCAATGTTTGGGCTCCGAACTCCCCAGATCTTAACCCCATGGATTATTATGTATGTAGCGCTGTTGAGAAATACACCAATCACCGTGCCAGTACTACGACAGAATTAAGATAGTTTTGAGACCCTTCCCAGGGAAACTGTAACAACAGCTTGCTCCAGGTTCTGGAGCAGGATTGAGGCTGTGATCGACGCTAATGGCGATTATTTTGAGTGTAACCTATTGACAATAGTGTAATTTCTGTACCTGTTGGATTCTTTTACAATCTATTAAATTTTGTAGTTACCAAGCACTTTTTCTATTTCCTCATAAAACTATTAATTTCTCCCGAACATCCTTATATAACTAATGATTCTTATTATTACCTCTCTTCCCAAAGCAAACTGTATCTGCTTTTGATGCCATGAAATTGTTCTAATTTATTGGTGGTTTGGAAAACGGAATGAGAAGTAGTGGGATAAGATTATTATACCAAAAAAGCAATATATCAACCCCCCCCCCTAAAAAAACAGAAACAAAGCAAAACATACAAAACTTATTTGATAATATTGGGTCACTCATAGGATGAATGAAAATTGCAGTAGAAAATCAGTTCCAAAGTTTAAATCCATATATTTTTGTTGTCTGACATCCGATGACCTGCGATGACCTGCGATGTCAGTCTCACATAGTCTAGGTCATAGTTTAAAAGGCCATGTTAGTTTTGAAGCAAATCCTTGGTCAATAGGCCTTATCACTTTAGCGTAGAATTGGCATGGACAAACACACAACATATGGATTTTGTAGTCAAATGTTCTCTATTCTCTTTGCTAACCATTGAAACGGAAGATTATGTTTCAAAAGGCTTTTTATTTCACGGCAGTGCAGAGGCGGGTGATCGATTGGAAAAGGTTATATGTTAACAAGATAAATCTTTAAAAGAAGATCATTCTTTTATACACACACACACACAAACACACATACACACACACACACACACACACACACACACACACACACATATATATATTATATGTATATATATATATATATATATATATATATATATATATATATATGAGAAGAAAATATTTTTAAAATATAACAAACACAGGATGTTATGATCAGGAAACAATTTTTAGTGTCAATACTTAAGCATTTCGGTATATTGTACCATCTTCAGGACACTGTTAAGTAATGTTTATGTGAGGGACAAAATGAAAGATGTTAAGTGTATAGTGATATTAAAATTAACGGTTAATAGCATCATATTCACACAATCAGTATACACTTAACATCTTTCAGTCTGTCCCTCACATAAACATTACTTAACAGTGTCCTGAAGATGGTACAATACACCGAAATAAAAGGTTTTTCCTGATCATAACATCCCGTGTTTGTTATATTTTGAAAATATTTTCTTCTCTTATTGTCGGATTAATTTCCTCACCGTATTTCCATATATATATATATATATATATATATAATGGAATATGCTGTTTCTATAGATTCGATTTTGTAACACACACACACACACATATATATATATATATATATATATATATATATATATATATATATATATATATATATATGATTGAAATGACTTTGCCTACGTATTCAGAGAATTATAATAACTCAAGATAGTCTTGAAGAAAATATAATGCATTTACATTAAATGTCTTTGAAAAGGAAGCACCAGAAAAATTAAATAATTTTTCATTATTTCGAGCAATTCTCTCCATGTCGGCTGGCGATGAAAAATAAAATTCCAACTGTTGTATTCACATCAAGAGAAAGTAAGTCCGAATTGAGTTCCTAATATTTGTTTGCTTTTGTCTAGTTACTAGTTTAAAAAATATAACATCTAGTTTTTGATATGTATCCATTTTTTGCTTGTTTTTTATTTTTTAAGATAAACTTCTATAACTTACTATACAATGAAAAAGAAAAACGTGAAAGACGTGCTAAACCAGACTCTTATCCAAATTCAAAAAAGAATTCTAAAATTGTGTACAAAGTAGATTAAAAAATAATTAAACAATCTCTAGAATTCGGTTGGATAAGGCAAATCACGAGTGTTGTTTACACATACGTCCGCACTTTGGAAGGTTCGTAAATTATTACCGCCAAAAATAAAAATAACAAAATCGGAGCCGATCGGCACGTATATAAACGGGAGTACAAATTGACCCTCAGATTCGATCTTTTCCATGCTACGAGGGAATACTTACGGCGTACGTAGCAGATGACTTTTAAAGAACAACAGCTTTCGCGACAAACCAGCCTAGGAACAACCAAGACTGGCATCGACAGACAGGCGCCGAGATGCCAAAAAAAAATCTAGTGAAACGACAACTCGTCCAACACTATCTGAATCTGATACCTACCTAGCCAATTCAACCCGACTGCTGACAAGTTCAAAACAACCAACTGAACCAACAGAACCTTCTTTTGACTACTATACGACTTTCTACTCGTTCTGCTATTTCGACCAACAAACCAGAAATTAATTTTTCAGGTCGTAAATACTAAAAACTTTATTGATTTATCCAGTTTTTTTCTACCGACTAACAACCTCGGAATAAATTCCTTTGTTGTTGGTAACCATGTACCTCTTATGTTTGTTATTCCTCTATATTTTGCCTAACCTGTGTCTATTTCATTCATACATCATATCAAATATTGTTAGCGGGGTCGGCATCCGTTCTTCACCGGACAGAATTCATCTTTACACCGAATTCGCTCACACCGATCCCCGGCAATTTCAAAAATTGCAATTATCTTTGACGTGCTTGTCACACGGCGATGGTTGTGTCAATTTAAAGAAATATTATGATTGTCTATCTATTTTAAGTCTATGTTTATACCAGTAGTATTTGAGAATCTGCTTTGTTTATTTATTTGGATTCTAGCGAATTCATTACGTGAGGTTTATTTAAATAGTATATATCCTTCTAAGAAGGCAATATTTGAATTAAGTCAACGTTTCTGTGTGTGTAATTTGTAAATATGTTTTGCTTCCTTTTCGAACGGACTTTAATGTAAGTACATCATATTATCTTCAACATTTTTTTCTGTGTTATTAGCATTAATTACATATATAGGCTAAGCCATTTTCATCACATCTATATAAGAATCACACGTAGAAACCACACGTCAATATATATATATATATATATATATATATATATATGAAGATAGGATGGATGTAGTAATATCCTCCCTCCCTTCAATTCCGCTACTAACTTACCCCCTCACCACATCACATGTACTCGCACGTAATTTTGCTTTCAATAAAAAATCTTTGACTGAGGATGTCAACGTTTCAACTCTTAGATTTGTTTTGAGTTATCATTTCTTGTTCACTATCCTTTTACCTACCTCATATATATATATATATATATATATATATATATATATATATATATATATATATATATTTATATACCAAACTTGTTGGTGAACCCTTGAGGTCATAAAAAACCCGGCAAATAGTTTGATTGTAAAAATATACAACCAAATATCACCTGGGAAAAATATTTCAAAAAAGAAAAGGCCATGATAGTCGTTGATACTATAATATTTGGCCAAAAGAAAAAAAATTCATATATATATATATATATATATATATATATATATATATATATATATATATATATATATGAAAAGATATATATATAAACTGCCAGGATACTCTAAAGCTATATATATTATATATATATAATAAAAATGGCAACGTCTATATATGGAAATAATACAAATAACTTTAAAAAAATGAAATGAAATAAATTGTACTTCTATCTAAGATGATTGAAATTGAAGCATTAAAAATAAATGAATAATTTTGCCATATTTTGAAGAGCCTAGCCGCTCGAATGGCGAGGAAAAAAATGAAATTGGTGTGCTGCCTTCTGCAGGAAGTAATTCCGGGTTCATTTAGTGATATGTATGCATTTTTGTCTGTTCTGTAACTGATAACAGTAGCATTTTATTTTCCGCCCAGTTCACCCGGAGACGTTTATAGCTAAAATATATGTGTCCCTTTAAGCAAATATTTTGATTCTATCTTGAATTCCAACGGACTTAGATGTGAGTTAATTTTACAACGTTATTAACAGTATTTCCATACATAGGCCATGTCATTTTTATCAAATTTATATTAAAACCATATATGGAATCCACACTTCAATATATATATATATATATATATATATATATATATATATAATAAGATAAATATATAAAGGTTTTACATATCTATTTATTAGGTGACAAAGGAACATTCACAACCATATTGGTTTCATGCGATGCAATCATCAGGTGAAGATGTTTCAAATGTTTGGACATTTGAAACATCTTCACCTGATGATTGCATCGCATGAAACCAATATGGTTGTGAATGTTCCTTTGTCACCTAATAAATAGATATGTAAAACCTTTATATATTTATCTTATTATTATTATTATATAACAGCTCTAGTTTATATTGAGCACTCTACCAATAATACTGCCTTTGGTACATCATTCCAGCAAAATCTGAAACAGTGACCATCTCATACTATATATATATATATATATATATATATATATATATATATGTATTGAAAATACAGTATCTCCAATGAACAACTACGAACGTAGCGATTTCTTTAAAAAAGTGTAATTATATACTAAATCAATGATATCAGGAAAAGTCATACACAGAGTCACAGAAAAATCTCCAAAACTTTATTGTTTATATTATAACAATGACGTCAGACAACAACTGCTGTTTACACAGTAGCATTGCATCCAACAAAGCCTTCATCAGATCATGAATCTGGGTTTCGGCATGGTTTCGAGACCGAAGGATCATTAGTACTAATCCAGAGCGCCCCAGCAGTATCTCACAATACCACCAGACTTTTTTGGTTTGTTGTCACACTGTGGGATTGCCATATCCACGCTGATCCGGTTAGAGCTTTATCCTGGATCTTTTTGATGTATTTCCTCTTGTCTGGTGGAGAAAGTCCAAGTTTAGTAAAAAATGCAATGGTTGAGCTGGTAATAAATCCCTGGCATCCGACTTTGTTAGGAAATACATATGTTATTCATCTGTTTCTGACGCAGTGTTCTCGTCGATGTTCATTATTTTTCAAACTTACGCTGATGTGCCTAGTCAAGATTTTTCTCAAAAGGGACTGTTAATTCAACGATGAAAACTTTTTGATCAACAGACCAGATGGAAAGATTAGGACGTTGGGCCGTTAACGTTATTACAGACAGGCAGAGATTCTAACCATTACACCAGCAAGCCCTTCCCAGATTTTTCGTGTTGTTTAGAAGTAGATTATATTCCACTTTATGGTGTCTATAGCTCTGCTGATGATGCCTAATAGGCTGAAATGTACATACAGAGATTGATTTTTCTCGATTTGTTTAGCCTTACATTTGAATAGGTATTCCCGCCTAATTCATTAATTATTAATTAATTAATTTTTAATTAATTCAAGTTGGTGTTCTAAATCACATACAATTGTCAGGCCGTGCAGCCATCAAACAGTGACGAAATGTGCCTATGAATTTCCACTGGATGGATCTTTAAAAAACAAGTGGTGAATTTATATTTCAAGTCGATCAAGGAAAGTTCTATTCTTTGAAAAAATCGTATTTTGACAAATCGTCAGTTTCCCGAAATTTCTATAATTACTTTCCGCGGCCACTACATTCCTCACAGCATATTCCTTATTAGTTTATTTATTAGTTGTTTTGATTCTTACAAAATATTTAGCTATTCATGCTTGGTCGGCCCAAAAACTTTCTTTTAGAAAACTATATGTAGATAGATCAATATCCTCGCTGCTTATTGAGGAATAAAACGAATTCAACAAATAAATATTTTCAACATAATCTCCTTCTTTATCAATGAACGTAAATCAATGGAAAATATCAAGCGCGAAGATCAAATATTACAGCGTAAGATTTTCGGATCAAAATTCGATTTTGAGGCGAACACATTCAAATATGAATATTATAATCTATATGAAAATGAATAAATATAATATAAATTTATCAATATATTTCATATGTAATTAAATAACTGAATCTTTCTCCCCACCCTCTCACTCTCTCTCTCTCTCTCTCTCTCTCTCTCTCTATATATATATATATATATATATATATATATATATATATATGCATATTTATATACATATATATTAATTTATTTATTCATTTATTTATTTGTAATGGAACTTTTTCGCAACTGCCATCACCGGTAATGTAATGTAATATGTCTTGTATATTCTTTATCAAATTTTTTGTTATTATCAAAGTGAATAAAATTATTTTTTGTTGAAAGGAAATGTGGATATATTCGCCAATTGGAATGCAATACATTTTACAAAATTACTTCGCAGAGAGACCAAATTAGAATTTGAAATATGAATATATATCTTTTATCAACTCAATATATATTTCACTGACTTTATATATATATATATATATATATATATATATATATATATATATATATATATGAGATGTTAATTGTAAATATATGTGTATCTCTGAGTGGATGTTCCTATACTCACTATTTATCATTCGATATACTGTACATTAAATTACTTTTCAGAATATATATATATATATATATATATATATATATATATATATATATATACCTGTGTAGGGTGATCGAACAGGTTTTTAGGTTTGACTTTACCCAAATCTTTGTCCTGAGGTTTTCAATTTACAAATTTAAAATTTAAATGATGACGTCTATAGATTTTGATTAACAATCTCGATACTTTTTGATCGGCAGTTTTTGATGAAACACAGAATTGTACAAGTGCAGCACCATCCATACTCAGCAGCTCGAATATTTTGCATCAACTTCTTTACATTCTCTGGCTCTAATAATTCCAACGCATAGACATGGAATGAGAAATAACTTTTAATTTTCTCTTTACTGTCTCCGTTTCAACTCGAATGTAAACTATATCTCTCAAATACCAAGTGACTGTCTAGCCAATAAATAAAGGCCAACGTGATATTTACTTTCCCTGAATTTAACCAGTCAAGTTCTTTGACCTGTTAATCGTCATTTAGACATTATCAGATATATTTACCAAAAGTACATGAAATTATCTTGAAATACTATAGATTATATTAATTCAAAGAAACCACCAATAACTTCAACAACGACCTCCAGACAATTTCGGCATCACCTTCAAAACTTTCAGGCGGTCTCCTTGTTTAAATTAATAAATGCTACCGTTATCCTTGCCTTCGCTTCTTTGGTAAAATTCTGATCACCATTTTAGGCGTTTTGATATTCAGTTGATACTCATTGGAGCAGAAAGTCTGTAGTATTCCTTGAAATTCTAGGTAGAAAAGAGTGTAGTATTAATAGTTCTTGTAATCCTCGTCTGTAGGCCTTGATCCCAGAAAATGAAATTTGCATTTGATTTCTGGACAATTACCAACGATCTTAAATGCGTTCTGTATCGTTTCTTATTGGCCAGTCTTACCGGAAATACCTGCTGCTTATGTTGAGAAAGTTCATGAATACGAATGAGGATTTGGTGTATATTTTATACCCAAGAATACTCCAACATTCAAAGTGCCGATGTTGGTGTTACGTAACACATAGTAACTATTTTAATTTTTTTTTGGGGGGGGGGGCTCGCCAGAACACCATTTGTGACTTATGAAATTGATTATCTGATCAGTCTCTGTTTATTGCTGATAAACAAATCCCGCATCCAGGTGTCCATTCATCCCAACCGCGAGTATGTTTTTCTTTTCAGTATTGTTATGAGAGGGTCGGCATTTAGATTTAAATACTCAACGGATTAAAAAGAAGGGTTCTAAGATTAAGATTCAAAAGTAATTACTAATAATTCCAATTATTCAAACTGCCTCCCATGTAGTATTAATAAGTAAGAAACACATTTTAATTCATAAGTAAAATATATGGGGGTTCTTACACCATAACACTTTTGTTAAACTGAAAAAAAAATAAAACGTTCCTTCTTCATTAAACTCAATTAGGCTTGTTTACGTGAGAAATATTTCTATGCTATTATCTTTTTATTGTTCTCAGTTCATTTCAAACTTAGGTTATCCTCAGGAGAAATGCTTTTGTGAAGAAAAGTAGTTTGTTTTTTTTGGATATTTTTCAAACAGTTTTTAAGAGGAGTCCTATAACATGCTGGACTGTGACATTGTAGTAATCGAATTTGAACTCCAGTCACGTTCACTTTCGGACTAATGCCCTTGGGAAATATAGGAACCTCCTTATCCCCCCATCAATAAGTTAAATAGCAATACATACAATCTTCTACCAGGATTACTTTGATATTAAATAACCCGCAAAATTTGATATGCCATTAACTCTTTGCCTATCAAATTTTCCCTACGACTGTACCAAATGTTCCTAGTATTTTTTTTACCTGTATGATGGGATATTTCAAATCTATTCACCTCAAAACTCATTCTATTAAACTTAAGTCCTATTATCATAGTAATCTGAGTCCTTCGGCTCAATTCAGTGCAAGCCACTGCCAGTGGTTCACGGTAGGATCGCAGTTGTTGTAGAGACGCTGAAAGCGGTTTATAGTATGCAAATAGTTAAACAAAGCAACCAAACCAAATCAAATAGATTTTTAAGAGAAATGCCATAAGAGAAGCGACGGAAAATGAACTAGTGGCGTTGTATATGCATTTGCTGAATTAAAATTATGAAGTTGGAAAGCCCCGTAGGTTGGTCTTAGAATAAACTCACAGCATGTATTTGACCCCCCTACTTTAAAGGTCACTTTAATATGGAGTACCACGCTGGGGCATGTCTAACGGATATTGCAAAAATTGCTCCGCTCCGTCGACATTGCCCTTTGGATCCCAGGCAACCAGCCTAGCCCTTATACCTTTTGGGAGAGGGAACAAGTGCTGGAAAGCCCCCTTAGAAGATAAGCGGTTAACATTATCACACGTCACAAATGGACTCTTCAACTATATCCATTAGAGTGATATAAGATCCACCTACCAAAAAAGGATATCTTAGGTATGGTACTAAACTGCATTGCATGGTGAACTATTTGAAAATTATTAGTATTGGAATAGAATACTAGAAACTATATAACTATATAAAACAAAGGATACATCTCAACACTTGGTGGTAAACCTCTTAAACCAGTAGAACAATTCACATACCTTGGTAGTAATATCTCATTGTTGATGTGTGAAGAAAGAAACAAACAAAAAGATGTTCCGAGAGACATAACAAACAGATAATAATAAACTCTATACACTGTTTAATTCCCTATTCGACCTTGTTTTATTTCTAGCAAGATTTCGTAAAAGTCAAAAATTGGACCGGTTGCAATACTAAGTATAAAGAGCCCACTCTGTTTTGTTATTTCCTCATAGATGGAGAGAAAATTTTGGATCCATACCTTTCGCGAGGGTATTAGCGCTATGGGAAATGGCCTCGCGGAGGATTTGAACTCGGTTAGCTGAGTCCACTTCTTACAACGATAGCCGTTATGAAATGAACGCCTCCAACTTTAGTGGCATTACTATATCTGCCGCAATATTTTTCTAATCAATTTTCAATACAAATTGTATTATATGTAATCTTAGGAGGTATGTTAGAATAACCTTCAAGCTACCTCCATGAGTAATTTCAAACCGATTTCATCCCAGCTCCCTATAATCTGAAGTCGAGTTCACCTTTCCGTAAGATCAGCTGAAATAAGGGGGATAAAAGATTTACTGCAGTCCTGAAAGCCATTTTTACTATATATTTTATAAAACCCTGTATCTAGTTACGTGATACTTGTAGAGGAATGGGACATCAGACATTCTCTCCCACTATCTCTCTCTCTCTCTCTCTCTCTCTCTCTCTCTCTCTCCCCCTCTCTCTCTCTCTCTCTCTCTCTCTCTCTCTCTTTTTTTCTCCATTTCCTTTTCTCTCTCTCTCCCTTTCCTTTTCTCTCTCTCTCCCTTTCCTTTTTTTCTCTCTCTCCCTTTCTTTTTCTTTCTCTCTCTCTCTCTCCCTTTCTTTTCTTTTTCTCTATCTCTCCCTTTCTTTTTCTTTCTCTCTCTCTCCCTTTCTTTTTCTTTTTCTCTCTCTCTCTCTTTCTTTTGATGGTGCAAGAAATGTATTGAAACAAGCAAGAATGTTACCAACCCATCATACTAAAAAATTGGCCACCCACAATTAAAATTCGTTAAAATTCAAAATTAGATTATTGATAGGTAATGACCTGTTGTTTACCACCCCTCCCCGCCACCGGGAATAAGTGAGAACGGAAATTGAGTTTTGTTAGTCAGAAAGCAGTTTTAACGAATACACCATGATGTAGACATCGTCTTCTGTTTCACCCCGGCCGCGGTTGAGAAATCTGGTCGAAAATAAAAAGATCACTCAAAAGGTTAAACCTGCAAATGATCGTTAAAATTAAAACGAAAACTTATTTGCTGGTGATCCATGACAGTTTAACTACAGTGTATGAATGAACTTGAATTGGGTTAGGAGTTTGGGGATTAAGGTTGTTTTAATTACGTATTGCTTTAAAAAAATATTAATACATTTCATTAACCATTGAAATTAATTATTGAATCCAACGGTAGACACATTAGTCTCAGTTGTTTGTGTTAGTATTGCACTGTTTAATTTCAGTTAAACTTTAATATTTAACTCTGTCAGAAGTGGCCACCCGGGAGGCTACATTATGTATAGAACTATTACAATTTAATAAATTATATTTAGAAAAATGAATGAATAACTAAATAAATTAATTCAAATAATTAACTATGAAAGCGATTAAATTTTAAAATTACCTGATTGCTCCTGAAACTAGAAAGGTCAAAGAGGCTGGAAGCATCCGGGATGAAGGTCCCACCAGGTGACTTGACATTGAATTTCACGAACATATTCACGGTTTCAAATGTCAAATGTACACCACGAGTCGAGCGCTTTAATTCGAAAAGGTCAGATTTTTTCAGTTTTGTTATCCGGCTGTGACGATTTACTCTTGATTTAATCTTTTTTTAATTATTCAAATTGATCTTTATAGAATTTAAAATGTAATTTCATCCAAAACTGTCGTTAGTTTACACATTGAAAAGATCCAATTTTAACGCTTTAATACTGCTAGTTTCAGCAGACAAAATATTCCAATCTACAACAAAAGGGGACAAACTTTTTCGCTGTTCGACTGATACCAACAATAGGCTGCTCCACACACACACACACACATATATATATATATATATATATATATATATATATATATATATATAAGCTATGTCATAAAAGTATCGAGATTGAAGTTGTATTTACAATGAAATAAATGAACTATGAATGGAACGTTAATTTTTTTAATAGAATGCGTGTCATGAAAGTGCCGAGGTTGAAGCTATATTTACCAAAATAAAAATAAAAAAATAATGGAACGTTAATTTTTCAGAATACAAGATGTGTCAAAAAGTACAAACAATTTCGATACTCTTTCGACACACCTTATATTTATATTTATATTTACATATATATATATATATATATATATATATATATATATATATGTGTGTGTGTTGTGTGTGTGTGTGTGTGTGTGTGTGTGTAATCTTCATCATAGGGAGTCCACCTATGCGTTTTCGTTGTGTGGATATATATGTGTTAGATTTTGGGCTGTATTAGACGAATGAAAATGTGCAAGATGAAGAATTATATTCAAAATTATGAATATTATCTTGATTTTAATCTTATTTTATCTGATGTCTAAAATATCAGGGTTTAAAGATAAATAAAAATGATATTCCTAATTTTGAATTGGGTTAATATTTCTTATTTTGTATTTTTCTATGCTCCTAATTTCAACAAAAATATGTTCAAACATCCATCATATATATATTATATATATATATATATATATATATATATATATATATATATATATATATATTCAGTCGGTAGCGCTTCGGCTAGAAACCATGAGGTTCCTAGTTCGATACCGTCCCGCCAACTCAGCGTATGAGTAGCACAGGGATCTGTGCGGTAAATGAGGAGCTGATGGTAGGTGTGGCGCTCCATCAGATACTAAAAAACAATATCCTTGGTCTAGCGCTATTGAAAAGGAGATAGACTCCCTCGCTGACTGGCTGATACCGACTTTAGCCGCCCCGACGACTTTACTTATATATATATATATATATATATATATATATATATATATATATCAGTTATTTTTGGACTGCTACGTGTTCAAATTTTTAGTAAAAGTCTTTTAATGCTACAGAATTTGGTAATAGATAAAGCCTAATAATATTCATTTTTATTGCATCCACGAAAAATAATAAAATCCTGCTATCTTTGGTTAAGAAGAAATGCATCGTATTATAGAGAAAATGGTAAGATTTACTTATTTATGTTCGATAGTATATAATAATAATAATAATAATAATAATAATAATAATAATAATAATAATAATAATAATAACATATTTGTTTCATATTTGGAGGAAATGTTTAAAAAAAAGGAAAATACTTTTAAAACATTCTAATATATATATATAAATAAAATCTGCTGAGTATTCCACTGTCGGTATCAGCAGAACAACGAGGGAATCTACTCTCTTTTCGTTTGCGCCAAGCCAGGCAAATTGTTTTTTCCTGGGGTGGAGCGCCTCACCTAGCATCAGCTTCCAGATACTTTACCCAACTGAGCAGATTACACAAGCTGTGCTACTCATGCACTGTGTTGGCGAGGATTAATATCGAACGTAGAACTTTGCGATTTCTAGGCAAATTCTATACGAAATGGGTTACTCGGTCCATCAATATACAATATACATATAGATTTCTTTAAATGTTTTCATATTTTTTTAAATGTGTCTCCTTTGTGTGTATAGCACAACACAATAAAATGTTTATTTTATTGTTCCTAAGGAAAAAATGATATAGATATTGGAGAATAATGAAACGATATGTTTGTTGCTCCCTTTGGTTGATGTAACAGGCTAGAAAAAAGATTATGGTATGCTGGACGTCTTCATGTTAATAAAATGCTATCCAAGTGTGTTGATTAAAAAAGACAGAGTATCTACGAATTTCTCATATTCATCACTAACTGCAAGTGTATCTATTTGTTCGTTCATATGTTCATTCAAGCGCCCATTCCTTTTGTTCAATCAGTTATGGGTGTTTTCAAGACTAGACTAAATTTTTCGTCTAAAAATTGATTATATTTAAACATTTTTAAAATGAATGTGCTATATTCATATGTAATGATATACTGGACTACTTTACTTTTTCATTGGATTAATTATAATAGACTGGGTGACTTAGACTCAAAAAGGTTTTCAAGGCATGTTTGGTATCAATGGAAGTGTAATTTTATGCTTTGAAAGAAAATTGAAACTCCTGTTATACGCAACAGGGTATTTTTTTATAGTCATTCTTCTGAGCACAAGTTTCAGTCAGAGAATTCAGTTGTTTAGTCGGCACATTAAATACTAGGATCAAGACTCACATTGATATTTCAGAAGAAAGTAATATTCATAATTCTCAAAGTACAGTTTTCCTATTTCAATTTGTGTTCAAAGCTGATGTTTCTTCTCTCATTTCTTGTTGTGACCATTTTTAAGAATTTCAAGTAGTTGATAATGTTTGATTATTTTGATGTTGATAATGTTTGATTATTTTGGTGTTGCTATTTTTGATGTTGATAATGTTTGATTATTTTGGTGTTGCTATTTTGATGTTGAGAATGTTTGATTATTTTGATGTTGCTGCTTTAGTGATGATTTTTCCTCTTCTTTGGAGTTTCATGAGAAGTCTTGGTTGTCTTATGCATGGTGTAGGGTTGTCTGAGTTGCTGACTACCATCTATGGAGACAACTCTGTAGCACAAATTCTTTCCAGAAACACCATCTCTAGAGTTTCCCCGAGTGCATTTCTTGGTACATGTAGCCTTGATGACCAAGCTTATTGATGCTGTACTTCCACCAGTAGATGCTGATTATTTTAGTGAAGGACGTGTAAGAGAGGGGGGATTAACACGAAATTCCTCCAATGTGCACTTTCTCCATAAATCGACTATATTGGGTTTAGATGATACATTTCGTGAGGCTCTCAGAGATTTTATTTGGGGGTAATGTTGTTTTGACAGCACTGTTGAAATACTGACATGTTGTTGGGGTGAGTGAAAGAAACAAAAAACATTTTATGCCGATTGTGAAGCATAAATGGACTCTAAAATTGTAGGCATAAACTTCTATTTCACTCGGCTGAGCCGAATCGTTTTACAAATTTACAAAATATTTTTCTTCAAAACTTTGTCTTCGTTAGAGGAAATAGATTTCAATCTTTTAAAATATTATCACTATTATGGTGATGTGGTGTATGTATATATTTTATATATAGGTTAAACTAAACCATCATAAGATTGAATAAGCCATAAAATAAAGACAAATATTCAAAGAAAGAATAAATAAGCTGGTTGCAAATATTAATAAGCCGTTGCGAATTGCGTCTAGGTTAGGGGAAGTCACTTATTTTAAAGTTAAAATAGATATCTACTTATCATTTTCTATTAGTGTCGACGATTGTGATAAAAAAAAGTTGAACTCAAAGAATTTTGAGATAAAAACCGATCACTTTATCCAGCAAGAAGACCAGACCTAGTATTGATTAACAAAAAAGAAAGAACTTGTCAACTGGTGAATTTTGCAGTTCCAGCAGATCACAGGGTGAAGCTGAAGGAAAACGAAAAGATGGACAAATACCTGGACCTTGCCAGAGAACTGAAAAAGCTATGGATATTGTTGGAAACTTTTTGACATATAAGGTGTGCTCTAGTTCCACGTCTGGATTTATAGACTAGGCAAGATCATGTGATCTATTCCTTAGCCATTCACTGGCCATACTGCGTGGCTGATACACTACTTAAACGCTGATTCTTTCTCAGTATACTTGCGACCATTGACGAAGGAACCTAGGATTCCCTAGCTGAGAGGATTACCAAAGGATTCGTTGTCGGAGGACTCTTTACCAATAATCCACAGGCCAAGGATGGCCCTTAAAAACTTAAGAAATATGAAAGTCAAAGTGATACAAATTGTAGTTGGTGCACTTATAACGGTCCCAAAAAGCTTGGAAAAAAGACTGGAAAATGAGGAAATTAGGAAGAATTGAGACCATCCAGACTACTGCACTGTTGCAATCTTCCAGAATACTCAGAAGAATCCTGGAGAACTGGGGAGACTAGTTGTCACTCAGACTACCGGAAAATACCATTAGCTAATGCTGGTGTGAAAAACTAAATACTATAATAATCTATTAATAATGGAGATTCGCTTCCGGTTTTTGTCTGTAACGAAAATTACGTCACTGCTTACGTCACATTACCCAACACATAATCCAACGTCATAACAAAATAAATATACTCAAAATGTGAGCATGCAACGTTAGACAATCCTCATTGTTTCAATAAATATATACGTTACATATTTATATATAGATTGTTTTATTCTAGTATAGTATTTAAAGTTATCGGAACTGTTTCCATTTCAAATTGTCTTTCTTTTTTTTTTACTCCTTTAATAAATTTGACGATTTTACATATTTATGGTACACACTCTATGACATTGAATTTTCAGCTCCATTCCCAACAGGCAATATCTTTCAAAAAATATTTTTACATCACCCGGAGGGTGTCTTTTTATTTTGCTAATAATAATAATAATAATAATAACAGAGATTAATAAAAATGCATTTGCTCCTGAATCTGCTCGTGGAGATACTATTTCCATTTAATAAAAAAAAACGTTTTCAAAAAAAGAAAAATCACGGATATCCCTATTTCTATAGAAAAGATTCTCGCATCTATCAATGCTTTGGTATATCTCTCATTGAAATTATGGATACCAACAGTTTCTTTATTTTTCAGAATGTAATTCCATCAGAATTGCCAGAGGCTAAGATTCCTGGACGAGTTTCAAGACTTTTCTATTAACATGGTTAAATCGATATATCAAAATATATTTCGCTCTGAGAGTTATCAAAATAAATTTACGTTAAGATAAACTGTGATGGTAATATATATATATATATATACATATACATATATATATATATATATTATAATTATATAATTATATAATTATAAAAATTATAAAAAATATATTATATATATATATATATATATATATATATATATATATATATATCTAATTGCCGTTTTAACTTTTCCGTCGCAGTGGCATCAGTAAATAATCTAAAAGTCCTCAGTATATTACAAATATATTGATATATATATAAATTAAGAATATATATATAAATCAAGAATATATATATATAATTAATTAAGAATATATATATATAATATATATATATATATATATATATATATATATATATATATATATATATATATATATATATATATATATGCGTGTGGTGATCTAATGTTATTGATATAAAGGTTTGGGGCAAGTGATTGCTCAAAATGTATAAGAATAAATTTATGTGCTCCATGCCCTTAAAAAAGTAGAGTTGATTTAAAATCTAAAATGTTAAGATCATTACAATGTCAAATAGTACATATGGCTTTAGGTTGCGCATACTATAGGGTGTGCGATCGTTAGATAGATATATGTATTGTGTGTTGTAATAGGCTTTTTATTCATTTTTGACACAGTGTATCATAAAAGTGCTGAGCTTGAAGCTGTATTCACCAAGATAGAAATGAACAATAAATGGAACGTTAATTTGTTCAGAATACAATATGTGTCAAAAAGTACAAGAAAATCTCGATAACTTTTTGACACACCTTGTATATATATTGGTTTTTGTATAGTCATATTTGTGTGTGCTGTCATGTTTGTATAGTTGGTCAGTTTGTTCCCAAAATTCAAATTTGTAGGAATGTCTTTTTATACACCTTTTTGTTTCAGAATACAAGGTGTGTCATAAAAGTGCCGAGCTTGAAGCTGTATTTACCAAGATAGAAAGTGAACAATGAATGGAACGTTAATTTGTTCAGAATACAAGATGTGTCAAAAAGTACCAAAAAAATCTCCATACATTTTTGACACACCTTGTATATATATATTGATTTTTGTGTAGTCATATTTGTGTATGCGGTCATGTTATAGTTGGTCAGTTTGTTCCCAAAATTCCAATCTGTAGGAATGTCTTTTTATACACCTTCCCTCCAAATTGAGCAATGCTGTCTCGAAGGACAGAGAATCGTCTTTTTTGACGTCGCCTAAGCCCCACGCTCTGCTCGAAAAACCCAATATATATTCATCGACAAGCCAATGGACGCTGATATTCATCCGATGTGGAATCAAATTGACGAGAAGGCATCAAAGCAGAAAAAGAGTTTAGTTACCAAGAAGATTTAATGCTGGCAATCAACAAAAAAGGTTGTTGATGGTGGTCAGAAGCGTTGGTTTTGAGACGCGTTTTTATTGCTTCACATCACCTCAGCCTCCGCATAGGATAGCATCCATTGACGTATACAATCCATTTTACGTCATATATATATTTACCTACATCTCCGCAAGAGCAGGATGCGACACAATATCAACTTCTTACGCGGAGTTTAACAAGTTTGAATTCAGTTTTCCTTTTACTTGACTAGTTACCTTACCAAGGTTAAGAGCCCAGTCTACCCTGCTATTGACTCAAAGCTGGAGGGAAAGTAATTGGATGCATACATTTCCCAGAAGTATTAGACCTATGTGAAAATCAAACAGCTTCATCCAGGATTTAACTCGGGTCGACGAGTCCATTTTCCACGACTCTAACCATTAGACCATGCATCTCCTTATTTGATTTATTATAATTATATTATATGGTAAAGGAGGTTTTTCAACAAAAGAGGATTCTTTTTTTAATTTATTGGTTTGGTTTGTTTTGTTTTACGGCATATCAACCTCAGTGGGTCATTTAATGCCGATAAAGTTTTGAAATAAATCAAATCTTAATGGATAATACAATTTTTTTATAAATACATTTTTCTATTTAACCCATAGATGGGACCCTAACAGGTACTACCACTCTGGGTCAGAGTGATCAGGGAGCAATGGTGATGAAGGGGTGCTCCACATTCCCCAGACCTCCAAAACTGGAACCTCACCATCAGATAGAGTTTTCTTTTTTTTAAGTGCTTCATTGTATTTTTTTATTTTATTTTGTTTTTTTTTACAACACGGACCTCCATATCTATTTTACGTCATATGTTACATCCACGTCAACCACGTCAACCACAGAAAAGAAGCACAGAACAGACTTTATTGATTTTTGTTCAACTCCTACATTCCCCATGAGTCGATTTTCTATTTAAATTCAATTTGAAAATGCCGAACAATTGTTGAATTTGATTAGGGGATAACCTCTCGAAATGTTTACTCCAGTTGCCAACACTTTACATCTCACAAGACACTAGACCCCAAAATCCGAGATCTAATATTGTGTTGCATATTCTTTGATCACATTCGGGGAGCTGGTGCCATTTAAGTTATAGCGGTGGAACAATATCCCACACATTTGTGCATCTTACCTTTTTGGAACAAACTAATTAAATTTAAAATTATTTTTTCTAACTTTTAGACTTTTTGATCACATGACTAAAAGCATCCATTCGCAACCAAGCTATCAAAACTGTCAATCAAGCCAAGTTTATTTGATTTCCTCGAAGAATTTTAATTTTTCTTTCTAAGCTTCACTCAAAATAATAAAAACAGCCAATATATAATTTAACAAGAGAAATAGAATAGAAGCACAAAACACATTCAAATTTTGTTCCAGGGTACAGGTACCTGTGTTTATATATATTTCATTATTCCATGAAAAGAAAAGCTATGAATATGTGCAAATGATTGGTAGTATCTAAAGGGATCTCTATGAATCTAACATATTGGCTTACAGCTTCAAAATGTTAAATTTGTTTTCAATATTTTTCTTTTGAAAATATATAATTGTCTACATTATCAACCCGAACACAAAACAACATCCAATACTAAATTCATGGAAAAGTAGCTTCATGCTAATTTTAATTAAAAATGTGTAATTTCCACAAGATCAACTAGTATATATATATAAATATATAATAATGGTTATATTTTCTTTTTCTTTTTTTTCCACAGATTGCAACCACGATGGCGTCATTGAATGGGATGATTTTGAGCTGGCCATAAAAGTGAGTACAAATTTAATTTCTTATGTGTGTGTGTGTGTGTGTGTGTGTGTGTGTGTGTGTGTGTGTGTGTGTGTGTGTGAGGTATCCAAATGACTGGTAGTAAGGGATGATTCTACCTGGGATCCTCAAAATCTCACTGTATAATCATACTGTATGCTCCTGTAGGTGCAAACATATACTTATACAAGGATTTTTATGAATCCCTAAAGAGAGCTCAATGTATAATAATCAATAAATTAGATTGAATACAGAACAATATTTAATTTTCTTAACTTAACAAACCGTCATTCCATAATAAATTTATTTTGACCAAAAGCTGAAAAGGCTTTGAAAAATCTTTACAAATTTTTACAAATCCTTGAGAGACTGGCCTCTTCGGACGGGGATTGTAATTATCGTACCCGTTGTAAGTATTGAAAAGTGTTCAATACGCACACTTGTCAATATTTGTTATCATGACGATTCTCTCGGTTATTTTCTTAATTCTAACAAGTCACTATTGTGACTTACTAATTTTTTCTTTTGAATTCTCTGATGAATCAATTTCTCAAAAAAAAAAAAAAATATTTTTAATTCGAATCACATAATGAAATCCAATCAGAATAATTAAACCACACACACACACACACACACACACACACACACATACCTTTGAAAGAAAGGAAAAACCCCAATAAATCGTCATTCTGTAATAAATTTATTTCGACCAAAACTTAAAAGGCTTTTAGAAATTTAAAGAAATTCCTAAAACAACTTAGGTGTTCAGTCTCATCAGACAGTCACAGATAAAATGAATAACCCAAAGAAAAGTCACCAGATAATACTGCAATATAATTATACAGTGAGATTTTGAAGATTCCTTGTAGAATAATCCCTTACTACTAGTTTTGGATACCTCACACACACACACACAAACACAAACACACACACACACACACACACACACACTTGTTTCTATTTGTGAAAAATCGAAGTGGTAAGTTAGTATTTTTACTTATTTAGTTCCATTTTTTAATTTGAAGATATTTGTCTTATAAAAAAATGATCATCAATTTTAAATCACTGAAGATGATTTCTAAAACCCTACGTTGATTAATTATCATATATAAAAACTGCATCCTCTGAATATGTTTTCACATTTCCGTCGGTTTTATTTACATTTTCTTTATCTATCTATCTATCTATCTATCTATATATATATCTATATATATATATATATATATATATATATATATATATATATATATATATATATATATTTATTTATTTATTATTTTTTATTTTTTAAATAATAGAAATTAGAAGGCTATTAAAAATGCAATGGAGAAACGATAGGTGATGAAATTGATATTTATTTACCCGTAAAACTAAACGTTTTCGGGATAAAATGCCTTCTTCAGAGCTTTTAGAGTTACGTGTGTTTTTTAATACATATATTAGTATATATTAGTATAATATATGTATTAAAAACGCACGTAACTCCGAAACCTCTGCATTGTCAATAGCCTTCTAATTTCTATTTTATCTTTTTAAACACACATACAATGATTCAAGTAAACTATAAAATCCGTATATATACTAGCAAATATATGCACCCTCCGGGTGCAAGTATTTAAGTTTTAATGTCATGAAATCGTATTAAATTAGAAAGTCTAATAAGAAGGGAGATAAAAAGATATGTAACAGAGTGGGGGTATAATAGAAAAATTGAAATGAAACTTACTCTTCCATCACTCCGTCTTTCATTGCTGAATTTTACTTATTTAACTATTTAGTTAAATTAGGAAATAAAGAATAAAATGACAGTTATTTTTTCTTGTTAATGGATTTCATTTAAGATTCATTGAAGAGATTTTTGCTTATATTCATTAAAATAAAACCAAACAATTAGAAATCAATAATACTAAGCACATATTTAATAAAATCACATTTTTAATATCAATATGAAAATTAGCCTTCCCATTCACACTGTAAACCGCTATTTTTTGTATATATAAATACAATTGCATGTTATTTGTATGTAGATATGGACAACACTAATAAAAAGGTGAAGCAATTTTATTAATAATTGAGGTTTAAATATAAATAAAATCATGGAGAATGTGATGTAAATAACGAAGGGAATTGTGACTTGAGTAGTAATATAGTTTCGGTTACAGACAGTAAAACACACACATTATAATAATATATATATATATATATATATATATATATATATATATATATATATCACTACTTAATTAGATTTATCTTCCATTACTTATTGGTTACTTACTTGGTCTAGAACCTGAAAGTATTCGATTCTGAAAGTATTCATCTTCCCTCTCTACAAGGACATTACCTTTTTAATTTCTACATCAAGAAATAATCTCTATGATACACAGGATTATATACCTATATTCATGTATGTACTTATTCACATAAATAGACACCAAGGTCCCGTCATAAAAATCGCTGCACACCAACCAAAGCCGACATAACTGCGCATGTGTATGTCTAAATTTAAAAACTGTCCTGTCGGCTTTTTTAAAATGTCTGCCAGAAACAGGTTGGACAATCTGTCAAGTTGTCGACTGTCAGATTAATACTTACTTTTGTCTACCAAACGATCGTTAATATTATAGATGGTATCTTTATATATACTAGCAAATATATGCACCCTCCGGGTGCAAGTTTTTAAGTTTGAATATAATAAAATATCATGTACAATTAGAAAGGCTAATAAAACTGAATAATAATGCAGATAAAAAGATTTTGAATAGAGGGGGTATGATTGAAAAATAGAACAATTTTGAAACTAACTCTTCCATCATTTTCAATTACTCCCTTCTTTCTTTGGTAACTTTTCATAATTTAACTATTTAGTTAAAATAGGAAGTAAAGAATAATATTACAGTTATTTCTTTTTGTTAATGGATTTCTTTTAAGATTAATTGAAGAGAATTTTGCTCATATTCAATAAGATAAAACTAAACAATTAGAAATCAATAATATTAAGCACATATTTATTAAAACCAATTTTTTTAAGATCAATATGCAAATTAGCCTTCCCATTCACACTGTAAACCACTATTTTGTTGTATATATAAATATAATTGCGTATTATTAGTATGTAGATATGGTCAACAGTCTTAATAATAAAAAACAATTTTATTATTCATTGAGGTTTAAATAAAAATAAAATCATGGAGAATGTGATGTAAATAACTAAGGGAACTGTGAATTGAGTAGTAATATAGTTTCGGTTACAGACAGACAAACACACAATCTCCATTATAATAAGATATATATATATATATATATATATATAGTTTATTTACGGGTCTGTTTTAGCCAAAACTTAGTGTTTATGGCTCATTTTTATCGTCTGGAAAGAGGATTTGAGACGATTTTACAAGTAACTAAATGTACTCCAGATGATAATGACTTTCAATCCCATTGTAAAGTGATCTGTGTGGTAAAGTGAGGAGCTGATGGTAAGTGTGGCGTCCAAAACAATATCCTTGGTTTAGCGCTAGTGAAAAGGAGAGAGACTACCTCGCTGTCTGGCTGATACCGCCCCGACGATTTTTACTTTTATATATAAGTTAGGGTAGCGTGGACATGGAGTCAACGGATATTGGTTATTGACAGTTACTTGCCTATGTGATTATTCAAGTAAATAAAGTCGTCGGGGTGGCCTAAAGTCGGTATCAGCCAGTTAGCGAGGAAGTCTATCCCTTTTTACTAGCGCTAGATCAAGGAAATTGTTTTAGCATCTGAGGTGGAGCGCCACACCTACCATCAGCTCCTTACTTTACCGCACAGATCACTGTGCTACTCATACGCTGAGTTGGCGAGCGCCGGTATCGAACTAGGAACCTTGTGGTTTCTAGCTGAACGCTCTATCGAATGAGCTAACCGGCTTAGTTTGAATTTTGACATAGTCAAGAAACTGTAAATTGTTTGGTTTGTTTTGTTTTACGGCATATCAACCTCAGTGGGTCGTTTAATGCCGATAAAGTTTTGAAATAAATTCATTCTTAATGGATAATCCTTTTTTTATAAATACATTTTTCTATTTAACCCATAGATGGGACCTAACAGGTACTACCACTCCGGGTCAGAGTGGACCAGGGAGCAATGGTGATGAAGGGGTGCTCCACATTCCCCAAGCCTCCAAAACTGGAACCTCACCATCAGATAGACCTTCAGCCACAGCCTTCTAGCACCCATATGATAAAAAGGGCTGGGGCTTGCTATAAGAGCAATAGAGTTGGGGCAATCACATATGTGCTAGGGCTTGACATGACCAGCCGATTGATCGGAATTGTGAATTGTAAAACCAAACAACCAAACATGTATTATATTGAACGGAAGGACAAAAATCCCATGGCGCTTATCCTAAACTCTGATTGGATACATATCTTTCAGAGAGACGCAAGTTGAACTCGGATTTGTCACCGTGTCTATTTCCATTACATCGTGATCGTCTCAACCTTGTATATCCATCAATTAATCTTTAGAACTACCTAATTCCCAAAATGCGTATGTATGCGTCTCCTATCAATCTTTTTAAGTGTTAGAATCAAATAAAAAGCATTTATTCATCAAAGGATTTAGCAAGGCATCAATCACCATTGGAAAATACCATTATGTCATCATAAATCTTTCTCTGTTTACACCCGCTCTCTCTCTCTCCCCCCTCTCTCTCTCTCTCTCTCTCTCTCTCACTCTCACTCTTCCCCTCTCTCTCTTTATATATATATATATATATATATATATATATAGAGAGAGAGAGAGAGAGAAGAGAGAAAGATATAGTATATATATATATATATATATATATATATATATATATGAGTTAAAAGAAAGGAAATGAATCCGACAGTATGAGTATGAAAAGGTGGAATGAAAACATCACACAATGCTGTTAAAGAGAAAAAAAGAAAAAATATTATAAATTGTTTTCTCTTTAAGAGCATTGTGTGATGTTTTCATTCCACCTTTTCATACTCATATATATATATATATATATATATATATATATATATATATATATATATATAAGGGTTTTATAATTCACTTGAAGCATTGTGTTTATATTGGTTTGGTGGTTGGTTTTGAAGGTTATAACAATACCAGTGTAAAGAAAAATAAGGTAATTATGGTATTGTTTTTTTTTATTTTTTCTTTTTAAAAATTCTTAATATTTCGAGATAAAAATCTCATCAACAGAAGATCTCCGAAACTGAAGTCGTTGCTCGTGGCTGTCCATTTGATTTTGTTCTAAACTCTCTGCACGTGTGGGTGGGGTGGTGGTGTGTTTTTATGTGTGTGTTAGATGCCATTAGCATTAGACAGTTAGCATATGTACTAACAA